>CM026565.1:1008757-2208757 GCA_015143295.1 Tetracentron sinense | reverse complement strand
GATCATTGACTTCAAAAATGGTTATTTCATATTGAAAATCAGCCCCAAAGTGTTCGAGACACTGACAGTGTATGTCTTTGGGAGAGTCCTGAGTTAGACTCTCAACAGCACACATTTCTTCAACCAAGTCGACATCGGTAGGTTGGTGCATTAAGCGAAAGATGTTAACCTCTACTTTGAGATTACCGAAAGCGATTGACATGTTCCCATCCCTACACCCTATGTGTTCATTAGCAATAGCTAGGAAAGGTCTGCCCAAAATGACAGGTATCCTATTAACTGAACACGGTTCTGTATCGAGAATGATGAAATCGACCGAATAGTAAAAGTCTGCAACTTTTACTAGAACATCCTCAATGATACCTCTAGGGATCTTTATAGATTGGTCCGCAAGTTTTAATGTGACCCTAGTAGGCTTCATTTCCTTTAAGCCTAACTATTGATAAACTGAGTAGGGTAGGAGATTCACACTGGCTCCTAAGTCGAGCAAGGCGGTGCAGGTGAAATCATTCCCTATTCCACACGGAACGGTAGGGCTTCCAAGATTATTAAATTTTATAATGTCATTGCGTTAAATGAACGCAGTGGCCTTCTCGACCAAAAAGGCATCTTTGGGTACATGAGTACGTCGCTTGACAGTGCATAAGTCCTTGAGGAACTTAGCATAAGTTGAAATCTGCTGCTTGATAGCAGTAAGGAACGGGATGTTGATATGTAAGTCTTTGAAGACTTCCATGATCTCTGAGAATTGTACAAGCCTTTCTGGAAAAGGTGGCTTCAACTGAAAAATTGGCTTATCCTTAACCTGAGGTTTCTGCACAGGAATAGCATTTTTGGGTGTAGAGGTAGAGGCATCAGCTTTGGAGCGGGGTTCCTCTAAGTTAGTAGTTTGTGCCTTTGATGGCACTGAGCATAGTTGTACTCCCATGTCGACATTTCTGCCCGAGCGGAGTGTGGTAACAACTTGTACCTCACCCTGAAAGTTGTGGTTCGTGGATTGCAAACCGACTTCATAAGCTACCTCCTTGGCATTTCCCTTTGGATTGGCAATAGGTTGGCTAGGGAATTTTCCCTTCTCTATCTCAGCTTGACCTAGTCGGTGCTCTAAATGCTAGTAAGATTGTTCTTGCCGTGTTATAAATTGAGATAGAAGGTCTTCTAGACCAGGTTTAAGAGCATGTTGTTGAGGTGTAGCTAAGGGAAGCTGTTGCAACAACTCTTTATTGGAGCTCAAAGGGGCAGAGTAATTGTAGGACTGGGGAGCAACTGGGACTAACTGCTGATTTTGCAGATGTGGAGGGTTTCTCTGCTATCCAAAATGAGAATTCTGGTGATGTTGCTGATACTGGTGGTACTGCTACTGCAAGTACTGCCCATTATATGGCCTATTGGGTTGGTGAAACCCAGGAGGATAAGTGCCCTGTTGCAGTCACTGCTGTAGGGCAGATTGTTGCTTCCAAGAAAAATTTGGATGATTCCTAGTATCCGGATGGTAAGTCTGGCTATAGGAATTTGGAGTGAGAGATTTAAAGGTACTGAAATTACAGACCTCTTCTTGGATTTATGGGGCACATCCTTCATTTAAAGGACATGTAGAAGTGGAATGGGTATGCTATAGACAGAAATCACAATGCATGATTGGATTATCCTGACCCACATGCATGACAGTATTTGAAGGTATTGATTTTTGAAACAATACGGCTAGGGCTGAAATAGATTTTGTGAGTTCCAGGAGTAGGGATTTCAACTCTGGATCACTTTTGACCGCATGTCCCGTGGAAGTCTTGGAGGGTAGAGTAGTTCGACTAAATTCAGAATTAGTCGTCCAATGCTGGGAATTTTTTCCTAATTCCGTGAGGAATAAGTAGGCTTCTATAGGAGTCTTGTGCAAAAAGATCAAGTCAAAGCATAATGACAATTCCAAATCAAAGCTTCAAGAAGATATTCAACTATAAGCAAAAAGGATTCTGTTAGATTGTCTTTAAGGCACTGCTACTGAAGACCAAAGAAGCAAAGGATCAACTCCATCAAGGTCAAGTATAGGTAGTTAGTGGTCTGTCTAGGATTTCTTGTAAAAATCTTCAAAGTGGTGATTTGGTGAAAAGCTCAAAATACCTTAGATTGACCATAGGTTCCATAAACAAATATAAAAATATAATTAAGAACCTGAAAACATGATCATCTTTCTCATAAAAGTTAAGTACAAAACCTTGGAATCAAATCTTATCTTAAAGGTTTTGAAAAATGGATTCTGCAAATAAAATGGTATATCCAATCGATCAGATGGACCATCCAGCCGATCAGGCAGACCATCCAATCGATCAGGTAAGTCCTGTGATCGACTAGATACAACAAATTTTTCCAAAATTTGTCTGCATGTACTGATCAAGTTGGAACTCATTGTGAATCCATTTTAAATCATTCAAAAGATCATTATGAGATGTTAATCATGTTTACTTAATATGTTAAAAGACTTTGGAAATCGTGCAAATCATTAAAGTCTAAGAGAACCAAAATCTGAATGGTTTTTGGTCTATCCAGCCGATCAGGTGGTCCATCCAGTCAATCAGAAGACCCATGTAATCGACTGGATAGAACAGTTTTTATGATCCAGTCGATCAGAAAACTGATCCAGCCGATCTGGTGACCATCCAGCCGATCTGAGGACCCTTCTATTTGACTGGATAGCTAAGAAAAATCTGAGACCCGTCTTTAATGCTCAACAGCTATATTTATAACGGGTGATTTTTCATTTAATGCTCAACGGTAATAAATATTGGATCACTATAAATAGAGATGATCTTTGAATCATTAGACACAGCAATATAGACAATAAGCTTATCATTACACTGTTCTATTGATCAATCATTCTCTTGAGCTAAAAATCCCAAGCCTGAAAAACGATACTCTGTTTTTCTCTTTGAACTAAATCCAAATCATTTCTTGAGAGATTTCTTAGAGTTTATTATTCCATCCAAATCCAACTTAAAAGGAGTTCATTATTTCGGATTGTAAATCCAAAACCTTCATTTTTATTCAGTCAAGAACCTACGTGTTCTTGCAGTGAAGCTGTTGCTTCGGTTTTGTCAGAGAGGGTTGTGCTCTGACTGTGAAAGGTTTCATCCTGACCTGAAGAGGGATTGTAAGGTTCCATCCTGACCTTAAGAGGGATTGTAAGGTTGTATCTCGACCGAGAGATTGTAATAGGTTTAAGCTTCACCTGAGAAGGAGCTTGTACGATCGTGGATTATAGTGGAACCTCTTACGGTTTGCAGAGGTGGGGAGTAGGCTGGAAATTGCCGAACCTCAATAACAACTGAGTTTGCACTTCCTTTTTCTCACATCTATCTCTTAGTATATCTTGCTCTTAGATCTCTATACTATCTATTAGCTGCATTTCCCTTTGATTTTTAAATTCCGGATTTAAAGGGTAAACAAATTTTAAATATGCCATTGACCCTACTCACCCCCCCTCTAGGGTCCATATCTGGGCAACAGGAAGGTGGTGGGTTGGAGCTTGTCCCTCAAATAAGGGATGTAAGGGAGGAGTGTATTAGAAGAAAGGCAAAGTGTGGGTTCATTTTTGGGGAAACCTTTGCGTGTAGGGAAAAGAGTTGCATTCAGAAGGCTACACAGGGGGCTGGGCTTGTGTTTCAGAAGGCAGGCGGGAGGTAGCTTTAAGCCCTTCGGGCCTGCCCAATTTTATTTCTTCGTTGTCATGGGCTCAGGCTAATGAGGTTAGCGAGTGTCCTTTTGTCTCAACCCAACGGGCTTCTGTGGGCGGTGTTCGTGAGAGTGGGCCAGCTGGGTCCGCCCTTCGAGCCCTTTATCTTCATACCCTTTACCCTTTAATTGAGAGATTAGGCCCTAATTCTAATGGCCAGGCCATCAGCCTTATGAATCCTCTCGATGCTATCAGTGGGGGAGTCAAGGAAGGGGAGCTAGCTCACGAAATATTCCATGTGTGAGTCGTCGGCCTCGGTGGGATCATTTGTGATCAAGCGCATCGAGGACTCTCAGTGGTTTCAGCCCACATCTGGATCCGGTGGCTCCACAGGGTTTCCATCTTCAGGGTCGATGCTAGATTCGCTGGGCATGGGTTCGTGGGGGGAGAGGCATCGTTCTCTATTTAGTTCTGGCGGCGCTTCCAATCATGCGCAAGGTGGGCCTGGGGCCTCGGAGTTCATGGTAGCTCCTGATTCCGCTTTCGCAAGTACGCGGCAGAGCTTGGAAGCTGTAAATGTGAAAGGAGTAAGAGAGGGAGATGGTGGGATTTGTTCTGGAGCTGATTGCCCTTTTGCGTTGGCATCATTACCGGTTGTCGAGAAGCTTGTATTATCGAATCCCAGGCTATGCGGAGGTGTCCCCTGGTTCTGTGGATATGCTGGAGGGCTCTGCCATTCAGGAGTTGGGCCCCAGGGGGGACTGGTCGGTCAGCTCGTCTACAAGGTTCTCGTCAGATAAGGGAGACTTAGCCAGTGCAAGCTCACGCCTATCTCAGGTTACGCCAGGTACGCCTCTGGTGTCTGCCCTTCCAACCCCTCCCTGTTCTCCTTTGGGGTGGATGGTATTAATTTACGTTTTTCTTCAGTTCCTTTGGATAATGGGTCTTTTCTGGTTCCTGATGATAGGGGAGCCATCTCCCTTATCCGGGAAGCCTTCCCTCAGACTCTTCTTGATTGCACTGGGCAGGTGGGGGTTGATCCTGGTATTGTTGGGGCCTCTGAGGGTGGGAATCTAGGTCTGCTTCGAGGTGGTTTAACGGACGGAGGTTTACGATCGGGTCCTCCCTCGCTGTCTTCGGCTAGGAGTGTAGACCCAGAGTGGGTTGTGTCCAAGATGGAGGAGTTTGGTAAATTCCTGGGCCTATCTTATGTTGGAAAGGAGAATAAAGTTCGAGACATTTTCCGATCGATAAATTTGAGTTTTTTTTCAGTTCCTTTGGATGATGGGTCCTTTTCTGGTTCCTGATGATAGGGGAGTCATCTCCTTTAGCGGGGAAGCCTTCCCTCAGACTCTTCTTGATTGCACAAGGCAGGTGGGGGTTGATCCTGGTATTGTCGGGGCCTTTGAGGGTGGGAATCTAGATCTGCTTCGGGGCAGTTTAGCTGAGTAGGGTCGAGTCCTCCCTCGCTCTCTTCAGCTGGGAGTGTAGACCCAGAGTGGGTTGTGTCCAAGAAGGAGGAGTTTGGTAAATTCCTAGGCTTATCTTATGTTGGAATGGAGAATGAAGTTCGGGACATTTTCCAATCGTTAGTAAGGGCGTCGAGTATGGCCTCTGTCCAAGTCATGGAGGTACAACCAAGGGGAGTAAAGAAGAAAGTGTCGAGGGAAATTAAAATGTTGGCTAGTGGGATTAATTACGACAAGCATGGTTTGATAGGAAGCAGGTCTCGGACTAGTAGAGGGCAAGGGCAAGCAGTTGGTTCTTAATGTCGATACACCTTGTTTCTTGGAATATTCGAGGGTTAGGATCTTTAGACAAGCGTCGTGCGGTTAAGAATCAAGTTTCCCATTATAAGCCAGCTATAGTATGTTTGCAGGAAACTAAAATTATGGATATGTCGAAGCAAATTGCAGTCGAGTGTTGAGGAGTCGATCCGGGTTGGCGTGCGGTTTAGCCCTTGGGCATGCAGGTGGTATTTAATCTTTTGGGATAAGGGTGTAGTCGAGATGCTAAAGGAGGAGCTTGGGGCGTATTCCTTATCGTTGTTTTGCAGTTTCATCCGGTCTGATTTCCAGTGGGTCTTTTCGATGGTGTCTGGTCCAATTGTATTTAAAGGAGCAGAAGGACTTTTGGTCAGATCTAGATAATATCAGTGTTAGATAGGGAGACCTTGGTGTCTAGGGGAAGATTTCAACTGTGTGCGATTTGACCATTAGATATCTAATGGGGGCGATCAATCTAAATATGAGGAGATTTACGAAGTTTATATTCCGACAGAAGTTGATTGAATTTCCTTCGAAATGGGGCGAATTTCACTTGGTCTAACTTCCAGAGTCCTCCTTCCCTCAACAGGATTGATAGATTCGTTGCTAGTCCAGACTGGGAGGTTCGTTTCCCTGAAGCCTTGCTTTTGGCCCTTCCTAGACCAGTCTCTGATCATGCCCCCTTTTTGTTGGAGTTAGAGGGTGCAGATGGAGGCCCCCAACCATTCAATTTTGAGAATATGTGGTTGCATCATCCTCGATTTTTGCTTGTAGTGGAAAAGGCTTGGGTCAATTCAGAAGCTTATAGAAAAAGTAGCACAATGTTTGGAATTAGATTGAAGGCGGTTATGCATAAGCATAAGATTTGGAACAAGAAAGTGTTCGGGATTATCCCTGAAAGGAAAATATCTTTGTTGGAGGAGAGGAAAAAATCTTTGTTGGAGGCCATTGCAGCTTTGGATCGGAAGGAGAAGCTTCCCTCTTTGTCAGAAAGTGATGTTAAGGAGAGAGATGACTTAAAGCTGGATCTTCTTAATTTGTTAAAAGGTGAGGAAATTAGTTGAAAACAAAAGTCATGAGTTTGATGGTTAAATGAGGGGGACAAGAACACGAGATTCTTTCATTGTATGGCTTCTGTGCGTCGCCGTGCGAATAAAATTGTGGGCCTCCAGATTGGGGATAAAAAATGGGAGAAGTCTAAGGAGATGGGAGAGGCAGCGGTTGAGTACTACCCGCTCTTTATACAAAGAAGAGCTTATAAGCATTCCCTTGATGGGTTGTCGTTTGAGAGTATTTCCGAGGAGATGAACCGTGGGTTGGAAAGAATGTTTTCGGAGTTGGAGGTGTTGTCCGTGTTATTCAGGATGAAGGGGGACAAAGCCCCCACCCTGATGGTTTTACTATTGAATTTTTCAAGAAGTGCTGGCCTATAATTGGGCAAGATTGATGAATGTTTTTCATGAATTCTTCCAGTCTAATTCCATTCATCAGGTGCTTAATTGCTCTCATTCCGAAGGTGCCTAGGGCTGTTGACTTCAGAGATTTCAGACCGATCAGTCTCATGAGTAGTGCTTACAAGATCATTTCTAAAGTGTTAACAGTTAGGCTCAGCCGGGTGATTGGACTCGTCATCTCTCCAGAGCAGGGTGGATTCGTGGGAGGGAGGCAAATCCTGGATGGGATTCTGATAGCTAATGAAGTGGGAGGGAGGCAAATCCTGGATGGGATTCTGATAGCTAAAGAAGTGGTAGATGAGCTTATTAAGAAGGGAGAGCCAGGTATTATTTGCAAAATCAATATGGAAAAGGCGTATGACCATGTCAATTTGGGAAGGGTTTCGGCCACAAGTGGTGCGCTTGAAAGAGGTGTTGTTTTTCTTCACCCTCAGTTTTTATTAATGGTTCTCCTTTTGGCTTTTTCAAAAGTTCAAGGGGTCTGCGTCATGAAGACCCACTTTCTCCCCTTCTATTTATAATGATAACTGAAGCCCTTAGTCGTATGATTCGAAGGGCTGCAGAGGCGGTGTGGGAAGGTTTTGTGGTGGGCCGACCCCAGGTCAGGATATCCCATCTTCAGTTTGCAGATGATTTTTTTTTTTTGTGGCGCTTCGACTAGCCATCTTTCTCATATCCGATATTTTTCGGCTGTTTCGAAGCAGTTTCATGGTTGAAAATTAATTTTCAGAAGAGTGTTATTTGTTGTAGAGGAGGTGCCTAATCTGGAGGCTTTGGCTACTTGTCTTGGGTGTAAGACCGGCATGCTTCCGACGACGTATCTAGGCCTTCCTTTGGGGTGTCTTTCGAAGCGAAGTCGATTTGGGAACCGGTCATTAAGAGATTGGAAATCTATGCTTCTTTCTAAGGGTGGTAGGCTCACTTTACTGAAGAATACTCTTTGTAGCCTTCCTACCTATTTTATGACCATATTCAAAATTCCAGCATCCATTGCTTCCAAATTGGAAAGACTGCAACGGGATTTCCTTTTGAATAAGAATGTGGTGGTCAAGAAGTTACATCTTGTGAGGTGGAACTGGGTTTGTCGCCCCAAAGAGAGCGGGGCCTTAGTATTTGGTCAATCAGGGCATATCATTTTGGGGTTGATCTTGACAGTTTGTGGCGAGAGGTTATTGTGGCGCGACAAGGTAGCAGAGATCGTTGGGAGCCTAGACCTCCTAGAGGTCCTCATGGGGTTGGTCTCTAGAGGGGCATTGTGTCGAGTTAGGTCGGGTTCGTCAAGCATACACGTCTCGTGATCAGTGATGGGGCAGCTGTCAAGTTCTGATTCAATCCTTGGTGCGGTCCCACTCCCTCGAAGCAGTTATTTAGTAGTTTCTTTTCCATTGCAGTTGACAAGTCTGCGACAATAGTAGAGATGTATGACAGGGGAGTTGGCTTAGGGGCTTGGTGCCCTAAGTTCCAGCGATCGTTGAATGATTGGGAGGTTTAGGATTTTGTCAACTTTATGGCCATGGTCGAATCAGTGCGCATTGTTGAGTCCTCAAGGGATAGCAGTGTGTGGGCCAGTCATTCTAAAGATTGGTTTTCCGTGAGATCTTTCCTTCAGGTGGCGAATTTGAGTCCTAATTCATATTTCCCTTACCGTAGCGTTTGGACATCTGGAGTGCCTTTAAAGGTCTCTTTCTTTATGTGGTCTGCTTTTCTCGATAAGATTTGGACGCTGGATAATTTGAGAAAGAGAGGTAGGAGTCTCCCAAATAGCTGTTATTTGTATCTATTGGAGGAGGAGGAATCGGCTGACTACGTTTTGCACTTTTGCAAGGAAACTATGGCTGTATTTTCTCCCTCAATTGGGGGTGGCTTGGGTCTTCCCTTCGTCCTTCCAGGGTCTCCTTTCTTGTTGGCTCCGGGCATCTTTGGATAGTCCGTTGGACCTCATTTGGGCCTTCCTTCCAGGAGTGGTTTCGTTGTCTATATAGAAGGAGCGGAATAGGAGGGTGTTTGACAATGTTTCTTTGCCAATCGAGCGAGTGTGTTCTCGTTCGCGCTCTTTGCTGCACGATTCTCTTAAGGCTGATGTGGTGGAGAAAAAGTTTGAAAAGTTGATTTCTTAGTGGTATCAGTGGAGGATTGTTTTGGAGTTGCATTGTTTTCAATTTTTTTTGTTGGTCGCTAGTTCTCTTTCATTCGCTCTGGTCTTGTGGGATTCACTATTCGTGAATCTGACTTCCTTTTTCTATAAATGAAATTGCTTTTATTGATCAAACAAAAAAAAGTAGCTCAATCTGAGGAATTATATTTTTTATTGAACAATATTCACCTATAAAAAAAATTAGATTATCTAAAGTAAGATTAGATTACTAACTCTATTACGATAACAAATAAAATATTAATGTAATTACAAATTAATCAACTAAGTTATATAATAATATCTACACTAACACTACAAAAGAATTAGATTATTAACAAGAGATAACGAAATAGAAAAGAAATAAAAGGGGGTGAAACTTACCGTTACTGAAGTTGATTGCAAGGTGGAGCCTGGAAGTAATAGTCCCCTTTCAAAAGTTGTTGATTCTGCATCATATTTTCCATATAATTCCAAGTGTGTGATAAGCTATTTTAGAAAATTAATTAAACTTAGAAATAAAGAAATCAAATTATTAACAACACAAGATAAGAAAAGAAATTTAAAAAAAAAAAATGATTCTTACTGTGAGTGAAGACGAGAGCGAAAGGCAGTCATCTACAGCAGCTCAGGCTAAAGCTAAAGGGAAAAACTGAGAGCAAGGCACAGCCAAATGGTAAATCACCCTTTTGCATAAGTCATTATTAATGCCCCATTCGATTATAGGTCGCATGGTGTAGTTGTATAATGGAGTACATAAAAAAGTTGAAACAATCATTTTTGTACATTGAAATTTTAAAGAAGAAATAATACAAAAATATGACACATAAAAGTACAAGAACTAAGAAGAGATTGTAATTGGACTGAGTAGGGAAGAGAAGTTCCCTTAAGCAAGACATCTGCTCACCATTCATTAACTCGCTAAGCAAAATATTAATACAAATAAAACTAATAGGAGTGCTAGCTACAGACGCCTCTCTTTCTCACAACAAGGACAAACACTGTGCGGTTGGGCCCACACCCCAGGTGTTTGTCAAATTGTCGAACTGGTAAGATTGAGACATTAATGGCCTTGAGAATCTACAAGCAGCACAATCCAAATAGTAATATTTTGTCTAAAATAATATTCAACTATAAAAAATTTAGAATATCTAAAGGAAAGTTTAGATTATTAAACCTATTACGATAACAAATTAAATACTAATATAACTAACAAATTAATTAACTAAATTAAATACTAACAGCTAAAGTAACACTGTAAACGAATTAGATCATTCACAAAAGATAACGAAAGAAAAAAGAAATAAAAGGGTGTGAAATACCGTTACTGAAGCTAATTGCAAGGTGCGGCCTAGAAGTAAGTCCTTTTTTAGAAATTGTTGAATCTACATTGTAGTTTCCATATTTCTAAATGTGTAATAAACAATTTTAGCAAATTAATAACATTTAGAAATACAAAAATCAAATTATTAACAACAAAATATAAAATAATGAAAAAAAAAGTAATGAATCTTACCGTGAGTGAAGATGAGAGCGAAGGGTAGTCATCGACAGCAGCTAAAGCAAAAGCTGAAGGATAGCTGAGAGCAAGGCGCTTATGCCCCCTTTCAAATAGCTCGCATGGTGGAATTGTATAATGGAGTACATAAAAAAGTTCAAAAAACCAGTTTTTTACATCAAAATTTTGAAGAAAGAAAGAATACAAAAATATAAGACATAAAGTACAAGAACTAAGAAGAGGATTGTAAATTTGTAATTGGACAGTCACTGGAAGTGAATTTCCGTTAAAGACTAGACGTCCATCGCCTTGTTAGTCTACAAGCAGCTGAGAGCAAGGCGCAACCCAGGGTAAATGGCCCTTTTGCAGAAATCGTCGTTCATGCCCTGTCCTATATAGCTCGCATGGTGTAGTTGTATAATGAAAGAGTACACAAAAAAAAAATTAAAAATCAGTTCCTTACATCGAAATTTTGAAATTTTGAAGAAAGAAAGAATAGAAAAAAAATAAGACATGAAAATAGTAGAGCTAAGAAGAAGATTGTAATTGGACAGTCACCGGAAGGGAATTTCCTTTAAACAAGACATATAGTCATCATTCATTAACTCGGTAAGTAACATTCTAACAATAGATAAATGAAAAGAGGGTACACCTTCCTAAAACTTCACGGAGTGCGAGCCGAGAGCACCCCTCTTTATTACCACAAGTACAAACACTTTAAGGTGGGCTTACACCCTTAGTTGTTTGTGGAACCGGTAAAATTGAGACATTCATTGCCTTCTAAATCTACAAGTAGCTCAATCCGAGAAATAATATTTTTCTCTTAAACAATATTCACCTATAAAAAAATTAAATTTTCTAAAGAAAGATTAGATCAGCAATTCCATTACGATAAAAATTTAAATATTAATGTAATTAACAAATTAATTAACTAAGTTATATAACATCTACACAAACACTATAGAAGAATTAGATTATTAACAAGAGATAACGAAAGAAAAAGGAAATAAAATGATGAAACTTACCATTACTGACGTTGTTGCGAGATGGAAACTGGAAGTAATAGTCCATTTTCAGAAGTCATTATTCTGCAACGTAGTTTTCAGATATTTTCAAATGTTTAATAAACTATTTTAGCAAATTAATCAAATTTTGAAATAAAAAAATCAAATTATTGACAACACAAGATAATAAAAGAAATAAAAATAATAATAAATCTTACAGTGAGTGAAGCCGAGAGCGAATGACAGTCATCAATAGTAGCTCAGGCACAAGCTGAAGGGAAGTAGAGAGCAACGCATAGCCTAAGGGTAAATGACCCTTTGCAAAAGTCGTCATTCATGCCTCATTCGATATAGCTCGCATGGTGTATAGCTGTATAATGGAGTACATAAAAAATTTCAAAAAATTAGTTTCTCATATTGAAATTTTTAAAAAAGACATAATACAAAAATATGAGACATAAAAGTACAAGAAATATGAAGAGGATTGTAATTGGACTGAGTAGGAAACAGAAGTTCCATTAACCAAGACATGTACTTATCATTCATTAAATCGCTAAGCTAAATACTAACACCAATAAATCTAACAGGAGTGTTAGCCATAGACGCCCCGCTTTCTCACAACAAGAACAAACACTTTGCAATTGGGCCCACACCCTAGGTGTCGAACTGGTAAGATTGAAACGTTAATGGCCTTGAGAGTCTACAAGCACAATCCAAACAGTAATATTTTTTTCTAAAATTATATTCAACCATAAAAATTTTAATTTATCTAAAGAAAGATTAGATTATTAAATTTATTACGAATAACAAATTAATTAACTAAATTATATACTAACAGCTACAGTAACACTGCAAACGAATTAGATCATTAACAACAAATAACAAAAGAAAAAAGAAATAAAAGGGCTGAGACATACAGTTACTGAAGCTGATTACAAGGTGAAGCCTAAAAGTAATAGTCCTTTTTTAGAAGTCGTTGAATCTGCATTTTAGTTTCCATTTTAGCAACTTAATAAAATTTAGAAATACAAAAATCAAATTATTAACAAAACATAAATAAAGAAATAAAAATAATAATGAATTTGACCGTGAGTGAAGATGAGAGCGAAGGGTTGTCAAAGACAACAGTTCAAGCAAAAGGTGAAGGGTAGCCGAAAGCAAGGAACAGCCTATGGTAAAAGGCCCTTTGCAGAAGTCGTCATTCATGCCTAGTGCCAAATAGCTGGCATGGTGTAGTTGTATAATGAAGGACTACATAAAAAAGTTCAAAAAATCAGATTTTTACATCGAAATTTTGACGAAAGAATACAAATATATAAGACATAAACATACAACAACTAAGAAGAGGATTGTAACTGGATAGTCACTGGAAAGGAATTTCCCTTCAGCAAAACATCTACTCACCATTCATTAACTCGCTAAGCTAAGTACTAACATTAGATAATTCAAAAAAAGGGTACACCTCAATGAAACATACCTGAATGCTAGCCATGTAGCCGCCCCCCCGCCCCCTCTTTTTTACCACAAGGACAAAACCTTTAAGGTGGGCACCACACTCCATTTGTTTATCGAATTGGTAAGATTGAGACATCCATGGCCTTGTGAATCTATAAGCAGCTCAGTCCGAAGAGTAATATTTTTTCTTAAATAACATTCAACTATAAAATATTTAAATTACCTAAAGAAAGATTAGATTAACACCTCTATTACGATAACAAATTAAATACTAATGTAACTAACATCTACACTAAACACTACAGAAGAATTAGATTATTCAAAAAAAAAAAACAAGTGATAACAATAGAAAAATAAAATAAAATAAAAGTGTGAGACTTACCGTTACTGAAGTTGATTGCAAGGTGTAGCCTCGAAGTAATAATCCTTTTTTAGAAGTCGTTAAATTTGCATCGTAGTTTCTAGATATATCCAAATGTGTAATAAGCTATTTTAGCTAATTAATCAAATTTAGAAATAAAAAAATCAATTTATTAATAACACGAGAAGAAAAGAAATAAAAATAATAATAAATCTTACCGTGAGTAAAGCCGAGAACAAAGGGCATTCATCGACAACAACTCAGGCAAAAGCTGAAGGGAAGCCGAGAGCAAGGCACAGCCTAATGGTAAATGACACTTTTGCAGAATTGTCATTATGCCCCGTTCGATATTAGCTCGCATGGTGTAATTGTATAATGGAGTACATAAAAAAGTTCAAAAAATCATTTTCTTACATCGAAATTTTAAAGAAAGACATAATACAAAAATATGAGACATAAAAGTATAAGAACTAAGAAGAGGGTTGTAATTGGAATGAGTAGGGAAGATTGAGAGGTACTTCTAGGCTTGCACCTTGCAATCAGCTTCAATAAGATTTGCACATGCCCGAGGGACTAGTCAGGTGCTCTAAGAGGCCTGGATACCCTCGTTTCCAAAAAAAAAGTCTCACCCGTATATTTCTTTTTTCTTTCAGTATCTTTTGTTAATGATCTAATTCGTTTGCAGTGTTACTGTAGCTTTTAGTGTATACTTTAGTTAAGTAATTTGTTATCGTGATAGATTTAATAATCTAATCTTGCTTTAGATAATCTAAATTTTTTATAATTGAATATTATTTTATAAAAAAATATTACTGTTTGGATTGTGCTGCCTGTAGACTCTCTCAAGGCCAAGTAAATTTTTTTTTTTTTTTTTTTTGATAAATAACGAGAGATTTATATTATGAAAAGGAAATAGGAAAAGAACACACGATGCGAAGATGAGCGCATTTCTTAAAAGTCATTGAATCTGCATTTCAATTTCCATATATTTTCAAATGTGTAATAAACTATTTTAGCAAATTAATAAAATTTAGAAATACAGAAATCAAATTATTAACAACAAAAGATAAAATAAAGAAATTAAAAAAAATAATGAATCTTACCGTGAGTGAAGATGAGCGCGAAGGGTAGTCATCGACAACAGCTCAAGCAAAAGCTGAAGTGTAGCTGAGAGCAAGGTGCAGCCTAGGGTCAATGGCCCTTTTACAGAAGTCGCAGTTCATGCCCCGTGCCAAATAGCTCGCATGGTGTAGTTGTATAATGAAGGAGTACATAAAAAAGTTTTATATAATGAAGGAGTACATAAAAAAGTTCAAAAAATAAGTTAATTACATCAAAATTTTGAAGAAAGAAATAATAGAAAAAATATAAGGCATAAAAGTACAAGAAATAAAAAGAGGATTGTAATGGGACAGTCACTAGAAGGGAATTATTGCTAAGCAAAACATCTACTCACCATTCATTAACTCGCTAAGCTCAGTACTAACACTAGATAATTAATAAAAATGGTACACCTCAATAAAACTTACTGGAATGCTAGCAATGTACCCCTCCCCCCTCTCTTTTTTACCACGAGGACAAACACTTTAAGGTGGGGCCCACACCCCATTGGTTTGTCGAATTAGCAAGATTGAGACATTCATGGCCTTGTGAATCTAATAGCAGCTAAATCCGAAGAGTAATATTTCTTTCTTAAATAATATTCAACTATAAAAAACTTAGATTATCTAAAGAAAGATTAGATGAGCAACTCTACTACGATAAAAAATTAAATGTAACGAACATCTACACTAACACTACAGAAGAATTAGATTATTAACAAAAGATAACGAAAGAAAAAATAAATAAAAGAGTGAGACTTACCGTTACTGAAGTTGATTGCAATGAGTAGCCTAGAAGCAATAATCCTTTTTTAGAAATCGTTGATTTTGCATCATAGTTTCCAGATATTTTCAAATGTGTATTTTAGCTAATTAATCAAATTTAGAAATAAAAAAATCAATTTATTAATAACACAAGAGAAGAAAAGAAATAAAAATAATAATAAATCTTACCGTGAGTGAAGGCGAGAGCGAAGGGCATTCATCGACAGCCATGTTTTAAAATATTGATACGTATCGACCGATACAGGCCGATATATATCCTACTTGGAGCTACCCGATACACTGGTACGCTGGAAAAAAAAAAAACTCCACTATATCGGACCGATACAGACCCGATACGATCGATACAGGATTTTTCAGTTAATTTTTTTTCTCCTTCCATTTACACTAGAATCCATAATAGAGACCCGATACACACAACTTATTTACATAAAATATTATTTAAGTAAATGACTTTAACTTGATTTTACTTTCATTTACTTTAGATATTAATATGTAAATAAGGTTATCCTCCTATTTGAATTTAATAAAAACTATCCTGGATACAAATTCCTGAAGAATAAAAAGTCAACTTTCCAGTTCAAGGCGTTGTTAGGGAAATGGGTTTGGAGATTTGGGGAGGAGAGGAATAGTTTGTAGCGTGCGTTGATCTCAGCCAAATATGGAGAATATTCATGTTGGGTTCCTCGAGAGGTCAAGGGTGCTCATGGTCAGAGTCTCTGGAAGGAATTATGGCCAATGTCAACTTAGTTCTGCCGTTCACTCGGTTTAGAGTCGGGAGGGGGTCTGAGGTTAGGTTTTGGTTGGATGTGTGGTGTGGGACCACTAGGCTGAAGGATGACTTTGGTAACCTGTTCATGTTAGCCTCTGATAAGAAAGCATTAGTTGGAGATTATTATGAGAGGCTAGGGAAGGGGGTGGTGTGGGGTCCGAGGTTGCGTAGGGACCTAAATGATTGGGAAATTGAGGATATGTCCCGTCTTTTGGAGAGGGTTGCTTCGGTATCCCCTTGTGCAGATATTAGTGATATCAGGATTTGGTCGCGAGACAACCATGGTCGGTTTTCCGTAAGATCTCTCTTTCATTTTTTGTATCCTATTCCATCTAGGTCGTTTCCTCATAGGATTGTGTGGAATCCCGGTATTCCATCCAATGTATCTTTTTTTCTATGGAATGCAGCACTGGATAAGATTCTAACATGTGACCATTTATAGCATAGAGAGTGGCGTCTGGCAAACCAATGTTTTCTGTGCCTTCAAGCGGAAGAGTCTGTGGATCATCTCTTGTTGCACTGTCCTATTGTGTCTGGGATATAGGGTTTCTTTCTTTCCCTTGTGGGGTGGCCTGGGTCTTTCCCTCCTCCTTTCTTAACTTTTTATCCTGTTGGCGAGGCTAGGGAGGCGATTTGGGAAATTCTTCCAGGGGCGATTTCTTAGATGATATGGAATGAGAGGAATCTCAGGGTTTTTGAGAATTCCTCCTCTTCAGTGGAGCGTCTCTGTGGGCGAATCCGCATGGTGGTTTTGGAATAGGCAGGTTTAAAGGTTGATGGGGAAGAGTTGAGGGAAGTGCTGGATTGATGCAGTTTTTGGGAGGTCGGGTAGCTCTTGGTTGAGTTTATGTGCTTGTAAACTTTCCCTTGGCTTGTCTTCCTTTTGTGCCTTTTGTACTTATTGTTTTAGTTCTATAAAGTTTTGTTGCCGATCAAAAAAAAAGAGCAAACCCTCTTTTTAGCGCATTGTGGATTAGGTCAGAATTTAAACTTTCAAATGATAGAGTATTTATGAAATATTAAAATTTATAAATTCTATTATATCAAAAATTACCAAAACCCAAAAGTCTAGCAAAAAAAAATCTCATATTTTAGTCTTAAAAAATATTTTCATCTATAAGATCAAAAGTCAGCATAAAAAGACTTATATTAAGCTTAAAATTTAGGGTAGTAATTCAATACATTCTTATTTTAAGGTTTTAAAGACTAAATTATTTTTCTTATACTTAACTAAGTGACTATGTTTTATATTTTCATACCTTGCGTGCACGCCTTTTTTAACTTATAAAATTGTTAACTCTTATATGTTAACTCTTATATGCATAGTTGTAAACATAGTTGGAGGTCTTCATTTAGGTTGTTTTTAGCTTCTATTTGAATTAAAAGAAGTTTTATGCAAGGTATCCAAGTTTTTCCTTGCGTATCCAAGCATTTCTTGACGTATCCTAATATTTTCTGTCGTATCCATCCGATACGCCCATACGTATCTTATTTTAGATTTACCGATACAGCACCCAATACCAATATTTTGAACCATGTCAACAGCAACTCAGGCAAAAGCTGAAGGGAAGCCGAGAGCAAGGCACAACCTAATGGTAAATTACCCTTTTGCAGAAGTCGTAATTCATGCTCTATTTGATATAACTCACATTGTGTAGTTGTATAATGAAGAAGTACATAAAAATTTCAAAAAATCAGTTTTCTTACATCGAAATTTTGAACAAAGAAATAATACAAAAGTATAAGACATGAGTATTAGCACTAAGAAGAATAATTCGGAAGGAGTCAATAGAAGAGAATTTTCCTTGGGAAAGACATCCACTCATCATTCATTAACATACTAAGCTAAATACTAACACTAGATAAATGATAAAAGAGTACCTCAATAAAACTAACCAGAGTGCTAATCATAGATGGCCCCCTTTTTCTTACAAAAAGGACAAACAATTTCTTGTCGAGCCCACACCCTAGGTGTTTGTCGAACTGGAAAGATTAAGACGTTCTTGGCCTTGTGAGTCTATGAGCAGCTGAGATAGCGTAAATGGCCCTTTTGCAGAAGTCGCCATTCATGTCCTATATAGCTCGCATGGAGTAGTTGTAAAATGAAAGAGTACATAAAAAAGTTTTAAAATGAGTTTCTTACATCGAAATTTTAAAGAAAAAAATAAGACAAAAGTAAAAAGAGCTAATTTGCGTTCAGGAGTTAGGACCAAGGGGGGACTGGTCAGTCTTCTGGTCTGCAAGGTTCTCGTTAGATAAGGGAGGCTTAGCCAGTGCAAGCTCGCGCCTATCTCAGGTTACGCCAGGTACGCCTCAGGTGTCTACCCTTCTAACCCCTCCCTATTCTCCTTTGGGGCGGAATGGGGTGGATGGTATTAATTTGCGTTTTTCTTCAATTCCTTTGGATGATGGATCTATTCGGGTTCCTAATGATAGAGGAGTCATCTCCCTTAGCGGGGAAGCCTTCCCTCGGACTCTTCTTGATTGCACAGAGCAGGTGGGGGTTGATCCTGGTATTATCGGGGCCTCTAAGGGTGGGAAGCTAGATCTGCTTCGGGGCAGTTTAGTCCGGGAGGTGTAGGGTCGGGTCCTCCCTCGCTATCTTCAGCTGGGAGTGTAGACCCAGAAAGGGTTGTGACCAAGATGGAGGAGTTTGGTAAATTCTTGGGCCTATCTTATGTTGGAAAGGAGAATGAAGTTCGAGACATTTTCCAATCGTTAGTAAATGCATCAAGTACGGCCTCTATCCAAGTCGTGGAGGTACAACCAGGGGGAGTAAAGAAGAAAGTGTCGAGGGAAATTAAAATGTTGGCTAGTAAGATTAATTACAACAAGCATGGTTTGGTAGGTTGCAGGTCTCGGACTAGTAGAGGGCAAGCAGTTGGTTCTTAACGTCGATACACCTTGTGTCCTGAAATATTCGAGAGTTAGGATCTTTGGACAAGCGTCGTGCGGTTAAGAATCTGGTTTCCCATTATAGACCAGCTATAGTATGTTTGCAGGAAACTAAAATTGTGGATATGTCGAAGCAAATTGCAGTCGAGTGTTGAGGAGCCCATCCGGGTTGGCGTGCCGGTTTAGCCCTTGGGCATGTAGGGGGTATTTTAATCATTTGGGATAAGGGTGTAGCAGAGATGCTAGAGGAGGAGCTTGGGGCGTATTCCCTATCGTTGTTTTGTCGTTTCATCCAGTCTGATTTCCAGTGGGTCTTTTCGGGGGTGTATGGTCCAATGTATTCAAAGGAGCAGAAGGACTTCTGGATAGAGCTAGATAATATCAATGTTTCAACTGTGTGCGATTTGACCATGAGAAATCTAATGGGGGCGATCAATCTAAATATGGGGAGATATGCGAAGTTTATATTCCAGCAGAAGTTGATTGAAATTCCTTTGAAAGATGGCAAATTTCACTTGGTCTAACTTCCAGAGTCCTCCTTCCCTCAGTAGGATTGATAGATTCATTGCTAGTCCGGACTGGGAGGTTCGTTTTCCTGAAGCCTCGCTTCTGGCCCTTCCTAGACCGGTCTCTGAACCCCCCCTTTTGTTGGAGTTAGAGGGTGCAGATGGAGGCCCCAAACCATTCAAATTTGAAAATGTGGTTGCATCATCCTAGCTTTTTGTTTGTAGTGGAAGAGGCTTGGGTCAATTCAACAGCTTGGGGAAAAAGTAGTACAATGTTTGGAATTTAATTGAAAGCGGTTATGCATAAGCTTAAAATTTAGAACAAGCAAGAGTTTGGGATTATCCCCGAAAGGAAAAAGTCTTTGTTGCAAGCAAAATTGCAGCTTTGGATCGAAAGGAGAAGCTTTCCTCTTTGTTGGAAAGTGATGTTAAGGAGAGAGATGACTTAAAGCGGGATCTTCTTAATTTGTTAAAATGTGAGGAAATTAGTTGGAAACAAAAGTCACGAGTTTGATGGTTAAAAGAGGGGGACAAGAACACAAGATTCTTTCATCGTATGGCTTCTATGCGTCGCCGTGCGAATAAAATTGTGGGCCTCCAGATTGGGGATAAAAAATAGGAGAATTCTAAGGAGATGGGAGAGGCAGCGGTTGAGTACTACCGCTCTTTGTACAAAGAAGAGCTTCTTATAGGCATATTCCCTTGATGGGTTGTCGTTCGAGAATATTTTTGAGGAGATGAACCGTCAGTTGGAAAGACTATTTTCAGAGTTGGAGGTGTTGTCCGTGTTATCCGGGATGAAACACAAAGCCCCCACCCACCCTGATGGTTTTTGCTATTGAATTTTTCAAGAAGTGCTGGCCTATAATTGGGCAAGACTTGATGAATGTTTTTCATGAATTGTTCCAGTCTAATTCCATTCATCAGGTGCTTAATTGCTCTTTTATTGCTCGCATTCCGACGGTGCCTGGGGTCATTGACTTCAGAGATTTCAAACCGATCAGTCTCATGAGTAGTGCTTACAAGATCCTTTCGAAAGTGTTAATAGTTAGGCTTAGCCAGGTGATTGGTCTCGTCATCTCTCCAGAGCAGAGTGCATTCGTGGGAGGGAGGCAAATCCTAGATGGAATTCTGATAGCTAATGAAGTGGTGGATGAGCGTATTAAGAAAGGAAAGTCAGGTATTATTTGCAAAATCTATATGGAAAAGGTGTATGACCATGTCAATTAGGAAGGGTTTCGGGCACAAGTGGTGCGCTTGGATGAGGAGCTATTTTTCTTCGCCCTCCTCAGTTCTTATTAATGGGTCTCCTTTTGGCTTTTTCAAAAGTTCAAGGGGTCTGCGTCAAGGAGACCCACTTTCTCCCTTCCTATTTATAATGGTAACTGAAGCCCTTAGTCGTATGATTCGAAGGGCTACAAAGGTGGTGTGGGAAGGTTTTGTGGTGGGCCGACCCCAGGTCAGGATATCCCATCTTCAATTTGCAGATGATATTTTGTTTTTTTGTGGCGCTTCGGCTAGTCATCTTTCTCGTATCCGATATCTTTTTAGCTGTTTCAAAGCAGTTTCAGGGTTGAAAATTAATTTTCAGAAGAGTATGTTTTTTGCTGTAAAGGAGGTGCCTAATCTGGAGGCTTTGGCTACTTGTCTTGGGTGTAAGACCGGCATGCTTCCGACTAGGTATCTAGGCCTTTCTTTGGGGCATCTTTCGAAGCGAAGTCAATTTGGGAGCCGGTCATTGAGAGATCGGAAATCTATGCTTCTTTCTAAGGGTGGTAGGCTCACTTTACTGAAGAGTACTCTTTGTAGCCTTCCAATCTATTTTATGACCTGTTCAAAATTCCAGCTTCCATTGCTTCCAAATTGGAAAGACTGCAGCGGGATTTCCTTTGGAATGAGAAAGTGGTGGTCAAGAAGTTACATCTTGTGAGGCGGAAGTGGGTTTGTCGCCCCAAAGAGAGCGGGAGGCTTAGTATTTGGCCAATCAGGGCAGTCAACCAGGCTTTGTTAGGTAAATGGTTATAGCGTTTTGGGGTTGATCGTGACAGTCTGTGGTGAGAGGTGGCACAACAAGGTAGCAGAGATCATTGAAAGCTTAGACCGCCTAGAGGTCGTCATGGGGTTGGTTTCTAGAGAGGCATTGTGTCGGGTTGGGCCCAGTTCGTCAAGCATACGCGTCTCGTGATCAATGATGGGGCGGATGTCAAGTTCTGATTCGATCCTTGGTGTAGCCCCACTCCTTTGAAGCAGTTTCTTTTCCATTGCAGTTGACAAGCCTGCGACAGAAGTAGAGATGTATGATAGGGGAGTTGGCTTAGGGGCTTGGTGCCCTAAGTTTCAGCGATCGTTGAATGATTGGGAGGTTCAGGATTTTGTCAACTTTATGGTCATGGTCAAATCGGTGCGCGTTGTTGAGTCCTCGAGGGACAGCCGTGTGTGGGCCAGTCATTATAAAGAGCGGTTTTCCGTGAGATCTTTTCTTCAGGTGGCGGAATCTGAGTCCCTATTCTGATTTCCTTTGCCGTAGCATTTGGACATCAGAAGTGCCTTCAAAGGTCTCTTCTTCATGTGGTCTGCTTTTTTCGACAAGATTTTGACGCTGGATAATCTAAGAAAGAGAGGTTGGAGTCTCCCAAATAGCTGCTATTTGTGTCTATTGGAAGAGGAATCAGTTGATCATCTACTTATGTTTTGTACTTTTGCAAGGAAACTATGGCTGTATTTTCTCTCAATTGGGGGTGGCTTGGGTCATCCCTTCGTCCTTCAAGGGTCTCCTTTCTTGTTGGCTCCCGGCTTCTTTGGATAGAATCCGTTACATCTCATTTGGGCCTTCCTTCCAGGAGTGGTTTCATGGTCTGTGTTGAAGGAGCGGAATAAGAGGGTATTTGAGAATGTTTCTTTCCCGATCGAGCGAGTGTGTACTCGTTCGCGCTCTTTGCTGCGTGATTGGATCTCCGTTAAGGCTGATGCGGTGGAGATAAGGTTTGATGAGTTGATTTCTCAGTGGTATCAGTGGAGGGTTTTGGAGTTGCATTGTTTTCGATGTTTTGTTGTTGGTAGCTAGTTGTCTTTTGTTCGCTCTAGTCTTGTGGGATTCACTATTTGTGAATCTAATTTCCTTTTTCTATTAATGAAATTGCTTTTACTGATCAAACAAATAAAAGTAGCTCAATCCAAGGAATTATATTTTTTTCTCAAACATTCACCGATAAAAAAATTAGATTATCTAAAGAAAAAATAGATTAGCAACTCTATTACGTTAACAAATTAAATATTAATGTAATTACAAATTAATCAACTAAGTTATACAATAACATCTACACTAACACTACAGAAAGAATTAGATTATTAACAAGAGATAATGAAAGAAAAAAGAAATAAAAGGGTGTAAAACTTACCGTTACTGAAATTGATTGCAAGGTGCAAACTGGAAGTAAATAGTCCTTTTTCAAAAGTCATTGATTCTACATCGTAGTTTTCAGATATTTTAAATGTGTAATCTACTATTTTAGCAAATTAATCAAATTTAGAAATAAAATAATCAAACTATTCACAACAAAAGATAAGAAAAGAAATAAAAATAATAATAAATCTTACCGTGAGTGAAGCCGAGAGCGAAGGGCAGTCATTGACAGCAGCTCAAGCAAAAGCTGAAGGGAAGCAGAGAGCAAGGCACAGCTTAAGGGTACATGACCCTTTTGCAAAAGTCTTCATTTAATGCCCCGTTCAATATAGCTCGCATGATGTAGTTGTATAATGGAATACATAAAAAAGTTCAGAAAATCAGTTTATCACTTTAAAATTTTAAAAAAAGACAAAATACAAAAATATGAGACATAAATGTACAAGAACTAAACAGAGGATTGTAATTGGACTAAGTAGGGAACCAAAAGTTCCCTGAAGCAAGACATCTACTCACCATTAAGCTATATATACTAACACCGATAAAACTAACACGAGTGCTAACCGTAGACGCCCCTCTTTCTCACAAGGAGAAACTCTTTGTGGTTGGGCCCACACCCCAGGTGTAGTTGTATAATGGAGTCCATAAAAAAGTTTAAAAAATCAATTTCTCACATCAAAATTTTAAAGAAAGACATAATACAAAAATATAAGACATAAAAGTACAAGAACTAAGAAGAGGATTGTAATTTGAATGAGTAAGGAAGAAAAGTACCCTTAAGCAAAACATCTACTCATCATTTATTAACTCGTCAAGCTAAATACTAACACCAATAAAACTAATAGGAGTGCTAGTCATAGACGTCCCTCTTTCTTATAACAAGGAGAAACACTTTGCGGTTGGGCCCACACCCCAGGTATTAGTTGAACTAGTAAGATTGAAACTTTAATGACCTTGAGAGTCTACAAGCAGCACAATCCAAACAGTAATATTTTTTTTAAAAGAAATATTCAACTATAAAGAAATTTAGATTATCTAAAGAAAGATTAGATTGTTAACTCTATTACAATACCAAATTAAATATTGATGTAACTAACAAATTAATTAACTAAATTATATACTAACAACAACAATAACACAGCAAAAGAATTAGATCATTAACAAAAGATAACGAAAGAAAAAAGAAATAAAAAGGTGAGACTAAAAAGAAATAAAAAGGTGAGACTTATTGTTACTGAAGTTGAGTGCAAAGTGCAGCCTATAAGTAGTAGTGATTTTTTAGAAGTCGTTGAATCGGCATTGTAGTTTCCATAAATTTCCAAATGTGAACTAAACTATTTTAGCAAATTAATAAAATTTTGAAATACATAAATCAAATTATTAACAACAAATGATAAAATAAATAAATTAAACAAAATAATGAATCTAACTGTCAGTGAAGATGACAGCAAAGGGTAGTCATCGACAGCAGCGCAAGCAAAAGTTGAAGGGTAGTTGAGAGCAAGGCGCAACCTAGTGTAAATGGGCCTTTTGTAGATGTCCTCGTTCATGCCCCATTCCAATAGCTCACATGGTGCAATAGTATAATAAAGGACTACATGAAAAAAAAAAGTTCCAAAAATCAGTTTTTTACATCGAAATTTTAAAAAAAAGAAAGAATACAAAAATATTCTAAGAAGAGGATTGTAATTGAAGAATCACTGAAGGGGAATTTCCCATAAGTAAGACATCTACCTACCATTCAATAACTCGTTTGTCCTTGTGGTAAGAAAGAGGGAGGGAGGGCTAGCACTCCGGTATGTTTTATTGAGGTGTACCCTTTTTATCAATTATCTAGTGTTAGTACATGCATGGCTTTGTGAATCCACAAGCACCTCAATCCGAAGAGTAATATTTTTTTCTTAAATAGTATTAAGCTATAAAAAATTTAGATTATCTAAAGAAAGATTAGATAACAACTCTATTACAGTAACAAATTAAATATTAATGTAACTAACATCTAGACTAACACCACAGAAAAATTAGATTATTAACAAGAGATAATGAAAGAAAAAAGAAATAAAAGGGTGAGACTTATCGTTACTGAAGTTGATTACAAGGTGCATCCCGGAAGAAATAGTCCCTTTTAAAAGTTGTTGATTCTACAACTTATTTTCCAGATATTTCCAAATGTGTAATAAACTATTTTAGCAAATTAATTAAATTTAGAAATAAAGAAATCAAATTATTAACAACACAAGAAAAAAAAAAAAAACAAACAAACAAAATAATGAATCTTAGCGTGAGTGAAGATGAGAGCAAAGGGCAGTATCTACAGCAGCTCAGGCAAAAGATGAAGGGAAAAGCCGAGAGCAAAGCACAGCCTAAGGATAAATGGCCATTTTGCAAAAGTCGTCATTAATGCCCCATTCGATATAGCTCGCATGTGCAAACAATCAGAGTTTTTTACATTTAAATATAAAGAAAGAAAGAATACAAAAATATGAGAGATAAAAGTACAAGAACTAAGAAGAGAATTGTAATTGGACTGAGCAGGGAAGAGAAGTTCCCTTAAGCAAGACATCTGCTCACCATTCACTAACTTGCTAAGCTAAATACTAACACCAATAAAACTAATAGGAGTATAATAGCTATAGACGCCCTCTTTCTTACAACAAGGACAAACACTTTGCGGTTGGAACCACACCCAAGGTGTTTGTCGAACTAGTAAGATTCAGACGTTAATGGCCTTGAGAGTCTACAAGCAACACAATCCAAACAGTAATATTTTTCTAAAATAATATTCAAATATAAAAAATTTAGATTTTCTAAAGCAAGATTAGATTATTAAACGTATTACGATAACAAATTAAATACTGATGTAGCTAACAAATTAAGTAACTAAATTATATACTTCCAAGAATGCGCATCGAAAAAGAAATAAGGGGAATAAAGATACCAAACAATCAGCCAGGCACTCCTGGATGCTTCTTCATTGTAGGTTAATGGGTTAAAGCAGCAGCAGCAACAAACCATCAACATTGCATCACAAGAACCAACACCAACAACAAATCCAACAACTTTTTTTGTCCCTTTCTATCATTTAAAGTCATCCCCTCGTCTTACAGAGAAGGGGGAAAGTAGAAACTGCCTGGGTATTATAATAAAGAGGTCTGTCCCTGCAAAAGGAGATGCCCACTCATGTAAACCAGCAGATGAGTCTGTTCCCACTGCCCCATTCGCCGATCTTATCTTGGGCTTTGCACCTGCCGAAGTAGACAGTGACCATGAATCATGCATCAAATTGTTCTTCACAAAAGATGCAAGCCCCAGCTACAACCCACTTGGCCTCAAAGAAGCGGTGGACTCCAATCTCCAGTCTATGTTAGTATAGTCGCACTGCGGCATTGAGCCTCCAGTGTTCCAATCCACCTGTGAAGATGAGCCTGATGTTCTAGTTGGATCCCACCCAGGGAAAAATCCCAAGGATGATGGAACAGCATGCAAAGACAAAGACATACTTCTTGTGCTATATGAACCATCCAAGCCAGCAGCAGTGGAATCCATTGAGCTGGACACAAACGGGTGAGGTTGATTTTGAAATTGGTGGTAGAAATGCTGCGAGTTCCGATTGTTTGGACTTAAGCTTGTGGTGCTTGATAGATGTTGTGAACTAGCATTTGACATCATAATTTCAAACACTTCCAACACTGTTTGGATACGATCCAGCTGTCCCTGGAGGGTTGGAACTGATGCTTGTTGCAGGGTTTTGCTTTGCATTCATGGACTGCAGACGTTGCATCATAATCACAGGTTCTCTCACAGTTCCTGGCTGAATGTTCTTGGCCTCAGTCTTTGCTGGTGGAGGCATGACATGCAAAGGTGATGCCAAAGAATATGGAACAGAAGGGCTTGATACAGAACTCGCCACCTGTTGTCTGCCAGTGTTGCTACTTGTGGCCTTGCCCATTCCTTTGGCAGAATCTTCCTCAAAGACTGCAGGTTTGGGTTCCCAGATTCCGGTGATGGCACCACTGTAGCTGCTGACTTGGTGTCGTTGAAATCTATTTCCTCCCTTCTCTGTTCTATTGTAACTGAAGCAATGGGGTTTGTTTGTGATCTCGATGCATTCTGTGTGATGAAAACTGCTACCTTACCACCATCTGCTGATGGAGGATCACAAGTTTCTTCTTGCTTTGGCAGAGCAGTAGGTGGTTCTTGTTTCTGTGCTGCCCTTAAGGACTCTCCTGCCTTCTCCAGATCACCTTCACAGGCTACAATCGCTCTTTCAACATCCTGCCTTGTGCACTTGTACCGTATCTCCATTTCTGCAATCTGAGCAAGCTCTCCAGCTATATCAATTTTCAAGCTACTCCTACCATCAAGGTTCGAATCCTTGTGTTGACCTGTTTCTTCACCTCCATCAAACAGCCACGCGACTGATTCCTCTAACTTGCCTTCATTCAATATAAGAGCCATTGTAGCCCGCTCAGAAGAGAATCCCATCGCCATGAGCTGATGTGCAAGATCTTCAAGTTTTCTTGACATGAGGTAGCTAATGTATCGCTCATGCAACCCCTGGGCCCGCCTCTGTCTCTGACGCTGCTGCTTTCTCATTCTTCTGTCGGACCTTGTCTCGCTTGTCATTGTCGGAACCAGGAATAGCCTCTTGCGGAACAGTTGCACAGGCTGTCTTCTCTTTCTGGACTTCTGACTCACCGGGGCAGCTACCACTGTTGGAAACAGTATCCTACTCGACTCCAGTCCCAAGCGAGCTACCAGAATGCTCATTTGTCTCATCTAATACTACAAAAAGGACCATTGCTGTGGGGAGGTGGTGAAGAGGCAATTGAAACTGTTTCGAGGGTATGGAATGTACCGGAAAGTCGATTGTAAGCACTCACCGGAGGGTCACTTCCTGTGTTAGCAGGTCCAGAAGGCCTAGAAGAAGCCTTCGGGTGTTCTTTGGTTGCCTTTGCAAAGGACTTATCCTTGGACTTGGATCTGGATGCTGGGGACATGTCTCTGGAATCCAATAGTTGAAATATTCCTTCCAAAAATATTTAGATAAAAAATTAGTTCTTAATTCACAAAAATAGTACCCGAAGATTAAACATGCAAGCTGATCATCTGCATAACCTATGTCTCTGCATAACTTATCCTTGGACTTGGATCTGGATGCTGGGGACATGTCTCTGGAATCCAATAGTTGAAATATTCCTTCCAAAAATATTTAGATAAAAAATTAGTTCTTAATTCACAAAAATAGTACCCGAAGATTAAACATGCAAAATAGTACCCGAAGATTAAACATGCAAGCATCTGGATGCTGGGGACATGTCTCTGGAATCCAATAGTTGAAATATTCCTTCCAAAAATATTTAGATAAAAAATTAGTTCTTAATTCACAAAAATAGTACCCGAAGATTAAACATGCAAGCTGATCATCTGCATAAACTATGTTCAGATGAAAATTTTCATTTATTGTAATACCAACTCATCAACAAAACAACAGTCTACAAAGGGAAAGGAAAGCAAATTCAGTCAGCGCGTATAAAAAAAAAGAGGTATCGTTTGGGGACACGTCCAAAAAAAAGTACGCAAATGCCAGCCCTGAAAAAGGACTAATGGACAGCCTGGTGATCGTGTTGATGGCCCCTGTGAGTCAACCTTGGATGAGTTCTATGAGGAACCGCGTACTGACGTACATCAGCCCCCACTTTGTCATACCAGAATACTACGAAGACAGCGCAATCCCAAAAGAATAAGTTACCGACGTCGATGTTGTATCCCTATTGGAGCCAAAACATTCTACACGACTAGATAGACTATAGAATTCGATCAAAATCCACCTAATGCTCCAAAAATCTTAAAAAACCAAAGCAAAAAAGTATTGCAATCCCAGCCCTCCCACAGTGATTGTCGGCAATGCCAACAAGCATGTCAGTAGTTTCCTTAGCTCTCTCGGTATATAGGAACTTCACATTGGGGACTTCTTAGAGTCACTCGCTAATCTTGCCAAAACATTGTACAACAACTTGGCACCTAACTCCTTACGATCTTGGGACAATATGACACATACTTTTTACCAGAAGTTCTTCAAATGTCGAAGAACACATGATGTTCGATCTAAGTCACAAGCAACACCGATACCACGACAGCATCAACAAATAAGTACAACATTTAAGATGCAGTCATAAAAGTTTGTAAACCAATCACAAAGGCACACTAGTTGACATTTGCATCAGCAAAGTGCTAAGGAGAACTCGGGCGATCTAAATAAGTGGGAATCTTAAATTTCACTCGACAACAATGCCACCAAGAAAGAAAATACCTTCGTGGACAAGAATATGAATGCGTCACCAACCAGAGCGCCGTTAGCTAAGGATATGGAAGATCTAAACTACTATCATATAATCACCCTATCATACACTCAACCAACAACTGCTAGGCATTATGAAGGATCTTCCTCCAAAAGCTAAGGTTAGGAGAGCTACAAATCTCGGGAGCCGTTACCAATATTCCCACAAAACTCCGCTATATGGCTACTAAAATATTACATCATTGGGCACCATCCGCTATATGGCTACTAAAATATTACATCATTGGGCACCATCAGATGAGGACTACTTTCAGAGAAGGACGGCGTCAGCGACTAAAGAATCAAAAGTTATATCACATCCATTTTCTCTCTTGCACCTAAAGTTCAAATTTCTTTGATCAAATGGAATTCTCAGTTGCATGCATTTCAGTAGCCTGAGTATAGCGAGTATGGTTCTTACGAAAGACACCTCATGTTGGCGCCTAGGCACCCAAATGCTCCACTGGGCTCAAGCACCTCATGTGGGCGCCTAGGCGCCCAAATGCTCCACTGGACCCAAGCAACCGCCCACTCAGGCAGAGGCAGACCATCTCACTGAAATAGGTCCTACAAGTTACAACCCCCTAAAGCCTAATTTAAAGTCATCTAGGGCTATTTAATTGACCTTTGGGCCCAAAAGAATACTAACAATAATTCTTTCTATAAAAAAGTTGGATATCAAACTTGAATTTTGTAGATGAAAAAAGGTGGTGTTGCCTTAAATTCAAAAAAGAAGAGAAGCACAACACTTTGTTATTATGTCAAGGTGTGTTTTCTGATGGAAAATGAGAGATTGACTTTGTAAAAGTGAATGATAATGAATGGTTTGATGCCACATTGAATTCTCAATAGGCAGTGATAGATTTACTAATGAAAATATTGTTTATCTGATTTTTAACACGTTCAGAACATAAGCTAGATATGGATGATAATTGATATGTTGTTGGGGATGATCACAATCATCTAACATATGTAACCCATATAGGAGATAGTGTCAAGATAGTGTGTGATCACATTACTAAGCAAGACATCTACTCACCATTCATTAACTCGCTAAGCTAAGTACTAACACTAGATAACTCAATAAAACTTACCGGAGTGCTAGCCATGTACCCCCCCCCCCTCTTTTTCACCACAAGGACAAACACTTTAAGGTGGGTCCCACACCCCATTTGTTTGTCGAACTGATAAGATTGAGACATCCATGGCCTTGTGAATCTACAAGAAGAGTAATATTTTTTTCTTAAATATAATTCAACTATAAAAAATTTAGATTATCTAAAGAAAGATTAGATTAACTACTCTATTACGATAACAAATCAAATACTAATGTAACTAACATCTACACTAACACTACAGAAGAATTAGATTATTAACAAGAGATAACGAAATAAAAAAAGAAATAAAAGGGTGAGACTTACCATTACTGAAGTTGGTTGCGAGGTGCAGCCTTGAATAAGCTATTTTAGCTAATTAATCAAATTTAGAATTAAAAAAATCAATTTATTAATAACACAAGAAAAGAGAAGAAATACAAATAATAATAAATCTTACCGTGAGTGAAGCCAAGAGCGAAGGGCATTCATCGACAGAAACTCAGGCAAAAGCTAAAAGGAAGCCGAGAGCAAGGCACAATTTAATGGTAAATAGCCCTTTTGCAGAAGTCGTTATTCATGCACCGTTTGATATAGCTCGCATGGTGTAGTTGTAGAATGAAAGAGTACATAAAAAGTTCAAAAATAAATTTTCCTACATCAAAATTTTGAAGAAAGAAAGAATACAAAAATATAAGACATGAGTATTAGAACTAAGAAGAAAGGAATGTATTTGGACGGAGTCACTAGAATAGAATTTTCCTTAAAAAAGACATTCACTCACCATTCATTAACTTGCTAAGCTAAATACTAACACTAGATAAACGATAAAAGAGTATACCTCAATAAAACTAACCGGGGTGCTAGTCATAGACGGCCTCCTTTTTCTTACCATAAGGGCAAACATTTTGTTGTCGGGCCCACACCCTAGGTGTTTGTCGAACTGGTAAGATTGAGACGTCCATGGACTTAGTTGGTTTAGTTTGTGAGGTTATTAGGGTTAGAAGTTAGGGTTTGAGAGAGAGGAAGAAAAAGAATGAGAAGGAGATTAGGTTTAGGGAAAATAGTGAGAGAGATTAATGATATCTCTTACACACTTTATTATTTATATTGCACTAATGGTCTACTATTAATATATAAGAACTACTCATACAGTATATAAGAGATAACATAAAGACAAGGCAAAGCCCATAGGAATAAAGCTCATAAAGCCTTACTCAACACTCCCCCCTCAAGTTGGTGCGTAGATATCACTCATGCCCAAGCTCAACCATGGTTTAATATATCGATACATATCGACCGATACGAGCCGATACATATCCTATTTGGAGCTACCCGATACACTGATACGCTGGAAAAAAAACTCCACTGTAGTATCGGACCGATACAAGCCAGGCCCAATACACTCGATACAGAGATTTTTCAGTTAATTTTTTTTCTCCTTCCATTTACACTAGTATCCACAATACAGACCTGGTACACACAACTTATTTACATAATAAATTTTTTAAGTAAATGATTTTAACTTGATTTTACTTTTATTTACTTTACATATTAATATGTAAATAAGGTTATCTCTCTTCGTTATGATGGCCCAGCCCAGCCCTATTTATCAGGAGCCACTGGTTATGATGCCCCAGCCCAACTCTACTTATCAGGTGTAGTAGTAGAATGAAGGAGTACATAAAAAGTTCAAAAATCAATTTTCTTACATCGAAATTTTGAAGAAAGAAAGAATACAAAAATATAAGACATGAGTATTAGAACTAAGAAGAGAGGAATGTATTTGGACGGAGTCACTAGAAGAGAATTTTCCTTAAGAAAGACATTCGCTCACCATTCATTAACTTGCTAAGATAAATACTAACACTAGATAAACGATAAAAGATAAAAGAGTATACCTCAATAAAACTAACTAGAGTGCTAGTCATGGACGGCCCCATAAGGACAAACATTTTGTTGTCGGGCCCACACCCTAGGTGTTTGTCGAACTGGTAAGATTGAGACGTCCATGGACTTAGTTGGTTTAGTTTGTGAGGTTATTAGGGTTAGAAGTTAGGGTTTGAGAGAGAGGAAAAAGAAGAATGAGAAGGAAATTAGGTTTAGGGAAAATAATGAGAGATTAATGATATCTCTTACACACTTTATTATTTATATTGCACTAATGGTCTACTATTAATATATAAGAGCTACTCATACAGTATATAAGAGATAATATAGAGACAAGGCAAGGCCCATAGGACTTAAGCTCATAAAGCCTTATTCAACACTCCCCCTCAAGTTGGTGCGTAGATATCACTCATGCCCAAGCTCAACCATGGTTTAATATATCGATACGTATCAGCCCATACGGGCCGATACATATCCTATTTGGAGCTACCCAATACACTGATACGCTGGAAAAAAAATTCCACTGTATCGGACCGATACAGGCCAGGCCCAATACACTCGATACAGGGATTTTTCAGTTAATTTTTCTCCTTCCATTTACATATCCACAATACAGACCTGATACACACAACTTATTTACATAATATATTATTTAAGAAAATGATTTTAACTTGATTTTACTTTTATTTACTTTACATATTAATATGTAAATAAGGTTATCTCTCTCGTTATTTAAGTAAATGATTTTAACTTGATTTTACTTTACATATTAATATGTAAATAAGGTTATCTCACTCGTTATTTAAGTAAATGATTTTAACTTGATTTTACTTTTATTTACTTTACATATTAATATGTAAATAAGGTTATCTCTCTCGTTATGATGGCCCAGCTCAGCCCTATTTATCAAGAGCCACTAGTTATGATGCCCCAGCCCAACTCTACTTATCAGGAGCCACTGGTTATGATGCTCAGTCCTAGTCTTCGACTAACAGTTATGGACAGATCACGACTCAGCAGCACACATATGTAAAAATGTATCTGGGCATGTACCGCACGATGATGACTTGGACACAGTGGTGTCATCATGTCTTGACCACTTATAATGTATCACTCTAATTAATTCCCGATCCCACAATAATAGAGTTTAAGCTGGCACGAAGCTCAATTTGGTATTGAGCTTCTATCATGTATGTAATTTGATTTGTGAATACGGTCTATGTATTTTCATATTTTGATTTATAAATGCAAGTGAGCTTCTATCACTTGGTTAAGTAACTATGGTTTGTATTTTCATACATATTTATCAGTGTGTATGCCTTTTTTAACTTATACATTTGTTAACTCTCATATGCATGATTATAAATGTAGTTGGAGACCTTCATTTAGTTTGTTTTTAGCTTGTATTTGCATTAAAAGAGGTTTTATGCAAAGTATCTAAGTTTTTCTTTGCGTATCCAAGCTTTTTTTTAGCGTATCTTGAATTTTTCCGCTGTATCCAACCAATACAATACCGATACACCAATACGTATCCTATTTTGGATTTACCGATGACCGATACCGATATTTTGAACCATGTGCCCAACTTACCAACAATATTTCGAAACTCAGTACCGCCAAGACATCATCCAGTTGATCTTCTGACTTCACAAACGGGGTGCAAATATACCCCGCCTTCAACTTCTTTTTGCTAAAATTACAATCTACTTGATGTTTGCTTCTGTCATGATGCACCGGATTATGAGCAATACTAATAACGGCTTTATTATCATAATATAAGCTCATGGGCCTCAGTAGGAAGCTTAATCTCACTTACGAGTAATCGGAGTCAAAGCAGTTTACACACCCGTGTGCCATGACTCTAAACTCTGCCTCTGCACTGGATCTAGCAACTACATTCTGCTTGTTACTTCTCCATGTGACAAGGTTACCTCCAACTATGGTGCAATACCCGGAAGTAGAGCGTCTATCAGAAACCGAGTCAGCCCAATCTGCGTCACTGTAGGCTTCAACTCTTAAGTTCCCATTACAGGTATACAACAAACCCTTCCCAGGAGATGAATTTAAGTAGTGGAAGATCTGATTCACTGCTTCCAGGTGGCCAGTAGTTGGTGAATACATGAATTGGCTGACTACACTGACAGCATAAGCAATGTCTAGCCTAGTAAAGATAAATAAATCTGCTAACAAGTCTTTTGTACCTTCTAGCATCTAGCAGATGTTCTCCACTAGCTTCACTAAGTTTATGATTAGGGTATATAGGTGTATCACATGGCTTATAACCCATCATGTCTGTCTCCTCCAATAGGTCAAGTACATACTTGCGCTGAGCGACCAATATGCCCTTTTTAGATCTCGCAACTTCAATTCCAAGGAAATTGGTATGGTTATTGCATGGAATGCATTGACCTAGTATGAATGGACATTACTCTGCATATGTATCACATGTCTGCATGAGTCATTAGTATTAATTTGTCATGGAATGATTTTATAGGAACTGCTTTATGTTTCCGCACTTTGATATTATGAGGTACGCTATAACTGAAAATGTAAATTATTTATATTGTTAATTATGTCTTGCATCCGCTGAGTAATTCTAATACTCATCCAAACTTTTATTGTTTGGTAGGTTCAGGACTTAATATTTGCGCTCCAGGACTGTGGATTGAGGAAAAATACGAAGAGGGTTCCCGAAGGTGATCATCCTGATCAGATTTGGATAGATGGCCCTATTGTTGATGCAATGATTATTTTATTTTAATTGGAAAAGAGTAGTACTCAGATAATTTTATTGATGTTGCTTATGTTGTGACCACATGGGATGATCAGATTTAATTATGTTTATGATTGGTCAATTGCATTGATGACGACTAGTTCATGGGGATTATAATTTGAATCTGTTATTAATGTTGAAGAAATTTTGAGACTCGTAATTTATATGTCTTATATGCTGTTAGGACAGGTTGGATACTTGACCAATGTGGGATTTTGGGGCGTTACACAATTGCAGTAAACTATACATCAGAAAAACAGAATTACAAACTCAAATTTCTGAATTGATAAATTAATCTACATATCAGAAATACCAAAACCATATATGCATACGATAGTTACGAAACACCCGTATTATACTCATATAATACGTTTAGGGGGGGTCACCGTTTAAAACTCCGTACTTTTGTCGTGTTACGTGTTATACCTGTATCACCGTTTAATAAGTGAATTATGTATTAAACGCATACAATACGCGTATTTTTGCATATTCCGTATTAAATGATTGTTATTAGTTAATATCAAGATTTTTATTTATTTATAATTATTAATTATTTTTTAATTTTCCCGTACTGTTGTCGTGTTTTTGTCGTATAACACCCGTACTTCCCAAAACGGATCATTGTTGTATTATACCCGTACTTGGTAACTATGATGCATACTTAGATATATGCATACTGAGAATAATAGAATTACAAACTCACATTTCTGAAATGATAAATTAATCCTCTACATACCAGAAATACCAAAACCATATATGCATACTTCTTAACCAAAAAATATATATATGCATACTTGTATATACAAGAAAATAGATAGGAAACAATATTCATGCATTTGTGCAATGCACCAACACACTTTGGTATAATCATAAGCACATGTGGCCTACCTATATAGAGCTATCCTATGTTTTTCTCCAATAGGAAACTAAAGTTTATTCAAACAAGTCTACCTTTCACCTAGAAGTAATAAAACTAATGTTACAAATAAAAAGTATAATTCATTTTATGGGTATCCCAGAATTATCACGAGTAATCAAAAACCTTACTATAGTCTCAAGCCGTTGCTCCAACACAGTCACTACCAATAAGATTGATAATATCTCTCCCTGGATTAACATAAGCCCCAAATAATTTGCTGTTATCTGTTGTGCTTGCTTCTCAACATGGTACAAATCACTCCAGTAATGTCAAGGAGATAAATCACCAAAGCGCGTCCCGATTTGAAATCAATGAATTAAAATAATGTAATTATCACATAGCTGAAAAGAAAAATCAGCTACTTTACAAACTAAGTTCAACAAGTGAAACGCTTTGGACAAAGTTGAAATGAAACATAGCACTTTATCATACAAACTAACCAAAAATGTTCAATTTTATAACAAAATTAAGAGAACAATCACGAAAGACAGTTGTTCGACATCTCGCTTGTCATTCCCGTGACTAACAAGATCTGTCATTCCATGTGAGAGACTTTCCAGAACACCACCCCACATCGACTTGTATGTGAACTACCCTAAATGTTCAGCTACAAAAAAAATTCTCTTCTCCCCCAAATCTATAAAAACAAACAAAAGCGGCCAGCGACACTCTCTTAAACCCTAGAAATATATAGCTTTTGAGATCAACAAATCTCCTCTATAATGAAACCGAAATCCAGTGCAACGTAACCCTAGAAACTCCACCAAATTCAAAGTCTTCAAGAATAGTTTTATTCACTTGTTCTCTGAGATGAGAACTGAAACTACAGTTGAAATCTAAAACCATTTTAAACTGAAAAAGAAGTTTGAAGCAAAGCAAGGGAGTGGAGAAAATCGGTTTTCCGAACAATACCCCAAGAAGCAGAAGTAGCTGGAAGGACGCTATCCGTATTCCTCATCCACTTCTATAGTTATAAGGATATGAAACAGTAAGAAACAGAGTAAATCTAGATAAATACTATTTCTGAAGACAGCAACATAGGTCAAACTTACAGCCACAAAATTGCTGATGACTCAACGCCCCCTTGTAATGTGACCCGAATCAAGAATTCCTAAGAAATTAAGCACAAAAGAATAAAGTTAAACAACTAACATTTGAAGATCAAACAGGACTTCAAAGCACCAAATATTATCCATTTATCTGTATAAAATAAGACCAATAACAACGCTTCTCTTAAAAAGTATGTGAAATAATAAAAATGTCTGAGAAATTCATTCAGAATTTGTTTGCGCTAAGCTGATGACTTGGTCATCATAATAACAACAAAAAAATATACAACAATAATCTGTTTGACTGAGACAAACAAGAATGCAACAAATAGATTCAATGTGTAAGTTTCTAAAATATTCAATGCATGATGTTGAATTCCAACAAAGCATCATAAGCAAATTTTTATAGGAAGGGAAGTTATGGCACATACCATCGTGATATAAACTTCCACTCCACTTTGTACCTTAACGCCGAATCGAATCAATCCACCAATTCAAAAATTATATAAAATAGCTGTATATAGTCTCCGTCAACTCAGTTTTGGTAGGAAAAATGTGAATTGATCTAGTGTCTGGTGAGGAATCTCTGGAACTACATCAGTGGGTCTTTAATACTCTGGAACTACATCAGTGGGTCTACTGCACTTCACACATCAGTTACACTTCCTTCAAATTTTTTTTATGCTAACTATGGAAGCTTAATAACCAGCGGGCTGTCTAATTAAACCAACTAATTAATAACAAGCAGGCGATCTCTCACAAGCAAGGATAAAACACCAAGGGAACTCCATGTTTCCATAATGTTGCCACTGACACCCCCAAGGTGACAGCAAAAATGAACCCACCTGCTCCAGGAACTCCAGCCAACAAAACCCCTTCCATATTCATAGTTGCATCCAAAAGGTGAGTCTGTGATTCCATTTCTATCTGCAAATTCAGAAAGTAAAAGAGATATGAGGACATCAGTGGGTCTTTAATCCTTGCGGCGGCCAAAAGGAACATCTAAACAGCACAACCATAACCATATACTGCATTTCACAACATCAGTTACGCTTCCCTTCCCATTTTTTTATGCTAACTACCGAAGCTTAATAACCAGCAGGCTGTCTAATTAATAACAAGCAGGCGATCTCTCACAAGCAAGGATTAAACACCAAGGGAACTCCATGTTTCCGTAATGTTGCCACTGACTCCCCCAAGGTGACAGCAAAAATGAACCCACCTGCTCCAGGAACTCCAACCAACAGAACCCCTTCCATATTCATAGTTGCATCCAAAAGGCAAGTCTCTGATTCCGTTTCTATCTGCAAATTCAGAAAGTAAAAGAGATATGAGGACTAGGGATGGCAATATGACCCGCCCCGGCGCCCAACCCCTATAGGGGCAGTTGTTTTTCAAATAAATCGGGGGCGGGGCGGGGATGGTATAAAAAAACAAGCCCCGACTCGGGAGCGGGGCGAGGGCGGTTTTAGACTTTTAGTATACCCCGCCCCGGTGCCCCACCCCGCCCTGCCCCGGAACCACTTTAATATCTATATATATATATATATATATATAAAAAGGCAGTAGGGGCAAGGCGGGGCGGGGATCTTATAAGCAGAGCAGGGCCGGTTTCACCAGATATAAGCCCCGGTCGGGGGCGGGGCCGGGGAGGTAGAAACCCGCCCCGCCCCATTGCCATTCCTAATGACGACATACAACAACACGATAGATCCACATGACTTGCATACACATTTATACAACCACGAACCTGTTAAGGCAGCAATTAGAGTGCCCTATGGAAACTACCATTGAGCACAAATTTATGCCAAGTTGATACTGTACAATTAAACTCCCACCTAATGATCGATATATGTTCACAATTTCAACAAAGAGGTGTGGGGTCCTTTTTTTACTTCTGTAGAAACATGGCCATTTTTTTGTTCTTTTACCTACCATAAGAAATCTATTGTAACAAGCCTCACATAATGGGTTGATGTAGTTTCCGGATATGTTGATCATACAGGTGGGTCCACGGGTTGTATTGTTCATTAGGACCCACACATTCACCACCTAGCTTTCTTATAATTATAACTACCATGGTAAATCTCTAAGAGGATAGCAAGGAATCTTTATATCCTAGCTTACCCTAAACCATACACACAATTTAAGTGTTTGAAGTTCCTCCGTGCCAGTAATTTTCGCTTGGTGTTCTCAGATTTTGTACTTGTAGTCTTAGCCTCTTAGTAGAGGTTTTTGTTCACTTCTATCCATTTTAAGGTTTCAGTAGTGTACTGGAAATGCACCACTTTAAATTGTATAGTCATCGCAGCCAGCCACATCAGTTAGTAGTTGGAATATCGAGTTTACAATACCAAGGGTAAAAGTAAATCTCACAGGAAAAACAAAAATGAGGAATATGCAAGGATGTGAGGAAATTATCCTCTCTGCGTCTGCCATACACAAGGTATATATGAAGGGGGTTGGATCCATCTAATGATGCGTCTGAGGAAATAACCAAGGTCTAGGATCCCGTTTTAGATCGCATTGCAAGAAGATTGTCAGGGTGGAGGGCATTCTACTTATCGAAAGGGGGGAGATTGACTTTTATTAGGAGCACGTTGCAAAGCCTTCCAACTTTCTTCATGTCGTCTCTCATCATTCCTCGTTCAGTGGCTCATACCATAGAAAGGATTCAGAGGGAGTTTATATGGAATGATAGAGAGGATAGAGCCAAATATCATTTAGTAGCTTGGTCTCAATTGTGTCGGCCTAAGGAAGAGGGTGGGGTTTGAATCTTAAGCCGCTCATTCAGATGAACAAAGCTTTGTTAGGCAAGTGGGTGGAGATTTGGGGAGGAGAGGGATAGTATGTGGCGGGCTGTGATAGTAGCCAAATATATAGGGGAGACTTCGGGACTTCGGACTGGATCCCTCGGGAGGTTAGGGGCCCTCACGGTTTGGGGTTTTGTAAGGGAATTATGGCTAATGCTGGATTGGTTGTGCCTTTCTTTAATTTTCGAGCGGGGAGAGGGTCGGAGATAAGGTATTGAATGGATATTTGGTCAGGTTCCACTCGTCTCATGGATGATTTTGGAAACCTCTTTGTCCTCTCTACCGATAGGGATGTTCTTGTGGAGGACTCTTATGAGAGGAGTACAGAGGGCGTGGTGTGGTGTTCGACGTTACGTCGGGCATTAATGATTGGGAAATTAGTGATTTATCTCAGCTTTTGGAGCGGATTACTTCGACAGCTCTTTGCCTGGAGGTCAAGGATTGTAGGTTGTGGTCTAGGAGCAACCATGGGCGGTTCTCTGTTAGACTTTTGTTCCTGTCTTTGTTTCCTTCTCTGGGAGGGTCGTTTCCTCATAGAGTGGTGTGGAACACCGGCATATCCTCCAAGGTTTCCTTTTTCCTTTGGACAGCATCGTTGGACAAAATCCTAATTGGGGATCATTTGCAACACAGAGGGGATGGAGTATGACAAACAGATGTTTCATGTGTCTCCAAGCAGAAGAGACAGCGGATCATCTTCTTTTGCATTGCCCAGTCGTGTCTGAGGTGTGGAGTTTTTTTTTATCTCGCATGGGGGTGGCATGGGTTTTTCCCCCATCATTTCGTCATCTCCTCGATTGTTGGTATTGGGACAGAGGAGCGGAAGTTTGGGAGGCGATTTTGGGAGTTTTTCCAGGGGCTATTTCTTAGTTATTCTGAAAAGAGAGAAATCGCAGAGTATTCGAAGATGTTTCGGCTTCAGTGTCCCAAATATGCAACGGTATCCGGTTGGTAGTTTTGGAGTGGGTAGGTTTACATTGTACTAGGGAGGAAATCCAAGATATTTTGCATTAGTTTGTCTATGCCCTTGGGGAGCAGGTTCAGGTAGTGTTGCTGGTCGGAGTTGAGTTTACTTGCTTGTAAACTCGGCGGTCGTTGTTTTCTTCCTTGTGTCTCCTTTTTATTTTTAATATGATTAGTTATTGATCAAAAAAAGAAAATGCAGTAGATCAAACAGTTATGATCATCTGATTGAATTAATAATGTCGCCTAGATCTCCTACCGAGCCCTGTCCAGCCTACAAGTGTACCACATGTATACCAGACCCATGCAGGATGATTTTCTGGTACACACCTGCTGCCTCATCCATCTGACGCATATGAAATCTGTGCTCAAGAACAGCATCTCTTGCTCCACATAAGGCTTTAAGAACTGCTTCTCAGCATAGGTCAGTGGCTTGCTCCAACCATTGTTCAGATATAAGGGTTTGTGAGATCTTATTAAGTGGCATAAGAAAACAGTAGAAACAAATATTAAAGCAAAGCAGGAGAAAGAGAGACCTCAAGTGTGTAAATGAGCTAAGCTAGCTTGGAGAACTTCATACTCAGCTAACAATGAGCAGAACCTAAGCTGCTGTAGAAGCTCGCAAACTGAGCCTTTGCCTCAAAGTAGGCCTACAAGATAAATGGCTTGAGCCAAGCTTGGGGGTACCTGACTCTGTTTTAACTTTTAAGATAATCATTACAATAGAAGAAAATTTGGTATAATGTAACATTATCTCTGCTCAAATTATCCATATAGAAGCTTTGAAAGTTAGCTCGCTGAACCCTAAACCAAAATCTCACAAGCATGTGCCTAGCAGAACCTAAGCTCAGTATCAGGTTCTTTATGAAACCAAGATTAAGACTTTATCTCATGAGCGGGGATCTGATGAAGCACGACTCACTTTACACATGTCTCCTTAACTACGTTAAACTCTACGTCAATACAAATTGATTTTTTGCCACTGAATTCAACTCCTATGCAAAATAAACAGATCATGATTCAGAAAGCAAGGTAAACCCCTCCTAAATTTTTATGGTTTTTTTTTTATTAAACTGAACAGAAAGTCTAAAAGCAGAAGATTAATAATGACCATCTAACAATTTACCTTCAACTCCTTGTAGATTGAATATAGTAATGAACGTCCAAGTAAGCAATCTCCTAGGATAGTCCCAAGTCCTACTTGTACATCACATATACCGATATGTCATAAATAGATCATCCAGGTGGTCTACTAAACTTGTACTTAGATTCCTCTCTTTATTGCTTATGACCATCAGCTAGCAATTAGTTTTTCTAAAGAAATAAAGCCATTTATCAAACAAATGGAATAGAGAAAAATATATCCAAGAAAAATTGATCGCTATAATTACTGTAAGGCACCAAAATAATCTTACAGATTATCTTTCCCACTTCAAAAAATATTCATATGACTTTCAAATGCCTTTTGTTCATACTTCTTTTTTTTTTGGTTCATTCTTCTTCTTTTTTTGTTCCTACTTCTTTTGTGGGGTATTAATAGTGAGCTCAAGAATTACCTTCCCAGACCTATGCTCACTGCAGCTGTTTGACACATTTATATGTCTCCCATTGTTCTCCTGTAAATTTGCTTAACATATTGACATTCAAATGCCCTTTGTTCATACTTCTTTTGTGGGGTATCAATAGTGAGCTCAAGAATTACCTTCCCAGACCTATGCTCACTGCAGCTGTTTATGACACATTTATATGTCTCCCATTGTTCTCCTGCAAATTTACTTAACATATTGTGATTCAAATGCACCACTGCCACCTTCTCCATGTATCTTGGGACTTCTAAGGGTAAATTATTTTCCATTACGCCACTGATGGCGTGGATGTACCATCGTACATTAATGATTGTCATGAAAAAGAGAAAAGCTATTGTCATGTTGGGTACTCAATGACACTACTACGAAGACAAAATTTTAGTTATTATTGTTTCAATCTTTAGAAGTATTTATGTACCATTCATTTCCAAGGTTTTAAACTTTAAACTCAATATAAAATTTGGTCCTCTGGGAAATGAAAACATTTCAAAAATGTTCAAGGAAATAGTGCACAAATTATGGAAGCATAAATAGGATGAATTTTTAGGAACGACAAAGTAAGCATTATTTCACGCCCTTTACTCACTATATAACCAAAAACAACCATTTGCAATAAGAAAAGTGAGATCGGTAGCAAGTGACATAAAGTTATCGGCGCATGTCTAAAACTCCGGAACTCAACGTCACGTAACTAATGGTGTGTATAGCAATGGTCATGAAGTAATGCATCCTGAAAAAAAAAAACATTAAATGACCACAAATTAATATCCACATAAAGTTACAATGTGATCTGAAGTCATATTACATATTCTAAATGTAAGCAACTAATTTTGCCAAAAGGACTTTAAGTGACCTATAGGAGAGCTCTCCAAGAATCCCCAAAAAATTCCTAAAATACCCCTAACTTTAGCAAAAAATTATCAAAATGCCTCTAAGTTGAAAAATTACCACAAAAAAAAACATCATTTCCAATAAAACTCAAAAGAAAATAAGAGGAAAGACACAATTGATGGAGGAAGTCAATTTCTATTGTATACATAGACGAAGATCATTGAGCCTACAAATTAGGGCCTACAAGTATTAGCATCCCTCTTGGCGATGAGGTGGGTCATAGATGAGTTTCTAGGCCCCATGAGCAATTGCAAATCAACTACTCAAACTACTTGACATGTTGTTGAACGAAAATTGCTTGATTATGGAGATAATGAGAGTTAACAGTTCCAATATAGGCCCATGGCTTGATAAAGTTAGATGTTTCCTTTACTAAATTTTATAGAGGCTCATGATAGTGTTTTGAGACTAGCATTCCCCATCTTGTATAAGTGATCTCTTGGTTTCCTTCCTGTTTTTATTCTGCCTTGGATAAAAAATGGTACTTAATAAATAAGTAGATTACAATAGAAAGGACGGTAAAATAGAAATGCAATTGGCATTCAAACCTTACGAGAAGGAAAAACCATAGCAATAGAAAGTAGTTCCCTGCATCATTAAACCTCTATCCCCAAAATCAATTCAAAAATATGTGGCACATTCCTCTGTTAATGGCTCAAGAGGAAAACCAATTAAGAATTCCTTCCTTAAAGAAGAAAGTGACACTTGTCAAAGGGATAATTATGGTAAATAATCAGCTGTAGAAAATCACAAACACACATAATTCAATCAAATAACCCATTTTTATTCATTTCCAACAAGTTAGAAATGCAAGAGAAGGTACAAAAGTCCAAAGCCAACATACTCATCAATGTAAGGTGAAATTTTTACAAACTACGAAAACCTTAAAATGAAGGGGGAAAAAATATAAGAGAGTTAGAAGTATGATAATCAAATCATACATCCACAGCTAAAAGATCATTCAAGGCCATAACTAAATCCATCCTTTCGAAAGTATTGCGCATTTTCTTAAATTACCTTATATTCATCAACAAACAGGTAAAATTTTCTTAAAATTTGAGAATTAGAATACACAATGCATGCAGCAGAGCAAAGATATGCATGCAAAGAAAATTTAAAGAGGAAATGCAAGAGACATGTAGCAAAAAAATATGAATACCGTTGTAGGAAATATTAATAGATATGGTACACAAAAATAACAACAGAACATGCAAAATTTATGGCAGATATAACCAACCAATCATATCCACTATGTCAATGATGTCACAAAGATTCAAAATATAATTGCTTATCCCAGAACCTTGCCAAGTCAAGTTGAATCATTCCCATGATGAGTGAAACCTGGAAGAAGAAATAAGTTAGTTTCTAAACATGACAAATTTCAACCGAGTTATATAGACATTGATTTGTATCATTAGCTAAAATAAGTACAAAAAAATAAAAATTGTATAGGTAAGGATTAGTCATGTAAAAAGTGATTTTATTATTCACAACACTATTTGTTGATAAGAAAAGTACTAAGTTTTCATTGATCTTTAAGCTAGCATATAGAATTTTAGTGTTACAAAAACATGGTGATCCACCCTCATAGAAAAGATAGATATTTTACACAAATTACTTGATAGAATATACTCATCAAAAGTATATTTTTGTGGTTGAAGTCACCCATTTGCCAGTTTATTATATTACAAGTTGGGCCTGCAAGTGCAACACTGCAAGTGTATTTCCCTTCCAACAAATTTGTCATAGAAATGAAACAACTAATTCAAATATAGTTTGTAAATTATGAAAATAAGTATCTCTATATAATATACCTAGATACATATATAATATGGATATAATATATTTACAAGTTCAGCCTGGCCTGATGCCTAATCCCGGACCAAAATGGTACAAAAAAATGAAAGAATGAAATCATAAGCATGCATAAAAGCGATGCCTAGCCAAAATAACACACCCCAGATCTCGCTCCTGCTGGCTACATCTTGACAAGGAACTCCAACTGCAACTGATCTGTATAATGCAGTATCCTGAAACTGTGGATAACTCAACTATCAACAATTTGTAGGCATATTTGTACATTCTTCGACCACTCATTATAAAGACAACAAATAGACAAAATATGGTAAAAAAATATGTGAACATATAAGAAAATTAATTTCGGCTGATGTATAAGTCTTTGATCTAAGGTCGAGTGCATGCATTTTTTAACCAATGCCCTTTTATGCCAGTTTTCACTATGTAAGAGAAGACAAAAGGTTCCCATCATTAGAGGCATTTGTTATGAGTAAATATAGCCTCAATCCACATTGAAAGGGTGAAAGATCGAGCCATTTGAGATAAGGACCAGATAGCCACATTAACATTTAGCTTTCAATTTGGGAATGAATTGATTGTGGTCATTCCACTTAATTGAATGAGAATCTATTCCGTCGAACTCAAATCTGTTTCAAAACTGGGTAGCAACAAAAATAAAGCAGAAGGATAACAAAAATTTGTTTTCAAGACAACAAATAGACAAGATATGGTAAAAAAAATAGGTGAACATATAAGAAAATCAATTTGGGCTGAAGTATAAGTCTTTGATCTAAGATCAAGTGCATGCATTTTTAACCAATGCCCCTGGTATTTCAAGTGTTTTTATGCCAATTTTCACTATGTAAGAGAAGACAAAAGGTTCCCATCATTAGAGGCATTAGTTATGAGTAACTGCCTCAATCCATATTGAAAGGGTGAAAAGATCAAGCCTTTTGAGATAAGGACAGGACCAGATAGCCACATTAACATTTAGCTTTCAATTTGGGAATGAATTTTCCACTTAATTGAATGAGAATCTATTCCGTTCAAATCTGTTTCAAAACTGGGTAGCAACAAAAATTCAGCAAAATGAAAAAGAAAAATACAAAAAATTATGGCAATACTGATAAGTAGACAGAACTGCCTTTAAATTTTATTTATTTATTCTACTACTTGCCCCTCAAGTTTAGGTAGATGAAGGCTTGTATTTATCATTCCTTGTCAAGTGCAGTAGCCTACCAACGTATTTTAGCAAATTAGAGAAGTACAGCATATTTTTAGCATGAGCACAAACACCTGAAGCGCTTATTACTAGAAATAACAATTTCTCCAAGAAATCCACATACATATATAGCATGTAAAAATATATAGAATGGATGTAAACACATTAGCTGCATGAATTTGTATAGATAAAATTATCTAAAGCCAACAAAAATAACTGAAAAACAAAGAGCAGTCTGCATAATCTAAGCTTCTAAAATGCTTCAATGAAGTAAATACTCTTCTAAAGTAGGGAAGTGGGTCTTATAATGGGGCAATCCCAACATACTATCCTTCGTGAAATTGTAAAACCTCATCAGATTTTCATGGATGACAACAAAGATTTATGAAAAACTGGTTTGATAGTTTCAAACAAAGATGAGTAAGTTTGCTTCACTATGAGCACTTCATCAATTCATAAATCTATTGAGTTGGAATCTTTTGGATTGCATCTCTCGGTAAGATTGATATGCACTTCATCAATTCATGATTAGTTATATAACATTGAAAATTTTGTCCAACCAAGGTATAAATATCGATCTAACGCTTAATGTAATATAATTTGATATAAATAAAGAATTAGCAATCCAACAAAATCCAATAGCCCGTTTGCCTGGTTGTAGAGTAACCAAATAATGTTTGCACTCATTGGTATTGAAAGATGTGTTTATCTTGCTATAGAACATAGAGAGCAGCATGCGCGTTCTGACTCTTCTAATCAACTCTAACTACCCACAATACTACGGAGACAGAGAGTAGGGCTTCAAACTTGAGAGAATAAAGAATCTACACTTTCCTTTTGAGCATGCACAAACACCTGAAGTGCTTGATATTAGAAATAACGATTATTAGAGAGAGAAGTGAAATAATAGTGTATCAGAAATTAATAGTGCAACAATTAGGCACATTCAGGAGATGGTATCTATTGGAACCGTGATACAAAACAAAGCAAGAATTAGGCACATACAGCTGGTGTCCATTGGAACCCCTTTATACCCCCTCGCAGCTCCACAAACTTTGTACCTTGGACCAAGCAGAGAAGTGCAAAGAAGTGATCTTCCCAAAATTGGGTTGGTCCTTTTGGATATTCAATCTCTGACTCTAATCAATATAGCGGCCGTGTCAACCAATGCCTTTTGCTTTATCTCCCACACAGTCCTAAAATGTAGCAACAATGTTATCTTAGCATGGAAACAAGCTATTTAAAAATGTATAACTGAGACAGCAAGGAAATGGCGACTTAGTTCTCAAGCCACTGACACATTGCAGAGGTCTTTGGATTCAAACCTGTCCCCAGACTTACCTGGTGTGGCGGGTTGCAAGCTCACGTTGCACCTTCGGGGACATTGTCCTAACCCAAGGGATACCTCAGGTACCAAAAAAAATGCCAAAACCAGTAGCCAAATGTAAGGCCTGTTAATGCGGAAACAAAAATTGTCAATATCTTTCCAAAGTTATTTATGACAAAGAAAAAGGTCAAGCATGCTCTACAACAACTAATTCCTTGAGATTTGCATCAGACAAAATTTCTATAAACGACAATAAGGCTTAATGGATCTGGCTCATGTAGACTTGTAGTAGCTAGGTTATAAACAATGTATTTGGCTCATGTAGGTATCTCACATTCACATCAAATCTTATAGGATTTTTTGGCTGAGTACGAGCTTGGCCTGTTCGAGTTGATTCAGGCTCAGCCTGAACTCATTAAAAAAATGGGTTGGGTTCGGGCTTGATGTACCAGGCTGAGTACCGACCCGGGTTGGGTTCAAGCCTATGCTATTCAGTCATTTTGTGAACTTCTATTAACAAAAGCAATATAATCAGGATAAGTAATCCAACCCCAAATAATCAGAAAACAGGTTGCCCACATGTAAATCATTTTAAGATTATTACCTTCTCTTGATCAGGAATAGAGGTCAAATGGACAAGGAAGACAAAGGAGAAGGAACTGGTGGTATTGCTCTCTGCATAGCTATGCAAATATTTGTTCTTGTGGATACACTTTGCCTGACATGCAAACGAAGTCATTAACCTGCATTTCCAACCCAGATTACAGTTTGTTACTCAATTTGGAAGCAATAGAAAGAATTGTAAGGTACAGATATTGAATTCAAGAGATGTATACTTCTGGTGCCTATATCTCCTCGTATTTGCAGGCTTATAAGTATTAACATTAATGCCCACTAATTGCAAATCTCTCCGTAATACAATCTTCATTGAAAGAAATCGATTGACTATGTTTTAGGGTAAGATAGAGACTTTCGCAGATGTGATCGAATTTTTTGTGAACTTCTATTAACTAGTCTACAAGAATCGATCTCATCTTCTAATTAAATTCAGGCTGTGAATCGACGTACACGTCTTCAATTCTGCATTAGGAATTAAAAACAACCATATATCAGATAGATACCTCAGAGAGCTTGTGATACTTGTAGATATCATCAGCATATTCGCCTACTGCCAACTGATCATCAACATAATGTGGGGCAGTCTGAGGTGGATCAAATTAAAAACAGCACAGCATAAGAGCAAAATCTCATAAAAGGGGCTAAAGAATAATTCACAGATAGGGAAAGAAGCAAAAATTGTGTCAACATATCACATCAGATTTTTCCTGTTTAGATTATTACCATTGTACTCTCTGCTGCTGCTTTTGCAAAATGGAAGCAATAAAACAAATAAACAATAATTATTTTCTTTATAAAGACTTTTAATTCTTAATAAAGGCAGATTAGTTTCTTATGTACCCCACATGTTTAGTTATCTAACAATAATTATTTTCTTTATAAAGACTTTTAATTCTTTTTTTCTTTTTTTTGATCGGTAACTTTAATTCTTAATGAAGGTAGATTAGTTTCTTATGTACCACATGTTTAGTTATCTAACATAAGGGTACTATGTTTAATGGAACAGTGGGTCTCTCAATTGGCTGTGATGGAATTTCTAACTAATGGAAGAATACAAGGTGGGCTAATTTGAGGAAACCCAAACCTCCAACCATCCAACGTGCCTGCAGCACAATAAAATCAACTTTTCTATTTGACCATTCAGCGATAATATTATAGAACCACAATTCCTCCACAACTGCTTCAAGAAATCCAATCTAAATTACATGTAACCATTAATTACAAGTAAGAAATTAAAGCAGTATAATGACCTCAATTAAAAATGACATTCTAACAAAGGTTGCTAGATTTTCTGTATTTTCATGTCCATGTGATAGTATCAATATAAAATAAATAACAATAATTACGAAAACAAAGAAAGAAGTGGTGCAAAGAGAATAAGGGAATCAACCTTCTTACCAGGGTGATTGAACTGAGGCTGCGAATGGAACAATTGAAATGAAATGGGTCGATTTGTCGATCAAAAGCTCCTCCGATCGAACCTCGCAAAGGCTACATTTCCCTGTCCTATCGAACTACTCCTTCAATACTGCCAAGGCGGGCAGAAACAGTAGGAGGAACAATTGGAAGCGCCATTATCTGACTGTGGGAGTGGCTCATTGATGCCCCAGCTGATGCACCATGATTCTTAAACACCTTCAAAGCATGAAATATATATCAGCTAAAAAAATACTTTTGTAATAAAGAAGAAAAAGTGCAAGATCAAGATCATAAACCCATAAATCTGAAAAACATAATCAAATAGTTAGATACCCACCAAACTAATCAGTCCATCACTCAAGTCATGAGCAAGGTTCTAAATATTGGGTAATCAGTTAAAAATTAATTAACTCTAGGGTTAAAATTTGTTAACCCTAGTGGGGTGCGATTGAACTCACCCCCAAGTTCAATCGTGATTGGCTGTGATCTGATCTCAGGTAAGAACTAGGCAGTCTGGGCCCAATGGTTTAAGTTTAACAGCCCTAAATGCAACCCTACTTGTTATTCAAGGCACTACCCCGCTCTCCGCCTTTCTTTCTGTTATAAAAGGAAAAAAATTGGTTAAGCCTCTTCTTCTTCCTATGCACCCCATTATTCCCTCTACATAAACGGGAATGAGCAAAATGCAAAGAGCAAATAAAAAATCAGGGAGACAAAAAATAATAGCAGCACATAATTTTCTTTTTGTATGAACAAGATACTAACATGTAAAAGTGGTTCGAGTTTTTTTTTCCAAATCTTATTTTTGTATGAACAAGATACTAAGATGTGAAAGTGAATTCGAGTTGCAGAAAGAAGAAAAAGCAATTACAACCACATAAGCAACTAAAAGGCATTCCAAGAACAGAGAGGTAATCATTGTCGGATTAAAGGAATGGAAAAACCTTTGTATTGGTCTCACAGTGCACATCCAGCTGCCTCAAGCAAAGAAACCAAAGGTAAGCAATGAAATCATGGCTCAAATACTTCTTGAAACCTTCCAAATCTCTCATTGATAGCTACTGTGGATTGATCCACTTGTATACAACATAATTGATTACCCATGCCCTTTTATATTTAGGGAGAAAGCAATTAGAAGATCCACTCGTATAGCCATACTTTCCGGTCATTGATTTATCAAGTAAAACATTAGAATATTTTGCTATATAACAAATGTCACAAAGCTTAATCATAAGACTCATTACCCTTAGTTGCCTTCTCTCCTTTGACCATTCTTAGGATCCCAATTACGGTTCAAAATTCAAATACCCATTTGTGTATTTAGCGATTCTGTGTTCTATATTAATGTTATAATTACAACAGCAATCGGGCAGATTAAGGGGTATGAGAACACAAACTGTTACATCTGTGTGAACCAAGCATTTCTAATATATGGGGTAATCTAAAAGAATTAATGCGATTTTTTTAAATCCTTGTAATTTTTTTTAAGAATTAATGCAAAATTTAAAACCTTTTACTAAGACATCCAGTTATTTTAGGAAAATGCGAATGGAGAAGAGGTGAGAAGCAATCAAATTGACACAAAATAAAATCCACTGACTACATATTCGATCCCAACCCTGCAAACTATAAGAAATATATATATATTTCAAGTCAATTCACCTGAACATATTTGATCAATTCATGGCACTGAAGCTGCTCGATCCTCTCCTTATACGCAAGAAGAACATTGTCGAGCACCGGCGGGAAGAGATCAGACATGAGACCGGAATGAAGAGGGGTTTCAATTACAATATCGTGAAATCCGAAGGCAGTCAAGGCGAATTCCTGAGAACTAGGATTAGGGTTAGGGTTCTGAAGAGGAAGGTGTCCTTGATCTCTGCTGTTTCACTTTTTCCACTCCCCCTATCAAAACCCTAGAAATCTCCTGCGAAACCTAACTATATACATCCATTAGATCAGGTTACTTGCATGTTCGATCTCATAACCAGAAAAGAAGCAATCAGATGATAGGAATCATCAAATAAAGAGGGCAATTTCGACAGGTTTTCTAGTCCAAAAATAGGTAAAAGAAAAGGCTCTTCCCTTTTGATACCGGAATAATCTCTCTGAGAATGTGATCGAAACCCGAAAACTCCTCCAATGAAGGGCTGTGAACAAAATGGAGGCTGCAGCTCCTCGTTTCGTTTCTCCTTCTGGGATTTTAGTCGCCAACTACTGAAACCGATCTATCTCTCAGCAATTTCTATTCCTCTCCTTCTCCCAGTTCTTCTTCTCATTATTCTTCTACTGAAGGGCTGCGTCGTTAAATATAAATATAAAGATAAAGAAGATGAATTGCCAAACGCTTCACTTCAACGGTCATATTTTCTGAAATTTCTTCAAACAAAAATAACAGCTTAGAAGAGACGGTTCGGTTTGAGATTTCTAGCCGTTGTTAGTGTGTGCAGAGCACCACTCGTTTGGTCCCGAGATCGTGAGGATGTGCGGTGTTGAATCTCCACCCATCCCTATTTCCTAACCAGAAAGTGGCATGAGAAATGTGATGCGAGTCATTTACTCTCTCACTTTCGAAAACAATTTTATTTTGTCAATCAAGTCTACTACAGTGTTTTAAAAATCGGACCGATCCATCCAGGCGGACCGGTGAACCGGGTTGGGTTGAATTATGCATGGACTGAATGCCTAACCATCCACTTAAAACTGCCTAGACCCACCACGATTCAATTGACCGGACGGTTTTCTTTGAACTTTCGGGCCTATTATTCCAATTAAAAAACTAATTACTAAATCAATACTATATACTAAAAACTACCGTATGGAGCCTGTGAGATGCACAGAAATGCTAAAAGGGGGGGAAATTTTAAGTAATAGTATGAGAAAACATCGAAAAATGAATTATATTTTAATATAAAAAATTAAAATTATAAAAGAAAAGTAAAGGTTGTCCAAAAACAGGGTGAGTAATTGTATTCAAATAAGAAGCCTGCATGTGTGTGGTGTGTGTGTGTGAGTTTGCATGTGGTGTGTGTGTGTGTTTGCTTGGGTGGTGTGAGTATTCCCTTATATTTACCTTCAGTCATTGCCTTGTGGTATGATTGAGTTTACCAAAAAAAAAAAAAGCCTGCTAGAACATGCTGTTGGAAAAATTCTGTTTTGGAAATATATGGGTATTTGTAAAAAACAGTTTTTACAAACTTTGACCTAATATATAAGTGGGACTCATAAGGGTATTGAGGCGGATCCAAGTTGATCCGTGTTCCCCTCCATGAGGAGATTAACGTTGTGTATTCACTTGTTCAAAACAGTGAAGTGGTGAATGAGAAATTCATCTCATAGTGGGCCACTTGAACATAAGTTGTAAGTTGAAGAATGATGTAGTTTAATAGTCCCACATTATAAAACTATTGAAACTATAGTGTGGTTTAAATACCATTACCTTGGAGTAAAAGGTGGGCCCTTGGGGCACCCAAATTTTGCGAAGGAGTGAGCACTTGCTCAAAGGTGGAACCAACACACACGCGTGCGCCGCCGCCCCGGTCCGGCCGGCTGGCTGGCTGGCTTGGCTTGACTTACTTTGGTTCTAGTGGGCCTTAAAGCCTGGCCCTTATATTTATTTTTTGCTGGGTTGGGCCAAAGCCCATTCAACTTATACAGTTATTTCAACAGCTATTTAATTCCAACAGTCATGTCTGTTGGATTTAAATTTAAACCCAAGAGACATGACAATTCTGTACAGTCTCCTTTGCCTGGTATTTAAGTCTTTTCTGGAGTATGAAAATTACTTCTTCTACTCTCTAGTTCCCTATTTTCTTATGCATACAAGTCCTTAGTAAACCAAGAGAGAGACATAGCATAGTTTTTGGTTCGCTGGACAAGCAGATTGTTGTGCTTCTTCTGCTTGTGTAAAGATCACTTCATCTTGGGAGACAGACGTCCGTTGATCAAAAGCACCAGTGTGAGGGACGAAATCTGTCTTAAGGAGAGAGTTCTACTCGACTTGATCTATTGCTCTTTTCAATACCTAAACCAGTGAGTTCATTTTATTCTGTAATTTATTGTTTTAACAGAATATTTAGTGAATCAACATAAAATTAATATTATGTTTACTATAAAATAATATTTTACTATTGTACTGTTTAATTTAATTGCTGCTGTGAATGAAACTTTAGTTAATAAAGGTTGAGTACAAAATTACTGTAGTAAAATACTGATATAAAAAACAACACATACTCTCATCTATCCCCCACTCAACCAAAAGTCAAGACCGATTAAAGTAAGGATACGTGTTGGTTTTTCGCTGAAAGCAAGGATAGAGTGTTAGTGTTGGTGGTTTTTTTTTTGGGGTGAACACAAGGACTGTATTGGATTTTTGTTGAGCATAAGGAATCCTTAAGAGTAGGGCTACCACTGCTCTTCAAATATTCATCTATTATTTCCATTGACTCCTAATTTAATGTTGATCTATGGCTTCACATTTATTATATTGGTGTCAAAATCAAATGTAAACAAAACCAAGTTATTTATAGTCGGTCTTTGGGTACTCCCAAATATACTTTTAAATCCTAATTGTCCATAACTAACCAATAAGGTCAAGATTTGGCTTGGCTTATTTTGTATTTTATAATGTCATATCAACTTAAATCTTGACCATTTAATAATTGAATTAATGATTAGGATTTGGGAGTATATTTGGGAAGGAAAATATCACCTCCTCAGTCGGTGACGTGAGGAGGTGTGTCTCGGCTCTCCTTTTCTTGCCAAGTGTCCCCCTTTTAACTCCATTTAATCGTGGTTAATATTCAGTCACCCTTTGGGTTCACACATCTACCCTTGATTTTTAGAAAAGTAAAATAAAATAATTTAACCACAGGGTTAAAAAACTTTAACCCAAGTTCATGTTGAGTTGAAGGGGTGGCTATGTGAGAGCGAGGAGTGATAGTTCCCTCCTCGCCCGTGGAGAGAACTATTGCTTATCTGGGAATACACCCTGAGAGTACCATAGACTAATTCATTTATATATGCAGTAAATGAGAAAAAACAAAATATCAACTGAATAAGTACAAAAAATAAATAAAATGAAACCAATTATTCATTTATCATCAAACAAATTTTACTGTCTAATCAAATCCACAAGAGAGTCTATTAGTATTTGTGGGGATAACAGGGAATTCAGAAATCATATGTTAAAAAAAAAAACCAACTACATCAGGGAAGTGATACCAGTATTGTGGACATATATCCCTGTCAATGCCTTTGGTGAATTAAACAAACAAATTACCCAGACTATTTACCCAGACTATTTTCTAGGTAAACAATCCACACCAAGTCAAAAAAAAAAGCTAATATATCAACAAAATTCTTACAAAATAATCCAAATAATTTGGTTTAGATATATATATGTACACATATGGCAAATGGGTTATTAGAGATAATGTTATGGTGTGTGGCAGTCCACACAATTTGTGCACTCTCACTTGAAATTAAGCTTTTATTTACTCGGATAGATATGTGACACCCTATGTGCACGTGGTAACACACATGGTGCAGAATGGAAGGCCCTACCCCTAACCCTAACCAGGCCTTCAAATAAGAGGGCCTTGAGATATTGGACCTGCACAACAATTCAGCTTATGGAACTATATAACGCCCTCTCTATCACGGGCTGGATTGACAGCCCACCTAACGTAATAAAGGATGACCCACTGTTTAAGTGAACGCCCTAGATTGATGTGTAGCTAGAAATCTCTACACGCTGTAGTACAACATGAATGACATGGATTCCAATTTTGCTGTCTGTCCTTAGTGTGCACCAATATACTAACCCTGTACGATGCACGGGTGGTTAAGAGAAAAAAAAACAACAAAGACTATTTTAGAATAACCATGATACTTAACATAAAAATAAAAATAAAAGACATGGTTTATAGTTAGAAAAAGGGGAGTGTGTAAAAGGAGAAAAGTGTGATTATCAAATTCTATAATTTTTTTGTTAGGGCATTCTCTATATATCAACTAGTCTTTTGCACCAGTGTGGTAGGTTGATGTGGCTAATCTAAGTTGTCCTGATAAACTATATCATACGAATAACATATTCTATTAATTAGTATTAGTAGTTTATTATCGAATTAATTACCACAAAATGCTCGAACTTGAAAAAATTCACCAAAACGGACAAGAAGCTAAAGAATTTACCATGCGATGACAATTTTGTAAATAAAAAAATTTGAAAAGTCAAATATAACCTTCTAAATGGCATTTTCGTAGTGTAAGAAAAGCTTGAAAAGTCATTTATACCCATAATATAAAATATCTTTTAAGGGTATTTTTGTAAAGTAAACAAAATGTGAAAATTCATTTATACCCTCTACATATTGTGAGCACGGATTTCGGTACCCACGGTTGGTTGATAAGACATTAGGAGTCGTCACTTATTTATTCAAAAGGGATAAGTCTCAGGGTTATTGATAAGGTCTTAGTCTGCATTAGAGTTTTAGGTAAGAGGTTCGATTAAGTCTCAGAAAAGGTGTTAGGCACCCTGAGATCCCCATTTTATAATAGTTACCTACTCGGCCAAATTAAAATCAAATTCTATTCAAATGTCTTAGTTTTTAGGTTACACTAATCCAAGAAAGAAAAGCTAACTAGGGTCAAACCCGGGTTGGTTTGCATACGTACTGACATGGGGTGAGATCAGATCGAGCGTAGTTCTGGAACATGAGTCCGAGCCAAGGCTAAGGGGAGTGTGTGTGTGCAACGGAGTGGCTAAGGGTATAACCCGGAGGCTAGGGTTTGGTTGATCGGATTGGTCAAGTGCATGGTTTTGGGGTATGGGCCGGAGGCTAAGGATTAAGTCCGGAGGCTTAGGGTTGGGCCCGGAGGCCAATGGTTAAGCCTGGAGGCTAAGGGTTTAGTCCGGTAGACTAGGATTGAGCCCGGTAGGCCAAAGGAGTGTTTAACCAGAGTTAAAGGATGGTCTAACCATGGTTAGGATTGCTACCCATGGTTGGCAAGGTCCAAGGTAAACTTTATGGTCCTTTTGCATTTTGTTAGATATTTTTAGAATTTTTTAGGATTTTTCAAATGTTAAATGGGCTTTAACCATGGTTAAGAGTTAACCGGGTTAAGTTTAACCTCAGTTACAAAGTGTGGTTAGTCAGGGTGGACCCAGATGGCTCGGCATGGCCTAAAATGGCCTCCTACCTAGTCTGGGCCCTGCAAAGCCCACTGTCTTTAAAGAAAAAGAGAATTACGGTAATTATTCTACCGTCATTCTCAATATTGCACAGAATGAGAATGGTGGTAGAATAACTACCGTCATTCTGAATGTTCCAGAAATAGTGGCTTTACAGCCTGTATGGGAGGTCAAGGGTGAACCCCAAGGGGCACTGGGTTCATCAGGGTGATCAGGGGAGTTTGGTACGTGTCCTAGGCCTGTTGTGGGCCTTGGGTTGGGTCTGAGATGGGCCCACAGTGGGTTTGTTATCACTGCGATAAAAATTCTAGAATGACGGTAATTATTCTATCATCATTCTGAATAGTTTTCAAATTTTGAGTTTTAACCATGATTAAGTAATTAGGATTATCCTGGAAGGACCAGGGTAGGTCGACGGAGGTCTCAATGATCGAGTAGGCCCTGTAATGGACCAAGGCTCAACCATAGGAGGCGTATGGTCACTGAAATGGGGGAGACTAAAAATGGCGGTACTGTGTTTACCGTCATTTTTTCCTTATGATTTGAGGGCCCCCAGAAGGTCTGGGGATGGCCTACAGTCTACGGAGATGAGGGTTTTACCCGTGAGGTGCCCCCTATACATATGAAGAAGGTAGGGGAAGCCCCTGCTCTAGGTTTAGGCAGCAAAACAAAAGAAAAAGTCTCCTGGAATCGGACCAGGGGCTCACATTGATGATGAACAAAAGAATAGGGGAGGGGGCAGGGCCTTACCCTTGTTATCAACAATGGTGGTGGTGGCGCACAATGGTGGTGTTGCACAGTTGCAGTGAGGTCAGGGATGGCTCCTAGAGGCTGTTGGAGTTCCTTGCTTGAAAGGGAAGGTTGAGACTTTGAGGGAGATAGGGATTTTGACAGAGTTTCGAATGGAGGATTTCCAAGTGGGTTTGAAGATTGAAGGGTTCTTGAATTTATAGGAGAAGGTGTTGGGGACCCAAAGGGGATTAGGGAGAAGGTCTGAGGAGGAGGTATGGGGGTGGGCAGTGACAGTATGGTGCACTGGAGGGGCGGGCAGAACAGTGGAGAGCGGTGGAGTGAGCGAGTAGTGTGTAGACCACGCAAACACGCAAAACATGGAACTGCAGTAATGCTAGAACTGTCATTCCTATCCTAGGCAAAAATAGTAATGGCGGTAGATTATCTACCGTCATTCTAAAAATGTTCTGCATAGGAAATATCGGTAAATGGACTACCGACATTACGGATTTTTGAATTTTCGAGGGTTTAGGCCCCCTCCCAAGTCTGGCTTGGGTCATGGGCCCATGTTTGGGCCCAAGGGCTTTTGTCTACGGGTTTAGGCCCTAGGGGCCTTGGTCTAAGGGCTAGGCTAGAGTTTTGGCTTGGGTTCACCTAGGGTTCAGGGATTTAACCTAAGGTTTGACTAGGGTTGGACCTAGGGCTTGATCGGGGTTAAGAAGGGTTATCCTAGGGTTAAGAAGGGGTGACCTAGGGTTGTCCTAAGGTTTGACTGAGGTTAAACTAGGGTTTAGGATTTTTACCTAGGAGTTGACTAGAGATGACCTATGGTTAAAGAGGGGTGTAAAAATTGGGTGCTTATAGCTTCCTCATTTTGTCGGAGAATGTCATATTGACAATTGAACGACAAAGACTGGAATCACCTTATTTTTACACGAAGATAGAGTTTTAAGAGAATGCAATATGATGTGCATGCATGCTGTGCAAATGATGGGCGTGATGTGCCTGCCTATATCTGCTAGGGATATGAGCTACTTGGAAAAAGGAAAAGATGGTTAGGGCCACTCATGTTGGTGATTAATTGTTGTTAATGAAATATGGCATGTCCTGGGGCACTTGCCAAAAGAGGCATCGCTCGGGGGCGGCAACCAGCTCGGTTGTTATGGCGTTTCCAAGATGTGCTTAGCCAAAACGATCAAAGAACATGCAGAGTGTCGAGAGGGGGACATGCAGGAGGTAATGCCGTGGTTATGATGAGTTTGTCAAGGGGCATACAGGATGTCAAAGACACACGGGGGTGTCACAGGGGGGACATGCAGGAGGTAACGTTACGGTTATGACGAGTTTGTCAAGGGGCACACAAGATGTCAAAGACACACGGGGGTGTCGAGGGGGGACATACAGGAGGTAATGTCGTGGTATGATGAGTTTTTCTACGAGCACACAAGATGTCAAAGACACACGAGGGTGTCACAAGGGGGACATGCGGAGGTAATGTCGCGGTATGACGAGTTTATCAATGAGCATACATGATGTCAAAGACACACAGGGATGACACAAGGGGGACATGCAGGAGGTAATGACGTGATATGATGAGTTTGTCAAGGGGTACACAGGATGTCAAGGACACACGGGGGTGTCACAAGGGGGATATGGAGGAAGTAATGCTGTGGTATGACGAGTTTGTCATAGGGCACACAGGATGTCAAAGACACACGGGGTTGTTATAAGGGGACATGCAGGTGGTAATGTCATGGTATGATGAGTTTGTCAAGGGGCACACAGGATGTCAAAGACACATGGGGTGTCACAAGGGAGACATACAGGAGGTAATGCCATGGTATGACGTGTTTATCAAGGAGCACACAGGATGTCAAAGACACACAAGGGTGTTGCAAGGGGGACATGCAAGAGGTAATGCCACAGTATGACGAGTTTGTCAGGGGGCATACAGGATGTCAAAGACACATGGGGGTGTTGCAAGGAGGACATACAGGAAGTAATGCCGCGGTACGACGAGTTTTGTCAAGGGACATACAGGATCTCAAAGACACATGGGGGGTGTCGCAAGGGTTGTTGTATATCTCAGAAGCACTAGCCAGATTGATATTGAGATGGCATGTCCTCGAGACACTAGCTGGATTGATATTGAAATGGCCCAAAGGGGCTGGATTTTGTTCACCTTGAGTGGTGCTAGGAAGTTTTGTCATGCAGGTTATGACGGTATGCAAAGTGATGTCATGCAGGGATGAAGGCAAGAATGCTTTTCTCATGGCTCTCTTGACGGCGACTTACGGGAATGCGCAGCCTCGGCTTATTCTGCTTGTCTTGTCGGGGCTGCTTAGTACAGGTTGGTATAATCGGATCTTGGTACCAAAAACTTTGTTTTGAAAACATTTTAAAAAAAATGTTATGAACTTTTTTGCAAAAGTTTTTGAGTTTGACAAGAGAATGCTTATCTTACTTTTAGATTTGCCAGTAAATTAATTTTGCCAGGGCTTAGGAGATTTGGGGTGTTGTCTTTTACTCTCAGAGAGTGGAATATGACTTGAGCAAAGAATTTACCTTTATTGGGAATGCTGCTTGAGGGATAGATGAGCTTGTCTTGCTGCTGTTGAAGACTGAGGACTCTTACTGGGGAGGATTTGCTGAATTGTAGAAGGTAGTCAAAGACTTCTACTAGGGATCCGCTGGGGGATAGAAAGCTGCAGGAGTCTGCTGAGGATTAACTTTCCGCTGGTGATTTGTTCCTAGAAGAGTTCCTGCTGAGTAGAGTCAGGAGTCTGGTGAGACTGATTGTTGCCAGATTATGTTGTTAAACTGTTTTCAACTTTTCTCCCTTTTTTACCTTTGGAATGACTAAGTCATGGGATTCACATAATTTTTGTGCAATTAGGTCATTGCCGGTTTTCCTCATGCCTGCGAAGCTGATCGATTTTTGTCTTTTTTTTATCCCTAATCGCAAGACTAGGTCTGAGAGTCGCGTGATTTTTGTGCAATAAGACCGTTGCCGATTTTCACTCATGCCCACGATTTGTTGGGGATTTCGATCTCCTCCTTTCATTGCCTTGGATGGCACTCTTCTGGGGGTCGTATTCTGATGGGGGTGTACATATGATATTGCACTTGCACTCGTAGTTTTTAGGGGATCAACTGAGATAAGATTATCAGTGGCAAGGCGTTGAGACCGGGAAGTTCAGCTATTATGGTGTCAGGGTTCCATTTGCGGCTGTACTATTTTTCAAGCTATTTTATAGGTATCCGATCGTAAGAGTCGTAAGGATCGTACTGCAAGCAGACAGACTTGTCTTATAGCGTGGTACTATGACTTCGCCTTCCGTGGTTAAGTCTAGAATTTGTTGAATTTCTTCTAGTGTTGGACACAGTTTATTCTTACCAAAATGGAACACCATGTATGATGGGTTCAAAAACTGGATAACAGCATTTAAGATGCGCCAATCAAATTTAACCATGGACATGTCTAAGATGGATCTCATTCAGTAGTACTAAGTCCAAGTGAGACGCTGACTAGGAGTGAGGGCTTCAATTGATTTCTAGAGGCTGTCATCACATGCCGCCCGTGAAGTCAAATGCACGGGCCGCGACGGTTGACCTATTAACTTAACAACCCCTAAAGATCTTGCTATCTACCTGGACAAATACAGACTATGTGTAAGTGTACTATGTATGCAGATGTTGATGCAAATATAATGATGATGGATGTAAATATATATATATATATATATATATATATATATATATATTTATTTTTATTTTTGATTTTTTTGATTAGGTGTGACGGGGCACATGTGATCCGATAGGGTAGTCGAACGGAGGTCCGGTATGCTTTACCCGGATTGTTGGGGACCGGGGGGCTATCAAGTCAAGGCTAGAGATAGGTCTAGGTGAAGACCTGTCTGCCTAAGATTTGAATCTCATATGTGATGTTGAGATGCAGTGTAGGATGTGTTTTATTACAAGTACAAGTATGACTCATTACATGCTCCTGGGTGGGTGCCTACCTTGGTAAAGTGCCTTGATAATCAACCATGATTTGGGACAGGTATAGGGTGCAAACAGGTTAGGTTTAGAATATTCCTCCAGGTGGACTGCTTGTAGACTATACTATAACCTAATTTATATGCTGAATGTTGGGGTAGTGCAAGTGTTTTCCTAAAAGGATGAGGGTCACTTAACACCAAATATGTGACTCCCCAGTATAGAACATACCTGACAAGAAACGATTGGTGTAAGCGAGAGCATTCAAAATCCTTTCATGAGGGTAATCACCCAGCAGACGTAACTCCGCAGACTTCCAAGACTTTTAAGCTTCTGTCACGAAAGATAATTATTCAACAGTCGTAAGCGTAATAAGCATGTCTACTGGGTTTCATAAATCATTACACTACTATGCTATACATGGTGTGCACAGTACAAAATACACCCAAAAGATAAAAAGAATTAGTACTAGACTAAATACTTAGGCATTTGAGTAATTTTGAGGTTCATTTGGCTTAAACCTAGGCTTCAGGTTGAACCTTAGAATAACATCCTCAGTGGAGTCGTCAGAGCTGTGAGCATGGATTTCAGTACCCACGTTTGATTGATTAGAGATTAGGAGTCACCACTTATTTATTCAGAAGAGATAAGTCCCGGAGTTATGGATAAGGTCTTAGTCTACATTAAAGTTCTAGGTAAGAGATTCGATTAAGTCCCGAGGAAGGTGTTAGGCACCCTGAGACCCCCATTTTGAAATGGTTACCTACATCATAGGTATAAGGCAAATTAAAGTTAAATTTTATTCAAATGCCTTAGTTTTTAGACTACACTAATCTAAGAAAGAAAAGATAATTAGGGTCAAACCCAGGTTAGGTTGCCAACCTACTCACATGGGGTAAAATCAGATCGAGTGTAGTTCTGGCACATGAGCCCGTGCCAAGGCTAAGGGGAGTGTGTGTGTGCACCAGAGTGGCTAAGGGTCTAACCCAAAGGCTAAGGTTTGGTTGGCCGGGTTGATCAAGTGCATGGTTTCCCGGTGAACCATTGCGAGATTGAAGATCTTCAATAGTTATATATAGGACTTTATTTAATTCTCTGGTTGTAATTAAATAAGGTCGTATGATTTTTGTGAACCTATTGTAATATTATTATATTATTATAATAATATATTATAGTTCATGAGATTATTTTCTTTTAAGCCCGAAAGCTTAGATAATTGTGATTATCGTTTTTATGAGAATTTAGGATAATTGGATTATACTCAGTTAAATAAGTTGTGTATAATTGTAAATTGTTTATATTTAGACAACATATTACTAGTGCTCTTTTGGATGTGAAGTTTGTGACCCATACAGAAATTTTTACGTAAAACCCTGGCTTACAAGATTATATGATAATCGTGTCTGAAAAGGCATTAAGCACTATAAAAGGTTGAAAAGTAAGATGGATCACTAAACTAACCTCTATTAACCCTAAAGGTTATAGGGATGAGTAGGTTTCAACCATAGGGTGAAAACCTAATGGCCAAAACCCCCTGCGAAGGCTAGTGAGAGTTCATCACTCCTTATTAAATCCTATTATAAAAAATTTTCATATTTCATATGATAATTATTCATGATTGCATTAATCCCTTCAAAGAAAAATATTAAATGATGTTAAATAGGATTAGTAATCCTATGGAATTCCATTATCAATAAAGACTAGGAATTAATTAGCCTGAGTCTTGTCCTGCCAAAAGGTAATGACATAATTCAGTCTGAATTAAACTCCTAGAGCCATATTTCTATAATAGATAGGTTTGTGTATGGCCTGATAAGGAGTGTTAACTAAAATAAGGGTATAGCCTTACTTGATCATATAATGAACCAGAATAATGGATTTTACTTAAACAAGGAAACATGGCGGCTAAAAGAATGATAGTCATGTTTTCCTTGGAGGTCTTAAGAAAATTGAGAATCACTGATTTACATAAGGAGTTATACATAAGATGTTCAGAATGATGAATAGTTACTATCCACCTTGTGGTGCACGTGTAGTACTATTCTAAAATGGAAGACTATATGTGTATTATGAGGATCCTAATACTCATCAGAAATAAATGATTTATTTCATAATTTCATATAATGAAGAGATTTATGAAATTTGAATAATGATGAGAGCATCATCGCAGATTTAAAATCCCAAAATCCAATGAATATATGTGTGAATAATAATAATGTAATTCTTTATACTTTATTTTTGTAGATAACCATGAATCCCCTTTCCAATATTCTAGATGAGAATCGACTAATTGGTCCTAATTATGTGGACTGGAAGAGAAACCTCAACATTATGCTTACCTCTTAGAAAATTACTTATGTTCTTACTTCCAATTACCCAAAATTTACTGAGGCAACTTAGACCCCAGAGAATGTTGAGAAAGCCTCTAAATGACATGAGTCAAATAGTTTGGTCAAATGCTATATTCTTCCATCTATGTCTAATATCTTACAACAGTAACACAAGGGTTTTGGTACTGCTAAGGACATTATGAAAAATCTCAATGAGATGTTTGGGGAACAGAATAGAACTGCTAGGTAGTTTACTATAAAAGGACTTATGGGAACCAGAATGTCTGATGAAAGTCCAGTCTGGGAGCATATCATCAAGATGATGGGGTTCATTAATGAACTCTTGACTCTTAGTGCAAATCTTGATCATCAAAGTCAAACGGATGCGATCCTTAACTCTCTCCCGGAATCATTTTCTATATTTGTGTTGAATTACAACATGAATAAGTTGGAGACTACTTTACCGTCAGAGGTCCTAAACATGTTACAGACAGCTAAAGACCTTATGAAGTGTAATATGATGTTTGCATATGTGGTAGAGGGAGTTGGACGTTCGAGACCTAAGCCCAAGAGCAAAGGCAAGAAGAAGAAAACGTCCAATTTCTCTAAGTTCCTCAAAAGCAAGAAAGAAAATAACAAGAAAGCATCTTCTGAGAAGAAGGACAAGGAAATGAATCAAAATGTCTGCTTCTATTGCAGGAAACCAGGTCACTTGAAGAGGAATTGCCGAGTTTACATAGCATCCCTCAAGGACAAACCTTTGGAAGGTATGCTCGATTCATTTATCATTGAGTCTAACTTAATTATTGGTTCCACGAACTCTTGGTGTGTAGATACTAGATCTACCTCACATATTTGCAATATGTTACAGGGGTTTTAGGAGAGTAGAAAGCTCAGTGATGGGGAAATAAATATAAGGATGAGAACGGAAGCAAGTGTTGGTGCGATAGCCATCAAGACTTTATATTTTAGAATTTGTTTTAGATTGGATCTTAATTTTGAAAGACTACTTATATGTACTGGACATGCGCAGAAATTTGATTTTTGTTTCTAGTTTAATCTCCTATGGTTATTCGGTTTATTTTGATACTAATTTAGTTATCAAGCACAATAATAAATTTATTGTTTCTATCACATTGTCTAATGGTTTTTATTGTATTGATCCTATAAGCAATTTGTTAATAACATTGAGGATAATAAGTCTACAAGTGTGAAGCCTCATAAAAGAGGTAGAGATTCTATGAGTCCAACATACTTATGACATCTTCGGTTAGACCATATTAATTTGGATACGATCAATAGATTGGTAAATGATGGTCTTTTAAACAATTTACATGTTGAACCTTATCAAACCTGTGAACCTTTATTGAAAAGTAAAATGACCAAAAGGTCATTTTTAGGTAAACCAAAGAAAGCCACTAGTATATTGGAATTAATTCACATTGATGTATGTGGACCCATGAATCATTTAGTAAGAGGTGACTTTATCTACTTCATAACATTCATAGATGATTATTCTAGATATGGTTATATATATCTAATGAAACATAAATCGGAATCATTTGAAAAGTTCAAAGAATTCTGGAATGAAGTAGAAAAGCAATCAGGTAAAAGTATTAAAACTCTCAGATCTGACCGAGGAGGAGAGTACCTCTCGAATGAATTCATGGATTATTTTATAGATAATTGAATTTTATCCCAATGGACTCCCCAAGGAACACCTCAGCTTAATGGTGTTTCAGAAAGAAGAAATTGAACCTTATTGGATATGGTTTGCTCTATGATGAATGAAACTAATTTGCCCATTTCTTTTTGCGGATATGCATTAGAGACTGCTATTTATCTATTAAATAGGGTACCTTCTAAGTTTGTTTCCAAGACTCCTATTGAACTATGAATGGGGCGAAAGCCCAGTATAAAACATGTCAGGATATGGGGTTGTCCAGATAATGTGCAAATGTAGAACTTTGACAAGTTGGAAAGTAGAACTGAAAAGTGTCTATTTATAGGATACCCAAAAGAAATTCATGGATACTATTTCTATAATCCTAGCGAACAAAAAGTATTTGTAAGCATGAATGCCATTTTTCTAGAAGATGATTTTATCCTCAATAGAGAAAGAGGATTTAGAATAGATCTTGAAGAGCAAGATCAAAATAAAATGACCACGGTTAAACCTGTCCTAACTGAACCTTTAAAAACACAACAACCTAGGAGAAGTACAAGGATTAGTCGACCTCCAGATAGATTGTCTTAACAGCATGAGGTATATACTATGGAATCAGATTCATTGGAAGATGATCCTTATACTTATCAAGAGGCAATATACGATATTGATGCTGAGAATTGACATAAGGCTTTGCAATCTGAGATGGACTCTATGTCTAAAATAGTGCCTAGACCTTGTTTGAAAAACCTAAGGGCATAAGACCCATTGGGTGCAAATGGATTTACAAGAGAAAACGTGGATCCGATGGAAAGGTAGAGACCTTTAAAGCAAGGCTAGTGGTGAAAGATTATAGTCAAAGAGCTGGTATTGACTATAAAGAAATCTTTTCACCAGTAGCAATGCTTAAATCCATCATAATTCTGTTATCAATTGTTGTTCACTATGATTATGAGATTTGGCAAATGGATGTTAAAACCTCTTTACTGAATGGAAACATTCAAGAGGATATTTATATGGACCAGCCCGAAGGTTTTGAACTCCATAGCCAAAATAATAAAGTGTGCAAACTGATGAAATCAATATACGAACTTAAACAAGCTTTTCAGAGTTGGAACATCCGTTTTGATGAAACAATCAAATCGTTTGGTTTTTACCAAAACACAGATGAGGCATGCATGTACAAAAAGGTCTGTGGGAGTGCAATGACTTTCCTAGTTCTTTATGTAGATGATATTTTACTCATTGTGAATGATGTAGGAATGTTGTCAACTATTAAAATCTGGTTGTCTTGTAACTTTGCTATGAAAGACTTTGGTGAAGCTTTCTATATTCTTGATCTTAAATTGTTTTGAGATCGAAAGAAGAGGATGCTGAGATTGTCTCAAGTCAATTATATTCACAAGATCTTACAAAAATATAACATGAAAAATTCCAGGAAAGGGATGCCCTTTAGGCATGGAATTAGTTTCTCTAAATCAGAGTCTCCAAAGACTGATAATGAAGAGAGCAGATGAGTCATTGCCTATATGCATCAGCAATGGGAAGTCTCATATATGCTACGTTGTGCGCAAGACTTGATATATATCACGTAGTGAGTAACGTGAGTAGATATCAATCTAACTCTGGTCCCGAGCATTGGACAACAGTTAAGCACATTTTTTTCTTGAACTTGAGGTGGATTAAATTGTCTAGCTTACAGTATGGATAAAGAGTTTATCCAAGCACTTGATGTTGTTTTCTCTATAGAATCTCCTATCATACTTTATGGTGATAATAGTAGTGTTGTTGCTCAAGTTTATAGCACATCAGAGGACTAAGCACAATGAAAGGAGATTTCATTTGATTCGAGACAAAGAGGAAACATCGAGTTATCCAACCAGGCATCAACGGACAACGTGTTATACCCATTTACTAAAGCTCTTCCTCAGAAGGTGTTTGAGAAACATCTAGAGATGATGGGTGTTAAATATATGGGAGAATGGCTTTGAGTGCAAGTGGAAGATTGTTAGACATATATGCCCACAAAATCCATTTCAGGATTGTATTAATCTACTTTATTAATAAAAACATATTTACATTCACACATTGTCTTCTACATTGCGTAATATATTATAAAGTATCTCATATGATGAGAATACTTTGTCCTTTAGGTAACATTATAGGAAAACCATCCAGTTGGTTTTGAGCTAATTGCTAAGGAGATATGGTTTTCCAATTCCTTGTAAACCTAGAATTGTTCTAAGTTATTTAGGATACATTTGGACAATGTATTCCTACTAACCTACACATGGTTAGTTCCATATGATGGAGTGATGAATCTCAATCACTGAGAGAATGGTCTCTTGATTAAGATGTGGATATAAGTAAGAAGTACTTGTATTGTAACAGAATCACTTAGTGGATACCCTTAGAAATATGTTGTCTGTATATTTTGGGTAGTCCATTTGATAGAATGTCCTTAACCTGAGAGGTTGACATCTTCTCTAGTATTTGCTTATATAGCTTTGATGTAGCCAATTGTCAAAGTCCAATATATCAGACTAAATACGGGCTCGTTAGGTTATGTACGCTATACTAGAAAAAGTGTGTACGCTCAACAAGGAATCCACCACTCTTCTTCTAGAATAATTTATATTGAGTTGATACTTATCAAATCGGACTTGGAAAACTAGTGCTGGTATTTATCGATGAAATGGTTTTATCGAGAATGGTATTTTATATATATAAAAGAAAGTAATGACTATTATTTATTTTAAAAGATTTCAAATAGTTTTTAAAAGTCCAAGTTTGACTAAAAGTATCAAAGAGAAAGAGTTCTCAGTATAAGCTAGGGATTACAGACAGTATAAGATATTGTCCCATAAGCTTTTAACAATATCGGAGGTGGAATGACATATCTGTAAACAAACCTTACAATAGATAATACCTGCAAGTAATTCTCCTTTTTTGGGGGGTTAATCACATTGTGTTAATGGACATTATTGTGATTAGTGGTAGTCCAAGGACCTAGAAAAAAAGATCCTAATAGAATTGTAGGAAAGTGTTTCCTAACAACAGGGCTCAATCAAAAGATTAAGCACTTGATCACACTATCAGAAATGAGAGATCCCTTTAGATCCCACACACTAGAACCTTCTTAAAGCTTTAATTGAATTAATTAAATTCTCCATGTAAGTCACTATATGGTATAGTGAAGCTTTAATAGATCAAATTACATAAGATGTGATTAATTAAATGGGTAGGACCTGTATGAGAATTTTGATAAAGATCAAAACATTGACCAACATGAGTTTGGAACTCGTAGAGGGGCATGAGGTAGTGGGGCCCACCTAGGGTGGGACGCCCATCTCAGTAGATGCTACTTTATTAGTTACTAATTAATTAGTTACTAAATTGGTTAGTCACTAAATTGGTTATTTGCTAATTAGTTAGTTGCTAAATTGATTAGTTAATAATTAATGACTTCCTACTAAATAGGAATAAGATTAGTTATTAATTATTTGGTTTCTATTTTTGATAAAGCCTAATTGGATTAGGAAAGTATCATTAAGGAATCATGTAGGGAGATTCTAATTAAAATTAGAACTAAAGAGAATAGAAGGCCCATGGCCTATATATAGAGTGGGATGCCCACCCTTGGAGCCCCCACTCCATTCGGCCTCCTCTCTTTTTCCCTTGTAGCTCACACCCTCTTCTCTCTTGGTTTTTGTTTGATCTTGAATAATATCATAATCAATCTTATAAAAGAAAGGATCTTGAATTCAAGAGAAAAATAAAAGATCATAGAGCTTGGATTAGAAGGGCCATTAGCTTCCATTGGAGAAAAACTTTAAATAAAAAGAAGATTCGTGTGAGTTGCGAATGAGACTTTTTCACTTGCAAAGTTTTACGGGTATCATTCTATCCTTCAAATTGTGGAAACGACTTTTCTATATCAAAGTCGCGAAGGTAATTTCATTTTATCCTTCATTGAATAAAATCAATTAGAACTACATATCTTGGGATTCGATGTATGCCCCCCTAGAACTGTTTTTCTAAAATTAAAAAGAGTCATACTTTCAAAAATCGCATTAGTGGTCGACCAGATTTAACCACTGGTCGACCGGTCAAAAATACCTTCTCCTCATACAAATTTTGGGGGAACTGATCGACCAAATTTATGTGTGGTCGACCAGATTGGTTCCCATTTTTTCCCACTTTTCCAGCTTTGGTATTTCAAGCATAATTTTCTATTCGCTTATTGGATTTTGACGATTCAACTTGCATTGGACTCGCCATTCAAAGGGAAAAAAGTTTGTTTCGAATGTACAAATCCTAATTTTGATTTATTCATGGTCCAAAGTGGCCCTAAAGTTGACTGCTCTAGGGATTTCAGCAGACCAGCTCTCAGAAAACCTGCACTTAAGCTACCTTTGACTCAGAATCTGGAAAAGTGAGAAACATGAATTTCGAAGAAGACATTGATACCTTTCTAATGGCTCAAGAATCACTCGATTCTGATATGCGGTTCTCAAATTAGGGCTCCCTAAAGTTGAGGGTATGTCAAGGCATCTCTTTCCCTTTGACACTTAGAGTCTTTACACTCTTGTTCCTTCATCCCAATACCCAGCATTAACACTTAGAGTATCATACTCTTTCTTCACATACATAACACTACAATTAAATAAATCTCATTTCATTAATCATCAACAAATTACATAAAGGTTTTGGCCCTTTACAAGACTAGTGCATGACACTATTCACAGCACTATTCACTGTGCCATGCCACCAAGTTCCAGGGTTCTACACCTATGGGGCAATGAATCTTAACCATAATTAGTGAGTGTTAAAAGGGACACGTGGCAGATTGTACAGTCCCCTTTAACTTTTTTTTAAAAAGCCTCCCAGTGGGAGGAGGGGAGTTAGGCAAGACCCCTACCAGATTTATTAATGGCAAAAGAAACAAAGAACAATGGGGGGACATAAACCTTATCCCTAGGCAACCAACCCAAACAAGCCACCTACCTGAGTTAATACCTGATGTTGAATAAAGAAGACTTGTCAATTCAAATCATGCCTTTGACAATCTGAGGTAACTCTGAGGAGTTTGATAATGTTTTGCTGTCAAGGGAGGAGCAAGCTCCTTTGGAGAGAAAATCAGCAATTTGATTATTTTCCTATAAATTATGGTCGAAAAAGATATTGCATTTATCCTTCAGTGCCTAGTATTTTCCCACCAGTACCAAGTATTCTAAGGGGGATGATCTTATTATTGATGACATCAATAATAATTTTGGAATCACTTTCATCTAAAATGTTAGTCAAACCAAGCCTGTCACATCAAATACATCCATCTGCAATAGCTCTGATCTCAACTATCGTATTAGTATTAATCCCATAGTAGCCATAGAACGCAAAAATCAAATCCCCATGGTCATTCCTGAGAATACCGCCACCCCCTGATGCACCAAGATTCCCAATGGAAGCCCCATCGGTATTTAATTTGACCTAACCCGGAGATGGATAGAAACGCATTCTCACCTTAATGGAAATACCCTGAATGTTGAAAACTTTGCAAAGATTAACTTCCTCTCTTGACATAACACTTTTAATATTCCAAAGACTAGCCGAATCCTTGATCCATCCAAACATGGTAACATTGAAAGGCTTTTTTTGGTTGTTGAAATGCCATAATTCCTGAATAGCCAAATATCCCAACACACAAAAGCTGGGAGAAAAGAGCATATATAATGAAACACCGACACTTTTTCCCCGAATTGAAAGAAGCGCATGATTCTGGTTTGAAAGGTATCCCCATCTATAACTGAATATTAAGAAGTAAATTAATTCTTTTTCCAAATATTAGAGGCTAACTCACTTCCGCAAAAGAGATGAGATAAATTTTCAGATCTTGGGTTCCTGCAACAATCACATTTGCTAACAAAGGCAATGACTGGCTTGAATGTTTCCATCAACAGGCACAACATTATTCATAATCTTCCGAAGACAAATAGATAGCCTTATTCCAAATGTAACTAGCCCAGGGGACCGGATGGTGATAAGAGCGAACCAAATCCCATCAAGAATAAGTAGAGAACTTTCCGGAGGGTTCAAGCTTCCAAATGATCTTGCCCTCTGTAGAGACCCGAATCTTTTTCATGTTTTTAGTGCATTGTGTTAAGGGTATTTTAGTCCTTGTGATGTTTGATGTTTATTATTTTTTTATGCCTAATTATTGTGGTGTAAACTAGGCTTAATGAACTTGTAACGGATGGATGCAATAACACACCCTAAACTTTAGGAAGCTCTAGTTTTGGCACCGTTTACTAGAATTGAGTGATTCTTGAACCATTAGAAAGGTGTTGGAACCCTCTTTGAAGTTCATGTTTAGTGTTTTTCCTTATTTTGAGTTTAAGCCAAGTCAATGGTGGGTTTTATCTAATGGAATTACAGATCAGTCAACTTTGGGGACAATTTAGTCTATTAATTAAGTGGAATTTAGAAATTCTAAAATGCCAAAAATGTTCGTTTTCGAAATACGAATCCAACCCAAGTTGAATCGTCAAAATCCGTTAAGCGAGTCAAAAGTTATGGCCAAAACAGTAAAGCGGGTCAAAAATCTATAGGTAACCGATCGCTCGGTCAGAAGCAGTGATCGATCGGTATCTATCGAATGGTCCAGAATTTTGTATGGGGAAAATTTCCAGAGAGTGCTTTTTTGACCGATCGCCCGGTCAAGAGCACCGATCGCTCGGTCTTTCGTGATTTTTACAGAATTTTAGTATGTGCTTTTTGGTCTTTTTGTTCTCAGACCTTGAGGCTATAAATAGGGGGTCCTACTCGAAATATTAAAATACTCCACCTAGTTCTAACCTAATTTGGCAAAAAGGGGGAGAAACCCTAGGGTTTTGAGAGAGGGTTTTCTTGGAGAAGGAGGAGATTGATTGGAGATTGCAAGAAAAGTTTGGGAAGCTTCTCCAAATCGTCTCGGGAGCGTTTTGAATCCAAGGGAAGGATTCCTAAGGTCGATATACTATCCTAATCAACTTTATTTTAAGGTTTTGTGAATGTTAAGATGCTAGGAATGGTAGAAATAGATGTTTGATGCATTTCCCTAATTTTCTAAGAAGCAAGCTAATTATGGATGGATATGTGGATTGGAAATGTGGATTAAATGTGGATAGAATGTATGGAGGATGGGAAATGTATGGAGGATGAGATTAATATGTGGATATGAATATATGGATTGTATGGATGAAATTATGATTTGATGAATGCATGAAAAGTAGAGAAACAATGGATTCATATTATGTGTACTCAAGGTGTTTGTGAAAATGTCTGTGAGAATAAATGCTATGATACTTTTATGAAATGGTGGTAAATGGATTATAAATGATGTTAAGAATTATGATAAGGAATATATATGTGATTGTTTGTTAAGTATACTTAATTTCTTGCATGAGAATTGATAGTCGGGAAGGTAAGAACTTAGAGGAACATCTCTCAAACCGGGAATTCTCTAACTATTTGGTATGGGACATATAGTGGAGTTTCCATGGTGAGAAATCGGAATCTAAGCAATTACCAACTCGAACGTTAATTTCGACACTTAAGCACATAAGCACGTGTATGTTAAGATAAGAGTCTCACAAGTCACACATGTGGACCACAAGTATGAGCATGACATATGTATGACATTCTGCATAAGCATAAGCATGACATGGTCCGTATCCACCAAGAACGGCATGTCAACCATATGATTTCTAAGGCATGGTCCGTATCCGCCAAGAACGGCATGTCTCATTACTGTGTGATCTGAATAAGTGCATAAGGCATGGTCCGTATCCGCCAAGAACGGCATGTCTCATCCTTGTATGATCTGAATAAGTGCATAAGCATAAGCGTAAGCATCTCACAAGCACGTGGTCTCATAAGCATAAGCAACTCATAAGTGTTTTATCTTCCAAGTCTAAGATTCTCACAAGTACACGAGTCAAGGTGATGATATGATGTATATGCGCACACGTTCTTCCGCACTCTGATTATGTTGTTATGCTATTGGATATGTTTCTGACTAAGTGCAGGTACATTATTATTGTTGATTGGATTTTATATACACTGAGTACCTTTGTACTCAGCCGGATTTTGTCTTGGCAGGTATAGAGCAGGAGTACACGGTGGAGCCGTGGGTTGAGGAGACTTACCTCGAGGAAGGAGGTGAAGGTGAGTCTTCTGAGGAGGGAGCCGGAGACTTGGGCGGCTACACCTCTTAGTTTTTATTTCATTTGATTGAGAGAGTTTTGTAATTGACTTTTAGAGGATGTTGCTCAGTAGACTTTTATGGTTGTGTATCAGACTCTTTGGATTTAGTAGTCGTAATTGTTGACTATAGACTCATGTTATTTAGTTGGTTTGGGTTATATATATCGGAATTTTATTACTCTCATTTTTGAAGACTCGTGTAGTAGCCTTGTATGCATGGTTTTAAGCAGGTTTAAGTAATGTGGCGATTCCAAAGTCCTATTTTAGCCTTGTGGGATTTTGGGGTCCTTACACCCTCATCATTGGATAATGTGATATAGCTATTGAGAATCATATTTTTAGTATCCTGAAGAAGAATTTGGTGTCATTCTTCTATACGCCAGTTGTCTTCCCTAATCATGTCTTTTAGCAAAGAAAAATCACTAGGACACTCCAAAGCATAATTAATCACCGAATGATTTAAGAGTTAGTTATCAAACCAGAAGTTGATCTTGTCTCCTTCCCAACCAGCCATTTACAATTTAAGAAGGTTTGTTTAATCCAGATGCCGATATCTTTCCAGCTTTTAAAGCCTCTTATGAAACTATCAATCATTTATGGATGATTGTTATGCAAATATTTTTTCTGTAAGAAAGAACTCCAAAGGTTATTCCCTAAGATCAGATTTCGTGCCATTTTCATCTTGAAAGCATTGGAAATATCAAAAAGCCGATGGATACCTAGCCCACCCTCTAGCGTATGTAACGACCCGAATATTTTTAGAAATAAAAATATTATATATATTCAGTATATGACTGAATATTTAGTAATTCCTAGTATTACCTAAGTATATAAGTCATTATATTGCTTAATTAGATGATATTAGAGTATATATTAAGCTTAATACATAAAGCTTAGTGTTAAAATAAGTATTTAACACTAAAGTAAATTGGATCATGACAAGTGGTGATATCCTAGGGTGGATGCACAATTATTTAATAGTAGAATTGATCATGAGCTAAGAGGACATCCAAGATTAACTATGGTTAGAGTCAATTAACTATATAGAGTTAATCAAATGATTAATAGAATCATGATGGATGTAATGGACGACCGAGATTAACTCATGAGAATAAAGTGTCACATGTCACCTCATTTATGATGTTCATGAACCAAATTAGGGAGGGATTGGATTTCAGAACACTATGTTGTAAGTTGATTGTAAGGCTAGGACATTAACCTTTAGGATTCTAGGCATCTTTGAGTTTGTTATGTGAGGAATTGATAAGGAGGAAGAGTTTATGATCTATTACACCCCAGTGGTCAAGGATTTTTTTTTAGATGTATTTCCTGAGAAATTACCAGGCCATGCTCTAGTTTGGGTGATGGATTTGTCGATAGATGTTATTCCTGGAACAAGGCCGATATTGAAAACGCCTTAAGATTACACTCCAGACCTTGAAGGAAAATCAATTATTCGCTAAATTCTTGAAGTGCAAATTTGTCTGGAAAATGTATCTTTCTTAGGTCACATAGTATCCAATGATGGAATGTCAGTGGATCCATCCAAGATTAAGGCAGTAACGGAGTGGGAAAGGCCAACTAATGTCACGAAGATCAGAAGTATTCTAGGCCTAGCCGATTATTATAGAAGATTTGTTGATAGATTCTCAAGGTTAGCTGCCTCATTAATTGAATTGACAAAGAAAAATGTCAAATTCGAATGGTCATTATTAAGGGAAAAGAGTTTTCAAGAATTGAAGAGTCAATTGACCACAACTTAATCTTAACAATCCTCTCAGGAATGGGAAGTCATGAAGTCTATTGTGATGTGTCTCAGAAATGATTGAGTTGTGTATTGATTCAAAAGGGAAAAGTGATTGTTTATGCATCTAGGAAGTTGAAGACTCACGAGAACCACTACCGCACTCACGATCTTGAGTTGTTAGCAATTTAGAGACATTAATTATTTGGGGGGAAAGTTGGTAGTATTCACCAACCACAAAAGTTGGGGGTATTTTTTTTCTGAAAAAGAACTCAACATGCGATAAGGAAGATAAATGGAGTTCTTGAAAGACCACTACTGTATAATTTAGTATCTATTGGTAAAGAAAATATTGTTACTGATGCACTGAGAAAAACAATTAGATCATTGGCAAGTATTAGAATGGAGATGTGAAAAGTGATTAAAGAATTTCAGATTTGGGATTTGAATGTTGAGGAAAGAAGATCAAATTCAGTGTTGGTTAATATTCAAGTTCAGCCTGAATTAATATGAAAAATTAAGGAATTGAAACACAAGCTCGAGATACTGAATTAGTGACACTTGAGGATAGAATTCAGGAAAGTCAATCTAATGATTTCAAAGTTTCGGCTAATGGGATTCTAAAATGTTCAAAATTGTATATATTTGTCAGGAGATATAGAGTTGAAAATGAGTTATTAGACAAAGCTCATAAGTCTCGATATGCTGTACATCCAGGGAGTACAAAGATGTACCATAATTTAAAGACAAAGTAATGGTACGAAGAAAGGCACATTAAAATTATTGATCATAAGGAGCATGTATTGTGTAACAAGACAATCTTGCTAGTAAAAGTTTTGAGGCAATTTCATGGTCAAGAAGAGGCAACTTGGGAGCGTGAGACCGAGATCAGGGAGAATAATCCCCGATTGTTCGAATAATCAAGTATGATTTAAATTTTGAGGACAAAATTTCTATAAGAATGAGAGAATGTAACCAGCCGAATATTTTTAAAAATAAAAATATTATATATATTCAGTATATGACTGAATAGATGGTAATTCCTAGTATTACCTAAGTATATAAGTCATTATATTGCTTAATTAGATGATATTAAGCTTAATGTATAAAGTTTAGTGTTAAAATAAGTATTTAACACTAAAGTAAATTGGATCATGACAACTGGCGATATCCTAAGGTGGATGCTCAATTATTTAATAGTAGAATTAATCATGAGCTAAGAGGACACGTGACAAATGCAACATGTCAACACTACAAGTGGACGTCCAAGATTAACTATGGTTAGAGTCAATTAACTATATAGAGTTAATCAACGGATTAATAGAATCATGATAGATGTAATGGACGACCGAGATTAACTCATGAGAATAAAGTGCCACATGACACCTCATTTATGATGTTCATGAACCAAATTAGGGAGGAAGACCAAAGGTCTCTTAACATGGAAAGTGCTCCACGCCCACCTATGTTAACTAGGGTTAACACCTCACCTTGTTTAGTTAAATCATGAAATAACCTTGGTTAGTTAAGTTGTGTTCACACTAGCTAATTAAGATGCATGAAGATAATTATGGGATTCATGAATCATATCTATGAATATAATCAATTAATACATGAACTATGGTTAATGTATGAATCTATATTAAAGTGTGTTCCATAAGGGAGAAGAACCAAAACCCAGACCATAAACAATGCTACACGCCCACTTTAGTGACCCTAGGGGTGTGAACTCAAGTTAAGGAAGGTTAACCTTAGGGGGATGAACCATAAGTTTATGCATTAAAGGAATTAATCCTTTGAACATATTCCAAGTTAAGAGCATGAATCTTCCATTCATTAACCATGGTTAGAGGATTAACCTTAGGAGTTAACCATGAATTAAGAAATAACCTTGGTAAATAGTATGAAACATTTTATGAGTAAAATATGAATTAATCATGCGTGGCAAGCACCTCAAGTAGAACGTCCAAGATGGGTTGTATCACATGAGCATACATTAAGAATGATCAATATAGTGAAAAACCAAGAGGAAGATCAAAGGTCTCATGTGAATGCATGAACCCTACCTCACACCCAAGCACCCTTGGTTAAAGGTTGAGTTAAAGAAACTACCTTTGGTTAAGAAGTTAACCATTAATAAAAGTAAAATTAGATACATGAATATATTAAAGGTGAGTCATGGTGTTAACTCAAGGGAATGCAGCTATTACTAGAATTAATACAAGGTAAATGAGATTCTTGGAATAGGGAAATGTCACACGCCCAAATCAGGGTTAGGCCATGAGTTAAGATGTTTACCTTAGTTAAAAGAATGCTGAAAATAAATTAGCAAGTGAGAAGTACATGTATCAAACTAGTTAATCATAGTTAAAAGAGAACTATGGTTAAGTTAATACATGTATTTGAAAGATTCATGCATTATGGATTAAAGAATCCTAAGCAAGGGTTATGAACCTAATTTAGGTGATTCATGAATCATGGAATTCATGAACCAAGAATTAATAAGTGAGTGAATCAAGAGTTAATAAAGGCCAAACCCTTGCCTATATATACCCACACGCCCATTTGGTGTTGCTCACTTCACTTGGTGCCAAACTATGAGAGATTAAAGAGAGAAGGAAAGAAAGAAAGGAGAAGAAAGGAAGAAAGAAAGAAAGAAAGGAGAAAGAAGAAGAAAGAAAGAAAGAGAAAGTGCCGGTTGACCTGACTTCGGATTCAAAAAAAAGTAAGTATGTTTCGGTAATATTATTCTAAATGATAATTTAGAATGGAGGTCAGTAATGATGAATATTTTCGAATTGAAGAATAATAGAAAGTATTTTTTGGTAACATTATTCTAAAATGACGATTTAGAATGAAAGATAAGAGTAAGTAACGATAAAATATATTTTCGCTCTTGGTTGAAAAATAGTATGATGATGCTATGTTGATATGTTTCTACTTTATACGTATAATATCTTCTAATATTGTGTTAGAAAATTAATGTTATTAAGGGAAAATCTTGTAGTAATGTTTACAAGAATTATAGTTATGGAAACTAAGAAATAACTATACTTTTAAAAAATGAGAAAATGCATATTCGTAATAAGACAATTTTGATACATGTGTTAATATTTCCTAATGAAATGAAAGGAATGAGATATTTTATCTTATAATGTCTTAATGAGAAAAAGACAAGGAAAAAGATAAATACGCTTATCTAATAAAGGGTCTCAAGACAGATGGGCGAGCCCCAAAAGGGAAGACTGTTCAGCAATCATCTTGAGGGGTTAAGGAAAATCCTATGACAGATGGGTGAGCCCCAAAAGGGAATACCGTTCGACGATTATCTTGAGAGACATGATTAAGATAAGTCATAAATAAATGAAAAAGATAAAAGAAAATGAATGTTTATCTTAGGTCTCAAGACAGATGGGTGAGCCCCAAAAGGGAATACCGTTCGACGTCATCATGAGAGACAAGAGTAAGATAAGTTTGTAAAATAAATGAAAAGATAAAGGAAATATCTTAAAAAGGTCTCAAGATAGTAGCGAGGTAAAGGAAGACCGTTCAGCAAAAACTCATGAGGGGTTAATGAGAACTCCAAGAGGGGATGAGTCTAAAGAGGTGTACCTTTCGGCGATTACCTTGAGAGACAAGATTAAGATAAACCGGATCTAAATACAAGATATTTAAAAGAAATGTCGAAAGTAATATTAAATGGTTTAATATTATATTCTTATGATAAATTTGTTATCTAAATATTATATTATGCTTATTCTAAGTTGTTATTTAACATAATGTTATTGAAACTTCTTATTGGGCTTCATATCTCACTGACATTTTACTTCACCAGAGGAACAGTGAAGGAACGATTTCGAAGTGACGTTCGAGGAAGGACGGAGTCGCTGCTGATATGCTTTTATATTTTGTTTCAATGTGATATAGTTAAATTGGTTATGTAAATTTTAAGTTTCATATGGACATGGTATGATGACAATTACGAATGGATAAGGAAGGGTTTAAAAGTTTAAATTCCCTTGGTATTTTACGCTTCCGCAATCTATGAGAAAAGATGATCTCACGGTCGGATTACTCTTACATTTCATTAGTGAAATGTTAAGTTTAAGATGGGTTGTGACAGCGTAGGTCTAGGTATGGTATCCCAGGATGCCTAATGAGCCTTGTGATTCCCTTCATAGTCATTCCAGAAAAAAGAACCAAAAAGACTCTCAATTCTCCTGATAGCCCCTTTGCGAATGTTATAACCCATAATTAAGCATGTGAATAGGCAAAGGATAGAACATGCCTTAACATAATAAGTTTTCCCCTTGAAGATAACATCTTCCCTTTCCACCCCTCAATTTTTCTACGAATCTTATCTGTGACGAAATCAAAGAGAGATATTTTCATCCTACCATGAAATATGGGAAACCTCAGATATTTGAATGAGAAAGAGCCCATACCAATCCCACTTGATTCCAGGATCTGGGAGCTAGAAGCAATCGACAATTTATTACCAATGTAAGTCGCACTTTTCAATTTATTAATTCTTTGCCCGAAGACACTTTCATACTCTTTGAGGAATTTGAAGAGATTAGAAATAGATTTTTTTGTGGCTATTGTAAACAATAAGGGTGTCATCTGCAAAAAGGAGATGAGAAATAGTAGGGTCATTCCTTAAAGAAGCAAATTTCCTAACTATACCTCCAGAAACAATTTTCTTCACATCCTTGCTTAGCACTTCTTCTGCTGGTGTGCTCAAATATAATCTATTAAGATAGCGGCAAGACAGGGTGGATCCATAGAGATTTGTTAAATAGGTTCTATGATTATTTTAGAATTTTTAATGAATTTAAAACGATTTAAAATTTGTTATGCTAAGATGATAATTAAAAATAAAATAAAACTAATGGAACAAATAAAAGAAGAAAATAAACTTTTTGTTAAAGTTGAAAGAGAATAGGGCATCTAGATTTTACCAAAAATATAATAAAATTAATCCTAAAATTAATTTCTAAATTCTCCAATGAAACACGATCCATTACGCAAGCAAATGTTTTGGATTGGAAGATAAATATTATGAAAACTATAATTTAAATCCAAATTTAATATTTTCGTAACAATATAATTTTGGAGTATTACAAAACTAAAATAAGGATAAATCTTAATGAGTTCTTAGTTTCATTCTTCACCCCTTATCACGAGTTAGCCGAGCATTGTAGTATTCAAGATAAGACCGATGAAATAAATCATTCTCCTTTTCATTGATATTTAATCAACTTTTTTACATCACTCCCTCTTCCACTTTTACAAAATAGAAAAATAAAAAATAAAATGTTACAAGATCAACATGTCCATGAGCTTGGGCTTCTGTTGCTAACATGCAAACATCTCTTTCCATGTCTTCGGATATAACCCATAAGGGGTTGCCAAGCGACCCCTTGAGTAGACTTGACTGTCGTGATTAATAGGAGATATCTCTCTCATGCACATATTGAATTATTTCTTGGTTTTCATTTGATTGTGTGTCGTGCCCCAAAATCTCATCTAGGCTAAAATGAGACTTTAGGCTCGAGACACTGCTTATCTTAAATTAAATCTTAAAGCATGCATGACAATAATAAATGTGAACCTGAAAATTTTCTTCATATTAAATTTTAATCAATTAACTAGTATGACAATTCTATTTAATAACTGAGTTTAAAATATCACAATCATCCCAACATGGTTCACGACCACAAAAGTGGACTTAAGAGTCATCAAGTACACTCCTGTATCTATATCAACATCTATTACAACATTTCAGTAAAACTAAAGTCTAACAATCTAATAGTATAGAAAGTAAGCAAGATCTCTTGTTCCCTCCTCAGGAAGTTCCTCTTCATCGTACTCCTCCACCCAAGGCTTCACTGGAATCTCGGAACATGAACTTGCCAACATAAAAAACATATCGGTTGAGCAACAAATGACTCGGTGATTATGAACTCTTAACTAGTGATATTAAAACATCAACATAACATATTTATCATGAATAACACAATTATAATCTGAACAAGTTCAACATAGTATTTCAAAATATACAACATGCCTAAATAAGAGTGCGCAACTTTCATAAAAATTTCATTATTCTTTCTCTTTCCTTATCTCATTCTTTTATTTCTTTCATGAATCATCATTTTCTTGTTTCCATGTGAACATCATAGCATGTGTAGTCTTTAGTAGTAACTTAAAATAACTATTCACTATATAGGTGAAAGAGATTACTATACTGTACGTAGCGAGTCCAATCCTTGCACTTTCTCCGGTATGCATAGGTTCCCTATGATTCACTTACTTAGGTACACATACCTCATGATCTTAGACTATTGGCGCTCAGGCAAGGAAACTAAACATGCAATTTTATATACACTTTACTTATTTTTGATTGTTCTTGATCGTGCTCTTATCATCCTTGTGCATCTATCATAATGGTGAGTGAAAAGTGATACACTTGCCTGTTGAATAACACTTTTGTTACACCCCGATTTCTAAAATCTCACAACTCAGCCTATTATCTATGGTCCGGCCTGAGATCTAGAATTTAGGGTTGAAGATTATTAATAATTTAATTTATAATTTGTATTTTAAGTATATTAATTTAGTTTTTTTTTCTCATATAAATAATTCTGAAAAAAATAGTAAATGAAATTATTTTGGCCTGAAATTTTACAGGGACATATTTCTATAAGTCTATGAATTACATATAAAATTTTAGAATTTTCTGATAATGGAAAAATATTCTATAAATATTTTTCCAAAACTAAACTTAAAATTTCAAGAAAACAACAATGTCGCATTACTTTTATTTAAAATATTTAAAACTAAAATTTGGTCTCTATACCTATCATGTCTTCCTAAGATATATAAATGAAACTAATCCCTATTCCAGAAAATAAATTTACTTCCAAAGTTCATACATCATTCACTAATTTCAATTAAATAAACAGAAACATTAAAAATATCTACAAAACATGGTCAATTAATTTGTAATTAATTCTAAATCATGAGAGAAGTCTTCATATTTCTTCTTCACTTCCAAGCATCCATTACTCCATACCTGAAAATATTGACATGAAGGTCTAATGAGCTATGAAGCCCAATAGGAAAAATTCATTCATTTTCTTACAATTAATTTACAATAAAAAGGCATGCAATATAAATACATTGAAAAATATATAAATTAATATTATGATTCATGTAAGTATGATGACTTGATTTTCGCACCAGCACGACCTTACTATCATCATCAATTTTAGTACCAATTCGGTCAAACTGACTATCCCAAGCAAGGGATCTTCCTCGAGGGCTTTAGGGTCTTTCACCCAAGGATCCACGATCCTGGCTTGCTCATCATTTTAGGGGCTCTCACCCACGGCATCATATAACCGTCCTTAATGCATCAATCATGCATAACATGTTATTTACAACATAACAATCATTGTATCACATATTTTTCATCTATTCACAAATCTTATGTTATAGATTTCTACTTTATTTGTACAATAATAAACAAATAAAAATTAATGCATGCTAATATAATTCTGAAAATCTCAAATAACATGTCATCATCTAATTAGAATTTTTTGTAACAATATCATCACTATCAAACATTTATTTGATTTTTTTTACTACAAATTAATTATAACAAAAAGAATGGCAAAAACCTACCTGGATTTTTCTCCATTATTGATTTCCTTCCAAAAACTTTTGATTCGATCTTTTCACTCGTTTTCTCAAGCTTGATCTATGCTTCTTCATAATTCTTATTTCTCATTTTTTTTTATGCGATCTCTCTCTTGTATTTAGTTATTTTAAAATGCTAAAGAGATTTTAAAAGAGATCTAATCTAAACTAACTTTATCTAAAACTAATCTATATCTCCTTAATTTAAATTTAAAAAAAATGGTGGGCTTTTGGCCCATGAGTTTTCCACTTTAGACCCCCTTTTTTTTTTAGGATATTACAACTTTAGATTACCAATCCAGTACCTTCAGTGATCCATCATGTGTCCCATCCTATCATGATAGAAGACTAGAGTCATAAGATTTAAATCCGAATTTATTCACCCGAGAATACATTACTACATGCGTAACATCACCATAATTCAACATGCATCATTTTCACAAGTAATAATCTAGAAAACAAAACCCTAAACCACCATTTGAATACAAAAACCCCTTATTTCACATTAACACAGTACATCATTCCATTCAACACTCCAACACACATCTCGTCCTCCTTATTCCATCATACCAATCCAAAATCATTCCCTTCCTCTATATTAAAACATTAACATTTATAATCTCACATAAATATAATGGTAAAACTTAGATAGAAGAACCATTTCAACAATAAATCATGTTCAAGATCATCTTCACTTAATTAACAACTTTAAAACCTAAAATACATCAATGATTCATGATTTTAATAGTGAAGAAGTCTTATTATACCTTACTAGAGCATTTTCTCACGATCAAAATGCTTGAGAATACTCTTTATGGCAATCCCCAAGCTCGATCTTCCTTCTCCAAGCCAAATCCTAGAAAACCATAGGTTTTATTTCTCTATTAGGTTTAGTGTTAGATGCTACTGGATTCGCATTTATTGTAAGCCGTTCGAAAGGCCAAGGAGTCTGTTCGAACAGCTATGAACAGATCAGAGTCTGTTCGAACTGCATGCTCAGTTTCAACACTGTTTCTCCACAGCAGACAAAATCAATACCCTTTTCTCTTCAGCACCAACCCATCAACAGACTTATTTTCCTTTAAAACATTTAAGTAAATGTTATATTTATTTTAAATTTTAAATAAATATAAAGAAGTACCCCCCATTTGGATTAAATAAAAATACTTAGAAAATCAAATTCGTAATAAATCAAAATCTCATTTTCCAATTTTAAGCTAAAAATTGAAAATCTTGTCGTAGTAAAATTTGTGATAGTCAAGTTAACCAGTCTATAATTAATAATAAAATCTCACAAAATCATTACGTTTATTTAATCTATAAACATCCATTTCTGGAAAAAAATCTTCTCAAAATTCGACAAATTTTTTTGTTTGTTGCTAAAACCACACCCTTCCTACGATTTTTGTAGTTTATGTACTCAGTAATTTCTAAAACAACTTAAACTCATCAATGAACAAGACATTAAATGCGCGACACAAATATCAATAAATAAAAAACAGGTCTCTACATCGTGATTCTGAAAAATCTTTCTGAATCTTAAAAACGTTTCTAAGCCACTAAGATAAGTAAAACACCTTTAGCTGTAAAAGGATACAATTTTTTTTTAAAATAATTTTTTTTCCTTCCCCAAAAATAATCTTACTCAAAGATAATCAAAGCCTCCTATGTGCAAGAGAAAACCAGCACTATCTCCAGGATTCAATTAAGCTCAATTCAACCAATCAATCCCTATGATCTTACACTACTTAGCGGATGATGGAGAACCAAACCTTATTTAAAATTCTCGTTAAATTAATTTAAGCCCATAAAATTAAAATAGTCCCATATTTTTTTACTAATGAACTAGAAAACTAAATTGAATTATCCAGTTAAGTCCATGATTAATTCCAAAGGCCTAGTCCAATTTTTTTAAAATAACCCGGTTTAAATTTAATCAATTACTGGATTAATTTTAAATTAATCATAGGTTAAGTTCCTTCATAGTTTTGTGTTGTTCATAATAGTTCTAAATCTCTAAAATTGTGATTGACCATTTTCATTTTCAATTAAACCTCAAACTTTACAAACCGAAAAATTCATTGCAGGCCCACTATTAATCTAAAACTTGGTCATCTCAAAATTATAGTTTTTGGGAATCTTGGGTTCCAACTTGGCCATCTAAAAAATTATAGTTTTCGGGAATCTTGGGTTAGTTTATAACCCTAATAATTAAATAGTTGCAATCGATCGAGTTAGGGGTATAACTCGATCGGGCCGGGCCAAGTCTTGCTGAACCCCATGTATAAAACACTTCACCTGATTTAACCATTGCATTTAAAACCTAAAATCAGCCATGTACAGTTTAGAACGTACACATACCATTCAAACAAACAAGGGTGCTAGATGAGAAAATAAAGAGTATTTTCTTAAACTTATCCATACATTAAGAATGCTTACCAACTACCAAACAACTTTTGAATACATTTTTTGATAATTGGATTACCTTAGGAGTGTTTTTTTGTTTTTGAGGTGTGCGTGCTAGCCCTACTCTCAAGACTTTCCTACTCTCAGCCTTAGCGAACCACCTAGCCATTTTCAATATGTCAAAAATTTGCAATCACTTAGTGTGTACTTTAAATGTGAGAATAGACAAATGGTTAGCTTAGGCTGAAAGTAAGAAAAACCTGAGAGTAGCATTAAAACTCTCTCTAAATATTTTTTTGTCACTATTAACATGAAATAACTTTCTTTTTGTACATATTAGTATTATATTAATTTTGTTATTTGATGCATTCAATAGTTATTGAATCGTGCATGACACGGGCTGCTTACTAGTTATATATTAATTGAAAGCATGAGCGTCGGGCTCTCCATAGTCTTTACTAAGCCCGTCCCTCAAGTAATCATGCTTTAAAAAATATGCCCCACCCAGCCTTTAGAGTTGAAAAAACGCCCTCAGTTTTTTGCTGACCACTGAGGGCTGGGTTGAACTGGGATGGGTACCCTTACTCGAGGTCCAAATCAACAGTCCTGCCCTCGGGGAGATCGAACCACACTCGGGGAGAGTTCAATCACACCCCACAACTCACCATGTGTCATTGTTAACCTTTATTAATTATGATTAAGATTCACTAATTCTTAGGATTCAGAAATCTAACCTTAGTTTTTAGAAGGAAATTTAAAAAAATTATTAACTTTGAGGGTTAAAAATTTCTAACCAGAGTTTAATAGTTTTTTTCAACTAAAAACCAAATATGTAAGGGTGTTGACCTGTGGGCCCGATTGATCTCTCCCTCCCTGAATTGAATCGTGATTGGCTGTGAATCGAAGTCGCCCTTGGGCGGAGGACCTACTACTACTACTACTACTAGCGGCATTTCGGCCGTATCTTGCTTTGCAGGCGTTATACCTCTTCTGGGTCCTGGCTTCGCACATATTTGAAACAATCTGCAAGCAGAGAGCGAGATAATCTAAGAGTTAGGGTTTGAAATGGCTCTGTTCTTCTCCAATCCATCCTCATTTTCAACACTTGTATTATCCCACAGATATTCTGCAATTCCAAGAAACTTGGTTTCAGAAACCCTATTTCGGAGAAACCTTATCCGTAAGACCTCGTCGGTTTCGGTTTCGATTTCTGCATCCGTGAATCCTTGTTACTTCCGCTGTTGCATGAACTCAATCGACGAGAGGAGGATGAGGATCTTCATCAAAGGACTTCCGCGATCAACGTCCGAGGGAAGCTTGAAAAAGCTATTTTCGCGTTTCGGGGAAGTTAGCAAAGTGAAAATCATAAAAGATCAAAAGTTTAGGCAATCTTTGGGATTCGCGTATGTTTGGTTCACTACTGAAGAGTCTGCCCAATTGGCTGCGAACGACATGGATGGAAAGGTATGCATCATATTTTTTTTTTCTTTTTGATCTCAAGTTATGGGACAAAAGCGCCTTTTCTTGACTTGGGATTTCTCTATTCAGTTTTTGGATGGCAGGTTTGTTGTTGTTGCCATTGCAAAGCCCGAATCTCCTACTAGTCGAGTAAAGGCCACACCATACCAATTTTGATAAGAAGATTCCGGCAGGAAGTCTGCTTTCATAGTGGTAAGTACTTTTCCATGTTTATAACCCTCTTTTTTTTTTTAGAGTTTTAACCAAAGTATTATTTTATATATTTATAGTTTTGGGAAATAATTTAGCTGATTATTTTCTATTACATTATCTTTTTTGTAGTTGCTTATATGTTACATGATGTATTCATGGTCCTCTAGTTATATGTGTTAGCTTAATATCTGGGTCTCTATGTCCAATTGTGATAGCTTAATATCTGGCTCCAATTTCTTGGAATTCATTGGGGACATTTGGCCTCAAATTTTGGTCGATAACTCTTAGTGCTGGGTTCACCGAGTTTAGCTGTTGTTGGATGAATGAATTATCTTTGCTAACTCTATGAGTCTTTTTGCTGATAAACAGGGCTGCCATCAACTCTTTGTCACCATTGAGTCAAATTGGTTCTCATGGGGTAAAGGATGAGATCTCGAGTGCTTCTCTACTCTGATCTGTCCAGACTTGCTTTTTAACACATAAATATTTCCTCCATAGAAGTAATCAGGCAAAGATATAGAATCCCTCGTTAGCACACTTCATTCTAGGATTGTAGGCTTGTAGCCATACATTACGAATGGCGACTCGCGTAGGCTTGTTTAAGTCTTACAGCCACCGGTCCCCTTAGTAGATTAGTCAAGGACTCCCGGTGTTCAACTACTAAAACACTATTAATCGTCTTTAAATCTCTATTTAATAAATTCTAGGGTTGGGGTTTGTAGAGAAAGAATAAGGAAAGAATAGAAATTTGGAGAGAATAATTGGATGGCTTTTCTGCCCCCTCCGTTGGACATCTAACCTTTCTTATGAATATTGCATAATATTAATTACTCCCATGCCTTTGAGAAAGAAAACAATTTACAAGTACGCCACTACTAAAGACTAAATATAAAATAAGATAAAAAAATGTCTCACAATACTCTCCCTCAAGCTGGAGAATAGCTATCGATCATTCCCAACTTGACCGATATTTCTTGGATACGAGACGATCCAAGATTGCCTTAGAATCTATCGACTAGGAGATTGATTTATTCCATAGGTTGCCTTCTTTAGTCTGCATACCTTCCCTTTATGATTCTAAACTTGAAAACCTGGAGGATCCATATAAATTTCTTCCTGTAATATGAGATCTATGTATGATGCATTTTCTTTTATAAGAGGCCCTACATTCATATAAATTCCATCATTGTCAAGATGCACATTGATAGAACCATAACTAGAGAAAGTTCTAAGAAATAATAAAGGGGCATTTCAAGTATTGGAAAAAATGGAATAAAAATTAAGTATACAATGACTGTTGAAAGGGGAGAGGGAGGGGGATTATGAGGGATAAAAAATAAACAACCCAACATGAAAGAGAGAGAGATAGGAATGAGAGAGGAGATGAGGGAGAATATAAGACTGAATAAAAAGTAGAAAAATAGTCTGATAGTCAAATGTGGCGCTTAACAAAGGAGAAAGAAGAGAGGGGGAGAGGGAGATGTCATATCTCTTACTCTCATTTCTTTATTTTTCTCGATTATACTCAAGACAAGTAATAAAAATAATATTGATAAGTAAAATATATAACTATAGGGCTTGCACTTATTTAAATTATAATAACCCCTTTAAATACGAGTTTATGAGAGATTTGAGGGTCTTACAAAGAATTTGGGGCATTTAAATGCTCTTAATTTGTTATTCAGCCGCCTGAGCTGGCTGTTATTTAAAAACCATGGAAAAAAAAACAAATAGAGACTCTATGGTCCACCCATTAATAGTGGGAGAGAGACCAACACCCATGGAGAAAAAGAACAAGTTAACATGAGAGAAACATACTTGATACCGTTCGTCTCTTCTTTCTTTTTCTATCTACAAACTTTTTTTGTTGGATATATAAATCCTAACATATTAATTATTATATTGTAAAAGACATAAGAAGTATATAAAATAACATATTTTTTTGTTTACCGAACAATCATATTCAAATAAAATACATTTTTATATCCTGAAACAATAATAATATTCCATATATTAAAATTTTAATAATGACCGCCTGAGGTGGCTAGTTGCCTAAGCCTAGCAGATTGCCTGGTCGCCTAGGCGACCGCCTGAGGCGACTATGCTTCTACCTACCTATAGTCCCATTAGCCTTGTATTTCACAGTATACACCCACTTACATCCCACTAATTTCTTCCCTTTAAGAGCATTGACAAGTTCTCAAGTGCTGTTTTTAGTGAGAGCCTTCATTTCTTCTAACATGATTTCTTTCCATAAGGGCAGTTGTAAAGCTTTGTCACACTTTTCAAAATTGACTCTGAAGACAAAGAAGACATAAAGGCTTGAAGAGGAGAAGAAAGTAAGTTGTAAGAGACAAAACAGGAAATATGATGAACAATCGTACAAATATGTTTCCCTTTGCACAGGGCAATAGGGACATCAATAGTACTAGGAGGAGGCAAAGATGAAGATGTACTAGGAGAAGCCTCTTAATCCACAACTGCAGGAAGAGAAAGTTGTTATGTTAATTTAGTTTTTACCTTAGGTTGCCTGGAGCAGGTGTTAAGCATGGTTCAAAATATCGATATCGGATGTTGTATTGGTAAGTCAAATATGGGATACGCACTGGCGTGTCAGATAGATACGGGCCATACGATAGAAAAAATCAGGATACGCTAAGAATCGCTTAGATACGCAAGGAAAAACTTGAATGCCTTGTATAAAACTTTTTTTTAATGTAAATATAAACTAAAAATAAACTAATGAAAACTTTCAACTAAATTTATAATCATTCATATGCGGTTAAAAATTTTATAAGTTAAAAAAAGGTGCGCGTGTTGATAAACATGTATGAAAATATAAAGCATAGTATAATAAGTACAATCTAGATATTAAAACCTTACATTCAATGTAGTACATAAGAAAATATTGAATTACATTCATATGGGAATTACATTCATGATAGAAGCTCAATACCACATTGAGTTTCGTGCCGGCTCATACTCTGTGGACTCTGGAACTGAATATAATGATAGGTTATGAGTGAGCCAGACATGATGACAATATTGTAGCCAACTCATGTAAGCGGGGTACGTGCCCTGGTACATATGTATGTACGTTGGATATTGACTTGAGAGCTGTCCATAACTATCACTCGATGCCTGTGACTGAGCATCATGACCATAAGCTCTTGATAAGTAAGGTTAAGCTAGGGCATCATAACTATAACCATAAGAGGACGAAGACGCACTCTTGTATCCATAACCTCTAACTGGATGACTATGCGCACCAACACTCTATCTATCCCATGAATCATGTCATCCATACCTCGTCCAACCTATTGCCCAATACCACAACATTGTCGTTCGTATGTCTGGCTCTCATGAGCACGAGAGGGCACACGCGAACCATGACTACTGTCCTGGGTGACATAGTCGAAGTACTATTCCACTGTAAATAAAATACAATGTCTTACTTGTTCATTACTCTCCTTTGGCTGTGTATATGACTAACCATGTGATGTACCCCCAACATCTCTGCCATCACTACCATCATCACCACTGTCATCACTACCGTCATCGTTGTCGCTAATATCTGCAACTCCTCCCTCACAACCTTCTCGATATGAGTCTTTGTTGTCATGACCCAAAATACCCCCTAGGAGTTAGAGATATTTTGACTCGTGATGTTCTATATCCGATACCAAACCATTCTGTAAAATACCCAAGACATAACATAGTGAAAACATAGAATAGTGCGGAAGCGTGAACTTAAAAATTTCTTCTATACATATGACGATATTCCAAGCTTGTACAATAATAAGACCAAAAGAAGAGTGGACATGCCCACTCATCAAAAAAGAATGTGATCTCTCCCTCACTCACTCTCAGTAATATCCAGGATAAGGCCACCTGTCAAGGTTCCTATCCTCCTTTGGTGGACCCTCTGTCGGCTCCTCCTCGCCGTAATCCTCCTCGATTCAAGGACTGGGAGCACAAATATCAAATGGTCCTATCGACATAAAATGTACAGCTGAGTATGGAATACTCAGCGAGCACAAACTACCAATTAACAATGCGATAAAACAATAATATCACATGCAAGTACTTAAAAGAATACCATTCATACAATTCATGCTTAAAACCCATCATGGAAAACCTTTCGTCAAATCTTATCTTTCGTGGAAAACAAAACATTTTATACATGCCTTATGAGTTTTTATGAATGCTTATGAGCCTTGTGAGTTCTTATGAGTTCCTTGTGAGCTTACGAATTCTTATGAGTTCCTTGTGAGCTTATGAGCCTTGTGAGCTTTATTATCCTTGGAGACTTATGTAAGATGACATGATCCATGGAGCTTGTGTGCACTTATGAGCCTTGTAACTGATCTTAGACATGCATTTCTTATGAGTTCTTAGAAGCCTTGCGAGACTTATGATCCTTGGAGCTTATGCAAGATCTTCGACATGATCCTTGTGAGCATGAGGTAACCGATCTTAAAAATACCAACCCAAAGTTTGACCTTGTTATTGCTTATGAACTTATGCTTCTTCTTATGAATTTTTCTTTGAAAAACCTTTCTTATGATTTTTGAAATACTTGTACATGTGAGAAAACGTCGATCGTTTGAAACATAAGGTGCATGGAGTGCTTGTGAACATTATATTATACTTAGAAAGCTTTAAACATAATCACGTGAAGCTTAGAGACATTATGACTATCATAGAGAATCCATATACATTCAAGTATAGTCGTGGAATACTATTCATGGCATAGCACACCAATAATCATGGCTACTTAGCCTATTTCATCACATCATACTTAAAATATTAGTTTCTTGAGGAAAATCACAGCCAAACACAAGCATGGAACATATTTACTTTTTTCTTGAAAATCCCCAACTTTAAAATCCTTTCAATACTTGGATTATCACAAAGCTAGATAGGAGAGTGTATTTATCCTTTAGAGTTTGAATCCTTGTGGTTCTTGTGTTTGAGAAGTTTTGGAGGTGAGATTTGGGCCTCACATTTGATCCTCGAGGAAATCCCTTCCAAAACCCTAACTCCCTCTCCTTTATCTCCCAAAATCTCTCTTAGGTTCCCAAAAAATGGCCTTTATTTATAGCCCAAGTGGTTGAAATCCTAAAAATCCCGCATTTGAGGCTTTTTTGCGACTTAATTGGGCATGATCGTTCGAACGGTGATGTGATCGTTTGAACGGTATCCAACCGTTTGAATGGCTGAGCCTATTGTTTTTGGTTTTCAAAACATTTATTTTCAATTGTTCGAACGGTTGTGGAACCGTTCGAACGGTTGAGGCTATTGTTATTTTATTTTTAACCATTTACTGGCATTGTTCGAACGGTCAGGGAACCGTTCTAACAGTTGCCCTAGTTTTCTTCTGTTTTTCACTTTTTCTCATTTTATTTCTTATTCGCTTAGACTTTTACAACTTTTAAACATTACCAAGGGTCCTTAAGACCTTAGAACATAGGCCATAACTCATTATTAAACACAGCAACATCATACAACCCAAACCATGCATTGAAACCTTTTGGCTTTAAAACACACATTTCATAGCACTATTCACTGGAATAGTGATTCCAGGATCTGGGGTTATGCACTTGTAGTCTAGTTCATCGAACTTGTCGTTGTCATTATCATGATCCCTACTAGTCCCATCCCCACTCGGCCCAAGTTGACTCACTCCAGCCTCATTGCCCTCACTAATACCACTGGACATTGTGCCTAGCCTGACTATGTCTTCTGCTTGGCCCAACTCCACCTAATACAAAACGAAAACATCCAACATTTTTCATTCTCAGAATTTGCAAAAAAAAAAAAAAAACTGAAGATAAACTCTAGATTTGAGACAAAAATTCAAAACACAAAATTCTAAAAATCCGCAACATTTCCTCTCCAAAATCCATCATAAAATGTGTTACGTGGTTGAGTAACTTTTTCAAAGATGATGAATCAATGCTAAATGGGCATATTTTGACAAAAAATGGGAAAGATCAAAGTGGAGATTTGTGGATAACGAGAAAAGGGTTTGAAAAAAATGAGCGACAGAGAGAGAGAGAGAATCGTGAGAGGGATGTGCAGTGTCGGTGGCGGCGACAAAAAACTTACTGGCAGTTCGATCAATGGCGGCGACTGTATCTTAATGTGTGGCGACAAGCTTTGGACGTGCGACAGTTCTTCTTCCTCTATTGCTGCCGAAATGAGAAAGATAATAAAGATGACTCGTGGGTGGGGGTATAGAGTTTTTTTTAGGAGATAGAGTTTTTTTTTAGGACAATAGTACAATATAGACATGACAATAAAAGTCACCGAAATCGTTACGAAATGGGCGATACGTATAGGTATCGGTAGCCCCCTGTACAATATTTATATTGATATGAATCGAGCGATACGTATTGTTTATTAGTTAGGTATGTTTTTATTCAATGTAGATTTGTAATTGTGTTTGCTACTTTGTCTTTGTGTCGCTTTTGATGACTTAATATTAGGTAAATTTGGTTCTTATTACTCATTTGATTTTTTAAGAAAAAGAAAAAATTATATGTATTGTTCGAAACCGATACGTATAGGTTTCGGTTGGGACCGAGACATACCCCGAAATTGTATTTTTAATCCTTACAGGCCTAAAATTGCTGAAAAATATGACGGAAATTTGCTAAGTGCATTAGTGAATAAGGTCTAGTAGAAAAAATAACCTTTCATTTACTTATTACTTTTGAGGCAAAGTCTTTACTTCTAAAATTTTTCCAACTTTATTTGGACGTTACCAAATGTCCTTATTTGCTCAATAGGCTCTAATCTCAGAATAAGCTCTAATTTCTAGAGTTCTAAACACTGCCTTAAAATTTTAGGCACGCTGATGCAAGTTATGCAACTAAGTTGTCGCTGAAAGTCTTTGGAAAGCTTGTCACAGATATCAAGCAGACTTCATGCTCTCTTTTTTCCTTTACTTTTCTTTTCCTTTCCCAAATGGAAGTTCGAAATTATTCACCTTGTCACTAAGCCTTGTGGAGATGCTAAGCTAAGCATTTAAAATTCCTATAAATTTAATGTGATTACTTTTATTACATTGTCAGAATGCATTTAGAATCAGCATCCTTCAATTGAAAACAAACATTTAGGAGGAATGCTAAATTGCTAATAATTGGGAGGTAGAGTAATTAACTAACTTGTTTGCCAGGTTGGAGTAGTTCAAGATAGAGATGGGCAAACCAGATCATAGGGTGTGGAACTGGGATCCTAAGGGTGATTTTTCCATCATGAGATCTTTCCTGCCTGGGATGGATGGTTAGGGCCCAAATTCTTATTCTTCTAAATTTGTATGGAAGACTCCTATGCCCTCGAAGGTCTTAATTCTTTGGATGGCGTCTTTGGATAAAATTCCGATTGTAGATTCTTCTACATTGTTAGCTTTGCTTTTGGAAGTATGAAACTGTTTTCTTGCCCATTTCGAGGTACCTTGGGCAACTCCTAGATCCATCAAGGAGTTAATCATGGGTTGGTCTCTTTCAGATTCCATAGTGGAATCCTACTGAAAATTCTTCCTTTTGTGGTAGTGTGGAGTCTTTGGAAGGAGAGGAATAGATGCATATTTGTTGGAAAAATCAGGTCTACGAATGCAGTTGTCAAGAAGATTTACTGGATCCTTCACCTGTGGTCATAGGATAGTTCTTTTTGGCCCTAGCTGGATTTCTTGAATCCATGTAGGTTTTTATATAGTTTTGTCCAGTCCTATGGTTGAAGGATCATCTTTTGTTTGCTTGTGTAAAATGTGTACTTTTGCTTCCTTTCATGCAAGTATCTTTACTTTTAAAATGAAGAAAAACAAAACATGCATACTGGTTAGGAGAGATACCTGCCTTTTGACAGCACTTGGTACCTGGTGTTAGCTCCCCTTACCCAATAATGTGAAACTCTTTATATCAGACATACTCATTGGTAGCCTTCTCCTTGAGCCTACTCATCTTACTTGTCACTAAAGAGATAAATATGAATTGCTACCTCAACGAGGCCTGTAGAACAGTTTTACATATATATTCTGAGAACCGACTTTGGTTCCTCTCCTTGACATGCTGGTGATAACCAGCGTGGACGGAAAAAAAAACTTGCACAGACTCCCATTGACTTGATTCTTCTGGCCCTATGAATCATTGAGGCAATCTGAGCTTCCAATAATCTTGTCCAACTTTATACAAAGTGTATTTGATCGCCTGCGTGTTAAAGATTATGCACCTGAGTGGCTCTTTGAGCTGTCATATCCAGATTGTGCAAGCAGGTGGTCGCTCATCACGTCCTGCAGAAAATTTCTCAACAATTTGTAAAGCTTTCCAAGATGTAATGAGCTGCAGGGTTCTGATGAAGGTAGTAAGTGTATTGTGTGTGTAAAGTTTTTTATTTTTCGTTTGACATGTGATTTCAGTTCCTCGGGGGAATAAGTACCAAACCCGAAGACCACATGGCAGGTCAATCTATTACAATGTGATGGTTACATGTGGCACACAAACGGGTGCTGGAACCCACCATAAGATGCTTCCTGCCCAGTAGATCTCTGTGCCAAAAATTGGATGACAGCGACCATCCATTTCCATGGAATTCTTTCTGGACCATTTGATATTTTCCAAACAGTTTAAAAGAATGTGATAGATTTGATGGTTACGATCATCTTTTTGAGTTCATTTTTCATGTAGGGAGTTCTGCAGTCGGAGACTGACTATACCGTCTGCAAGACGTGATTGTAGGTTTGCCCTCTTCACAGGTTTCTTTCTTTATGGTAGGTGAGCTAATGCATATAAATTTGGAACCATTGCTGCAGTTTCTGAAGTAGCTAGCATCTCTAATGTCTGCATTGTTAACTTACTTGAATCATGGAAATATGTCTGTGTTTGGGCGAGGCTCCTGCACTGCTATCCAGCATGATAGGGTGCATGTTTTCTTCGGCAAGTGCCCTCAATCGGTTAAGCTCGGGCAAGGCGACCTTGCCGAGATCTGGTCGGTCTTTCCGCCTCAGCTCTGCACACTGGAGCGATAGCTTGGCAAAGCACAAGGCTTCTTCAACCGGCCAGTCAGGCACTGCTGGGTCTAGCGTCTCTGTGAATGTTCCCTTCTCGATAGCCAGTTGCACATGGTGTGTCAAGCCCATAGGTGGCTTGGCTGTTATTAATTGTAGGAGCATGATCCCTAGGGAGTATATATCAGATTTTATACCAAGCATGCCTGTTTGCTGATACTCTGGGTCTATATAGCAGAAAGTTCCCGCTGTTGATGTCATGCGATACTGTGTGACATTGTTGGCCACGGTCGGAGGGACAAGCCTGGCCAGGCCAACGTCGCTAATCTTGCTGACATAGTTGTGGTCAAGCAAGATGTTGCCGGGTTTGAGGTCACGGTGCACAAGTGGTTCCGGCTTGGCCTGGTGGAGGAAGAGCAGGCCAGTGCCAATCTCTGCCGCAATTCGGAATCTCAGTTGCCAAGAGAGAACCGGTCTGTTCCCTCGCCTGAAGAGACAATCTTCTAAGCTTCCATTAGCCATGTACTCATATACTAGGCACCCATACTCCGGGCAGGCTCCCAGGAGGAGAACCATGTTGGGATGCCGTATGGAGCTCAGTACTTCAATCTGCATTAGGGTTGTCAGAAAGAAATATTAACAATAGAGACAGCCAATATCTGTTGGCATTTTTTATCAGCTATATGATTACGGAGAGTGACAGCAGTCAGAAAAGGCAGGGGCGTGGCAGAAAAAGTAGAAAGTAAGGTTTTATGACATGAAGAATCTAGGAAATATGAACTTATCATATATGGTTTCTATTAGGAAAACAGACCTGAGATCTCTGTGAACTATTTATTTCGGTTATGGTTTCTGCTAATACATACTCTAAAATTCTGATTGAGATCATTATGGGGATGTATCTATTTCACTCAAATTCTAATGATCCCATGTAGACCCATTTCCGTTAAAGAATTCAATCAATTTTCTGCTCTAGTTATAAGGACTTTATTTATTTCAATGAAACACTAATGTTCCCATGTGACCCTTACCATTGAAGAATTCAAACGAAGGTGCTACTTCTAACTTTTCTTGCTGCCAGACAGATGGTGGTGCCCTGCAACTTTAACTTCCAATTTCCCGCTGCGGACTAATGACTGGAGTTAAAAAATAAAAAGTAGATTGTTGTAGTGGTCCTTTTTGAGTGTTACACTTGCATTTCAGTAGGTTTTAATTTAAAACAAGTTACCTCCTTTAAGTGGATCCTACTATTGAACAGGAGTTGTCCTAACTAGTTTTTTCTGAGTACCCAATCGAGTTTTTAAACCTTGATGCATGTATAGAAGTTTTATTTTTTTGTGTATTTCGGGGGTGGGGTTCTGTACCTCCTGCTGGAATTGTGATCTTCCCTGAGCCGCATCTGGACGGAGAACCTTTATTGCCACTGGTGTATGATCCAGATAACACTTATATACAGGCCCATAGCCCCCTTCCCCAATCTTACGAGATATGGCGAAAAACTCTGTTGCTGCTTCGATCTCCTCAATTGTGTATTTCCTGTACCTGACATCAGAATGTGCTAGAGTATTTAGCACCTTCGTCTTCTCCTCTGCTTCTTTGAGTGCTTTCATTTCTGCATTCATTCTCTTTTGTGCTTCCAGCTCTGCAATCCTCTGAGCTGCTTCGGCTGCCTCAATTGCTGCCTGACACTTAATTTTCTCTTTCTCTGCAATTGCCAATGCAGCTTCCTCGGCTAGTCGTGCCTCTTCTAATCTCTGCTCTTCTTCCATTTTCCAACGATGGAGCTCTCTTGCCTGTAACAAATATCACATTAGAATTTACCATGCAATCATTAATGCACAAAACAGATATAAGCTCTCAGTACCTTCTGTTTTGCAGTGAGCGCTTCTTTGCAGGCTGTACTGTACATATCCATTGTTTGCTTGAGCTCTAGCTTTAACCTTCTCATTTCATCTTCCACATCTTCCTGAAAGTTTCAATGTGAATAAGCATTAGTTATTTGTACTGCAATCATGTACTTGCATGCACATATATAAATATACATGGTTTAAAATGTTGACACATTTCGATAAATGTTGTCCAAATTGTGTTGACTTCTTCATGTCCTGAAACAATATCAACATGTAGTTATCGACAAATAGTTTTGGAAAGTATGTCAGTCAACTTCATATCATTTCAGTAAACTTCGAACGAAATGTTACTCCATGGTACAATATAAAACCTTGGTCCCAAAACTACTAATTAAAGGGGAAAAATATGGAAAAAAATAGGAAAATATAGTTTTTAGTGGGAATTGTAATGGGTTATTAAACTTTTTTTACTTAAAATATTCAGCTTATGTTATTACTAAAAGAAATAATATTTTATTTTAAAAACAAAGATGCAAAAAAACTGAAACGAATCAAAGAGTATTTGGTTCGACCAATGCCTGTGTTTATTAGTGTATTTGGATCATAATTTTCTAATTAAAAATTAATCATAATTTATAAGATAAAATTATCAAATAATATAAAAGAATAAATAAAAATTATCTTATGTCATAAATGATAGCAACATGGTATATTGTTCATGTAGACTTACTGAATTAGTTTAGATTATACTCTTATGACTTAGGTTAGTTGATATATATATAATAAACAAAAATATCAAAAACAACTCTGGAACTCTATTTTTTTGGCATATGAATATTTCTTTCTAATAATAGCCAGTATAAAATTTGTTTTATTGTTATTTTGACAGCTTAACATTATATAGCTTGGAGCTATGTCATAACATTGTCTATATGAGTTTGTGTGTACCTTTATTATATACTTTGTTACTGGGATGTATCACTCCATGGTAATGGCTATAGACAATTAAATTATGTGTAAATTTGACTTCTAGACAATTAAAAACATGTCATAACATTATGGATATGAGTTTGTGTGTACCTTAATTATATAGTATTTCTCTCTTTTTTGGGGATCTATTACTTAATGATCATGGCTTATACAATTAATTATTTAATTATGTGTAACTTTGACTTCTAGAATCTTAGACACGCATGACAGCTTTTTTCATGTTATTTTCTCACTTATTCCACTTAAAATGGCTGTTTTTAATTATATGAGTTTTGAGTAAGTATTTATTATGCTTAATTTTTGCATTTCTTAACGTTCCATCATAAATTTCCACTGTTTCCCTAATTTTTCCTATTTCTACTTTATTTTACTTAATTTTTGAATTTTCTTGAAATGTTTCCACTTCCTTATTGACTGAAGGTTTCACCGACACCAAATTTATAAACCTTGATCTTAGAGATGTATGTAGAAACTTGCAGCCCAACATGCGGACTACATACAGATGCATCATGTGTGTGTTTGGGGGGGGGGGGGGGGGGGGGATTTCCATTTTCTGACCAATGGATATGTGAAAATAGGAAATCTAAAGTGCTACTTGTGTAGAATGTGGAAAGCTGCCTGAGAATTGCGTTGTTTGCAACTATGGGTGGAACTGACCTTGGAGATTTCCGATTCTACAATTTGATGCAATTAGATGATTCTAATCGTCCAATCTATTTCATCCTTTGAACATTTGTAAGGGTCTATTTTTTTCTTGAAGCTTGCAAAGCATGACACTTTAAAAGTCTTGAGAGACTTTAAAGTGCCTGACTTTCAAGTCTCGTCATGTGAAAATGTGTTCTTTTGCTCCTAGGAAATTCTTGTGAAATTTTCAACGAGACATCTGTTTATAAGTTTTAAAAAGAAAGGATCTTTATTCATAAAAGATTAAATCTTTACTTCTTTTTCCTTTTTTATTGGCTTATGATCTTCTCCAGTTGGTGTTGTCAAGGAGACCGCCAACACCAATGAGAAGATGCCACACATCACTTTTCCACGCTTCCCAAGTCTATGCACACAAATCATTGCCTTAATTAGTGTGAAGGGAGTGTGGAATCTTCTCATTGGATGTTGGCAATCTCCTCGCCAGCACCAACTGGAGAAGATCCCAAGTCTTTTTTATTCTCTTCCCTTTTGTTCTTCCCCTTAGGGTGTGTTCGTTTGGCGTGAAAGTGAGGGAAAGTAAAAGAAAATTGGGTTTTCTTGCACTTTTCTTGCGTTTGGTGTGTAAGAAACATACTTTCATTTTCTTGCACTTTCTCAATAGTGACAAACTTCCTCTCAAAAATTTCCTCAATCTTTTGATGGTTATTTTGAAAGAAAATTTAACTTTATTTTCTTTTCCTTTCTTTTCTTTCACCCGCTTTCTTGCCAAACAAACACACCCTTAATCCCCTCTTATTTTTCTATGTCTCTCTCTCTCTCTCGTCCCTTCTCGCTCTCTCCTTATTCTCTCTACCCCCAACCACATGAGCACCTCTCTCTACCTTCACCTCTCTTTGTCTCTCAGCGGCACAACGCCTCTCTCACTCTCTCTCTGACAGCAGCTCTCTCGGGTTCCACTTGCAACTCACTAGCCTCTACCGTAGACGATGTCAGTGATTCCCTCATACAGCGAACCCCACTTTGCCTGACGCCACCTCCTTTGTCATTTTTATCGGTTTTTCGAGATCGCAAAGAGAGAGAGAGAGAGAGAGAGAGAGAACCTTACAGGCAAAGTTGCTAGAGATCGTAAGGGGTGGAGGAGGAGAGGAGAGTAGTGTTACCTACGAACGTGGTACAGGTGCCAAGTGTCTAAAGGTGTTTGACACGATAAGCTTTGGAAATCCCAATACGGCGACATAGACGTATAAATTTTTGAAAATTATTATATATATTATAACTAAAAAATATAGAGAGATTATTAAGAATAGAGAGGCGGACCACTGGTCCCCAATTTTTTAAAAACAATATTTACTAAAGTTCTAAGAAAATATTCGTATAGAGAATAGAAAGGAGAAAACAAGTATTGATTGTCGTTGGTATCGCCGCTCTCCTAGTAAGTTTTCCTCTATGTTTCCGTAATGCTACACAACTTCACAAAAAGTTCCTAGGAATCTAAAATATATATATTGCATTTTTTAAATGGCACGAGTCGCATGACATACTTAAAGCACTAGCTGCTATTTGCCTAACCATAATGCTGACGTCGCCATGGCACGGGGTAAAAGCATGTACCAAGGAGTGTCGTGTTGTGTCAAAGTGTCCGCAAATCAAAATTTGGGAAAACTGAAGTGCCTAGGTAACACTGGAGGGGAGGGAAGACTATTAACCTATTTTCGTTTGGCTCATCTCTATTTAAAATGTCTTAGATAGTCAGACTTTAATTCTTGACATTTTTTTGGGGTTTGAAAACCCTCATTCTATGGGAATTAAAAATGATTTCTTAGACATTTTGGGAGGTTTTGTAAGCCTTCATTCTATGTGATTTAAAATGACTTGAGACTTAAAAGTTGTGGGACATTTTATGAAAAGTACAACACCAAAATTGTGAAATCCTGGGAAATTATAAGTCCGACCTCCAAATCCCACGAAAAGAATGGAGCCTTAGAATGTCCGGCACTTTGCAAGTTTTGTCAATGGACAATATGCATTTTCTTTTGGCAACACAATAGATTTATAGATTCTTTTCATCTATTGTGTTGCAATTCCCGTTAGACTTTAAATGCAGCAAAATGAATGATTTCAATTCTCATAAAAAAATGGTAAGACTTGAAATCTCATGATGGTAAGAATTAATATTGTTAAAAACCTTGATAAATTGACTCAAATTTCCTACCAACTAATATGCCAAGCTTTATTAGTCTCAGCAAAAGAACGGACCCTCAAGGGAAAATATCCAGAGAAAAAGCCTAAATTGGATGTTTACAGCCGTCCAGTCTACATGATGGGCACCTTGGAAGATCTCAAGCTCAAGCATTAATTTCTTTTATGGATGGGTAACGCACAAACACATTTATAGACGTGTGTATGTATGTTGGTTAGTAGGTGCCTATATGTTTAAGTATGCCTTGTTTAATGACTTAATGACCTTACCATGCTGTGTGGTGACCATGACATTATTTCGCTGTCCTCCAAGATGGTTGAGAATTCATGCAGAGAGTTCATATGGAGTGACTTGGGTTGCAAGCGCGGTGACTCAAAGCTTCGGTTGTCCAGGTCTGAGCTGTTTGACAGCCGTGGGGTTCGGCTAGATTCCAGATTGTCATAAAGTGAAGGAAACATGCGATCGATGCTTGGCCTGCCAGAGCTCACATATGATATGTCGGTATCCGGCGATGGGAGCTGCCCATATGATTTTCCATTTCTCCCTGCTCTTGTGAATGGTGACCTGTTTTATATGTTGTGATGATCAGTTCAGTCCTGAAATCCAAAGTAAGGGGCCTCTATAACATAGCAAACTAAACCATGAGGAAATCATGCAGGCAGTTTATCTATTTCCTACTTGGATGGTTGACAAGCATTACTATCAATTATACTTTCTTTTTCCTCGTGTAAGGTTTAATGTATTATGACTTACCTGATGGATTCCATCTCATCATGCAAGTTGCGGTGCTCGAATGATGCCCTCTCAGCTGCTGATGAAGGATAGAGATAGTTTCTTTTAAATGAGCATTGCAAGTCCAACATTAAACAGGAAAATATAATACTTGATTTACATTAACAAACCTTTTGAGCTGCTATTGTGGGTGAAATGTGCGTCAGTTGGATCATGTTTGAGGCTGACTTGGTTCTGCTTTTGGTTACGGAGGTGGGATATGGCTGGGGCTGTACGTGTGGCGGATCGCACAGATGAGATCTTCCCTTTGGAAATGACGTATACAGTGCAGAAATCAGGTGCCTCTTTTGATACGCTGCTTGGAACATCTGCAGTCTTGAATCTTCTGTGAAAAAGAAAAAGAAAAAGAAAACCATCTCAAGTGAAGGAAATTTTGGAATCATGTTATGCATACCTACATACATACATAGATAGGTACATGAACTCCATGTTTAAAAAGATCTCTCTCTCTCTCTCCCTCTATCTCTCCCCCCCTCTCTGTGAATGCTAGTATAAATTTCATTGGATGTTTCTATTCATTAAACTGGTTGTTCTTTGTTATCTGAAACTGCTGTACCTCATAATGTGTCTCCAAACCAGGAACACACTACTGTTATGGGATTCACCCCTAAATTTTTATTTTCTTTCTTCACTTTTTAGTTGAAGGTATGGTCTATAGTGCAAGCATAAAACTCGGATTGCTTAAGGTTCTAAGAAGGATTAAAATCTTAGGTAAGAATGTAGTTCCCTGAAAGCAGAAATGGTGTAGTTGAGTGGATGATATCATTTTGGATCGATTCATTGAGCTATTTGGATTCTTTTGAGGGTACTGTTGGGGATTTTGGTAAGAGTAGTTTGTCTGACACTGACAGTTTCATTTTATGTTTTTACTATGTGAATGCACAATGGTGAGGATATTCCAGTAATGCATGTTTTATTCCAGACAATTTCAATAAGCTTTGAAATCTAAGGATAGTATGGTCAAGTTGGAATTATGTAAGGGTAAAACAGTACTTGTTCTATGAGGAAATTTCAAATTCAGATTGATGTCTTGGAATGCTACCTTTGAAATGGACAATTATTAAACGCTTCCAATGTTTAGTTATCTGAAATGTAACCATTCTTCTTATTCTAATCTTGAAGCCATTCTCAGCATGTCTCTCTCTAGTTTAGGAAATATTCAAGTCTTATTCTTGAGTTCTTGGTCTTAGCTGTGATCTTGGTCAATAACAAGGACCCCTGCTAATTTTAGTTGTGTGAGTGCAGGTATACTTGACAAGGGAGGTAATTACCGGACAAAGGAATTTTGTGACATAGCAACTACAATTCACAGAATGAGAAACAAATTCAATTATGAGGTAATTACCTGACAAAGGAATTCCTTGACGAGGCACCAACAACCAAATTTGCAATTGCAGAATGGGAAACAAATTCAACTAATGCTTTCGCTATATCCACATCTTCCACTATGACATCTTGGCATTGTATCTGATGCAAAAATTCCATGTGGAAAAACATAATAGTTACCATATAGAAAGGGCTATTGATACTTGGAATTATTCTTAAAAAGAAATAGGAAAAAAAAAAAGAATTCTTCCAACTCCTGTTAGAGGAGTTCTATGACCCCCATTAGGTGAGCTTAGAGCCTTAGACTGACCAGAAGTGGGTCTCATATGGTTTTGATAGACAACTTCTGATAGGTTCTTAGGAAATTTGTAATTTTGAAGTTTTCATGTCTTTATCACTAATTTGTTTCTTTGCAAGATGCCAGAGGAAATATCTTTATTGTCAAAAGGAAGAATAGCAAGAATATAGCTCCAGAACCCACATCTTTTCGCGTACAAAAGCAACGGAATGGAAGGAACAATTCCTTTGCTTGATTATCAAGTTGTTGTCGATATGCTGATGCAACTCCTTCATTCACATCAGAAACGGAAACACTGTTGCCCACTGCACCCACAGAAGAAATAGAAGTAAGAGCTCATGACCATGTAACACAATTACAAATGTGAGAACAGAAGCACAAAAATACTGCAAAAAAAATGATGCCGCAAATATTTCATGTTGATCTCGTTCTTTACGTGCAGTAGTGTAAAAAAGGTTCAAGTTCCAAATTTAGTCAACATAAGAACTTGTTCTTTTGATATGTGCTTTTTTGTGTGTGAAATGAATATGGTGATACAGATGCTAAGTTTATTTTTCCACTTTAGAAAACAAACCATATATTTTTGTATCCGAAGGTAGGAAGTTTTCATCTCATAAACTTTGCATCGAGTATTTGTAATATCACTAGTTTTACTAGGCACTTTTTAAGTTCCCACACGGCAGGTAATGTCTTCCTGTTTAATCTTCAATCCTCTGTTCTGAACATTACAATAACTTTTTTCTTCTTCTTGGCCTTTGAGGTGCACTTTATACTGTGTAACTGACATGTGATTCAGTGTCTGGTTATGGGCTTCTTCTATTTCCACCATTTAATCAATTCTCTTTTCGGTGTCTTGAAAAGAACTGACATTTTGTATATTTCATCCTCTTTGACCTTATATCTACACCAATATATCATGTGATTCAGTGTTTTTTTTTTTTGTTGGTGGGCAGCTTTCAAAAAGTTATATCATCATTATAGAATGGACACAAAAGGATTCACCTAAATAAAGCTCCAACGGTTTCCAAAATTGCTAAGTTTAACCCTCTAAACACAAAAAAAAGGTTGCTCTTTTTAGTATATTGGTTTCCTAAAATAAAATCCCTTTCTGATGTTTTTCAATCAACCTGATGGAAATTTTCTCAGATGTTGCAAGGAAGTTGGACAAATGTATTAATTTACTATTTGCTTCTCTTGTTCTTATGCATACATTTATAAGGGATTTTTTTAAAAATTCTTTTCGGGTGTGGGGTGAGGCAAATTGCATCTTCCAATAAATGGTGCATTAATCTCCTACCACCTTTATGGGGGAGGTGGTATTTTCTGATTAGGGTCAGTTCTTTTGCTAAGACTTATAAAGTCCAGCCTGCTTTTCACCTCTTGGGTGCCAGTTACCATAAGATTTCATATGTTATGATTTCAAATCTCATAAAAAAATGATTAGACTTGAAATCTCATGGTAAAAATTAATTTTGTTAAAAACCTTTAACAAAGTGACTCAAATTTCCTACCCAACTATCATTACAAAGTGCAAAGTGTGAACTTCTTCTATAAATCTTAGCAACATAACGGACCCTAAGTGGATAACATAAACAAGAAGCAGCTATGGAAACCATCAAAGCAATAAGTTTACCCAAGTAGAGAGAGAGAGAGAGAGCGAGTTACTTGGAGAAGGAACAGAAGATGTTTTTTGCTTGACATGAATTAATGTTACAGTTTGGCCCTTGCGGAGAAGATGATCAATAGCCCACTTCATAGCATGTTGGCTCCCTTTGTCCTTGTCTATTGCTACTGCTACCGACCCATTTCCTCCTTCCTTCTTTTCTCCATTCCCCTTCGGTAGCCACATTTCTCTCTCTAACTTCTCTCTCTAAATCTGAAAAAAGAAAAAGGAATTCAGATTGACTTTAATCAGAGATCACCCATGCTTAAGAGAACTTGATAACAACCCGTGTTCTTCACAATAGTTTCTTCTGTATTGGTTAGATCTCCTCGTCTCCCAAAAGAGACACCTCAACTACGTCCTCTTTCCTTCTCTTTGTAAATCAAGCCTTTCTGCTCTTTTAAAATAGAGACCACACAATTACCTTTCTCTGTCATGTCCATTGCACTAATATCGTTAGAGAGCACCCATTATAGGCGGGCAGTTTATGATTTTGACCACGTACTGCTTTCTTAATATAGCAAACATTATGTATGAGTCGTCAGACCGGAAGGAAGAAAAAAAAGATCTTAGGTAGGCTGGCTTGCTATACGAGGAGTGCTAGCTCCACACACATTTCTAAACTCCCACTGTGGTTGTGGTAGTGACTCATGTCGTTGCTACCCTTTAACAAGTTCAGAAAAATAAATTTCAAAAAGGAAGTTATGGTTTCAACTGGTTCTAAAGGTGATAGGAAAAGTAGCAACGCACGTTGCTATCATAGTTTGAGTTTTGAAATGTGCGAATGGGGCTAACATTTATCTTGATACACAAGGTATGCCACTTGTTCCAAGAGAAAGAAACTTTTAATAGATTGGTAGAAGTTTTTCTTAGTGATGTGGTAGGAGGACCTACCAACAGTAAAACAAAATTGACTTTCAACGATGGAAATTGACTGTTGCTCATAGTCGCATTTCCATCGCTGCTATATTTACTAATGGAAAAAGACGCCATCGCCATTTTGTGGGTAGTAATAGTGCCGGTCAAAACATTAGTGATGGAAATATATATCTGTCGCACACTTAGCGACAAAATATTACCCGTTTCTATAGGTAAGATTTTTGTCGTTAAAAGTCAAAAAAGAACCGCTGTTTCCAAGAAAAATAGTGACGGAAAAGGCTTGCAGCGACATATTGTTTCACATCAGCGATGGCAATATATCCCTCCCTAATGGCCCATTTACCGACATAACAGTTACTATCGCTAATAATTACTTTTATCGATAGAGAAACGTATGTGGTAATTAGTTCAAGATTTACTACCAGGAACTCAAACCGGCGCTAATACATCTACTTATAGCGACAAAGATGTTAGCCTATAGGTGTCCACAATAGGTCTCTTTGGTGATTTTGATAATAACACAATAATAGAATGAGATTTGTGTTATTAAGGCTTCTATTGAGTTTATGTGAAAATCAGTTTATCAAGAGCATGAGCAAAGCCATTCAAGAAAAAAACAGGAAAATGACCCATCTATGAGAAGATTCATCATCAAGTCAAAACAAGTCAAATTAGATCAAAATGAAGATATTAAAGATCATATCAAAAGCTCAAGTCATGAAGATGAAGATATAAAAGGAGAAAATTGATCTTGAAGTCAAAGAAGACAAATCAAGTCAAGATCAAGTTGAAGAAGAATGAAGAATCTCAAGAAGGTTCAATAGTTTTATATTTTAGTTTGAGAATGATTAGGAATTTTGTAAAAGTCCTCAAAGTTTGGTTGTTTAAATTGCTTGATACTTAGATTGACCATAGGTTTAACGACCTTAGACATCATTTAGAATGATAAAAATCATGTTAAAGGCAAATGAATTGACCTAGGAAAGCATTCCCATCATTTAGGTTAAGAAAAATAGATTTTAGTAAAAATACACCATCTAGTCGACTAGATGGAGTCATCCAGTCGACTAGATAGGCCAAATTTTTACTGTGTTCATCCAGTCAACTAAATGGCTCAAGACAGAGTTTTACTCTGTAACGGCTAGTTTTTAACGACTCTCTGAGTTTTGGTTATGTCTCCAACGGCTATATTATTACATGAGCTATAAAAAAGATTAATTTATGAACCAAAACAGAAACTCCAATACTTCAAATCATTATTTCATTCACTCAAAGCTTAGATTGCCAAATCTGTCGAGTTCAACCTAGAAATCCCAACTCCTAATTTTTGAGCTATTCAACTCCAATCTTTGGGAGATTTTCTAGAGAGTGTTAAATTCTTTATTAACTCATCTAAGGAGCATAATCAGATTGTAAACCTATTCTATCAAGAATGTATGAAAATCAAAAGGTCCGAGAGACTTTTGTTCGTGAAGCCGGAAGTTTTGTAAGGTTTGATCTCTACCTGGAAAGAGATTGAAAATGTCTGGTCACTACCCAGAAAGTGGACTAAGTCTAGGGAGGTTTGTTCTCTAACAAGGTTTGATCTTCACCAGAAAAAAGATTGACGATTGGGAATAAATCATGATGAATCTTCTAGCGGGTATAGTTTGAGGCGGGGACATAGACGGGTTGCTGAAGCTCGCAAACAATATCGTGTGTCAAGTGTTTGCGTTTTTTTAAACTCTTCTTTTTATATTCTTATTTGAATTAATTAAGTAGAATTGTATAAATTTCTATTCCCTTTAACTTGCATAAGTTGAAATGCCGCTTAGGGAAGTAGAAAGAATTTTAAACTACCATAAACCCTATTCATCCCCCCTCTAGGGTCCAAACCTTGGGCAACAAGTGGTATCAGAGCCTAGGTCTTTGCTTTTATAAAAGATTTAATTATCTTAGAGAAAATATTTTAATTCAAAAAATGGAAAATATTTGTGCAACTACCCTTAGAGAAGACCATTCCACAACTAGACCTCCCTTTTTTAATGGACAAAACTATAACTATGGAAAGTTAGAATGATGTATTTCATTCAAGCTTTAGATTATAATTGTTGGAAAATTATATTAAATGGTCTCCACATCCCCACTAGAAATGTTAATGAATTGAAATTCAAATTCCTAAGGATGAGGATGAATGGACACAAGCCGACATCAAGCTTGTTCAACTCAATGCTAAGGTTATAAGCAACCTATATTGTGCATTGAGTTCTCAAGAATTTAATAGAGTCTCGGCTTGTGACTCCGCAAAATAAATTTGAGATAAACTCCAAATTACTTATAAATGGACTAATCAAGTTAAAGAACAAAAAATTAGTATATTGGTGCATAAATATGAAATGTTTAAAATGGAACAAAATGAACCTATTTCTTTCATGTTTGATAAATTCACAAACATTATCAATGAGTTGAAATCTCTTGGTAAGATCTACTCTAATGCAGAAAATGTGAGAAAGATTCTTCGATCTCTACCAAAAGGAACTACTTGAACTTGTTCTAGTAGGTTTTACTTTGAAAAGAAAATGTGCTTAATGATCAAAATTTGAATGATTTCCTTATGTGATTATGCTGGATAAATGCTAAATGCTTATTGATTATGCCATGAATGATTAAGTGGTATTTAAAAATAATTTGGATGATATTTTGATATGAATGCTTGATGTTATGAATTTGAAGTGAATCATATGTTTTGGTGAAATATGCTTATGTTTGATGAAATATTTTTTGATTGATTGCTTAATTATACTTAATGTGTATGATACCATGTTAAGAGTCATCACCAAACTCTAACTTATCCATAAGATAAGTAGAGCCTTGAGTGAATATGGTTAAAATAGTTTATCTTGATAAGAGTCTTTTATAGTTATCTTTTAGGAGTCTTTATCTTTACCTTATCTTATCTTATCTTTAAGTGTTTTGATTTCTATATATAGAGAGAGGTGAAAACGTGAGAGTGGTGGTGTGGCTGTTTTTGTTTATTCACTTTATCAATAAAGCCTTTTTGTCTTCTTCTCTCTTCTCTATTGTGAAACTTTGTTGCTTGATATTTATGCTTTGTACTTTAGAGAAAGTGCATAGTATTTTGGCGGATACATATTCAACAAGTGGTATCACAGCCAGGTTCAGGGAACGGGCGTGAAGACCTCAAAACGGTGAGTCTGAAGATCTCCTCAAATACCTTGTATTCGCCAACTCAGATCAATGGAGCATGCAAATTCTGTAAGCGGTATAGAGAAGTTGAACAATACTAACTATGAGTATTGGAGATCCTGTTTGGAATCGTATTTACAGGGCCAAGATCTTTGGGAGGTGATGAATGGCGAAGATATTATCGCACCACCCAAAACTGAAGAGAATGCTGAGAAATTAAGGAAGTGGAAGATAAGGGCAGGCAAAGCTTTGTTCGTGTTGAAAGCTACAATTCAGAAAGAATTGCTCGAACATATTCGAGAGGCCAAGTCTCCGAATGAAGCGTGGGATGCGATATCCACACTTTTCACCAGATCTAATGATGCAAGGTTGCAATTGCTAGAGAACGAGATCAGTTCGGTATCTCAAGGAAGCATGTCGATTTCTCAATACTTTATGAAGGTAAAAGGAATCTGTCTTGAGATGTCGCAACTTGATGAGGAGTCAAAAATTACAGATGCTCGTATGAGAAGGATTATCATTCGAGGTCTAAAGCTTGAGTACCATGGGTTTATGACAGCAATTCATGGATGACCGACTCAACCAACACTCTTGGAGCTTGAAAGCCTTCTAGCAAACCAGGAGAGTCTAGCAAAGCAGATGGCTGGTCTTTCTACGAATGAGAAAGAAGAAGCCTTGTACATTGGTAAAAGTAAAAGATCTTTTAATGACAGGAGAAAACAAAAGAATTCGAAGTATCAATCGAACTCGAATTCAAGGAAGAGCGAGGATAGTTTCAAGGAACGTGATTCTCAGGATCCTAGAACCAGAACGTGCTATAATTGCGGCAAGCCAGGTCACTTTGCCAGAAATTGTCGAGCACCCAAGAAGAAGAAAGATGAAGGGAATGCAGCAACTTCAGAAGACCTACCACAGAAAATTGATGGTGAGGAAGAGGAGTGGAGTGCTTATTTGTCTATCACTGAAGAACAATCCGACGCACTCGGATTGACTACTACAGTTACCATGCCTACGAGCAATAATAATCGAATAGACTATTCTACTGATTGGATAGTTGATTCAGGTTGCTCAAATCACATGATTGGAGATGATCAAAAGTTTCTTTCAAAGAAACAATATAATGGCCAATGAGTAGTAGTGACAGCAAATAATGCGAGACTGCCAATCACTCATGTAGGCAGTGCTGTATGTGTACCAAAAGGAAGTGATGATTCAACAATGCTTCAAGGTGTATTCCATGTCCCAATGATGAAGAAGAACCTGGTGTCTGTTTCTCAATTGGCGACATCTGGAAACACTGTAGTGTTCGGACCCGATGATGTGAAGATCTACAAAGAGATGCAGATCGAAGGTACTCCCATCATGCAAGGCAAAAGAATTGAATCTGTCTATGTTATGTCAGCTGAGGCTGCTTATGTAGACAAGACTCGAAAGAGTGAAACAGCTGATTTGTGGCATGCTCGGCTTGCTCATGTTGGATTTGTCAAGTTAAAGGCTATGATGAAGAAGAACATGTTGAAAGGGCTTCCTGATCTGGAGATCCGAGATGATTCAGTATGTGCAGGATGTCAGTATGGCAAGGCACATCAGCTTCCCTATACTGAGTCGAAGTTTCAAGCCAAGAAACCTCTTGAATTGGTGCATTCAGATGTGTTCGGTCCAGTGAAAGATGTTTCACTTGGAGGTATGAAATACATGCTCATATTCATCGACGATTACTCTCGATATACTTGGATTTACTTCCTAAAGGAGAAAGGGGAAGTACTCAACAAATTCAAGGATTTTAAGAGTAAGGTGGAAAAAGAGCTTGGACATAAGATAACATGTCTAAGATCGGACAACGGGGGAGAGTATACTTCAGAAGAGTTCAACAAGTATCTACAAGAGCATGGTATCCGAAGACAACTGACTTGTCCCTATACGCCACAACAGAATGGGGTCTCGGAGAGGAAGAACATGCATCTAGCCGAGACATGCAGGAGCCTGTTACATTCGAAAAATGTGCCATCTCATTTTTGGGCTGAATGCATGATGACTGCAAATCATGTTATTAATCGTCTACCACAACCAAAGCTCGAGTACCTTTCACCATTCCAGAAGCTGTACGAGATGAAGGCTACAGTAAGTCACTTTTGAGTATTTGGTTGTGTATGTTATGTATTTGTGCCTAACCATCTTCGTAGCAAGTTTGATAAGAAGGCGATCCGATGTATCTTTGTGGGATACGATTCGGAAAGGAAAGGTTGGAGGTGTATTGATCCAACTTCAGATCGAGTACATGTGTCGAGAAACGTTGTGTTCGATGAGTCATCATCATGGTGGTCAGTCGATCATGTCAATCTTCCAGTTGATCAAAATTTTGAACAGGAACTAGAAGAGGAGACTTCCAATCAGAAGACACTTGAACCAATTGTACAGGTTGATAAGGATGTGTCACAGATGACATCTAGTGCAAGCCCTTGGAAAACTGGAACTTATCAACAAACTGTTATAGAAGAAAATCGGCCCTCACAGCTTGAAGAGCCTGAACAAGAAGATGAGCATGTCTTAAGGAGGTCACAACGAGTACCAAAGCCAAATCCAAAGTATGCAACTGAAAAGGCGAAACTGAAGAATGTGAATGCAGATCTAGATCAAGTAATGATTGGCAAAGATTTGGTGATTGAAGAACCAAAGTCATTTGAAGAAACTCGAGGAGTTCCTGAATGGGAGGAAGCTATGGCAGATGAGATTCAAGCCTTAAAGCAGAATGAAACTTGGAATCTAATGCCAAAACCAGATGATGTAAAACTTATTTCTTGCAAATGGGTATATAAGATCAAGACCTGAGCAGATGGTTCAGTGGAGCGATTCAAGGCTCGATTAGTTGCCCGGGGTTTTTCACAACAGTATGGAATAGATTATGATGAGACTTTCAGTCCTGTGGCTAAGATAACAACAGTACGGGTTCTGATTGCTATCGCTGCTAGCAAGGATTGGAGGTTGTGGCAAATGGATGTGAAGAATGCATTTCTTCATGTTGAAATAGATCAAGAAATCTATATGGAGCAACCCAAGGGATTTGAAAATCCTCATTATCCTCAATATGTTTGCAAATTGAGAAAGACTCTATATGGGTTGAAGCAGGCTCCGAGAGCATGGTATGGAAAGATTGCTGAGTTTCTCACAATCAGTGGTTATATTCTAGCCCCAACTGATTCAAGTTTGTTTGTAAAATTTGTAGCAGACAAAGTTGCAGTTGTGTTAGTCTATGTTGATGATTTGATTATTACTGGAGATGATCTAGAAGAAATTAAAAGAATCCGCATGAATCTTGGAATTCGATTTCGCATGAAGGAACTTGGAGAGCTGAAGCACTTTCTCGGACTTGAGATAGATCGAAATAAATATGGAATATTTTTATGTCAACAAAAATATTCCAGTGACCTGTTGAAGCGGTTTGGAATGTTTGATTGCAAACCGATGGCTACACCGATGGATGTCAACACTAAAGTTCGTATAGATGAAGTTGAAGAACTTGAAGATTCTTGCATGTACAGGCAGTTAGTGGGAAGTTTGATCTACTTAACTCTAACTCGTCCTGATATCTCTCAAGCAGTAGGGGTCGTGAGCAGATTTATGTATAGTCCAAGAAAGCCACATCTTGAGATTGTTCGAAGAATTCTAAGATATGTAAAAGGAACAATGGATCATGGTGTTTGGTATGGAAGAGCTGTCGAATGCAAAATTGTAGGATACTGTGATGCAGACTACGCAGGTGATCTCTCGACTCGAAGATCAACTACAGGCTATATGTTTAGTCTTGGTTCGGGTGCTATTTCTTGGTGCAGCAAAAGACAACCAACTGTGTCTTTGTCAACAACGGAAGCAGAATATCGGGCTGCAGCTATGGCAGCACAAGAAAGTGCGTGGTTAAAGCAGTTATTGTTTGATTTGCATCAAACCACAAATTATGAGATCAGATTATATTGCGACAATGAAAGCGCAATTCGACTGGCAGAAAATCCAGTATTTCACGCTAGAACGAAGCATGTTGAAGTTCATCATCATTTTATTAGAGAAAAAGTGCTTCGAGGAGAAATTGATCTTATGCCAGTTAATACAAATGAGCAATTGGCGGACATATTCACGAAAGGGCTTTGTTCATCAAAATTCACAAAGTTCAGAGATGCACTTGGCGTCATTAGTAGAGATTTGGCGTTGAGGGGGAGTGTTAAGAGTCATCACCAAACTCCAACTTATCCATAAGATAAGTAGAGCCTTGAGTGGATATGGTTAAAATAGTTTATCTTGATAAGAGTCTTTTATAGTTATCTTTTAGATAAGGTTAAAATAGTGTTTATCTTGATAAGAGTCTTTTATAGTTATCTTTTAGGAGTCTTTATCTTTACCTTATCTTATCTTATCTTTAAGTGTTTTGATTTCTATATATAGAGAGAGGTGAAGAGTGCAGAAGTGATGAGAAACGGAATTACAAAAGACCAGCAAGGGAGAAGAAAAAACCTGGAAAATCAGTCGAGGAAGCTGTTCCAAACCAAAAGAATAATACCAAGAGATGGGTTGAAAAAGTGTTCGGAAAGAAGGATGCTACAGAAATTCAGAGGCCAATAATAAAGAATTTAGAGGTGGTTCTGAGTGGTGATCAGGAAAGGGAAGAAGAGAAAGATGGAGATCCCTCGTTAAATCACAGCTGCGATCTCATATTAATAGAAGAGAATCTGATTAAGAAAGATTGCATTCAAAGGAATGAAGAAGATACTGATGGCACTGAAGTTTCAGAAGTTGAAAAAGAGAAGGATAACCAAAGGAAGGAGCATAAATCAATTGGAGAAGAAGAGTCTGCGTTGGAAGTTCCAACTCTCAAACACTTGGGAACCAAGATATCCGATCAGACTCAAGATAATTTGATAAGACCTGGACCAAATGATCATATGGTTCTTGTAAATCATGGGCTAGAGGCTGAGTTCGGAGGGGGTAATGTTAATAACCAAGATATGCTAAATCTACTGGAGGCAATACAATTTGAACAACCAAAGAGGGGATGGCGTTCCAAGGAAGAAGAGGTGCCAATAAAGAGTACAAATGAAGTTGGGAATAGATCGGATTCCAAGAAGGGCAGAAGCAAAATGGACCAGAATAAAGAGGAGTTCCTACAAAGTTGCAAGGTGTTCTCCAAGAAAATTGCTGAATCAGTGTGGTTAAAGAGCTATCCCATTAATCATTCAAGCAATGTGGTAGAGGAAACTAGTCCAAAAGCGGTGACGAGAATAACAAGATCGAAGTCCAGAGCAGGATATGTAGCTAATTCTCAATTATCTAATCATGTTTAGTACAATCATATGGAATATTCGTGGAGCGGGCAACACAAATTCCCGTAGAAGATTGAAATCAGTGATAACGGAGAAAAACATTTCTTTAGTAGCGATTCTAGACCCGAAAAAAAATTTAAAGTTTCGAGATAGATATGGTAGTGATATGGGTTTCAAAAACCATACAGAAAATGATGGTGATGGTAGCAGAATTTGGGTGTTCTGGAAGGATAAAATTACAGTGTTCTCCCTTCAAAAATCTCGCCAATGTATTTCGATGGTTCTTGCGGAGGGAGGTACAAATCCGGTTAAATTTTCTTTTATTTATGCTTCATGTGATAGATTGGAAAGGAGGCAATTATGGGAGGAATTGCAAATTTTAAGTTCCGATAAATCTTATCCTTGGATTATAGGGGGCGATTTTAATGTTGTATGTAATGTGGGAGAAAAAAAAAGGAGGCAGAAGTCCGGCTCTAAATGCGATTGATGAGTTTAATAGTATGATTTCCCAATGTGGTTTGATTGATGGGGGTTTTTTAGGGAACAGGTTCACGTGGTGCAATGATCGTATCAGAGCTCATTGCATTTGGGCAAGGCTGGATAGAGTGCTATTCAACTCAGCTTGGCTTGATGTGTTATGGCAGACCACTATTACTCAACTTCCTCGAAGTCCTTCGGATCATGCTCCTCTCCTAATTGAAGCTGCTTGTAATCTAAGAAGATCCTCATCTTCGTTCAAATTTCAAAACATGTGGACAAAGAATGCAGGTTTCATGGATATAGTGAAAGAAAGTTGGAAAGCGGAAAAACCAGGTAACCCTATTCTTTCTTTCTTTTTGAAATTAAAATTTCTTAAAGTAGAGTTATCTGCTTGGAACAGGAATAAATTTGGAAATATCTTTGCTAATCTGAGAGCTCATGAAAGTAAAGTGGAAGAACTGGAAAACCATATGCAAATCAACTGGACGGATGAGGGCCACTTGGAGTTATGCAGTGCTAAATCAAAGTTGAAAGATTTCTTAGATATGGAAGAAATTTTTTGGAAACAAAAATCCCGTGAGCATTGGCTTAAAGAAGGGGACAAAAATACAAAGTTTTTCCACTCAATTTATCTACATAATCGTAAAAGAAACATGGTGCATTCTATCCATGATAGTAATGGAAACTTGTTGACTCAAGAGGAAGATAAAGGCAGGGAAGCAGTTCACTTTTTTCAGAAAAATTTACTTTCAGAAGGGATTTCAGGGGCTGATAGTATTGTGGAATGTATCCCTTCCCTTGTTTCAGAAGAGGAGAATGCTAAACTTTGTAAAATTCCAGATACAGAAGAAATCCAGAAAGTGGTGTTCGAGATTCAGGAATCAGGTGCTCCAGGTCCTGATGGTTTTTCGGCTATGTTTTTTCAGCATTGTTGGGATATTATTAAAGAGGATCTAGTTGATGTGATTCAGTATTTTTTTCATAATGGATTCATTCCGAGAGCTGTAAATGCTACATTGCTATGTTTGATAGCAAAAACTGCGAGCCCAGTTACTTTTGGAGATTATAGACCAATCAGTCTTTGCAATGTTTTCTACAAAATTATAGCAAAGGTTATTGCTAATTGATTGGGTCTGATATTGCCAAAATTAATTTCAGAAGAACAGTCTGCTTTTGTCAAAGGAAGAAACATTGTGGATAATATTTCTATGGCTCAAGACATGACTTCGCACATTAATAGGAAAGTAAGAGGAGGAAATGTGATTTTTAAGCTGGATATGGCCAAAGCATACGATAGAATGGAATGGGATTTTATCCTATTAGTTTTGAAGAAATTTGGATTTAACGAAAATTTCTTAAAGCTAATTAAAGGTTGCATCACTTCCCCTTTTTTCTCGGTTATTCTTAATGGAAAATTGCATGGATTTTTTCAGTCTTCTCGTGGATTACGCCAAGGAGACCCTCTTTCCCCGGCTTTATTCATTCTGGCTGAAGAGGTGCTTAGCAGATGGCTGAAAATTAATTTTGCTGATAAGAAGGTGGGGTACTTCAGGACATCGAGAAATGCTATTCCTATTTCTCATTTACTTTTTGCTGACGACACTCTTATTTTTTGTAATGGGCAGAAGAGATCTATCACCCAACTATTCAAATTTTTATCGGAATATGAATCAGCATCAGGGCAAAGAATAAATAAACAGAAGAGTGCTATGTATGTAGCGAAGAATAATTCTGAAAGGGACAAGAGAAGGCTGATTAACTCCAGTGGAATTGAAACCGGCATGTTTCCGTTCAGGTACTTGGGTATACCCATCTTCATTGGTCATATGAAAATCAGCTACTTTGATAATATTATTGACAAAGTCCGAAGAAAAATTGAAGGTTGGAAGGGTAAACTTTTGTCTAATGGAGGGAAGCTTGTTCTTTTAAAGTCTATTCTCTCTTCTTTGCCAATTTATAGTTTGATGGGATCCAATATTCCTAAGGGAGTTATTAATAGACTGGAAAGTATGTTTGCTTCGTTTTTCTGGAATGAATCTTTGGGCAACAATAGAGCTCACTGGATTTCTTGGAACAAAATAGCTAAACCACTCGATGAAAGTGGTTTGGGTATTCGGAAACTTGGGGAAGTGGCACACGCGTTCAGAATGAAGATGGCATGGAAAATCATATCTGAAAAAAGTATTTGGAGTAATTACTTTCGAAGCAAGTATTTGAAGAATAACCATCCCTGGATGATAGACAACCTCCTCAAGGGCAATAGAACATGGTTAGAGATTGGCCGATGGATCAAAAAAACTTTGATTAATTGTAAATGGTTGATAGGAAATGGTGAAGATACAAATTTCTGGTTTGACATTTGGTATGAGGATACTCCTTTAATTGATTTGGCTACAGAATGTCCAACAACTTTCCCTATGATCAGAGATAGCTGGAACAGAGGCAGGTGGCGGGCTGAAGATTTAGTTATCCTTCCCACTAGAGTGATGCAGGAGATAAATAATCACTCTATTACTTTATCTCATCATGCTGACAAAATCATATGGACTAAAGAAAGCTCAGGAAAATTTTCCTTTGAATCTAGTTGGGAATGTGTTCGCGAAACTTCTCATAAAGTTAGATGGGCTAAATATATTTGAAATGAGGCTATTCCTTCAAAAATCTCTATTCTTATCTGGAAAATTTTTCACAATGCCATTTCGGTAGACTTAAGAGTCCAAGATAAAGGAATATCTCTGTCAAGTAAGTGCGAATGTTGTTATACTCCTAATAGAGAATCATTATCTCATCTTTTTTGCCAAGGTGAGATCGCTAAGAAGATTTGGAGTAGAGTGGGTTTTGCCTTGAATATTCAGATTTTTGAGGAGGATACTATTCAAACTAGATTAATGAGAATCTTCCAAGGTAATAAAAATGGATCAATGATGGGATTTCTTTGCACTGTTTTGCCGGCTTACATTTGTTGGGAGATTTGGCTGTTTCGGAATGCTTCGAGACATGATAACTTCAAGAGGAATTTCAAGGATATCCTGAGAAGAATAAATGTGTCGCGCCCCAAAATACCCCCTAGGAGTTAAGGGATACTTTAGAGGTGACTACGTGTACCTGTCAAACCATCCTGTAATGCAAGAGGCTAAACATAATATAATACAATGATAATCAAAGCGCTGAAACTAAACATAAGTGCGGAAGCATAAGCCAACTTTTTCTTTTCTTCTATAACTCCAAATAGTATTCCAAGTTAACATATACCAAATACAATCAAAGTAAAGGTGGACATGGCCACCTATCAAAATACAAAAGGAACTCTCTAACCCTCTCCTCTCAACAGTGGTCGAGGTATGGCCACACCTCCAAGTCCCCATCCTCCAGAGACTGCCATGGGATAGGTGGCTCCCTCTCCTCTACATACTCCTCTTCGACCCAAGGCTCGGGGTCGAGGACATCCACAGTATCTGCCGACATAAAAGTATGGCTGAGCATGGAATACTCAGCGAGTACAAACTACTAGCTAACCATAACAATAGCGAAAACATAACAATAGTGAGCAATACCAGATATTAATTTAAAGCAATAGTGAAAGCATAAGATACATAGCCATATCTTGACATGCGTGTATGAATGCAAAAACCTCGGTAAAACTCATGTCTCGGAAACCTTTTTCGTGTCTCGGTTAAATCCTGTATGTGTAGCGTGTCTTGTCTTGTATTTCATATCTTGATTTGTTCTTGACTTGTATACTTGTGAGCCAGAGGCTAGCACCCTTCCTTAGGCTACCAACCTCCTTGTCATGTTCTTGTTCCATTTCTCTTGTGAGCCAGAGGCTAGCACCCTTCCTTGGGCTACTAACCTCCTTGTCATGTTCTTGTTCCATTTCTCTTGTGAGCCAGAGGCTAGCGCCCTTCCTTGGGCTACCAACCTCCTTGTCATGTTCTTGTTCCATTTCTCTTGGGCTACCAACCTCCTTGTCATGTTCTTGTTCCATTTCTCTTGTGAGCCAGAGGCTAGCGCCCTTCCTTGGGCTACCAACCTCCTTGTCATGTTCTTGTTCCATTTCTTTTGTGAGCCAGAGGCTAACGCCCTTCCTTGGGCTACCAACCTCCTTGTCATGTTCTTGATTCATCATATACAATTACAAATCTTGGAAAACCCGGTTTCATGCATGCATGTGTGGTGTGTGTAGCACTTGTAATATCATGATGACAATATGACATGAAGAGTAGTGTATAGCAATTCAATCCACGGTATAACCATATAGGAATTTGAGTAATCTATGTGGCATTTGAATAGTTCATCATTCATAGAAACACATGCATAAGGTCTACTTTCATTTTCTTCATTTATGTCATTTATTCCTAGTTTAGGCATTTTGTCAAACACATAACATGCAAGGTTCCTTAATGGTTCATCTTCTTCTTTTTAGTACCTACTTTCCATCCAAGAATCAAGGTATGTTCATTATTGGTAAAATGCCCATCCTCCATTTTCCATTCTTCACACCACACATTCATACACCATACATTCGGCATCCCATCGCCTCAATCAACCTCTCATCCATGCATCCACACCATTTTCCTCACCTTGTTTATATTTAGTGAATATGATACATTTCATAAGGGAGAAATACATAGTAGCAAAATCATATAGTTCATAGAAAAACTAGGTTATTGTTAGGGGAAGTTAGTAGGGTGTACTAACCTTGAATCAAGGCTTGATCCTTGGTAGGGACCTTGATTGAAGCTCCAACTTGAAAGATGAAGCCTTTGCTTGAAAGAAGCTTGAGTTGGGGAAGAAATCCCTTTCAAAAACGTGAGTGAGGGCTGCCCTAGCTTGGAGAGTGGCTCCCACACGAGCTTGAGCCTTGAACTTGAAGCAATCCAAGCTTGAGGATGACCTAGGATGGTCCACCCCTTTGATTCCTTCCTCAATGGAAATCCTAGGTTAGAAACCCCCTTCTTCTCACTCTCTATCTCTCAATTTCTCTTAAGTGGTGAGAATGAGGCCCTAAGGCTCGGGCAAAGCCTTATAGGAAAGGGTTTAACCCCCAAAAGACGAAAACGCCCTTAATGAAATTTCTACAAAAACGCGAAGACCGAGCGATCGGTGGTTATGACCGATTGATCGGTTGCCTACCGAGCGATCGGTGTTATTGACCGATCGACCGGTCAAAAACTCACTCTCTGGAAAATTTCCCCATACAAATTTTTCGACCAGTCGATAGCCTCCGATCGATCGGTTTTGGACCGATCGATCGCTCCATGGACCGAGCGATCGGTGCTCTGCTGGTCCCGACTGTTTTGGCCATATCTTTTGACTCGCTCGTCCGATTTCGACGATTCAACTTGCGTTGGATTCGTCTCTCGAAAACGCACATTTCTGACATTTTAGAATTTCCGATTTCTCCCTTATTTATTAATTACACTACGAAAACGGACAATTAGCTACGAGAGTGCCATTCATTAAAGATGAAAAAGTCCGGGGTGCTACAAAATGAAGGCGTGACAGGGGCTGCTAAAGTGTGGAAATTTACTAAGGATTTAAATTTAGAAGAGGTGAATTTATGTGCCTATTTTGATATCATCCCAATCAATCCTAAACTTAAAAGGCCCATTCTTACTAAATGGATCAGTCCATCCCCAGGTTGGTTTAAATTAAATACTGATGGAGCAGCTAATGGTGATACTGGGGTTAGTGGAGGAGGCGGTATTATTCGGGATTCAAATGGAAAGATGATTATAGCCTACTACAAATTCTATGAGATGGAATCCAACACTATTGCTGAAATAAGGGCAGTTTGGGACGGTTGTCTGCTATGTGAGGAGTTGGGATTATCCAACATCATTGTGGAAAGTGATTCTAAAATTATTATTGATGTTGTTAATGGTATCTTAGAGCCCCCATGGAAAACCTGGTACTGGTGGAAGAAGATTATAAACTTGAAGTATAAATGTAACTTGGTGTTTCAACACACATACCGTGAAAACAACCAGATAGCTGATTATCTATCCAAAGAAGCTTGTAGAAATCAGGACGATAAAACCTTCAATTTAATCAGTGATTGTCCTATGCCTATTAAAGGCATGATGAACACAGATAGAGCATCTTTATTTAATATCAGATTGTAAGTTGGTCTTTTGGCTGGGGTTTTGGTTTATGTCCCCCCCATGCTTTGTATTTGTTTGTTTAGGGTGGATTCATCCCCCCTCTTTAGTTGGTCGTGGAGTAGGGGTAAGGTTTTATGTCCCCCCCTTCTCTTTGGTTGGTCGTTTGTAGGGGTAAGGTTTATGTCCCCCCCATGATTTTTATTTTTAATAAACAGGTAGGGGTCTGCCAAACCCCCCACTCCTTCTGAGTGGATTTAGTTAAAAAAAAAAAAAAAAAAAAAACTTTAATGGAGTATTTGGATGTTAAGATAATTAAATAATTAATAGGTGATTGGATTAAGAAGAAAATAAATTTTTTCATATTTTTCTTCTATCCAGTCGACTAGATGGTGCATCCAGTCGACTAAATAGAAGAAAAACAGTTTGGGTTGGATTAAGTCCATCCAGCCGACTAGATGGAGTCATCCAGCTGACTAAATGGACTGCGCTTATAAATACAACCCCAATATAATTATTAATTATGAATAATGTGGATTGGATGATCATGATATTTTTTTTTGTGATATATGTATAATTGTATGAGTTGATATGTGTAATGCATATGTATTCAAAAATTGGTATTAGTATACATGATGAATGATGTTCTGATTTGAAATGCTATGATAAAGAATGAATGAAGTGAATATGAAGTGATTTGGATGATATTTTAGATGTTGAATGTTTGGTGATTAATGGGTGATATCTAAAATGTTTGAAATGAATTGATACTTGCATTGCTTGTTCATGCTTTTTGATGTTGATAAGGGGGAGAAATATGATAATGGAATGAAAATTATCTAAAATCCTTGAAATAACTAATTGGATTTAAATGTTTAAAAGACATATTCAAATTGATATCAAATTGCTTATAATGACTTAATCAAATGAATCTAATAAATGTATTATAAACAAATGAATGGTTTAACTAAACTATATGCAAATAAATTGAATTTATATCTTAAAAATATTATGCAAATGTTTAGGGGGAGCTTGTCTCAAAAATTGTATTGAATTTAAGGGAGCTTATTCCCATTCCATTCCATTATTATGTCATTATAAAAAAAGGGGAGATTGTTAGCCAACAGGTGTCTACCATAGGTCTCCTTGGTGATTATGATGATAACACAATAATAGAATGAGATTTGTGTTACTAATGCTTCTATTGAGTTTATGCGAAAATCAGTTTATTAAGAGCATTAGCAAAGCCATTCAAGGAGAAAACATGAAAATGACCCATCTATGAGAAGATTCATCATCAAGTCAAATTGGATCAAATTGAAGATATTAAAGATCATATCAAAAGTTCGAGTCATGAAGATGAAGATATAAGAAGGAAAAGATTGATCTTGAAGCCAAAGAAGACATCAAGTTGAAGAAGAATGAAGACTCTCAATAAGGTTCAATAGTTTTATATTTTAGTTTGAGAATGATTAGGACTTTTGTAAAAGTCCTCAAAGTTTGGTTATTTAAATTGCTCAATACTTAGATTGACCATAGGTACCTTAAGACCATATTGAATATCTTTCTAAGGAACTTAGACATCATTTAGAATGATAAAAATCATGTTAAAGGTGAAGGGAATACAAATAAAAAATTATACGGAAAACTGGATCTCGAAGATCTTTACACCATAGAAAACATTTAATATTAACTACATGATAGAAGAATATTACCTCGGTGAATGATGCTCACTGGTGATGCACAAAAATGATAAAACTTCAGAACTCTTTGTAGAGGTTTCTCGAAGAAATACTCCAAGCTCGATCCTCGCTCTTCGCTATCTCTGCGAAGCTTTTGAATCTTTCAATAACTTTTGAAGAACAAAGAGATGAAGGAGATTATGGAGTAGACTCTCTAGCTCACGAAAATCCTTAGAGTTCTAAATCCTAGCTCATGCAAATCCCTTGAGGATGTGCTCCCTTACCCCACGAAAAACTTTGGGTGTGCTCCCCTTTGGCTCACAAAAATCCCTTGGGGATCTTCTCTTGTAGCTCACAAAATTCCTTTGGTGATGATTAATGTAGAACCCTGGAAATCCGAGTTCACTGTGCGGTGAATAGTGCTATGAAAGGTGTGTTTTAAAACCAAAAAGGATTCAATGTAAGGTTTGGGTTGTATGATTTAGGATAATGTGGCATGGCATGTGTGCTAAGGTCTTAAGGACCCTTGGTAATTTTTAAAATGTGTAAAATTCTAAGTAAATGAGAAAATGTGAAAAATAGAAGAAGTTGGGTCAACCGTTCGAACGGTTTCCTGACCGTTCGAATGATGCCAGTGAATGATGAATAAAACATCAACATTCGAAGAAAGTAAGCTAAGCCGTTCTATGTAAAACCCCGGACCTAGATGACATGTTATGGCACGTATTAAAACCTTAAGAGTGTTTTCTTAAACTTATGGGTGTTTGGGATGAGTTTAAAGTTGGATTCCGAAATTGGATCGGCTGAAAATCCGGGTTGCTAAATCCATTTCTAGACCAGTTGGCTTTAGAGCCTTTTGAGGTAATTAAAAACTTGGAAATTGAATTTTGCCATTAGAGACAAAATCATTCCCCTTTGAATGAAAAGTCCAACGCAAGTTGAATCATCAAAATCCTTTGAATGAGTCAAAAGCTATGGCCGAAATACCAAAGTAAGAAAATCTAGAAAATTTCTGTCAGAGTTACGATCGTTCATAACCAACTTATGAACGATCATAGAAGGTCTACGAACGATCGTAGCAAACCTACGAACGATCGTAGATTCCTAGAAATTGGGCTAACTCTTTGGACAGTCTACGATCATTCATAGATCGATCGTAGAAAACCTACGAACGATCGTAGAGATGTTACGAACGATCGTAGGAACCTACGAACAATCATAGGTGCGCGATTCAATTTGTTATTTTAGGATTTTTAGGATTTCTACCCTTTGCCTATAAATAGGGCTTCACTTGGGGATTTTTGGGTTTAACCTAAACCTAAGAAAGAGGGAGAAAGGAGAAGGGAGATTAGGGAGAAATCCAAAGGAGGGTTTTGGATTGAAATCAAGGGGAGCTCAAGCTTTGATCATCTTCAAGCAAGGATCCTCCTCTATCAAGCTTGAGATTTCCAAATCAAGGGTCTACCTCCAAGTTAAGAGTTAATCTTAAAGGTTAGTACACCCTTCCTAGTTAACTTAGTAATAACCTAGGTTGTAGTTCTTGAAAAATGATTCTGCATTGTTGTAGTTTCCAATTTTGAAATGAACTAAAGTTCCCTAAAATGCATGAGATGAACTAATTAAGTGATGGTAGATGGTGTGTGATGGAAAATGGTGGAAGGGCAATGTAAGCATAATACACGCACTTGTGATGTTTGATGAAATGTGTGACAAGGAAAAATGGAAAAATGTTAACTATATAAATGATGAATGCCCCTTGTTTGATAAAATGCATGAATGAGGAAATTACTTCAAACTATGAAATTATGATTTAAGGGTTTTTCCCCAAATTGGTAAATGGTATTCACATGCTTGATATGTTCTTTAAATTTTCACATGACTATGAAAAAATTGAAATGCTATATGCTATCCTTGAGTTGTACACGTCATCATGATCGTCACAATTGCTACACACTATCACGCATGCATGCATGAACCGAGTTTTCTAAAGTATATGTATATGAAAAAAACCAAGAAATATACTTGTGATTACGATACGAATGATCAAGCTGAACTTTGGGTCGGTGAAGGGTAGGGTATATCGCAAGATATGTCATACCTGGCTCACAAGAAAACAAGACAAGTTGATAAAGCCGGACATCATGCCAGTCAAGAGTAGGACGTATCGCAAGATATGTCATACCTGGCTCACAAGAAAACAAGACAAGTTGATAAAACCGGACAGAGGGACGATCAAGGATGTTGGTGCACCTTTTCTATTACGCTAAGGGATACTTACATATCCCACTCACCTTTTCTATTTTCGCTGAAGGATACATACGTATCCGGCTCATAAGTTGCTACAAGGGCACTAACATCTAGCTCACAAGTTAAACATGTCAAGTCAAGGCAAGTGAAGACAAGTGTGATTCCAAACAAGAACAAGACAAGACACGTGTGATTCCCACGAGACAAGAACAAGACAAGAACAGGTTTTAATATGAAAACATGTTTTGGAATTAATGAAAAGTTGTATTTCAAGAACAAAGTCACGAGTTTTAATCATAGGTTTTGCCAGAGTTTTTGCAATTGTTCCATGCATGTCACGATTATAGTACTACTTTAAATTCTATGTTATGAATTGTCTGTAATTATCATTATTGTATTTTGTTATTACTATTGATAGCTAGTAGCTTGTACTCGCTGAGTATTCCATACTCAGCCGTACATTTTATTGTCGGCAGGTTCGATGGATACCTTCCATCTCGAGCCATGGGTTGAGGAAGAGTACGTCGAGGAGGTAGCACCTATTCCGCTTCAGCCACAGGAGGATTGAGACCTAGATGTGTGGCCGTATCTAGACTATTGTGAGTAGGGTGTATGGAGAGAGAGAGAGAGATACCTTTATCTTTTGTATTTTGATGGTGGGCATGTCCACCTTTACAGTTATGCTTGTACATAAACTTGGAATACAAATTATATGTATAGAAAAGAAAAAAGTTGGTTTATGCTTCCGCATTGTATTTAAGCTTCCGCACTCTGTATCATGTTCTGAGTTAGTATGTTATTACCTTTTTCATTACAGGATGGTTTGTCAGCTTAAGTATAGTCACACCTAAAGTATCCCTTAACTCCTAGGGGGTATTTTGGGGTGCAACATTCTATGACTGTTCGAACGATCCCAGAAAAGGTTGACTTAGAATTTCGGAAACAAAAAATAGTAGGCATAACCGTTCGAACGGTTGAACAACCGTTTGAACGATCAAAAGACCGTTCGAACGGTCATGCCCAACAAATCGCGAAAAACCAAATGTGAGATTTTTAGGGTTTCCACCCCTTGGGCTATAAATAGAACCCATTTATGTGGTTTTAGCGTTACCCAACTCTAAGAGAGGGATTTTAGGGAGAAAGAAAGGGCAGTTGGGGTTTGGAATTGTTAAACATATATGCCCACGAAAGCCATTCCGGAATTGTATGAGTCTACTTAATCAATAAAAGTATATTTTACATTCACACATTGTCTTCTGCATTGGGTAACACATTAAAAGTATCTCATTGGATGAGATTACTTTGTCCCTTATGTAACATTGTAGGAAAACCATCCAATTAGTTATTAACTAATTGCTAAAGAGATATGGTTTTCCAGTTCCTTGTAGATCTAAAATTATTCTAAGTTATTCAGGATACATCTGGACAATGTATTCCTACTAACTTACACATTGTTAGTTTCATATGATGGAGTGATGAATCTCAATCACTGAGAGAAGCATTTCTTGGCTAAGATGTGGATATAAGTAAGAAGTACTTATATTGCAACTGGATCGCTCAGTGGATACCCTTAGAAATATATTGTCTTTATATTTAGGGTAGGGTATTTGAAAGATTGTCCTTAACCTGAGACGTCGACATCTTCTCTAATATTTGCCTATATAGCTTTGATGTAGCCAATCATCAATGTCCAACACATCGGACTAAATACGGGCTTGTTGGGTTATGCACACTATATTAGAAGAAGTGTGTGTATGCTCAATAAGGATTCCACTACTTTTACAGAGTAATTAATATTGAGTTGATACTTGTCAAAATCGGACTTGAAAAACCCAGCGCTGGTATTTATCGATGAAATGGTTTTGTCGAGGAGTTTATTTTCTGTATAAAAGAAATGTAATTATTATTATTATTATTTTTTTTAAAGAATTTATAAAATGTTTTGAAAGTCCAAGTTTGACTAAAAGTATCAAAGAGAATAGTTCTCAATATAAGCTAGGGATTAAAGACAATATTAGATATTGTCCCGTAAGCTTATAACAACATTGGAAGTGGAGGGACACACTTGTAAACAAATCTTGTGATAGAAATACTTGCAAGTAATTCTCTATTTTCTGGAGGTTAATCACATTGTGTTAATGGACAATATTGTGATTGGTGGAAGTCCAGGGATATAGATAAAATTCTATAATCCTAATGGAATGATAGGAAAAGTGTTTCCTAGTAACAATGCTTTAACCAAAAGGTCAAGCACTTGGTCCCACAACCGGAAATAGGAGATCCCTTTAGATCTCACACACAAGGACCTTCTTAAAGTATTTAATTTTATTATTTATTGAATTAATTAATTTCTCTAATTAATCACTATATGGTATAATGAAGCTCTAAAAGGTGGAATCACATTAGATGTAATAAATCAAATGGGTAGGACCCATTGGAAATTTTTGATAAAGATCAAAAAGTGACCTAAGAGGTTTGTGGTTTAATCAGGGATCAGATTTGAACTCAGAGTTGAACTGGGACCAGTCCTTACTCCTCGGAACTATGCCAAAGAATAGCATGCTTTCTTCGAGCAGCAACCCCTACTTGTAAAGGGCTGAGGGGCGGCGGCGAAAAAGGCCTCCTGGTCTCGACAACTAGTAGAGAGAACCGGTACTCCTGCAAACGTAGGCTGAGCCTCTCGTCTCAAATATCCAATTCAAAAATGCTGGAGTTGGCCCAGTCCTTTATAGGAGTAGGGGTTAAATTAATTGTTAATTTAAATTAAAGGATAATAATTATACTTATTTAATTAACACTAAATAAGGGGAAATGAATTTGACCCATATCCATAAAACCCATAATGGTATAGACCTTATAAGTGGGCCCAAGCCCATGGATTAAATCCTTAGGGTGGGGTGCCCATTTAAGTTTCCTAATTGGATTAGGATTGTGTTAGTTAAATAATTATTAAATATTAACTCCTTATTATATGGGATGAGATTCCAATACTTGGAATGCAAGAAAGAAGGAGTTAGATATAGAAGTTTGGAAAAACTTGGAGTGCAAGACACCAGGGCTCACGCCCCCTATAGCTCATGCCCACCCCTATTGGGGTTTCCTAATTGGATTAGGAATCCTAATTGTTAGGAGTTTGTTGGGATTCCTAGAATCTAGGAATTAGTTACACCACTTTTGTCGCAACCCAAAATACCCCCTAGGAGTTAAGGATACTTTAGCTCGTGACTGCGGTATCATACCATCCCGTATGACACATAAGGCACATATATCAACCTGTCAGGGTACACAAGTTATACATAGCGGAAATAATTTATAATCAAATACTTCTATCGTTCGGTTCAAGTCTAAACCAACAAAATATATATCCAAAATATGGAGTGGACAAGTCTCACTCTCAACATAGACAAAATATCTTCTCTTCTTAACAGAGTCAGCAGAAGTCAAAGTTGGGCCCCCTATCTAGCGATCCATCATCCTGGTAGTGGTCCATAGAAGGCTCCGGGTCGTAGTAATCTTCCTCTACCCAAGGCTTTGAACCACACAAGTCAAAAGGAACCCGTGCACCTACCGATGATAACAAATATCGGCTGAGCGTTGAATACTCAATGTATACATACCATTAACAACAAAGCAATAATATCATGGAAGCATGCGAGACATGGAGATGGAAATCCTTAAAACACATCGAAGTGTAGAAACCATGAAATAACACGTGTGATGACATCCTAAAATCAAAACCGTGTAAGTCTTGTGATAATCATAGCCTTGTGAATTCTTTGAGTCGTGTTAAGTTCATAGAGTTCCTTAGAGTCATTTATGATCCATAGAGCCTTAGAGCAATACCATAGAGCAAAACCATAGATGTAACGCCCCAGAATTTTAATATAATAAAATTATGGGTTTATTGGTCCTTAATTAGGGTTAATAAGTTAAGTATTTAAATTAAATTATGAAAAGTGAGTTTTACTCGGGATTGAGTTGTACCGATAAAATCTCAATATTTCTTTTCGAAAACCACACACAGTGTGTTGGTCAACTACCAGGACCTTCACCTGTCGTATCGGTTCCATCAGGTATCGTCTCGCAGGACCGCAAGGTCATATCATGTAAGAAAATCAAGAAAATGGGAAATTTCCAGATTTCCAGAAATTAAGTGGGACTCAATATTTCTTGGGGATCCTAATAGAAATCCATGCGACTGATACCAGCGCGTGCTGGTCGGCCGTGGGAACTAACGTCTGTCGTTTTGGCAGTTAGTTATTTTAAATGAAGAAATGATGGCCTGTTTTGTGTCTGAAATTAGGAAATTAGTGGGTTTTACAGTTATCTTCCCGACAAAAGTGCAGCTGTCAAAACTCAGTATTTTTTCTTGAAATTTTTATAGCGGGTGTCGGACTGTCCCTAGTTCGGTCACTTGAAGTTTTGGCTTTGTCGCATGCCATTTAATAGGGTTACGGGGAGCCGTAAACGTGGAAAAACGAGATTCTGGTCAAACTGGTCAACGCCTTGTCATCATGGCCCATGTGACAAGCACATGGCTTTCACAAGGCCTCGCCACCTAAGCACCACATGGCTACCCACATGCCTATATAAAGAGGGTTAAACCCCCTCATTTCTCACACACACACAGATCAGTGAGGCGAGGCTCTACCCCCAGAATTTTTAGAGAGAGAAAGTGAGGAGAGAGAATGTTGCTACCCAAAACCCACCCTAGGAGTTAGAGTGAACTTTGGACGACTAATCATGACTTGCTTGACAAACCAACCTGCAAAAGCCACAGAGCATATACAAAGAGGGTATAACAGCGGAAACATACTCTAACATGGTACAACGGAAGTCTACCAAACCTCTATGTATATACATACGTAAATCCAAGTTTATACAAAAAGGAAACCAAAAGAAAGTGCGGACATGCCCGCCAAAATACATGGACATATATCTCTCATCTCACCCACAGCTCTATCACTCAGAATCTACCACCTCTAATAATAACCCTCGACCGGAGGGTCCTCCACAGGCTCCTCAACGTACTCTTCCTCCACCCATGGGCTCAGAGCACAGACATCGAATGGAGTAGCAGCTTCCTCAGAACCTGCCGACATAAACGTACGGCTGAGCATTGAATACTCAGCGTGTACCAAATGCTAACCAACAGTCATAGTAACACCATAGTAGTATAGGAAGCAGGAAGCAGTTCACATATATAAAGTAGGAACAATTCATAGCATAGCAAGGAAATAAAGTAATTCATAATCATGCTTACATTTCATAAAAATCGATAAAACCCTTGAAACCTGGTGCACTTGACTTGACTGAAGATACCCTTTTCGTGCTTAAAAACTCGTCTTGTCTATCTTGCTTGATTCTTGTATGTTGTGTCATGCCATGCATGTCATGCGTGCTTGCTTGTGATCATGTAACTTGTGAGATACACTTGTGAGATGCGCTTGTGAGATGCGCTTGTGAGATGCCTTGAGAGGGAAGGGAGACTCTTCTTTATGCAATGCACTTGAGAGGGAAGGGAGACCCTTCTTCATGATATGTATGTACTTGCGAGGGAAGGGAAGCCCTTCTTTATGCTATGCACTTGTGAGTGAGGGGAGACCCCTCGTGAAATGTTTGTTTTTGTTTTCTTGTGAAAAGCGAGGTAAAACATATCGTAGGATATGTCCTACCTCTAGTCATATTCTTGAAAACCTCGGTAAATCATGTCATGCATGCTGTGCTCATGGGAATCGTGTACATACTTGCATTTAAATTTAAATATGACATTTGGGTAATTCACAACACATATAACATCAATGATTGAACAATGCAATATTCACATCATTTAGGGAAAGCAAGAAAACACACTATCATAGATCCTAGCAATTTCCATAATTTATTAGGCATGCATTTCCTAATTTACAACTCACTTTATTCACCTTGGCATTTCATCAAACATGGTGTGTTCATTATTCATTATTCATTTAAACCTAAATCATGCTTTTCTAGGTGAGTTTACTCACATCATAAATGTGTGTTTATTATGGATACAATGCCCTCCCCCATTTCAATCATCACAACACAACCATTAGCATCCAATCGCCTATTCCCTCTCCATTCACCACGTTCACACCTCCAAACTCATAGCACATGTACAAAGGAAGGAAACAAAGAGAAATAAAAGAAAAGAGGAGCTATAACTAGGAGGGTTGTAGAGCCTCGGACCTTTTCACATTTAATGGATGACACTTTCGTTGCCATTTTTCCTTTAAAGAGGTATAATAATAATAATAAAAAAATAATAGGGAAGAAATTGGAAATTTTGAAATGTCAGAAATGTTCCTTTTCGAAGTACGAGCCAAACGCAAGTTGAATCGTCAAAATCGGACGAACGAGTCAAAAGATATGGCCAAAACAGTCTAGACCTGTAGGAAAACGTAGCTTGGAAGGCACTAAGGACGTAGCTCGGAAGGCACTAAGGACGTAGCTCGAAAGACACTAAGGACGTAGCTCTGACAACGTGCTCTGATAAGGCACAGGCAACGCATAGACAATGTACTCTGATAACGTAGCTCGAGCTCTGATAACGTATTCATTGTGCATCCGTTGTGTAACAGACAACGGGTACATCGCGCAGCAGACAACGGATACGTTGTACAGCAACAACGTGTACGTTGTGCAGCTCACTACAGCACGTTGTACATAAGATAACGGACAACGAGCTCAGCACTACCCACAACACAACGTGACAAGGGGTTCGGCACCCTTCACAGCACAACGTGTTTGGCACTGTTCACAGCACAACGTGTTCAGCACTATTCACAGCACAACATGTTTGGCACTGTTCACAGCACAACGTGTTCAGCACTATTCACAGCACAACGTGTTCAGCACTATTCACAGCACAACGTGTTCAGCACTATTCATAGCACAACGTGTTTGGCACTGTTCACAGCACAACGTGTTCAGCACTGTTCACAGCACAACGTGTTTGGCACTGTTCACAGCACAACGTGTTCAGCACTATTCACAGCACAACGTGCTTGGCACTGTTCACAGCCCAACGTGTTCGGCACTCGTGTTTTTGCAGAAAGTTCAGTAAGGGTATTATGGTCTTTTGGTCGGTTCATTCTTACCTTAAGAGTTTAACCCGAGCCTTTAGGGCATCATTCAACACTTAGAGAGTTTGAGAGAATAGGAGAAAGGGGAGAAGGCGATTCCAACCTAGGGTTTGTCTTTGGAAGAGAAATCAAAGGGGTTTGAGATCCTAGATCACTTTAAGCTCGGCTCTTCTCCAAGATCTTGGCTCAAGCACTCGTGGAGAGCGTTCTCCAAGCTAGGGCAGCAGCTACACAGTCGTTTTGGAAAGGGGATTTCTTCCTCACTTGATCAAGGTCGGTACTTCTTACAACCCTCCTAGTTATAGTTCCTCTTTCCCCTTTATTTCTCTTTATTTTCCTTTATTTACACATGTGCTATGAGATGGATGATTGTGAATGGTGAATGGAGATGGAATGGGCGATTGGATGCCAATGGTTGTGTTGTGATGATTATAATGGGGAGGGCATTGTTCCAATAATGAACATACATGTATGATTTGAGTAAAACCCATCTAGAAAAGCATGTTGTAGGATAAATCAATAATGAACACACCATGTTTGATGAAATGCCAAGGTGAATAAAGTGAGTTGTAAATTAGGAAATGCATGCCTAATAAATTATGGATATTGCTAGGGCCTATGATAGTGTGTTTTCTTGCTTTCCCTAAATGATATGAATATTACATTGCTCAATCATTGATGTTATATGTGTTGTGAAATTACCCAAATGTCATATTTAAATTTAAATGCAAGTATGCACACGGTTCCCACCAGCACGGCATGCATGACATGATTTATCGAGGTTTTCAAGAACATGGTTAGAGGTGGGACATATCCTACGATATGTTTTACCTCGCTTTTGGCAAGGACAAGTCAATCATGCATTATCATAAGAAGGGTCTCCCTTCCCTCGCAAGTACATACATATCATAAGAAGGGTTTCCCTTCCCTCGCAAGTACATCTCACAAGTGAAAGGACATGACATGAGCATTTAGGAAGAAGGGTCTCCCTTCCCTCACAAGTAGTTTACTTTTCCAAGCATGATACAAGCATGACATGACACGGCATGACAAGCATGAGCATTTTAGGAAGAAGGGTCTCCCTTCCCTCACAAGTAGATTACTTTTCCGAACAGGCAAGCATGATACATGACATGACAAGCATGGGCATTTAGGAAGAAGGGTCTCCCTTGCCTCACAAGTAGTTTACTTTTCCAAGCAAGCATGACATGGCATGACACACATGACACGCATGATACGATAAGATAAGACAAACATGACAAGTTTTCAAGCACGGAAATGGTATTTTCAGTCAAGTCAAGTGCACGGTGTTTTCAAGGGTGTTATCGGCTTTTTCATGAAATGCAAGCATGATTATAAATTGCTTTACTTCCTTGTATGATATGAATTATTTCTGTCTAACATATATGAATTGCTCCTGATTTATGTATTGCCACTTTATGCTATGACTATTGGTTAGTATTTAGTACCCGCTGAGTATTCCATACTCAGCCGTACTTCTTATGTCGGCAGGTTCTGAGGGAGCTGCTGCTCCATTTGATGTTTGTGCTCCTGGTCCATGGGTGGAAGAGGAGTACGTCGAGGAGCCTTTGGAGGAACCTCCAGTAGAGGGTTACCATTAGGTGGTTGTGGATTCTGAGTGAATAGCTGTGGGTGAGATGAGAGATATACATTCATGTATTTTGGCGGGTCTGTCCGCACTTTCTTTTGGATTCTTTTGTGTGAACTTGGATTCGTATATACATAGAGGTTTGTTTAGACTTCCGCTGTGCTATGTTAGAGTATGTTTCTGCTGTTTATATCCTCTGTTGTATATGCTCTGTGGGTTTTTGCAGGTTGGTTTGTCAAGCAAGTCATGTAAGCCATGTTTAGTCGTCCAAAGTTCACTCTAACTCCTAGGGTGGGTTTTGGGTCGCGACAGAAGTGGTATCAGTGCTTAGGCTTTAGGTCTTTAGGGTCATTTAGAATCTTATACCACGGCTTGACAAGAGCATATGTTAGGAAACAAGTTAGGAAAGAAGTAAGTCGGGAGCGAGTCTGGTTCCAAGTGTAAGACTAGACTTTAGTCTTAGTCTAAAATGGTTGCTTTAACCAAGTACGGGTCATAGGTACGCTAGAACGCTAAAGTATAAGTATAATGTGATGAATACTCTGATGACTTGATGTGATGTATATTAGTATTATACAACTAATACAAATTGAATTATTGTGAAACGACATTGAAATAAACTGTGGTTTCAAGTGAGACTCATGTGGTGCTATTGTTCTCAGGACTTTAGTCATGAGGCGGGGCACACGGGGTCGTGGACCACATACCAGAGCTTCATCTTCTTCCAGAGATGAGGATGAGCAGCCGGACCTCTCCCAGGTCTTAGGCTCTATTGCTGAGACACTCGCCATACTGGCGGCTCGGCAAGCTATACCATCGTCGGCGGCACCTACTCCACCGCCCGCAGCTCCAGTACATCGTACAGCTGGAGTTGAGGCATTCCGGAGATTGAGGCCTCCATCCTTCCACGGGAGTGTGGACCCTCTTACTGCGGAGGCTTGGATCCTCCAGGTTGAGAAGATATTTGCGGTGCTCTCTCCTACAGAGGAAGAGAAAGTGGCATGGGCAATTTTTATGCTAGAGGGCGAAGCCCACCATTGGTGGTTGTCCGCATTGAGGACACAGGACTTGACCATGCAAGGTCAACCGTGGACTTGGGAGGAGTTTAAGGACACGTTCTATAAGAAGTATTTCCCGGTTGGAGCTCGGGAAAAGAAAGAGAGAGAATTCATCAACCTTGAGCAAGGTTCGATGTCTGTGGCCGCTTATGAGGCCAAGTTCTCAGAGCTATCACGCTTCGCGACACACATGATTGCCATCGAGGCAATGAAGGCGAGGAGGTTTGAGCAAGGGCTCAAGGATGTCATCATGGAGAAAGTGTCGGTCTTCAGGCACGCCACTTACGCCGAAGTAGTGGATAAAGCCTTGTTGGTTGAGACCAATTCAGAGACCGTGTCCAAGAAGAGAGAATTGGCGAGAGGCCAATCTAGTGGTTCGGTACCTTTAGAGAGGCGGGCCCGGACTGGTCCTTATCAGTATACATGGCCAGCACCATAGATGAGGCCGACTTATGCGCCTCCAGCACCCCGGCAGTACGTGCCACAGGCACCTCGACCTCAGGCTCTTCCGGCCCCACGGCCAGTTACACCTCAGGCAGCGAGGTATACACCACCTTCGGCCCCTCCAGCCTACACATATGAGGTCTGCACTTCATACGGCAAAAGGCATCCGGCAGGAGATTGCCGAAGAGCATCTGGTGAATGTTATCATTGCGGTCGCCAGGGCCACATGATCAGGGATTGCCCTAGCTGGCATTTATCGGGCCAGTCTCAGGGTAGTAGGCCCCCAGCACGCCCAGCAGGATCATACCAGGCGTCATCTCAGACTACCCGGTCTACACCTCAGTCTCGCCAGGCAAACCAGGGGCGAGTTTTTGCCTTGACAGAGGGTGATGCACTTGCATCTGATGATGTGGTGCAAGGTACGCAGTTAGAGTTAATTTCTTTATTCGTGATTATTATGTGATGCTCTATTCTCTGCGTACGTACTTGGCATGTTCTATATGTATATATACCTACATGTATACGCTGTTGATGCATGGATTAACTCCGCTAGTTAAAATTTCAGGAACCCTACTAGTCAATGAGTATTTGGCTCGAGTGTTGATTGATACCGGGTCTACTCATTCGTTTGTCTCGCCGAGTTTTTCAGAAGGCTTTTCTGTGGAGCCTAGTCAGCTAAAACCGGAGTTAGCCATTTCGACTCCGCTCGGCAAAACAGTATTGGCAGATAAAGTGTATAGAAATAGTGCGGTCCAAGTTAGAAGCCACGAGTTGGCAGTTGATCTCATCGTCCTTGGATTCCAAGACTTTGATGTTATATTGGGAATGGATTGGTTAGCAACACATCATGGGCATGTAGCTTGCTTTGAGAAGATGGTACTCTTCAAGCCGGTAGAAGGAAAACCATTTCACTTTCGAGGGTTGAGAAGTAGAGACATTGCCCGCTTTGCGGCGTTGAGCTTAGCTAACCCTGAAGCAAAGGACTCATCGACTATTCCGGTTGTGAGTGAATTCCTGGATGTATTTCCAGAGGAGTTGCCGGGATTACCTCCAGATAGGGAGATTGAGTTTATGATCGAGCTTGCACCAGGCACAGCTCCTGTTTTCAGAGCTCCATATAGAATGGCCCCTATTGAACTCAAGGAGTTGAAGACTCAGTTGGAGGAACTGCAAGGCCTTGGTTTCATTCGACCAAGTGTCTCACCGTGGGGTGCCCCAGTGTTGTTTGTTAAGAAGAAAGATGGCTCGATGCGGATGTGTGTCGATTACCGGCAATTGAACAAAGTCACTATAAAGAATAGGTATCCCTTGCCTAGGATTGATGACTTGTTCGATCAGTTGAAGGGAGCGAGATTTTTCTCAAAGATAGATCTTCGATCGGGCTATCACCAGTTGAAAATTAAGGCGGAAGATATTCCCAAAAGGCTTTCCGGACTCGACACGGACACTACGAGTTCTTGGTAATGCCTTTTGGTCTCACAAATGCGCTGGCAGCTTTTATGGATTTAATGAACCGGGTGTTCCGGCCATATCTAGATCGATGCGTAATAGTGTTTGTCGACGATATCTTGGTGTATTCCCAGACACGGGAAGATCACATGCGAGACCTTCGCCTTGCTTTGGAAATCCTGAGAGAGCACAAGCTATACGCTAAACTCAGTAAGTGTGAGTTTTGGTTGGAAGAGGTGGCATTCCTAGGCCACGTTGTTTCTGTGGAAGGCATCTCGGTTGATCCAAAGAAGATAGATGCAGTCATGAGTTGGGCGAGGCCCAAGAGTGTCACAGAGATACGTTGTTTCCTTGGACTGGCAGGCTACTACAGGAGATTTGTAGAGGGTTTCTCTAGCCTTGCGGCACCGCTCACTTACCTGACAAGGAAGAACGCCAAGTTTGTATGGAGTGATAAGTGCGAGATCAGTTTCACGGAACTGAAGAAGAGGCTTACTTCAGCCCCTGTCCTTACTGTGCCATCCGGACCTTATGGGTATGAGGTGTATAGTGATGCCTCGCACGTTGGACTTGGGTGCGTACTCATGCAGCACAAGAAAGTCATTGCCTATGCATCAAGGCAGTTGAAGGAGCATGAGAAGAATTATCCCACACACGACTTGGAGCTTGCGGCGGTCGTGTTTGCACTTAAGATTTGGCGTCATTACCTTTATGGGGTGGAGTTCTATATGTTCACTGATCACAAGAGTCTCAAGTATCTCTTTTCCCAAAAGGAGCTGAATCTAAGGCAACGGCGTTGGATGGAATTTTTGAAAGACTATGATTGTACCATTCAATACCACCCGGGTAAAGCAAATGTAGTGGCTGATGCTTTGAGTAGAAGACCTCCGGGGTTATTAGCATGCATGTTAGTGCAGGAATGGAAGCTACTTGAAGACTTGGGAAATCTGGACATTAGTGTGAATGACTCTGTCCGTAGTCCTATCTTGGAAAATGTCACGGTTCGGCCATACATTATAGATTTGATCCAAGAATACCAAGCCACGGATGCTGAATTGTTGGCTTATCGGGACAAGGAAGTTGCTAAGGGTAGTGAGGACTTCTCTCTCACTAGCCGAGGTGCTATCACATTCAAGGGAAGGCTGTGTGTTCCAGCCAATGCAAATCTTCGGAGGGAGATTATGGATGAAGCCCACCGGGCAAAGTACACTGTGCATCCAGGGGGTACGAAGATGTACCGGAACCTCAAGAGTCACTTTTGGTGGCGGAATATGTAGAGGGAGGTTGCGGAATATGTAGCACGGTGCTTGGTGTGCCAACAGGTGAAAGCAGAACACATGCGGCCTGCAGGTCTATTACAGCCCCTTCCGATTCCCGAGTGGAAATGGGAGAACATATCCATGGATTTCATAGTTGGCTTACCAAAGACGGCAAGGGGCTCAGATGCGATATGGGTAGTAGTGGATCGTTTGACGAAGTCCGCTCACTTCTTACCTTACCGAACTACTTTCAACTCTAGTCAGTTAGCCGCTTTGTACATCAAGGAAGTGGTGAGGTTGCACGGAGTGCCCGTTAGTATTGTATCAGATCGGGATCCAAGATTCACATCACGATTCTGGAAAAGCTTCCAGGAGGCTATGGGTTCCCAACTTGATTTCAGCACCGCTTTTCATCCACAGACGGATGGACAAACCGAGAGAGTAAACCAAGTCATTGAAGAGATGCTTTGGGCGTGTATGTTGGATTTCAGAGGCAGTTGGGAAGAGCACTTGCCTTTGGTTGAATTCGCCTATAATAACAGCTATCAGGCGAGTATCCAAATGGTACCATTTGAGGCCTTGTATGGGCGAAGTTGTAGGTCTCCTCTCTATTGGGATGAGGTAGGAGAAAGGAAAGTACTTGGTCCGGAGTTGATTGAGCAAACTGCAAACACAGTTAAGATCATTCGGGATCGATTGAAAGCCGCTCAAGATCACCAGAAAAGTTATGTGGACACGCGCCGTAGGGACTTGGAATTTCAAGTAGGGGATCAAGTTTTTGTGAAAGTATCTCCTAGCAAAGGGATCATGATATTTGGAAAGTGAGGCAAGCTCAGTCCTCGGTATGTTGGGCCTTTTGAGATTATCACACGAGTTGGTGAGGTTGCTTATAGGGTAGCTCTCCCACCTCACATGGCCGCAGTTCACAACGTCTTCCATGTGTCTATGCTTCGGAAGTACATTGCGGATCCTTCGCATGTCATAGACTTGGAACCGTTGGAGATTCGAGAGGACCTCACCTTGATTGAAAAGCCGGTTCAGATTTTGGATCGAAGAGATCAGGTGCTTCGCAACAAGACAATCCCTTTGGTTCTTGTGCAATGGCAACACCATGCTCGGGAAGAAGCTACATTGAAGCCGAAGTCAAAGCAAAGTATCCAGAATTAATTGAATGAGTTTTTGTATAAGTCTGTATATGACTTGTAATTTTATTTTTGGGTTGTAATGCAAGTAGCGTCTAAATTTCGAGGATGAAATTTTTGTAAGGGGGGGAGGATGTAGAGCCCCGGACATTTTCACATTTAATGCATGACACTTTCGTTGCCATTTTGCCTTTAAAGAGGTATAATAAAAAAAAATAATAGGGAAGAAATTGGAAATTTAGAAATGTCAGAAATGTTCCTTTTCGAAGTATGAGCCCAACGCAAGTTGAATCGTCAAAATCGGATGAACGAGTCAAAAGATATGGCCAAAACAGTCTGGACCTACAGGTTCTGAGGGAGCTGCTGCTCCATTTGATGTTTGTGCTCCTGGTCCATGGGTGGAAGAGGAGTACGTCGAGGAGCCTTTGGAGGAACCTCCAGTAGAGGGTTACCATTAGGTGGTTGTGGATTCTGAGTGAATAGCTGTGGGTGAGATGAGAGATATACATTCATGTAATTTGGCGGGTCTGTCCGCACTTTCTTTTGGATTCTTTTGTGTGAACTTGGATTCGTATATACATAGAGGTTTGTTTAGACTTCCGCTGTGCTATGTTAGAGTATGTTTCCACTGTTTATATCCTCTGTTGTATATGCTCTGTGGGTTTTTGCAGGTTGGTTTGTCAAGCAAGTCATGTAAGCCATGTTTAGTCGTCCAAAGTTCACTCTAACTCCTAGGGTGGGTTTTGGGTCGCGACAAGGGTAGCAAGAGGTACCGACCTTGAAAAAATGAGGGAAAGAATCCCCTTCCAAAATGCGCGTGAGTTGCTGCCCTAGCTTGTGGAAAGTGCTCCCCACGAGCTTGAACCTTGATCTTGAAGAAAAACGAGCTTGAGGGTGATTGTGGGTCTTGAAACTCCTTGATTTCTCCCCAAAGCAAACCCTAGGTTTGGAAACCCTTCTCCTTTCTCTCTATCTCTCAAAAGACTCTAAGTGTTGTGTATGAACCCTCAAATGTTCGGGCAAGGCCTTTAAGGCATGAGTGAAACGCCCAAAAGACGAAAACACTTTTAATAAAAATTCTGCAAAAACACGAAGACCGAGCGATCGGTGTTTATGACCGATCGATCGGTTGCCTACCGAGTGATCGGTGTATTGAACGAGCCCTCGACCAAAAATCAACTCTGGAAAATTTCCCCATACATTTTCTTCGATCAGTCAATAGCCTCCGATCGATCGGTTTTGGACCGATCGATCGCTCCATGGACCGAGCGATCGGTTGCCTACAGGTCCAAACTGTTTTGGCTATATCTTTTGACTCGCTCGTCGGATTTCGACGTTTCAACTTGCGTTGGGTTTGTACTTTGAAAAGAAACATTTCTGACATTTCAGAATTTTCAATTTCTTCCTCATTTATTAATTGTACTAGTTTAAAGGCAAATTGGCTACGAAAGTGCCATGTATTAAGCATGAAAAAGTTCGGGGCTCTACAGAGAAAGGAAGAGAGAAAAAGAGGAGAGAGAAAGGAAGAGAGAGAAAGGAAAGGGAGGTCCCCTTGGAGTTTTTCAACGTTCCCGACACGTTGGCGACGTTTGATTTTCTCTTCGGTGTCTCGATTGACGTGTAGAGAGAGAAAGAGAGAATTCTATAGAGAGAAGTGGAGGTTAGAGATAGAGGCGGTTTATCTAGAGGTTTTCCAGCATTTTGATCACATTGGTGATGACCATTTCAACATCCGGAGCCTCGAAAGTTGTGCAGTAGGTAAAATCCCTCTCCATCTCCTCTTTTCCCTTATTTAAGGTACTTTATTTATGTGAAATGGTTTGATGATATTATGTGTGGATGGAAAAAGGTCAGAGACCTTATGAATGATGTATAGATGGGATGGATGGGAGTGAAAATGAAGCAGATGGATGGATCCCTCGATTTGGGGCTGTTTTTAGCTCAGAATTTAGGCTCAGTGTGATTTGCGATAGATCGCAGGGGAAGTGCGATCGACTGCAGGAAGTTATGAGAGCCTGACTGGGCTTCTATATGTGTGATGTGATTTTGACATTGTAAGGCAATGGTAGGGTCCATTGGCCTGGTTAAGTTCCCTATCGGTACTCTTGTATGATGTGATGTTTGTTTTAAGGCAATGGTAGGTCCATTGGCCTGGTAAAAGTCCCACCTCGAGACAACCTTTGTGTATGATGTGATGTTGTTGGGACATGGTAAGGCGATGGAATGGTCCATCGGCTGGGTAATGTTCCACACCGGAACGGTATACCATCGGACTTTGTCCACGGGCATGAGGCCCAACTGGTTCAATTATTCAAGTAGGGCTTGAATAATTGGGGATTTCCTATGGTTAGAAAACCTAACCTACGTGAAATACTGTCTGTGGTCCCTCTTTGGCTTGGTCTGGAGAGGCGGGATCTATTATGAGCCCGGGTTCCTTCGTGACTGATAGTCGGGAGAGTTAGGATGGTATTGGGCCATGGGCTCAAGGTTGGATTGAGGTTTATAGACCCAGTGATGTATTGAATTTACGAACTCAATGATATTACCTTGAGGAGGCATTGGCCTATGTCGGCAGGTATGCACCCAACAGAGGCTGTGATGATATATGATGGTAGCTGTCAGAGGTGTTGTGCCTGACAGGATTTAATGTCAGAGGTGTTGTGCCTGGCAGAGGTTAATGTTAGAGGTGTTGTGCCTGGTAGAGGTTAATGTCAGAAGTGTTGTGCCTGATAGAGGTTAATGTCAGATGTGTTTTACCTGATAGGATTTGATGTCAGAGGTGTAGGATTTGATGTCAGAGGTGTTTCCTGGTTATTAGATGGGTATTCCTGGCATGTTAGATGTGTTATTCCTGGCATGTCAGATGTGTTCCTGGTAATCAGATGTGTTTCCTGACAAGGGTGTCATGTCAGAGGTGTTATGCCTGACAGAGTAATACGTCAAGGACAATGACTGGATGAATTTTACAACTTGGAGGTTGGGAACCTCGAATAGGGTGAAATAGCCCTGAGTGATCTCGGGTCATGAATTACGATATTATTATAAATATGAGAATTGTACTGTACTAATATATCATTACTGAAGAATGTTAATATGTGGAAAATGGTTTAGATGGACTATGGATTTTTGCTGGGCTTTATAGCTCACTCCATCTTATGTCTTCAGATTCTGGAGCGATTGTAGATTAGCAAGGAGCTACGCTTGGTAGAGTCTGGAAAGTGTTCTGGCGTAGTTATGGTACCAAAGTAAGGACTACTGTAGCCAGTGAGGTAATGCATTTGCTTATGATGGGTTATTGTGATGACCAGTTGTTATTGCATATGTAAGCTCATAAGAAAAGTTCAAAATTCTCGTATTTTTGTGGGTAAAGTCTTCCGCTGTGTGTCATTGACGACCGGGCACGTGTCTCAGAACAAGATTTCCTTAGGCGCGGGTTCAGGGCGTCACAATAGAGATCTTAGAACATTTACATTTATGATCCTTAGAGCCTGTACATCGATCTTAGACCTTATCATACAGTTCCTTGTAAGCTTAGTATGATCCTTGGAGCTTGTGAACCGATCTTAGACAATATCATGGGGTTTCTTAAAATCATCATGTGAGTCCCTTACTTAAAAACCCTTTTTATAACTTTGAGAAATCCATGAAAACCCCGATTCATGCGAGACAAGCGAAGCACATGAGAATAATAGCATACTCAAGATAAAAGTTCTTAGAGGCATTAAACCAAACACATGGAGTGCCTAATAATGGTAGTTTACATCAAAGTATAAAACCAACATCACATACCATATCAACCTAAGATTTTAGCATAGAATGAGAAGAACATCATATGGTGAACTAGTATTATCACAAGTTTGGTAGTAGAATGTATCTACTTTGGTGAAATCGATGAATTCGATTCCAAAGGCTTGGAATAAGTGAGAACCTCAAATTCTTAGTTGGAGAACACCAAAGCAGGGAAGATCTTGAACTTCTCTTCAAACTTGAGCAACACCCTAGCCTTTCTCCTTCTTATCCTCTCAAACTCTCTAAAAAATATGCCCTAAGGGTTTTTGAAATCCTTAGGCACGATTTGGGGCCTCTTATAGGCAAGAGTGGTGGTTTAAAGACTGAAACACCCTTAATGAAGCAAAACTACGTATAATCAAACGATCGGTAGTTAGGACCAACCGATCGATCGCATACCGAGCGATCGGTTGAAAACACCCTCTTTGAATTTTTTCCTATACAAAATCTTTGACCAGTCGATAGATGTCGTGACCTAAAAACCACCCTACGAGTTAGAGTGAATCTTGGACGACTTGCCATGACCTACGTGACATGCTTCACAAACCATCCTACAAAATACATGGACCATATACGATAGAGGACAATAATAGCGGAAGCATACCCTACATAGCACAGCGGAAGTCTAACAAAACCTCTATGTATATACATGTAATCCAAGTTTGTACAAAATGAAATCAATAAAAAGAAGGTGCGGACATGCCTGCCAAAATACATGAGTATAAATCTCTCAAGCTCACCCCACTCACTTAGAATCTACCATCTAGTAATAGCCCTCTACATGAGGTTCCTTAGCAGGGGCTTCCTCGACGTACTCCTCTTTCTCTCATGGACCGGGAGCACAGATGTCAAAAGGAGCGGGCGCTCCACTAACACCTGCCAACATCAAAAGTACGGTTGAGCATGGAATACTTAGCGGGTACCAAATACTAACCAACAGTCATAGCATAATAATAATGGAAATAAAGCAGGAAGCAGTTCATATAATTGACAGGAAAAGTAAACAGTTGATAGTTCATTCTTCCATCATATCAAAGTCGGAAAAACTCTTGAAAACATCATGTGCTTGACTTGACTTGAAATACTCCTTTCGTGTTTTAAAACTTGTCTTGTCATGTTCTCTCTTGTTCATTTTGTCATGTCATGCCATGTCTTGCTTGTTGTGTCATGCATGCCATGTCATGTTTTGCTTGCTTGGAATTTAAATATGCTCATGCTACTTGTGAGGGAGGGGAAACCCCTTTTTAGCGAAAATGCATTGAAAGTAAACATTCATGCTTGGAGATTCTTATTCTTGTTAAAAGTGAGGCAAAACATATCTTAAGATATGCCCTACCTCTCATACCAACCCTTACATTTGACCTTGTCATGGTGTTCGTGAATCAAGAATAAAACCCTTGTCTTGAAAAACATCGGTAAATCATATCATGCATGCCGTGCTTGTGGTTTTGTGTACATACTATCATTGAAATAAAACAAGACATGTGGAGTTCAATAATACATGGAATGACATTCATTTCAACTCATAGAAATATTCAGATTGTTATAAGAAATGAATGAATTTATACATGCAATTCTAGAACTAATTCTTCACCTTGGCATTTCATCAAACACTTGGTGTTTACATTATGGTTAAATCCTATATCATGCTTTTCTAGATGGATTAATGTTCATAACATACATGTATGTTCATTATTGGTACAATGCCCTTCCCTTTTCATTCATCACAAAACATACACACGACATCCATCGCCCATACACAACCACCCATCTTTATCCATTCATCCTAACATATTATCATGCTTAGAATTTAGGAAAAACCAAGAAAAGAAGAAGAATATGAACTAGGAGGGTAGCATAGGATACCGACCTTGAAAAGATGAGGAAAACCTCCAAAACGTGTGTGGAGTCGTTGCCGAGCTTGAAGGAGGTGCTCCTCGAGTGCTTGAGCCATGTGCTTGAAGAAATCTAAGCTTGTGATGAGGTAGGGTTCTTAAACCTTTGATTTGCGTCAAGTTGAAAACCCTAGGTTAAAACCCCTTTATCCTCTCTTACTCCCTCTCAAAATGCAGCTAAGTGTATTGTGTGGGGACCCAAGGCTCGAGCAAGCCCTTATAGGCAAGGGTGTAACGCCCAAAAGACGAAAAAACCCTTAATGAAATTCTGTAAAAACACGAAAGACAGAGCGATCGGTGGTCAGGACCGAGCGATCGTCTGCTTACCGAGCGACTGGTGATTCTGACCGAGCTCTCAGTTGAAAACACCCTCTCCGGAAAAATTTCCCATACAAATTAGTGCACCAATCGACAGATATCGATCGATCGGTTGTGGACTAGTCGATCGCTGCTCTGGACTGAGCGATCGGTGCTCTACAAATTTCGACACTAAGTCCATTTTCCACTCAATCCATTACTTGGACTTATCCCACTTCCATCCTAACCTCTTCTAGACATGAATAAGGCCCTTCTAAGGCTATGGTATCTTATTAATTATTTTATTTAATTATTTGGTGGCATTCTTGCAAAATTCTCACAGGTTCCAATTTCTCATTTAATGAAAATGGAGATTAGAACGCATCGTGCGTTGAAACGTATTTCAAAACATATGTAAAAGTTTTGGGGCTCTACATCCTCCCCCCTTATAAAAATTTCATCCTTGAAATTTGGACGATAATTACATTACAATAGCAAAACAAAATTACATGGTATAAACAAAAGCCTATTCAAACAACTCTGGGTACTTTGCTTTGATTTTGGCCTTGTGCTTCCATGTAGCCTCTTCTCGAGCATGATGTTACCATTGCATAAGAACCAATGGGATAGTCTTGTTGCGAAGGACTTGATCTCTCCGATCCAATATCTAAATTGGCTTTTCAACCAAAGTGAGATCCTCTCGGATTTCCAACGGTTCCAAGTCTATGACATGCGAAGGGTCTGAAATGTACTTTCGAAGCATAGACACATGGAACACATTGTGGACTGCGGCCATGCGAGGTGGAAGAGTTACCCGGTAAGAAACTTCACCAACTCGCGTTATAATCTCAAAGGGGCCGATGTACCAAGGACTGAGCTTGCCTCGTCTGCCAAATCTCATAATCCCTTTGCTAGGAGATACTTTCACAAAGACTTGATCCCCAACCTGGAATTCCAAGTCCCTATGGCGAGTGTTAGCATAGCTATTCTGGCGATCTTGATCAGCTTTCAACCGATCTCGGATGATCTTGACTTTGTTCGTAGTTTGCTCGATCAACTTGGGACCTAACACCTTTCTCTCTTCTACCTCATCCCAGTAGAGAGGAGACCTGCAGCTTCGCCCATACAAGGCCTCAAATGGTGCCATTTGGATGCTCGCCTGGTAGCTATTATTGTAGGCGAACTCCACCAAAGGCAAGTGCTCTTCCCAACTGTCCTTGAAATCCAACATACATGCCCGAAGCATGTCTTCGACAACTTGATTTACTCTTTCGGTTTGTCCATCCGTTTGTGGATGAAATGCGGTGTTGAAATCAAGTCGGGAACCCATAGCGCTTTGAAAGTTCTTCCAGATAATGGATGTGAATCTTGGATCCCAATTTGACACAATGCTGACTGGCACCCCGTGCAAACGAACCACTTCCTTGAGATACAATGCCGCTAACTGGTTCGAGTTGAACGTAGTCCGATAAGACAAGAAATGTGTAGACTTCGTCAAACGGTCTACCACAACCCATATTGCATTAGAATTCCTTGCCGTCTTTGGCAAGCTAACAATGAAATCCATGGAGATGTACTCCCATTTCCACTCGGGAATAGGGAGGGACTGTAATAGACCTGCCAGTTTCATGTGCTCTGCCTTCACTTGTTGACATACCAAACACCTTGCCATATATTCGGTAACATCTCTCTTCATATTTTACCACCAAAAGTGCCCCTTGAGGTTCTGGTACATCTTCGTACCCCCAGGATGCACTGTATACTTCGAACGGTGGGCTTCGTCCATAATCTCCCTCTGAAGATGCGCATCGGCCGGGACACACAGTCTTCCCCTGAATGTGATAGCACTATGGCTAGTCAGAGTAAAGTCTCCACTGCCCTTGGCAACTTCTTTGTCCCGTAAGGCCAAAAATTCAGCATTCGAGGCCTGCAACTCTTGGATCTAATCAATGATGTATGGTCGAACCGTGATATTTACCATCACTGGACTGCGGACGGAAGCGTTGACACTGATGTCCAGATTAGCCAAATCTTCTAATAGCTTCCATTCCCGCACCAACTGTGAGCCAACAACCTCGGAGGTCTTCTACTCAAATCGTCACCCACTACATTTGCTTTGCCCGGGTGGTATTGGATGGTGCATTTGTAGTCTTTCAAAAATTCCATCCAACGCCGTTGTCGTAAATTTAGCTCATTTTGGGAAAAGAGGTACTCGAGGCTCTTATGGTCCGTGAACACATAGAACTCTTCCCCGTAAAGGTAATGACGCCAAATCTTGAGTGCAAACATGACCGCAGCAAGCTTCAAGTCGTGTATGGGGTAATTTTTTTCATGCTCGTTTAATTGCCTTGATGCATAGGCAATGACCTTCTTCTGCTGCATGAGGACACACCCAAGTCCAACGTGCGAGGCATCACTGTACACTTCATAACCACCACGCCCTAATGGCACTGTAAGGACGGGGGCCGTGGTAAGCCTCTTCTTTAGTTCCGTGAAATTGATCTCGCACTTATCGCTCCATGTAAACTTGGCATTCTTCCTGGTTATATAAGTGGCAGTGCAGCAAGGCTGGAAAAACCCTCAACGAATCTCCGGTAATAGCCTGCCAACCCAAGGAAGCTGTGGATCTCTGTGACACTCTTAGGCCTCGCCCAACTCATGACTGCCTCTATCTTTTTCGGATCTACCAAGATGCCTTCCGCAGAAACAACGTGGCCTAGGAATACCACTTCCTTCAACCAAAACTCACACTTGCTTAGTTTGGCATACAACTTGTGCTCTCTCAGCATTTCCAAAGCAAGGTGAAGGTCTCGCACATGATCTTCCCGTGTCTAGGAATAGACCAAGATATCATCGACAAACACTATCATGCATCGATCCAAGTATGGTCGGAACACCTCGTTCATTAGATCCATAAAGGCTACCAGCGCGTTCGTTAGACCGAAAGGCATCACCAAGAACTCGTAGTGTCCGTACCGAGTCTTGAAGGCAGTTTTGGGAACATCTTCCACCTTAATCTTCAACTGGTGATAATCGAACTGAAGGTCAATCTTAGAGAAAAATTTTGCTCCCTTTAACTGGTCAAACAAATCATCAATCCTTGGCAATGGACACCTATTCTTTATTGTGACCTTGTTTAATTGCCTGTAATCTATGCACATCCACATCGAGCCATCCTTCTTCTTAACAAATAGCACCGGGGCACCCCACGGTGAGACACTTGGTCGAATGAAACCAAGGCCTTGCATCTCCTCCAACTGTGTCTTCAACTCCTTGAGTTCAATCAGGGTCATCCGGTACAGAGCCCGGGAGATGGGAGTTGTGCCTGGTGCAAGCTCGATCATGAATTCAATCTCCCTATCTTGGAGCAACCCTGGTAACTCCTCTGGAAATACATCCAGGAATTCACTCACGACCGAAATTGTTAAAGAGTCCTTAGCCTCAGGGTTCGATAAGCTTAGTGCCGCAAAGCGAGAATATCTTTACGTCTTAACCCCCGAAAATGAAATGGCTTCCCTTCCAATGGTTTAAAGAGCACCATCTTCTCAAAGCATGCCACCTGTACATGATGAGCTGCTAACCAATTCATCCCCAAGATGACATCGAAGTCCTGGAATCCAAGGACGATGAGATCAGCTGCTAACTTACGGCTTCCAACTTAAACTATACTGCTTTTGAAAATGTGATCTACTACTACTGTCTTGCCGAGAGGAGTCGAAATGAATAACTCCGGTTCCAGTTGACTAGGTTCTGTAGAAAAGCCTTGGGAGAAACTCGACGATATAAATGAATGAGTAGACCCGGTATCAATCAACACACGAGCCAAACATTCATTGACTAATAAGGTTCCTGAAATTATACTAGCTAAGTCAATCCATGCATCAACAACGCATACATATAGGTATATATATCTATATAACATGCCATATACGTACACAAGGAATAAAGCATAATACGACAATCATGTAAAATCGAATAACTCTAAATTCGTACCTTAGACTACATCATCAGATACAAGTGCATCTCCCTCTGTTACGGCAAATACTCACCCCTAATTCGCTTGGCGAGGTGGAGGTGTAGACCGTGCAGGCTGGGAGGATGCCTAGTATGATCCTGCTGGGCGAACTGGGGGCCTAATCCCTTGAGACTGGCCTAGTAATTGCCTCGTCGAGCAATCCCTGATCATGTGGCCCTGGCGACCACAGTAGAAACATCCACCCGATGCCTTCTGGCAATCTCCTGTTGGGTGCCTTTGGCCGCAAGACGTGCAGACCTCATATGTGTAGGTTAGAGGGGCCAGAGGTGGAGCATACCTTGCTGCATGGGGTACAACGGGCCGTGGGGCCAGAAGAGCCTGAGGTCGTGGTGCCTGAGGTATGTACTGCTGTGGAGCTGGAGGCACATAAGATGGCCTCTGTGGTGGTGCTGGCCACGCATACTGAGGTGGTGCTGGCCAAGTGTACTGATAAGGGCCAGTCCGGGCCCACCTCTCTGGAGGTGCTGAACTGCTGGATTGGCCTCTCGCCAAATCCCTCTTCTTAGACACGACCTCCGAGTTGGTCTCGATCAATAAGGCCTTATCCACCACTTCCGGATAAGTGGTGTGCCTGAAGGCCAAAAATCTCCCCATAATGGCGTCTTTGGGCCCTTGCTAAAACCTTCTCGCCTTTATCGCCTTAGTAGCGATCATGTGAGGCGCGAAGCATGATAGCTCCGAGAACTTGGCCTTATATTGGGCCACAGACAAGGAACCCTGCTCGAGGTTGATGAACTCCTCTCTCTTTGTTTTCCCGAGCTCCCACCGGGAAGTATTTCTTGTAGAAGCCATCCTTGAACTCGTCCCAAGTCCATGGTTGACCTTGATTAGTCAATTCCCGAGTCCTCAAGGTGGACAACCACCAATGGTGGGCCTCGCCCTCTAGCATAAAAACTGCCCATGCCACTCTATCTTCCTCCGTGGGTGAGAGGACTGCGAAGATCTTCTCCAACTGGAGGATCCAAGCCTCTACAACTAGAGGGTCCACACTCCCATGGAATGATGGAGGCCTCAGTCTCTGGAATGCCTCAACCCCAGGTGTGAGATGTACTAGAACTGCAGGCGGTGGAGTAGGTGCCGCCGATGACGGAATAGTCTGCCGAGCCGCCAGTATGGCTAGTGTCTCAGCAATAGAGCCTAAGACTTGAGAGAGGTCTGGCTGCTCATCCTCATCTCGAGAAGAAGAGGAAGCTCTAGTGTGTGGTCCGTGACCCCGTGTACCTCGATTCATGACTAAAGTCCTGAGAACAATAGCATCACATGAGTCTAACTTTGAACCACAATTTATTACAATTCCATTTCACAATAATTCAAGTAGTATTATTTGTATAATACTAATATACATCGCATCATAACCATCGGTGTATACATAATAGACTTAGTGTTCTAGCGTTTCTAAGACCCGTACTTTGTTGAAGCAACCATTTTTGACTAAGACTAAAGTTTAGTCTGGCACTTGGAACATGACTCGCTTCTGATTTGCTTCCTTCCTAACTTGCTTCCTGATATATGCTCTTGTCAAGCCGTGGTACCTGATTCTAAGTGACCCTAAAGACCTAAAGCCTAAGCTCTGATACCACCTCTTGTCTCGATCCAAACCTACCCTAGGATTTAGAGTGAATCTTGGACGACTAGCCATGACTTACGTGACATGCTTGACAAACCATCCTACAAAATACATGGAGCATATATGGTAGAGGACGATAATAGTGGAAGCATACCCTACATAGCATAGCAGAAGTCTAACAAAACCTCTATGTATATACATGTAATCCAAGTTTGTACAAAATGAAGTCAACAAAAAGAAGGTGCGGACATGCCCGTCAAAATACATGAGTATAAATCTCTCAAGCTCACCCCACTCACTTAGAATCTACAATCTAGTAATAGCCCTCTACATGAGGTTTCTCAGCAGGGGCCTCCTCGACATACTTATAGCACCCCGGACTTTTCCGTACTTAATGAATAGCACTTTCGTAGTCAATTGGTTTTTTATGTAATCTAATTAATAAATAAGGGGGAATTTGAAAATTCTAAAATGCCAGAAATGTTCCTTTTCAAAAGACGAATCCAATGCAAGTTGAATCGTCAAAATCCGACGAACGAGTCAAAAGATATGGCGAAAACAGTGGAACCTGCAGAGCACCAATCGCTTGGTCCAATGTAGCGATCGATCGGTCCACAACCGATCGATCGGTTGCTATCGACTGGTTAACTTTTTTGAATGGGGAAAAATTTCAGAGAGCTTATTTTTGACCGATCGCCGCTCGGTAGGCTACGGTTCGCTCGGTCTTAACCATCGATCGATCGGTATATTGCGTTTTGCAGAAATTTCATTAAGGGATTTTTCATCTTTCGGGCGTTACACCCTTGCCTATAAGGGTTTGCCCAAGCCTTTAAGGGTTCATAAACCCTAAGGCAGACATTTGAGAGAAAGGGAGAGAAGAGAAAGAGGGGTTTTCACCCAGGGTTCCTCTTGAGCAAAAATAAAGAGTTTAAGCTCCCTAGATCTCACTCAAAAGCTTGGATTCTTCAAATCCAAGGCAAAGCACATGAAGGACTCATTCTCCAAGATAGGGTAGCATCTCCCATGACATTTTAAGGATTTTCCACTTCTTCTTTCAAGGTTGTTACACCCTACTAACTCCCTTAGCAATATCCTAGGATTTCTTAAGTTATTGTGCATTGAATCTTCCCCATTTCTCTTTGTATGGAAATATGCTATATTCCCTAAATCTAAACAAGGAAAATGTGAATGGTGGAATGTATGAATGAAGGAGGGGTTGAGGCGATTGGATGCCGTGTTGTACGATGTGTGATGGGTGTGATGGAAATGGTGGAGGGACATTTTATAAATAATGAACTCACTTTGATAATTTGACGAAAAATATGCACTAAAAGGGTAAAGGAAACTACTAAGGAATGTTCCACGCCGGATGTTTGATAAAATGTCTAAACTAGAAATAAATGAATTTTAAGGAAGAAAATTGAAGTAGGCCTTATGCAATTTTCTTATGAATGATGAATTGACCAAATGCCCTGTAAATTCTCTAATTTCTCACATGTTTATACTATGAATTGAAATGCTATACTCTATCCGTCAAACCATATAGTCACCATGATTACTACAAGTGCTACACAAACTCACGTATGCATGCACCGGGTTTTCCAAGAGTATTTGTACATGATAAATCAACAAGAAAACAAGCATATGTCAAGGAGGTTGGTAGCCCAAGTGAAGGGTGCTAGCCTCTGGCTCACAAGTGAAAGGAAATAAGCAATTGAAACAAGTACATGTCAAGGAGGTTGGTAGCCCAAGTGGAAGGGTGCTAACCTCTGGCTCACAAGAAAATGAAACCATGTCAAGGAGGTTGGTAGCCCAGGGATGTGCGGGTGCTAGCCTCTGGCTCACAAGTATACAAGTCAAGAACAAGTCAAGACATGAAATCTCAAACAAGACAGGTGAAATTTATCCAGATCAATGATCTCTAAGACCTAGAGGGGGGGTGAATAGGTCTATCAAAATAATTTCTAACCAATTTTAATTTTTCAATTAATATGTTTAGAAATCAATGAATAATTCAATCAGACAATCCACACAAATCAAACACAGAAGATTTTTACGTGGAAAACCCTAACGGGAAAAAAACCACAGGACCTTGTCCAGCAATAAACTTCACTATGAAAAGATATCAAGTACAAGACAAGACCTTACCAAAACAGAAACGACGTTCCTAGGTATAGACTCTTACTCTTGATTTCCACGAACCAGCAGGTTCGATCTCCGCCTTAGCAGCTTCAGTTCCACACCGACCAAATCTTTTCAAGCGACTTCAAAACCACGATCACACACGATCGATCTCCTTCCACGAAGGCTCCGGATCAAACACCGGACACACACACAAGGTGTAGGGTTGTGAATCAATTTAGTAAATTTCAAACCCTAGAGGGATCTCATACAGATCTGAGATCACACAATGCAAGATCAAAGATTTAGATCTATACTTGCATTCTCTAGGATTTAAGAAAGAGGAGGGATCAACAAAGATCTAATAAAAGCAATAAGAAAAACCCTAGAAGAGTTTCTCAGACCTCTACTCTTTCAAAAATATCAAAGACACGAATTAGGTCTCCCAAAATTTGTTTATATAGGGTTTAAAAAAAGAATCCAGAAAAAGAAAAATTCTTTTTACGGGGACCGATCGATCGGTGCTCACTACCGATCACTCGGTTCAAAACGGATCGATCGGTGCTAATGACCGATCACTCGGTTATAAATCATCTCTCTGAAAAATTTCCCCATACAAAAATTTGGTCCAGTCGATAGCCACCGATCGCTCGGTAGGCCACCGATCGATCGGTCGCAATACCGAGCGATCGGTTGAGACAGAATTTTTGCCAAAACCATTTTCATTTTATTTTTATTTGATTCAACTAAGATCAAATAACTTTGGTAGGCTTAAAACTATCCTCCTAGGTATTTTTAGGGTTATCTAAGTCAAATCCAACCTAGGTAGGGGTCTCTAAGTCCATTACCTGTCTAGATCCGGAGTAGAAGCTTTTTCTTCTCTTTCTTCAATCTTCTTTAAGCTTTAGCTCTTCTCTTCTCTTCTGACAAGTTGAACATGACTCGACGACTTGACTCACATGACCTATCTAATGATCACGGAATTTGCCAACACCTATTTAGGGATTTACAATCTCCCCCTTTGGCAATTCCGGGACAAAACAAGACTAATTCATATACTAGGTTCAAATTTTCCCAATTGATTCAAAAATGGAAAATTGACCTTTACATGACAAAAAAATATTATTACAGGACTTTTGACATGTTAGCTTGTCATGATTCACCAAACTTAGAACCTGTTTGCCTGCACATGCTAAATCAAAAACCTGTGAAGCATGGGAAATAAAATATGGGATAAAATATTGGAAGAATGAAAATATGTATAACATAACATCCACATTCCACAATACTATATCCATAACAGGTTAAGCATTCCATAACATCATCCAAAACATTTATTACCTCATCCAACACATTAACACCAAAATCTCATCCATAACATCTATAATACTATCAACACATTCTCCCCCTTTTTGGCTCGAAATGCCAAAGGTGGATTAGAAAAGTAATGCATAAACCATTCAAATGAGATGAGATAGAAGATAAGGATCTTAAACCATTGAATTCTATACATCCATAACAAGTCAAGAAGATCCAAATGGTTTTGTACTAAGTACAACCAAGACATAATACATCGAAAATGTCATACAAAAAACTATCACTCAACAATGGACTAAGATAAACTCCTATCACGAACTATCACTCCTGCTCATCATCAGAAGTGAGCTGGGACTTATAGTAAGCTCGAAAATCCCGAACATCTCTCTGTACACCTAGCACGGCTGCATCGAGAGATCCAAGTCTACCACGAACCTCTGTAGTAAACTCCTCGTATGATGAAATATGAGTCCGGAGATCCATCTGCATCTCTCGGATCATCCTGGCAAGATCATCCATAGTGGCCGGAGGAGGACGAGATGACCCAGCACCAACTTCTGCTCCCTCCTCTGTATCTCGAACTGAGGCATGTGAGAAACTCTGAGATAGGGTCTCTTTATTGATTGGACCCTTCGGTTCTCGAGTAGGAACACCAGGAGGTGCAAATACCCCTTGTGAACCAAGAAGCTTAGTGATAAGAGATCCAAAAGGAAGGGCTCCAACTACAGTGTCAGATCGATGAGCTTGGATCATCAAATCGATAATATGTGCTGCAAGATCAATATCATGCCCATGAAGAAGACTGAATAGAAAACGAGCTCTTTCTTCCCTAAGGTCCGCAGTATGAACCTTTGGGTGGATATTGGCACTCATGACTAGGTTTACAAGTCTTGCATCCCTAGTGAGTTTAGACACTTCAATGAGAGAACCAACCCAAAATGAAGGAGTGCCACTTAGAAACGTAACAACTTGTTCCATGGTTTCTTTATCCTCATCAGTCTTATATCTATAAGGATAATAAGCATTTGGAACTCGAGGACAACCAAGAATAGTAGCAATCAGATCAGGATTTATTACCACAGATTTTTCTAAAGCTCTAGTTTTGAAAGACCAAGTTTTCAAGTTGATATCAGAAAAATTGGAATAAAATTCCTGAACCAACTGAATAGGAGCTGGACATGATAGATGGAGAATACCTTCCCATTGACGATCGACAATGAGCTTAGGAAGGTAATATCATCAAAGTTTGAAATTTGAATTCCTCGCTCAACCATGATAGCCTTCTTGCTAAAATATTCACGGTAAAGTTGAGCAGCCGAAGGATTAATGAAAGAAGATGACCGACTGGCATGAGAAGATGAGGCTTTACCCTTGTTTTTACGAGTTTTATCAGCCAAGGCCTTTTGGCGATTCTCAGCAGTAGAATCAATCATTCTACGAATTGGCCTGTCCCCAATGGAAATACCATGCCCTATTGGAGTGAAAGTAAATGGCTCTAGGTTTTCCTCATCTTGAGGAGGATCCTCTTGGTTGTTGAGGACCAACCTTCGACGTTTGGGAACACCAGACATGAGATAGGCAAGAAGGATTAGCGACAAAACGAAAGCCATGGAAGAAAATGCAAGAAAATGATGCCCTAGATGAGAAAATCAATCTAAATCGAAGAAAATGCACAAATCTTACCTTTTAGATGCTTGGGAAACCTTTAGAATAGAAAGGAATGACCGTATGGAGGATTTGGAGGAGTAGGAACCGAGGGATCGCTCTGGAGGTCGGAGAACAAGTGAACAAAAAAATAGAAATGAGGGTTTTATAACTCTGTTCACGAAAGACCGATCGATCGGTCTTTAGCACCGAGCAATCGGTGGTCTGAAAACTTTTCAAAAATTTTACATTTAAAACCTTTTCTCCCCCTCAACCAATGGAACATTGAAAATTCATTTTCACCTCAAAATGACCAACTGACCAAAAAAATATGCAACATGTGATTTCATAAAAATCATAAATAATAATCACCCAAGAATTGATATATCAAGTATAGGCATAAACAAGGATTATGTAAACATTAATTGATTTTCACCGGTGATTAAATATGGTATTTGCATCAAATTCACAATCAGAGTCAAGATACAATTAGAAGTAATGTGAGTATGAAATCAAAATTCATTACTTGACTCTTTGAATTGGTTTCCTTCCTTAATCTAGATTTTGACATTATATTTCAAATGGGACTCTAAAATTTTTCAAAAACTAGTTTTAAAACCAATAATCATCCATATTTATATGATGAGCAATTTTTACCCCAAATTTGACTAACAAATTTATTTCATTTCTTTTTCAGTCAAATTGTACTCATTGTGAAAATTCTTTTTGGAGTACACATATATAGTTTTTAGCACACTGGTGACTTTCACTCAAGTGAGAAGGTAGCTCTTTCTAATGACAGTAGGGGCTTTCACACTAGCAATCCATATAGATACCTACTATTTGTCTAGGTAGCCATTACTCACTGTTTGCATTCACTAGTAGCTATCACACAAACTCACAGGTAGTCCTCTCCATGTCAATAATTTTTATTACTAGGGGGCTCACCTTATGAAATTTTTTATGACATTGGTTATTCTAGATTTGATTAATCTAGGGAACCATATGGTATAATATCAGAACCTTTAAATAGGAACTAAAACCATCTAAAGAATCAGTCAGAGTGCATGTGCAAATTAGAACATCTTTGTATGCTCAACTCTAACTGAGGTTAATTAGCATGACCAAATTCAATCACAAGATCAAACCAACAATTGAACTATCCTATTTTATTCAATCCTATGAAATATTTATCCTTGGATTATATGGTTAAATATGATTTCAAGGAAATAACATTAAGCAAAAAGATAGGACAAATAAGGTCATACAAACACATTATTGTTTGCAATATTTTTCAATTTTTTGAATGTTTTTGGATTTTTATTACTTAAAGAAAATAACAAAAAAAATAGCTCATGACATAAATAGAACATGAAGAACACATAGGCTATGAAACAAGTACATCTTTACTCAACTCCGCACAAACCTATGGATGTCCTAAGGAATTCAGACCTAAGGGAATCTAAGGGTTTTGTTAGAATGTCCGCAAATTGATTCTCTGTTTGGACATACTCTATAGACACAATGTTTTGCTCAACAAGATCACGGATGAAATGATGTCTTATGTCTATGTGTTTTGTGCGACAATGTTGAACGGGATTTTTGGAAATATTGATAGCACTAGAATTATCACAATACACAGTCATAGTGCTCTGTTCAATCCCGTAATCATTCAACATCTGCTTCATCCACAGAAGTTGAGTGCAACAACTGCTAGCTGCAATGTACTCAGCTTCTGCAGTGGAAAACGAAATTGAATTCTGCTTTTTGCTAAGCCAAGCAACTAAGCAATTTCCAATATAGAAACATCCTCCTGAGGTGCTTTTCCTATCATCAGCATTTCTGGCCCAATCGGCATCGGAATATCCCACTATCGTGGCATTTGTATCAAAAGAATACAAGAGGCCAAATGATAGAGTTCCACTCACATATCGAATGATATGCTTTACTGCAAGCAAGTGGGACTCTTTTGGGCTCGCTTGATAGCGGGCACAAGCACCAACACTAAAGGCTATGTCAGGTCTAGTAGCAGTTAGGTAGAGTAAACTACCAATCATGCTTCTATAAGAAGTTTGATCAACACCTTTGCCTGTAGCATCTTTACTAAGTTTTGTAGTAGAACTCATAGGAGTCCTTACATGCTTAGCAGAACTCATTCCAAATTTCTTCACTAGATTTTTTGCATATTTGATTAGAGATACTGAGATCCCAGAATCCAATTGCTTGATCTGAAGACCAAGAAAGAAACTTAGCTCACCAACCATGCTCATTTCAAATTCATTTTTTATATGTTCAGCAAATGAATGAGCATGTAAGTCTAATGTGGAACCAAACACTATGTCATCAACATATATCTGGGCGATGACAATATCACCTTTCACATTCTTTATGAAAAGGGTTCTGTCTACTCCCCCTCTCGAAAATCCGTTTTCTAAGAGATAAGTAGTCAGTCTCTCATACCAAGCTCTTGGAGCTTGTTTTAAACCATAGAGAGCCCTTTTCAGTCGATAGACTTGATCAAGGTGATGTGGATCTTCAAACCCTTTTGGTTGTTCCACATAGACTTCTTCATGTAGAATGCCATTCAGAAAGGCACTCTTAACATCCATTTGAAAAAGTTTGAATTTCATATGGCAAGCTACAGCTAGAAGAATTCTTATTGATTCTAGCCTGGCTACAGGAGCAAACGTTTCATCGAAGTCAATACCTTCAATTTGGGTGTATCCTTGTGCAACTAACCTAGCCTTATTTCTTATGATAGTACCTTTTTCATCAGATTTGTTCTTGAAAATCCATTTGGTACCTATCACATTTGTATTGTTAGGCCTAGGTACTAAATACCAAACATCATTCCTAGTAAACTGAAGTAACTCTTCTTGCATTGCATTTATCCAATTATCATCTGCAAGAGCTTCAGCTACATTCTTGGGTTCAAAAGATGAAGTATAGCAAATGTAGCTAACTTCATTTTCAATTTGTTTCCTCGTTCTCACTCCACTTTCAACATCACCAATTATATCAGTGGGGGTGTGAGGACTCATTACCCTAGGATGTGTAGGTTTTGATGGAGATGTTTGCTTATCAATAAGAGGAGTTGAAACAGTTTCAACATTTTCATTTTCAGCACTTTCATCATCCTCAAGTTGCACATATTCAACACCGGAGTCATCCACAACTACATTTATGGACTCCATAATTGTAGAGGTTCTCAAGTTATACACTCGATAAGCTCTACTGTTGGTGGAATATCCAAGAAATATCCCTTCATCACTCCGGGATTCAAATTTGCCCAGTTGCTCTCTATCCTTAAGGATATAGCATTTACTTCCGAATTCTCGAAAGTACTTGACACTAGGTTTCTTGTTATTCCACAACTCATATGGGGTTTTCCTTGTTCCAGGTCTTACAAAAACTCTATTAACTATATAGCAAGCAGTGTTAATTGCCTCAGCCCAGAAATGAGAAGCTAGATTGTTGCTATGAAGCATAACTCTAGCCATCTCTTGGAGAACCCTGTTCTTCCTCTCTACTACACCATTCTGCTGAGGTGTAATAGGTGCAGAAAATTCATGTTTGATACTCGACTCATCACAAAATTCGTTGTACTTAGAGTTTTCAAACTCTTTTCTATGATCACTTCGAATTCGAGTGATTGGGCATCTTTTCTCATTTTGAATTTTTAGGGAAATACTTTTGAAATTGTCAAAAGCATCGGATTTCTCTCTTATAAATGCCACCCATGACATTCTTGAGAAATCATCAACCATGACTAGGATGTATCGCTTTCCACCTAGACTTTCAGTTCTTGTACGACCCATAAGGTCCATATGAATTAATTCCAGTGGATATGAAGTAGCAATACTTGAAGTCTTCTTATGTGGGGTTCTAATTTGTTTACCAATTTGGCATGGCCCACACACAGCAGTAGAAGGCTTTCCTAGTTTGGGAACACCTCTCACAAGCTCTTGCTTAGAGATTTTACATAGGTCTTTGAAGTTCATGTGACCTAGTCTTCGGTGCCACAAATCAACCTCCTCAATTTTAGTCTTATAACAGACATTTGAGGGAATAGGACTGGGAGTTAAGCCGTAGCAATTGTCAATGGTTCTCAATCCTTCTAGAACACACTTACCTTTACCATTAATGACTAAGCATTTATTTTGGGTAAAGTGCACAGCATGATTATCATCACATAGTTGACTTATGCTAATTAAATTAGCTTTCAGTCCTTCAACAAACAAGGCATCCTGGTGAATCGATGATACCCTTTCCTTTGACTAAAGACTTGCTTCCATCACCAAAAGTAACAGTCCCATCTGGACAGTCCTCAAATTGAATAAATAAGGACTTGTTACCTGTCATATGCCGAGAACACCCACTGTCGAAGTACCACATTTCTGTGTTTTGGGCTTTCAAGGCAGTATGAATGACAAAGCACTTAAGGTCTTCCTTTCTTACATACACAGTCTTTAAACTTTGTTTAGATCTTTGATCATTAATCTGTGTAGTAGAGACCTTTTTCCTTTTTGTCCTCCTTGACCTTTTTCTGTTTTGTTCAGTTCTAGTTTTTTGATAAGTCAAATTATTTCCTCTTGAATAATCATTTGGAATAAATTGACCAGTTCTTGTCCTAGAGATTTGAGCAATTCTATTAACATCATCGCTCAACATTCTAGACTTTTTAGCTAGAACCTGAATCTGCCTTTGAAGAGTCCCTTGACTTTGATTTTGGTTCCATGAACCATTTCGGGGAGCTCTCCTAAATGCATTACAATTAGGTCGAATGTGACCTCTCACACCACAAAAGTGACATGTGGGTATGAATCTTGGAAGAGGAGGAGGATTTCTTCTAACAGGAATTTGATTCCTTAAAGCATTCACTCTAGGAGCTGTATTTCTAGGCTTTACAAAATTTGTATAAGCCTTAGTACTTGATGTAGAAGGTAAATTTTCTTTAGGATCAGAATGTATTGGCTCAAACACTGCACTAGCCATTGTACCAACAGCTAAAGGACCAGTTGGTGTGTCAACATGTCCTATCCCAGATCTACTCGAATTTGATCCATACTTTCTAACTAATTCATCTAGGCAGCTAGTGTTACCAAACATTCTTACTTCTTTTTCAAGAGTATAGACCTTCTGAATCAAGTCAGTCTTGTCTTTAAGGGTAATTTGATGTTCTTTTTCAAGAAATTTCACCTTATCAACAAGAGAGACTTTAAAAGTTTCCAGCTCCATTTGCAGAGTTCTTAACTCTTCAATTTCTTTCATGGAAGTGTCTCTTTCAACTTCTAATTTTCTGACCACATTAGTCAATGAGACATTCTCTTCCAAAAGACATTGAACTTTTATAACAAATGCTTCTTTTTCATTTTCCAACTGACTAACTAGTGCACTCTTCTCTTCTGCTACTAGTTTACAGATATCTCTTTCATTTTGAATGAGTTTGACTTTTTTTGCTCAAAGAGATTTTTGTTTTAGTCAGTTTCAAACTTTCAGCATACAACTTATCATAAGTTGTTTTCAAATCTTCATCACTTTCAGAGTCAGTTTGACTCTTCTGTAAGTCATCACTAGACTCAGTATGAATACTCTCATCACTTCTATCCTTTTCATCAACCGCAGAGGTAGTCTCAAGAATCCCAAAAAGGGAAACAGTGAAAGCCGTATGATTTCCAGTATCTTCACTTGAAGAGGAACTGTCCGATTCTTCATTCTCGGAATCACTGTCATCCCAACAGGCATTCATCACCTTGCCCTTACTCTTCTTCTTGTTAGGACAGTTAGGTGAAATATGACCGAAGCCATGGCATTCATAACATTGAACACCTTGGGATTTCTTGTCACCACTCTTGGAATTTTTCTTGTTTTCCCAGGGCTTAGACTTTGACTTCTCAAAAGATTTTCCTCCCTGTTTGGGATTAAAACTCTTTTTCGTTCTAAAAAATTTTCGAAATTTTTTAACGAAAAGAGCCATTTCTTCCTCATTCATTTCTCCATCACTGTCATCCTCATCCAAAGTTTCCTTGATGGTTTTCAAGGCTAAAGATTTATTCTTCTTGGATGGACGTAGATTGAGTTCATAGGTTTGGAGTGATCCAACCAATTCCTCAATCTTCAGAGAGTCAACATTTTTACTCTCTTCAATTGCAGTGACTTTGGGTTGAAATCTCTCTAGGAGAGATCTAAGGACTTTTCTAACTATTTTGGACTCAGATATTTTCTCACCTAAATTGAAACTAGCGTTGACAATGTCACTAAGTTTTGCATAGAATTCATCAAAAGTGTCATTGTCTTCCATGTTTAAATGTTCAAATTTGGTGGTTAACATTTGGAGTTTTGAGATTTTAACAGTGGTAGTACCCTCATGGGTAATTTCAAGAATGTCCCAAGCCTCCTTTGCTGTTTCACATGAAGAAATTCGTCTGAATTTCTCAGCAGTGACTGCAGTAAAGATAGCATTGAGACCTTTAGTGTTCCAACCACTTGAATCAAGCTATTCTCTGGTCCATTCATCAGAATATTTAACGACAGTCAAATCACCTACAGTTTTTATGGGCGTAGTCCACCCATTTTGTATAGACATCCAAATTCTCTCGTCAATAGATTTGAGAAAGGCTCTCATTCTAGCTTTCCAGTATGCATAATTATTTCCATCAAAAAGTGGGGGACGAGAGACGGATCCTCCTTCTCTTAGAGTACTCATGATCACGGATAATACAGGATCACACTGAAGGGATTAGCCTTATCAGTGAACAAGCTCTGATACCAATTGAAATTTATCCAGATCAATGATCTCTAAGACCTAGAGGGGGGGGGGTGAATAGGTCTATCTAATAATTTCTAACCAATTTTAATTTTTCAATTAATATGTTTAGAAATCAATGAATAATTCAATCAGACAATCCACACAAATCAAACACAGAAAATTTTTACGTGGAAAACCCTAACGGGAAAAAAACCACAGGACCTTGTCCAGCAATAAACTTCACTATGAAAAGATATCAAGTACAAGACAAGACCTTACCAAAACAGAAACGACGTTCCTAGGTATAGACTCTTACTCTTGATTTCCACGAACCAGCAGGTTCGATCTCCGCCTTAGCAGCTTCAGTTCCACACCGACCAAATCTTTTCAAGCGACTTCAAAACCACGATCACACACGATCGATCTCCTTCCACGAAGGCTCCGGATCAAACACCGGACACACACACAAGGTGTAGGGTTGTGAATCAATTTAGTAAATTTCAAACCATAGAGGGATCTCATACAGATCTGAGATCACACAATGCAAGATCAAAGATTTAGATCTATACTTGCATTCTCTAGGATCTAAGAAAGAGGAGGGATCAACAAAGATCTAATAAAAGCAATAAGAAAAACCCTAGAAGAGTTTCTCAGACCTCTACTCTTTCAAAAATATCAAAGACACGAATTAGGTCTCCCAAAAGTTGTTTATATAGGGTTTAAAAAAAGAATCCAGAAAAAGAAAAATTCTTTTTATGGGGACCGATCGATCGGTGCTCACTACCGATCGCTCGGTTCAAAACGGATCGATCGGTGCTAATGACCGATCGCTCGGTTATAAATCATCTCTCTGGAAAATTTCCCCATACAAAAATTTGGTCAAGTCGATAGCCACCGATCGCTCGGTAGGCCACCGATCGATCGGTCGCAATACCGAGCGATCGGTTGAGACAGAATTTTTGCCAAAACCATTTTCATTTTATTTTTATTTGATTCAACTAAGATCAAATAACTTTGGTAGGCTTAAAACTATCCTCCTAGGTATTTTTAGGGTTATCTAAGTCAAATCCAACCTAGGTAGGGGTCTCTAAGTCCATTACCTGTCTAGATCCGGAGTAGAAGCTTTTTCTTCTCTTTCTTCAATCTTCTTTAAGCTTTAGCTCTTCTCTTCTCTTCTGACAAGTTGAACATGACTCGGCGACTCGACTCACATGACCTATCTAATGATCACGGAATTTGCCAACACCTATTTAGGGATTTACAACAAGTATGCATGCATGATTTTCACAAGCAAGACCGAAGCATGAAAAAGGTTTTTGAACATGAGTTTTACCAGAGTTTTTGCATTCATGCACGCATGTTAAGATATTTATATTGCTTCATGTTCAATGCTATTTATCTTATGTTGCTAGTATTGCTTTAACTCGATATTTTGTATTGTGCTCCATGTTGTTGTGTTTTTGGTTATTGCTATGGTTAGCTAGTAGCTTGTACTCACTGAGTATTCCATGCTCAGCCGTACTTTTATGTCGGCAGGTACTGTGGGAGTCCTCGACCTCGAGCCTTAGGTCGAGGAAGAGTACATAGAGGAGAGGGAGCCATCTATCTCGTTACAGTCCTAGGAGGATAGGGATTTGGACATGTGGCCATACCTCGACTATTGTTGAGAGGAGAGTACGAGAGAGTTCTTTTTTGTAAATTTTGATATTTTGATAGGTGGGCCTATCCACCTTTGAATTGATATGTTATGTATATTTTCACTTGGAATACTAATTTGGAGTTATAGAAGAAAATAGAAAGTTAGTTCCTATTTTCGCATTCATGATATAGCTTCCGCACTCTGATTATTATTGTGTTATATCATGTTTAGCCTTGTTCATTACAGGATGGTTTGACAGGTATATATAGTCACACCTAAAGTATCCCTTAACTCCTAGGGGGTATTTTGGAGCATGAGAGAAGTGGTATCAGAGCCTAGGTATTAGAGTCCCTAGGGTCACTTAGAACTAATACCATGATTGAGCAAGGCAATAGGTGTATGAAGAGTTGTATTCCAAGTATAGACTAACAAGTTAGTCTTGGTTAAAACTGGTTGAATTTCAACCAAACTTAGAGTCCTACACTAGGAGCATGGATTGTATGTTATGATATTGTGTTGTATACCATGTGTGCACTATTTTGTGCTTAGTAAATATGCTTTGAATGAATGGTGAAATTGTAACTAAATGCGTATCCAAGTTGTACTCATGTTGTATTGTCGTTCTTAGGAGAAATCATGAGACGCAATACTCAGGGTCGCGGATACAACACAAGGGGCAATGGAAGTGATGCTCCATCAGGTGATGATCAACCCGACTTTGCCCAAGCTTTCGCTTCAATAGCCGAGACTTTGGCTATGTTAGCGGCGAGGCAATCGGCTACTCCGCCTAATGCCGCACTTATACTGGCTCCTCCTAATCGAGCACAAGCCGGAATAGAGACTTTTCTGAAGATGAGGCCTCCAATATTTTGTGGAAGCATTGATCCACTTGTGGCCGAGGGATGGATTCGACAATTGGAAAAGATATTTTCGGTGTTAGCACCTATTGAGGCGGAAAGGGTTACATGGGCCGCCTTTATGCTTGAAGGTGAGGCCGATCATTGGTGGAAGTCCACACTTAGGACCCGGGAGTTGGCCCAACAGGGTCAAGACTGGATTTGGGGAGAGTTCTTAGACGTCTTCAACAAGAAATGCTTCCTAATTGGGATGAAATAGAAGAAAGAGGTCAAATTTCTTACCTTAAAGCAAGGTAATATGTTTGTTGCAGCTTATGAAGCCAAGTTCTCGGAGCTATCTCGATTTGCTCCACATATAATAGCGACCGAGGCTATGAAAGCCCGAAAATTTGAGAGAGGATTGAAGGCTTACCTCAAAGATCGAGTTTCGATGTTCCGGCACGAGACTTACTTCGAGGTATTAGACAAAGCGTTATTAGCAGAGGCTAATTCTGAAGAGTTCTTCAAGAGAAGAGGGATAGAGAAAGGCCAGTCTAGTAGTTCAGGGGAGAAGAGAGCTAGGACTATGTCATACCAGTCCGCTGGGTTGGCTCAGTCACAGAGGATGTCTTCCGCACCACAGGCTCCCCGTCCTTTTGCTCCACTGGATTTTCGCCCAGCTACCTCATATGCTCCTCGCCCTGTATTACCTCAGACTACGGGTTATGCCCCTCTCACCTATTCACATGATGTCTGCACCCTTTGTGGAAGGAGGCATCCAGCAGGGCAATGCCGAAAGGCTACAGGAGGCTATTTTCATTGTGGCAACCAAGGCCACATGATTCGGGATTGCCCTCGACGTCATCTACCAGCCCATTTGTAGGGGAGTAGGCCCCCTGTTAGGCAGACATCTCAGCAGGGTTCTTCCCAGGCTTTGAGGGCCTTACCGTCTACACGGCCTCCTCGTCCAGCCACCCAGGGTCGAGTTTTTGCCCTATCCGAGAGAGATGCACGTGCATCCGACGATGTCGTGCAAGGTACGCAAGAATTCTAGAAGTTTTAAGTTGTGAAAAATTTCCATTATATGATGAGTTGTTATTTATACTAGGGGTTACCTATGTATGATGTATGTCATGTTTGAAATCTACTGATGTTAGTGTTTAATCGTATAGACGCCTTATTAGTAAACGAATGTCTCGCCCGAGTGTTGATCGACATAGGATCTACTCAGTCCTTTGTTTCACCTAGTTTCGCAAAGGAATTTTCGACTGAGGCTACTACGTTAGAGCGGGAGTTGACCATTGCAACTTCACTTGGCAAGTCAGTTGATACGGATAAAATATTTAGAGATTGTGTGGTTCAAGTGGGGGAGAATGAACTATTAGCCAATCTCATCGTCCTAGATTTCCAAGACTTGGATTTCGATGTCATCCTAGGAATGGATTGGTTATCAAACCATCACGGCCATGTTGCCTGCTTTGAAAAGATGGTGAATTTCAAGCCGAAATGAGTGAAACCATTTTACTTTTGAGGATTGAGAGAAAGGGATATTGCTCGCCTGGCAGCCTTGAGCTTAACAAACCCAGAAGCACAATAATCCTCGGTCATTCTGGTCATGAGTGAGTTCTTAGATGTGTTTCCAGAAGAACTTTCCAGATTGCCTCTGAATCGGGAGATTGAGTTTACGATAGAGCTTGCTCTTGGCACCACTCCGATTTCAAGGGCACCGTATAAAATGGCCTTGATAGAGGTTGAGGAACTGAAAAAGAAGATTGAGGAGTTAAAACAACTTGGTTTCATCCAACCTAGTGTCTCGCCATGGGAAGCTCCGGTCCTCTTTTTAAAGAAGAAGGACGGGTCGATGAGAATGTGCATAGATTACCGACAGTTGAACAAGGTAACTATCAAGAATCGTTATCCCTTACCATGGATAGACGACCTATTTGACCAACTGAAGGGAGCGAGATTCTTCTCCAAGATTAATCTTAAATCAGGATATCATCAGTTAAAGATCAAGGCGGAAGATGTTCCGAAGACGGCCTTCAGGACTCGGATGGGCACTACGAGTTCCTTGCTATGCCTTTTGGGTTGGCGAATGCACCAGCGACATTCATGGATCTAATGAATCGGGTGTTCCGATCATACTTACATCGATGTGTGATTGTGTTTATCGATGACATTTTAGTGTATTCCCAGACATGGGAAGATCACGCACGAGATCTCTGCCTTGCTCTGGAGATGTTGAGAGAGCATAGGCTATATGCTAAATTGAGTAAGTGCGAATTCTGGTTAGAGAAGGTAGCATTTCTCAGGCATGTAGTGTCAGCTGATGGCATTTCTGTTGACCCAGCAAAGATTGAGGCAGTTACGAGTTGGGAGAGACCCAAGAGTGTCACCGAAATCTGGAGTTTCTTTGGATTGGTAGGCTACTACCAGAGGTTTGTGGAAGAATTCTCCAGTTTGGCCGCACCTCTCACTTACTTGACGAGGAAAAATACCAAGTTTAGTTGGAGTGACAAATGCGAAGTGGGCTTCTAAGAGTTGAAGAAACGCCTCACCACGGCCCCTGTCCTTACTGTGCTATTCGGACGTGGTGGTTATGAGGTGTATAGTGATGCTTTGCACATCGGACTTGGGTGTGTCCTCATGCAGCACAAGAAAGTCATTACCTATACATCAAGGCAATTGAAAGAGCATGAAAAGAATTACCCCACTCATGACTTGGAGCTTGCTGCTGTCGTGTTTGCACTCAAGATTTGGCGCTATTACCTTTACGGGGTAGAGTTCTATGTGTTCACAGATCACAAGAGCCTCAAGTACCTCTTTTTCCAAAAGGAGCTAAATTTACGGCAACAGCTTTGGATGGAATTTTTGAAAGACTACGAGTGCACCATCCAGTACCATCCGGGCAAAGCAAATGCGGTGACGGACGCTTTGAGTAGGAAACCTCTATGGTTGTTGGCTCATATGTTAGTGCGGGAATGGAGATTATTGGAAGATTTGGCTAATCTGGACATCAGTGTGAATGATTCCGTCCTCAGCCCTGTTTTGGCAAATGTCACGGTTCGGCCGTATATTATAGACTTGATCCAAGAGACTCAAGCCACGGATGCCGACATGTTGGCTTTCCGGGATAAGGAAGTTGCTAAGGGTAGTGAAGACTTCTCTCTCACTAGCCGAGGTGCTATTATATTCAAGGAAAGATTGTGTGTTCCTGCTAATGCGGATCTTCGGAGAGAAATTATGGACGAAGCCCACCGTTCGAAGTACACAGTACATCCTGGGGGTACAAAGATGTACTGGAACCTCAAGGGGCACTTTTGGTGGTGGAATATGAAGAGGGATGTTGTAGAGTACGTGGTACAGTGTTTGGTGTGCCAACAGGTGAAAGCAGAACACTTGAGACCGGCTGGACTTTTACAATCTCTTCCTATTCCCGAGTGGAAATGGGAGCACATCTCTATGGACTTTATTGTGGGGTTGCCAAAGACGGCTAGAAATTTTGTTGCTATATGGGTTGTGGTCGATAGACTGACGAAGTCTGCCCATTTCTTGCCATACCGGACTACATTCAACTCAAATCAGTTAGCGGCGCTGTACATCAAGGAAATAGTTCAATTGCACGGGTTACCAGTGAGCATTGTCTCGGATAGAGATCCTCAATTCACTTCCAGGTTTTGGAAGAGCTTTCAGAGTACAATCGGTTCCCGGTTGGACTTTAGCACGGCTTTCCATCCACTGACAGATGGGAAAACTGAGCGAGTGAATTTGGTTATTGAAGATATGCTCCAGGCATGTATGCTAGACTTCAAGGAAAGTTGGGAAGATCACCTACCTTTGGTGGAATTTGCCTACAACAATAGTTATCAGGCAAGCATACAGATGGCGCCTTTTGAGGCTTTGTATGGGAGAAGAGCTAGATCCCCGTTGTATTGGGATGAAGTTGGGGAAAGAAAGGTGTTGGGCCCCAAATTAATTGAACAAACCGCGGATAGGGTCAAGCTTATCCGTAAGAGGTTGAAAACCGCACAGGATAGACAGAAGAGCTACGTCGACAACTGAAGGAGAGACTTGAATTTCGAGTTGGCGACTTTTTTTTTGTCAAGATTTCACCAACCAAGGGTGTCATGAGGTTCGGGAAGCGAGGAAAGCTAAGTCCGAGATATGTGGGTCCGTTCGAGATCATTACTAGAGTCGGTGAGGTGGCTTACCATGTTGCCTTACCAGCTCACATGGCGGCGGTCCACAACGTGTTTCACATCTCCATGCTTCGAAAGTATATCCCAGACCCTTCTCATGTCATCGAGCTTGATCTGGTAGAGATTCGGGAGGATCTCACACTAGTTGAGTAACCAGTGCAGATCTTGGACAGGCGAGATCAAGTCTTGTGCAACAAGATCATTCCCTTGGTCTTGGTAAGATGACAACACCATTCAATGGAGGAAGCTACATGGGAACGAGAGGTCGAAGTGAGAGAAAAGTATCTTCAGTTATTTTTTTAGGACCTTGGCCTTCCCTTGTATTTTGTTGTGGTTTTGTGCATATATGTATCGTCCAAATTTTGAGGATGAAATTTTTGTAAGGGGGAGAGAATGTAGCACCCCGAACTTTTCCGTACTTAATGAATAGCACTTTCGTAGCCAATTGGCCTTTCACATAGTCTAATTAATAAAAGAGGATTTGAAAATTCTAAAATGCCAGAAATGTTCATTTTCGAAAGATGAATCCAACGCAAGTTGAATCTTCAAAATCCGACGAACGAGTCAAAAGATATGGCCAAAACAGTAGAACCTGCAGAGCATCAATCGCTCTGCCCAATGTAGCGATCGATCGGTTCCCAACCGATCGCTCGGTCCAAACTGACGATCGGTCGGTCCACAACCGATCAATTGGTAGCTATCGACTGGTTAACTTTTTGTATGAGGAAAAATTCTAGAGAGAATGTTTTTGATCGATTGCCCGGTCAAAAACCGGTCGCTCGGTCTTAACCACCGATTGATCGGTATATCGTGTTTTGCAGAAATTTTACTAAGGGCTTTTTCATCTTTTGGGTGTAACACCCTTGCCTATAAGGGTTTGCCTGAGCCTTTACGGGTTCATAAACCCTAGGGTAGACATTTGAGAGAAAGGGAGAGAAGAGAAAGAGGGGTTTTCACCTAGAGCTCCTCTTGAGCAAAAATCAAGAGTTTAAGCTCCCTAAATCTCACTCAAAAGCTTGGATTCTTCAAATCCAAGGCAAAGCACATGAAGGACTCATTCTCCAAGCTAGTGCAGCGTCTCCCATGACATTTTAAGGGTTTTCCTCTTCTTCTTTCAAGGTTGGTACACTCTACTAACTCCCTTAGCAATAACACAGTATTTCTTAAGTGATTGTGCATTGAATCTTCCCCATTTTTCTTTGTATGGAAATATGCTATATTCCCTAAATCTAAACAAGGAAAATGTGAATGGTGGAATGTATGAATGGAGGAGGGGTTGAGGTGATTGGATGTCGTGTTGTACGATGTGTGATGGGTGTGATGGAAATGGTGGAAGGGCATTCTATAAATAATGAACTCACTTTGATGATTTGATGAAAAATATGCACTAAAAGGGTAAAGAAAACTACTAAGGAATGTTCCACGCCGGATGTTTGATAAAATGTCTAAACTAGAAATAAATGAATTTTAAGGAAGAAAATTGAAGTAGGCCTTATGCAATTTTCTTATGAATGATGAATTGACCAAATGCCCTGTAAATTCTCTAATTTCTCACATGTTTATACTATGAATTGAAATGCTATACTCTATCCGTCATACCATATAGTCATCATGATTACTACAAGTGCTACACACACTCATGCATGCATGCATGAACCGGGTTTTCCAAGAGTATTTGTACATGATAAATCAACAAGAAAATAAGCACATGTCAAGGAGGTTGGTAGCCCAAGTGAAGGGTGCTAACCCCTGGCTCACAAGAAAATGAAACAAGACAAGGGGGTCGGTAGCCCAAGTGAAGGGTGCTAGCCTTTGGGTCACAAGTGAAAGGAAACAAGCATTTGAAACAAGAACATGTCAAGGAGGTTGGTAGCCCAAGTGGAAGGGTGCCAGCCTCTGGCTCACAAGAAAATGAAACCATGTCAAGGAGGTTGGTAGCCCAGGGATGTGCAGGTGCTAGCCTCTAGCTCACAAGTATACAAGTCAAGAACAAGTCAAGATATGAAATCCCAAACAAGAAAGACACGCATGCATGATTTTCACGAGCAAGACCGAGGCATGAAAAAGTTTTATGAACATGAGTTTTACCGGAGTTTTCGCATTCACGCACGCATGTTAAGATATTTATATTGCTTCATGTTCAATGCTATTTATCTTATGCTGCTAGGATTGCTTTAACTCGATATCTTGTATTGTGCTCCATGTACTTGTGTTTTGGTTATTGCTATGGTTAGCTAGTAGCTTGTACTCACTGAGTATTCCATGTTCAGCCATACTTTTATGTCGGCAGGTATTGTGGGAGTCCTCGACCCCAAGCCTTGGGTCGAGGAAGAGTACGTAGAGGAGAGAGAGCCATCTGTCCCGTTGCAGTCCCAGGAGGATAGGGATTTGGACATGTGGCCATACCTCGACTACTGTTGAGAGGAGAGTACGAGAGAGTTCTTTTTGTATATTTTGATATTTTGATAGGTGGGCCTGTCCACCTTTGACTTGATATGTTATGTATATTTTCATTTGGAATACTAATTTGAAGTTATAGAAGAGAAGAAAAAGTTAGTTCCCGTTTCCACATTCATGATATAGCTTCCTGAAAGTATGCCTCTTTTTAATTTTAGAAACACAGTTCTTGGGGGGCATACATCGAATCCCAAGATCTGACTAAGATTCTAATTGATTTTATTCAATGAAGGTAGGAATAACATTCACCTTTGCGACTTTGAAATTGTTAAGTCAAATCCACGTTAAAATAGTACTCGCAAAACTTCACAAGTGTCAAGTCTCCTGTCGGTTCACACGAACCTTCTTTTTCCTTTAAAGCTTTCTCTAATGGAAGCTAATGGCCCTTCCAAATTTCCAGCTCTAGCAATCTTGAATAAAAGATCTAATCTTTATTGATCAAGAACCTTTCTTGATGAACAAGATGAATTCTTTCTTTTTCTCAAGATCCAATCAAGAAGACAAAAGAAGAGAGAGATGGGTGTGACCATACACCTCAAGGAGAGAGAGGGGAGGGCGTGAGGTTTGAGGAGAGGGGAGAAGTTTCCAAATCTGGAAAATTCAGGAAAATTCAAGAATGTCCAAAGCCTTGGACGTCCATCCCTTTTATAGGCTTCATTGGTTGCTTGAAACCAAAGTTTCCTAATCCTTATCCAATAAGGATTCCTCAATTAGTTTCCTATTTGGTTTCTCCATAATTAATTAGGAATAATCAAAATAGAAACTAATCTCATCCATTAGTGTCCAACTAATCTTATCCTTATCCTAATCCAATTAGGATTCCTTGATTAGCAAGAAACTAATAGAATCTTTGTCAAATAAGGAATATTTAATTAGTAACTAACTCTAACTAACTAACTAACCTTATCCAATAAGGATATTAGTTATTAGAAACTAATTAAATAAATAATAAAAATTATTATTTCCTCCTTGAAGTGGGGTCCCACCCTAGGTGGGTCCCACTCCACACGCCCAAAGGGTTTCCAAAACCCTCTTGGTCACTTGAATTATTCTTTTATAATAATTCCCAATAGGTCCTACCCATTTGGTTTTTCACATCTAATGTGATTCCACCTTTTAGAGCTTCACTATACCATATAGTGCTTACTTAGAGAAATGAATTAATTAAATTAAATACTTTAAGAAGGTCCTTGTGTGTGGGATCTAAAGGGATCTCTTATTTCCGGTTCTGGGACCAAGTACTTCACCTTTTTGGTTAAAGCATTGTTACTAGGAAACACCTTTCCTAAAACTCCATTAGGATCATAGAATGTTATCTAAGTCCCTGTACTTCCACCAATCACAATTAATGTCTATTAACACAATGTGATTAACCTCCAGAAATTAGAGAATTGCTTGTAAGTACCATAACACAGTATATTTACAAATAAATCATTCCACATTTCGATATCACTTGTAAGCTTCCGGGATTGGAACAATTCCACTGTCTTAGTCCCTAGCTTATGAATAGAACCCTTTCTCATGATTACTTTTCATTGAACTGAACCTCCAAAACACTTTTGAAGAAACATTAGAAAAGAACTGACATTTATATATATTTATATATACATTTCCATATTGAAAATATCAACTTCGATAAAGACCATTTTACCGAAAAGCACCAGTACTGGATTTAACAGTTCAATTCAACAAGTATCACCTTGATATCATTATCTCCAATTAAGGAGTTGTGGATTCCTTATTGAGTGTTTACACACTTCTCCAAACATTGTGTACATGACCCAACGTACCCGGAGTTAGTCTTGTGTATTGGACATTGCCGATTGGCACATCAAAGCCATATAGACAAATGTCTGAGAAGATGTTAACCTCTCAGGTCTAAGGACAATTTGTCAAATGGATAACCCTAATACAATCTGACAGTGTCTTCCATAGGGTATCCACTAGTGACCCCGTTCAGTATTATGTACTTGCTACATATACTCACATGTTAGTCAAGAGTCACCACTCTCTGTGAATGAGATTCATCACACTATCTCATAGAACTATACATGTGCAAGCCATGATGAAGTACGGTGCCCAACCAGTACTCTAGAGGCGTCGAACAATATTAGGTTTACAAGGAACCGGAAAATCATATCTCCTCACAACCTTTGCATGATTTTCCTACAATGTTACCTATGGAACTTTATGTCATCATTATATGTGACAGTAATTAATATAAATACCCTTTATAGTTGGTTGTGTGAATATGATGCTTGTCTAATCAACATAGAAAAGTCTCTTATTGGCTTTCGAGGGCATATATGTCCAACAATCTCCCACTTGCACTCTAAGCCAATTAGATATAATACCCATCTTCTCAGTGATGTTTCTCAAACAGCAATTGAGACATAACTTAATATGTATGGGTCTGTCATGTCTGCTTTACCACAACTATTGTAGTGATGCAATAACACTTGCAACTCTTGCAAATTTATTATCAATAACCATAGTCTTAATAGACTAAACAAAAATAATACTGTCCAACAGTCATTTTCTGAAGTTAACTTGCTTGTGCTTTACCATTGTACAATGCTCCGGACTAATCTGCATAATATCTTATCACATCAACATGTGATGAATATCCGGTCTAGTACAAGTATATTTTCTCATGATATCATATATCTAAGAGAAACAGATTCCATCCCATAAAGGTAGAAACTCTTTTCTTGAAATCTTACTTGCACAAAACATCATTGTTATTGGGAGAATAACAATATCATTTTCCTTTTCTCTCTAAACCATTTAGGACTAAGAAAACATGATATCAAAGTTTTTGTCATTTATTACAAAATTGCTAGATCAAATCTAAGAGAAGAATAATATTCATACTTCATTTGCAATGAAAAGAATATTATCTTTGCTAGAGCCAGGAAAATAATTATGCTCCCACTAACCAATTTGCACACAAATGATACTTTCATTCTTAGATGAAAATCAAACAGTTTGATTACTACATAAGAATAAAAGTTAGTCCAACTACAGATTCTAGGACCTGTGGGTTCTAGTGTACTATTTAGGTATAGTGAAAGTAGAGAGTTGATCTCTATCAATTCTCATAGTTATTGGTCTATTGGGCTTCCGCTTCTAGAACAATTCTAGATTCAGTTTCTCTACTAGGAAACTTGTATTCCTGTTTACAAATATCTTTTGTTATCCAGGAATAGAGACTAAATGTCTCTAATGCGAATCCCAAGCTCATCTTCTATCAAATCATATCCAATATAATTCGATTTAACAACACCATCATGCTATGGTTTGTTCTGGGAATTATCTGAGACAAGATGTAATGAGAGTAAATTATGAAATTTCTATTAAGAGGTATTCTTCTCAATCATGGAAGACTTACCTAGCTATTTATTTATTTCAATACGGAATTCCTTGAACTTTTCAAAGAAGGTGAAATAAAGTTAGCTACCTCTTAATGGAAGATTCATATAATTACGATCTTCCAACTTTTGTCCCATTCCCAAGTAGAAGTTTTATTTACTTAAATTTCTTATTCTCCTTAACAAACATGCAACTATTGCACTTATGCAAGATCATACCAAGCATTAGGAGCTGGAGGTTCTAACAATTAAGTTGGACTTGATGAGTATACAATCTGGACAATCCTTCCAAAGGTTTGTCCTGTATCCAATGACCAATTGCTTCACCATGAAGCACAATCCTTATACTTTCCTTTCTTCTCAGAAGAGCCTTTGTCCATACTACTAGAATACCTTTCCAATGGAAAATCTTGGATTTCTTTCCTTTGCATAAATGCTCGGGATTTAGAAAATCCAATTCTTTTGAACATCTTTGCTAGTAGCATTGAACTCTTCAAAGGTTCTTAGCCATATGCAATATGTGGGATTTCAGACAATCTGATTTCCTACTTGTTCAACATAACCATATTAAAGGACTCCGGGAGTTTGTCGAGGATCATATCCTCTAATCCCATAAATTTATCTCAGAACCAAGAATTGGGATTTATAATTCCAATGGTCTCTATCATATTCTTTGTGACTGGGTTTCCCTAGTCAACTTGGTCTCCACTTGTCCTTTTATATAGTAAGCTGTCTAGCAGCCCTATTGTATTCTGAAAACATCTCATCTGAGATTTAACATCAGTAGTGAGAACTTGGGCAATTATTTAGATAGTAAGCACAAACTTGAGATTCCTTTTCCATTCCAAACACTTTGAATTGGTCAAGAGATTCTCATTAAAGTCTTGGTAAGGTGGTTATAGAATGACATGAAAATAAAACATACATCATAATACTTCACACATTATAATATCATTAGATCAGGGCTTTCGATCTTTGATGATATTGCTCATCATTCAGTCAAATTTCATAGACCTCTCAATCTATAAAATTAGGAGATATGCTATTTCATATTTCTGATGAGCATTGGGTGCCTTATAATACACATGCAATCTTCCATGCTAGGATAGTACCACACATGCACTACAAGGTGGATAGTAACTATCCATCACTGAACATCTCATGCATAACTCCTTATGTTAATCAGTGATTCCCAATTTTCTTGTGACCTCCAAGGATAACATGACTGTCACCTGTCAGCCGTCATGGTCCTTGGTTAAGTGAAACCCATTATTCTCAGTTGTCATATGATCAAGTAGGAATATGCCCCCATGCTAGTTGACACTCCTTATCAGGCCATACACATTCCTATCTACTATAGAAATAAAACACTAGGAGTTTAATTTAGACTGAATTATGTCCGATTCCTGTCAGAGAGACAAGACTCAGGCTAATTAATTCCTAGTCTTATTGATAATGGAAGGTCATAGGCAACATTATCCCGTAGGATAGATTAGCCCATTTAATTTACTTAATATTTTTCTTGAGGGAAAACAAAATATCATGAATAAATTATACATTTAATGCATATATCAAAAGCATTCACAATATTTATCATTGTATCATATGTATAGAACAATATACAAATATCATCACATGATAATAAATCAAATTTCGTTTTAATTAGATCAAACTAATTCCAATGAACTCACTAGCCCTAGAAATCTTATTGGATCTAATCCAAGGGTACAAAGGTTATTTTTTTTAACATTAGTGGGCTTTAGATGGTTCATTCATCCATATGATGGACCATTGGTCATACCAAGCACCATGGGCCCAGCATAACAATTATAAAGTGTCCATGTGCATCACTAAAGCTCATAAGTCAAAATGGACTATATTACCCTTTAATTCTCTACGAATTATTTTTAGCACATTAGGGTTCACCAACCCTAAGTTTAAAAAGAAATTATGAGAGTCTTTAAACAACTCTTTAAGACCTCTACTAGGGTCTATATGTGTTACTCAAGCACTTCCCATAATCGTGAATATTGTTAGCTTACATCTATACCAATTAAGGCACAATTATCTCATAATCATGTAAGTAACATTCCACGTAAAAATTTCAACATGGACTAGATGCATCACGTCCAAAAGGGCTATAATAATGTGTTTTATTTAAACACAAACTTTTTATGTTTGAACAAAACACATATTGTAGGGTTTGATCCAATTATCCAAAATTTGCATAAAAACGATAATCACATTATCACAAGGGTTATAGACTTTTCTAAGCAACTAAAAGCTATAACAAATCATCACATGAAATACATAATATAGCCGCACAATGGGTCCACATGATCATGCTATCTTACAAATCCTACAACTACTCTTGTAGAACGCCTTCCAAGATTTATTTTCCAAGCGATCACCATCATCTTTGATCTTCAATATGATTTCTCTATAGAGAAAAACCAGCAACTCCTAATACTAAGATTACATCATATTCAAAATAAGAAACCTTGAGAAACCACCCAAAATAGGGTGCTCAAGAGGAGTACAACTCATAAGAAGAAAGAGAAGAGAATAGAGAGAGAAGAAGAAGGCATGATCATGGAACCCATCCACCATTCAACAAGAATATATATTAACAATTCATCAACTATGAATAATAACATGGCATGAAAAATTACTTAGAAAGTCCATAACCTCAACAAGGGTTTTGTTAACCTTAGGGAAACTCTTTCCCATATGGTTAAGGTCTCTATTAACATTTAATAGAAAAACCCTAGAGCAAAGAAAGCAAGCAAGTCTAGAATGAATTCTTAAGGTTTTTAGATCATCATTAAAAGAAAACAATTTTCCTTTAATGCTTGAAAATCATTAAGAGAAACAATTTCTCTGAGATTTAATCTAACCCTAAAATTCATCCTCACATTCCTCAATTGATAAACAAATAGAAAACACCATATTAAATTCGGCTAGGCTAGGGATCTAATCCCTTCTATATTATTTTGATCTAATAACTATTAAAAGAGCAAAATAAAAATCAGCAAATCGCTAATTTTTAATATCACTTTATATTGATTCAAAATCAATAATAGGTGAATTTAAAATTTTTCATAAGTACCAACTGCTTTAGGGATTATTTGATTTAACAATTAAATAAAATAATACCCTAAACAATAGTATTAAATGTCCATAAAATAATTGATCTCTATCAATTAAAATTCACTTGAGATAAAACCCTGTATCTCAACCAATGGCATTTATGTAATTACTTGATTAACTATTAATCAAATAAAAACTTATAAATACTATGTAGCCGAAAATTTTGAGCACATGTAATTGATCCAAATCAACTACAATAATTATGGTATTATTCCCATAAACTTTTTAGGGAACCATAAAAGATATCATAATTAACATTTAATTAAATGATAGCCTGTGGACTCGAAGTAGATAATTAAACAATTTAATTAAATCTCAGCCCGTGCTTTCGAATCAAATAATTAAACTATTTAATTAATTGATAGCCTATTAAATGATTTAATAGCATCCCATGCTCTCAAATCAAATAATGGAATTCAGGAAAAATTTGAAAGCCTCTTGAAAAATTAATTTAGAAAACTCCTTTTCCCGCTTTATATTTTCGACTCAAGTTTTGACCCTCAAAATGATTGATTCTGAAAAAACTTTCTTCACAAAAGTTGTAGATCTTTTCGACGGCTTCGAAACGATGTACTGACGGACCTAAATCGAATTTACGGTCACAAAGTTATGGCCAAAATACCAAAACTATATCGATCCTTCTAATCAAATACAAATCCGAAAATCCATGAATCTTTAATCGAAATAAGCTTTAATCTCCAAGAAAACTTAAGCAAGGGTGTCTAACACCATGAGATTTATTAATTAACATTTAATAAAAAAAATCTCATCTATATTTGCTAGCCAAAATATCAATAGGTATCTAAGTGGTATATATCAAAGGGAAAACTTGCCCGGGGCTCACCAGAATAAATTAAACAATTTAATTTCATATAAAAAGGATCTCTAAATCCTTAAAGGGCTTTAACAAAATTTATATCTCTATACACCTATCTCTAATAGAATTAAGAGAGGTTTTGAAATCATCCAAAACTGAAATTAGCATCACACTAATTTCTAAGGGCTTGATTACTCCCTCAATAACTAGAGGGGGATCCCTTAACCCGACCAATGATTATCTAATCATCAAGAATCTAGAAGATTGATTCATTAGGGTAACCAAAATTCATAGGGGAGGCAATCTTAATATAAATCTTGATTAAACTCAATAAAATCAAAGAGAAGCATAGCCAAGGCTCTGATACCAATGAAAGTATGCCTCTTTTTAATTTTAGAGACACAGTTCTTGGGGGGGCATACATCGAATCCCAAGATCTGACTAAGATTCTAATTGATTTTATTCAATGAAGGTAGGAATAACATTCACCTTTGTGACTTTGAAATTGTTAAGTCAAATCCACGCTAGAATAGTACTCGCAAAACTTCACAAGTGTCAAGTCTCCTGTCGATTCACACGAACCTTCTTTTTCCTTTAAAGCTTTCTCTAATGGAAGCTAGTGGCCCTTCCAAATTTCCAGCTCTAGCAATCTTGAATAAAAGATCTAATCTTTATTGATCAAGAACCTTTCTTGATGAACAAGATGAATTATTTCTTTTCCTCAAGATCCAATCAAGAAGACAAAAGAAGAGAGAGATGGGTGTGACCATACACCTCAAGGAGAGAGAGGGGAGGGCGTGAGGTTTGAGGAGAGGGGAGAAGTTTCCAAATCTGGAAAATTCAGGAAAATTCAAGAATGTCCAAAGCCTTGGACGTCCATCCCTTTATAGGCTTCATTGGTTGCTTGAAACCAAAGTTTCCTAATCCTTATCCAATAAGGATTCCTCAATTAGTTTCCTATTTGGTTTCTCCATAATTAATTAGGAATAATCAAAATAGAAACTAATCTCATCCATTAGTGTCTAACTAATCTTATCCTTATCCTAATCCAATTAGGATTCCTTGATTAGCAAGAAACTAATAGAATCTTTGTCAAATAAGGAATCTTTAATTAGTAACTAACTCTAACTAACTAACTAACCTTATCCAATAAGGATATTAGTTATTAGAAACTAATTAACTAAATAATAACAATTATTATTTCCTCCTTGAAGTGGGGTCCCACCCTAGGTGGGTCCCACTCCACACGCCCAAAGGGTTTCCAAAACCCTCTTGGTCACTTGAATTATTCTTTTATAATAATTCCCAATAGGTCCTACCCATTTGGTTTTTCACATCTAATGTGATTCCACCTTTTAGAGCTTCACTATACCACATAGTGATTACTTAGAGAAATGAATTAATTAAATTAAATACTTTAAGAAGGTCCTTGTGTGTGGGATCTAAAGGGATCTCCTATTTCCGGTTGTGGGACCAAGTACTTCACCTTTTTGGTTGAAGCATTGTTACTAGGAAACACCTTTCCTACAACTCCATTAGGATCATAGAATGTTATCTAAGTCCCTGGACTTCCACCAATCACAATTAATGTCCATTTAACACAATGTGATTAACCTCCAGAAATTAGAGAATTGCTTGTAAGTACCATCTCACAATATATTTACAAATAAATCCTTCCACATTTCGATATCACTTGTAAGCTTCCGGGATTGGAACAATTCCACTGTCTTAGTCCCTAGCTTATGAATAGAACCCTTTCTCATGATTACTTTTCATTGAACTGAACCTCCAAAACACTTTTGAAGAAACATTAGAAAAGAACTGACATATATATATATTTATATATACATTTCCATATTGAAAATATCAACTTCGATAAAGACCATTTTACCGAAAAGCACCAGTACTGGATTTAACAGTTCAGTTCAACAAGTATCACCTTGATATCATTCTCTCCAATTAAGGAGTTGTGGATTCCTTATTGTGTAACGCCCCGAAATACCCCCTAGGAGTTTAGGGATATTTTAGGTGTCACACTACGTACCTATCAAACCATCATGTAATGCACAAGATAAAATACAGTACTAACAACGATAATCAGAGCGCAAAAGCTAACATATATGCGGAAGCGTAAACAAATTTTCATTTCTTCTGATGATCCAAAATAGTATTCCAAGTTAACATAAATACAAGACATGTCTAAGTCTAAGGTGGACAGGCCCACCTATCAAAATATCAAAATACACAAGACTCTCTCATACTCTCCCCTCAACAGTAGTCGAGGTATGGCCACACATCGAGGTCTCGGTCCGCCTGAGACTGTAATGGAATAGCCGGCTCTCTCTCCTCTATATACTCTTCCTCGACCCAAGGCTCCGGGTCGAGGGCTCCCTCAGTACCTGCCGACATGAAAGTACGGCTGAGCATAGAATACTCAGCGAGTACAAGCTACTAGCAGACCATAACAAAAATAAAACACACAATGGTAATATCATACAAGCAGTAATAGAAACATCACAAAAGAAACAGTATAAGGCATGATACAATACAAGCATCCTGACGTGCGTACATGAATGCGAAAACGCCGATAAAACTCATGTTTGAAAACCCCTGTCATGTCCCGGTATGCCTCGTAGAAATCATGTATGCGTGCATGCATGAATGCATGATCATCATTTTGTAAACCTCCATCTTGTAACTTGTGAGCCAGAGGCTAGCACCCGAATCTCCCTGGGCTGCCAACCTCCTTGATATGCAATGCACTTGTGAGCCAGAGGCTAGCACCCGAATGTCCCTGGGCTACCAACCTCCTTGATATGCAATGCACTTGTGAGCCAGAGGCTAGCACCCGAATGTCCCTGGGCTACCAACCTCCTTGTTATGAAATGCATGGTTTTCTTGTGAGCCAGAGGCTAGTACCCGAATGTCCCTGGGCTACCAACCTCCTTGACAATAGGTGTTTTAGGGGTTATCTTGTGAGCCAGAGGCTAGTACCCGAATGTCCCTGGGCTACCAACCTCCTTGACAATAGGTGTTTTAGGGGTTATCTTGTGAGCCAGAGGTTAGTACCCGAATCCTCCCTGGGCTACCAACCTCCTTGACATGCAATATTTTCTTGTTGGTTATTATATGCACATGCTCTTGAAATCTCGGTTCATGCTATCATGCGTGCTCGTGTACGTGTCCATAGTGACAATCATGATAATGGGAATAACCAAGATATGACATTACAATTCAATTCATGATATGAACATCGGTAACATAAGTAGTTTGCATAACATTTGATCAATTTATCATTTATAAGAACGCATGCATAAAACCCATTTCTATATTCTTCATTGAGATCATTTATTCATAGTTTAGGTATTTTGTCAAACACTTTCATACATTATTCCTTAGTAGTTTATCTCCTTCTTTTTAATGCATATTTTCTATTCAATCACACAATGGTAAGTTTGTTATTTGTACTATGCCCATCCTCCATTTTCCAATCCACAACCCATACATCATACATCACACATTCGACATCCAATCGCCGTATCCAACCTCCATCCAAGCATCCCTACCCTGTCTTTATCTTGTTTATATTTATTATAGATGACACATTTTGCAAGGAATAAAACATACTAACAAGAATCATATTTCATAAGGAAAACCTAGATTTATTGCCAGAGTAAGTTAGTAGGGTGTACTAACCTTAGATCAAGGCTTGATCCTTGGTGGGAAACTTGATTGAAGCTCCAAAAGGGTAGGGAACAACCCTTGCTTGAGGAAGACTCGAGTTGGGGAAGAAACCCCTTTCAAAACGTACGTGAGATGGCTGCCCTAGCTTGGAGAGTGGCTCCCACACGAGCTTGAGCCTTGAACTTGAAGCAAATCCAAGTTTGAGGACGACCTAGGATGGTCCACCCCTTTGATTTCTTCCTCAATCCCAAACCCTAGGTTAGAGCTTCCTCCTCTTCTCTCTCTATCTCTCAAAATCTCTCAAATGTTGTAAGTGAGGCCTCAAAGGGTCGAGAAAACCCTTATAGGTAAGGGTTTAACACCCAAAAGATGAAAACGCCCTTACTGAAATTTCTGCAAAAACGCGAAGACCGAGCGATCGGTGGTTATGACCGATCGATCGGTTGCCTACCGAGCGATCGGTGTTCTGACCGAGCGACCAGTCAAAAATCTGCTCTCTGGAAAATTTCCCCATACAAAATTTTTGACCGTGCGATAGCTACCGATCGATCGGTTATGGACCGATCGATCGCTGACTGGACCGAGCGATCGGTTCTCTGTATGTCTGGACTGTTTTGACCATATCTTTTGACTCGCTCGTCGGATTTCGACGATTCAACTTGCGTTGGGTTCGTCTTTCGAAAACGCACCTTTCTAACGTTTCGGAATTTCTGATTTCTCTCTTATTTATTAATTAGACTATGAGGAAGGCCAATTAGCTACGAAGACGGTATTCATTAAGTATAGAAAAATCCGGGGTGCTACATATTGAGTGTTTACACACTTCTCCAAACATTGTGCACATGACCCAACGTAACCGGAGTTAGTCTTGTGTATTGGACATTGCCGATTGGCACATCAAAGCCATATAGACAAATGTCTGAGAAGATGTTAACCTCTCAGGTCTAAGGACAATTTGTGAAATGGATAACCCTAATACAATCTGACAGTGTATTCCATAGGGTATCCACTAGTGACCCCGTTCAGTATTATGTACTTGCTACATATACTCACATGTTAGTCAAGAGTCATCACTCTCTGTGAATGAGATTCATCACACTATCTCATAGAACTACACATGTGCAAGCCATGATGAAGTACGGCGCCCAACCAGTATTCTAGAGGCTTCGAACAATATTAGGTTTACAAGGAACCGAAAAATCATATCTCCTCGCAACCTTTGCATGATTTTCCTACAATGTTACCTATGGAACTTTATGTCATCATCATATGTGACAGTAATTAATATAAATACCCTTTATAGTTGGTTGTGTGAATATGATGCTTGTCTAATCAACATAGAAAAGTCTCTTATTGGCTTTCGAGGGCATATATGTCCAACACTTCCGCACTCTGATTATTATTGTGTTATATCATGTTTAGCCTTGTTCATTACATGATGGTTTGGTAAGTATGTATAGTCACACCTAAAGTATCCCTTAACTCCTAGGGGATATTTTGGGGCGCGATAGTACTCCTCTTCCTCCCATGGACCGGGAGCACAGATGTCAAAAGGAGCAGGCGCTTCACTAACACCTGCCGACATCAAAAGTACGGCTGAGCATGGAATACTCGGCGGGTACCAAATACTAACCAGCACTCATAGCATAATAATAATGGAAATAAAGGAGGAAGTAGTTCATATAATTGACAGAAAAAGTAAACAGTTGATAGTTCATGCTTGCATCATATCAAAGTCGAAAAAACTCTTGAAAACATCATGTGCTTGACTTGACTTGAAATACTCCGTTCGTGTTTGAAAACTTGTCTTTTCATGTTCTGTCTTGTTCGTTTTGTCGTGTCATGCCATGTCTTGCTTTTCGTGTCATGCATGCCATGTGATGTCTTGCTTGCTTGGAATTTAAATATGCTCATGCTACTTCTGAGGGAGGGTGGTTTAGAACCCCCTCTTCCTAAATGAGATACAACTTGTGAGGGAGGGGAAACCCCTCTTTAGCGAAAATGCATTGAAAGTAAACATGCATGCTTGGAGGTTCTTATTCTTGTTAAAAGTGAGGCAAAACATAACTTAAGATATGCCCTACCTCTCATACCAACCCTTATGTTTGGCCTTATTATGATGTTCGTGAATCGAGAATAAAACCCTTGTCTTGAAAAACATCAGTAAATCATATCATGCATGCCGTGCTTGTGGTTTCGTGTACATACTATTATTGAAATAAAACAAGACATGTGGAGTTCAATAATACATAGAATGACATTCATTTCAACTCATAGAAATATTCACGTTGTTATAAGAAACGAATGAATTTATACATGTAATTCTAGAACAAATTCTTCACCTTGGCATTTCATCAAACACTTGGTGTGAACATTATGGTTAAATCCTACATCATGCTTTTCTTGATGGATTAATGTCACAACAAGCACGTATGCTCATTATTGGTACAATGCCCTTCCCTTTTCATTTATCACAAAACATACACACGGCATCCATCGCCCATACACAACCACCCATCTTTATCCATTCATCCTAACATATTATCATGCTTAGAATTTTGGGAAAACCAAGAAAAGAAGAAGAATATGAACTAGGAGGGTAGCATAGGGTACCGACCTTGAAAAGATGAGGAAAACCTCCAAAACATGCGTGGAGTTGTTGCCGAGCTTGAAGGAGGTGTTCCTCGAGTGCTTGAGCCGTGTGCTTGAAGAAATCCAAGCTTGTGATGATCTAGGGTTCTTAAACCCTTGATTTTCCTCAAGTTGAAAGCCCTAGGTTAAACCCCTGTCTCCTCTCTTACTGCCTCTTAAAATGCAGCTAAGTGTATTGTGTGGGGACCCAAGGCTCAAGCAAGCCATTATAGGCAAGGGTGTAACGCCCAAAAGATGAAATAGCCCTTAATGAAATTCTGCAAAAACACGAAAGACCGAGCGATCAGTGGTTAGGACCAAGTGATCGGTCACTTATCGAGCGATCAGTGATTCTGACCGAGCTCTTGGTTAAAAACACCCTCTCTGAAAAAATTCCCCATACAAATTAGTGCACCAGTCGACAGATACCGATCGATCGGTTATGGACCGGTCGATTGCTATTCTGGACCGAGCGATCGGTGCTCTACAAATTTCGACACCGAGTCCATTTTCTACTCAATCCATTACTTAGACTTATCCCACTTCCATTCTAACCTCTTCTAGACATGACTAGGGCCCTTCTAAGGCTATAATACCTTATTAATTATTTTATTTAATTATTTGGTGTCATTCTTGCAAAATTCTCACAGGTTTTAATTTCTCATTTCATGAAAATGGAGATTACAATGCATTGTACCTTGACATGCATTTCAAAACATAGAAAAAAGTTCCAAGGCTCTACAATAGATACCGAGCGATCGGTGGATGACCGAGCGATCGGTGTCTAGATCGAGCGATCGGTTCTCCCCTTTTTTTGCTGTAAAACCCTTTTTCCACTACTTGGACCTTCTTCATTCCAACTTTAATACCTTGTACACTCAAAACATACTCCCTTAGGCTATATATACCTATCAACACATGCACACCATATATCCAAACATTTTCATTAGCATAAAACCCATTAGTGTACAAGACTCCACTTTGAGCAGTATTCACACACCATTCACTACTTAGTGAAATGAAGATTCGGGGTTCTACATCCTCCCCCCTTACAAGAATTTCATCCCCGAAATTGGAATGATACCAAAGAATAAGAAGAAACAAATTACCAGAAAAGAACATTAAGAAAACAAATGAGGGTACTTTTCCCTCACTTTAGCTTCACGCTCCCACATAGCCTCTTCTACAGAATGGTGCTGCCATTTCACGAGGACTAACGGGATAGTCTTGGTACACAAGACTTCATCTCGATGATCCAGGATTTGAGCTGGTTGCTCAATCAGAGTGAGATCCTCTCGAATCTCCACGGGATCAAGAGCAATGACGTGGGAAGGATCCGGAATGTATTTCCTGAGCATAGAAATGTGAAATACATTATGGACCGCTGCCATCTGAGGTGGTTGGGCTACTCAGTAAGCAACCTAACCAACCCTAGTGATGATCTCGAATGGCCCCACGTACCTAGGGCTGAACCTCATGATTCCTCGGCTTGGCAAAATCTTCACAAAGACCTGATCCCCAACTTGGAATTCCAAATCTCTACGGCGAGTGTCTGCATAGCTCTTCTGCCTATCCTGAGCAGTTTTCAACCGCTCCCTAATGACCTTGACCCTTTCTGCGGTCTGCTCGATCAATTCAGGACCTAGTATCTTCCTCTCACCAGCTTCATCCCAGTACAGAGGAGATCTAGAACTTCGACCATACAGAGCTTCGAAAGGTGCCATCTGGATGCTCGCCTGGTAACTTTTATTGTAGGCCAACTCAACCAAAGGCAAATGTTCCTCCCAACTTCCCTGAAAGTCCAACATACAAGCTCGGAGCATATCCTCTACAACCTGGTTCACTTGTTTAGTCTACCCGTCGGTTTGAGGATGAAAGGTGGTGCTAAAATCTAATCGAGAACCCATAGTACTCTGAAAAGTTTTCCAAAACTTGAAAGTAAACCTAGGGTCTCGATCAGACATGATGGAAACTGGCACCCCGTGCAGATGGACAACCTCCATGACATACAAGGCTACCAACTGATTCAAACTGAATATAGTCTGGTAAGGAAGAAAGTGTGCAGACTTCATCAATCTGTCCATTATCAACCCAGATAGCATTGGAGCCCTTCACCATCTGCGAAAAACCAATGATGAAATTCATCGAGATATTCTCCCATTTCCATTCCGGAAAGGGAGGGACTGTAAAAGACCTACTGGCCTCTGATGCTTGGCCTTCACCTGTTGGCACACCAAACATCTAGAAACGTACTCTGCCACGTCTCTCTTTATATTATGCCACCAGAAGTGCCTTTTCAAGTTTTGATACATCTTCGTACCTCCTGGATGCACGGAGTACTTGGATCGGTGAGCCTCGTCCATGATCTTAAGTCTCAACTCTGGGTCGGCTGGAACACACCACCTGCCCTTGAATATGATAGTACCACCACCATTTATGGCAAAATCCTGACTACCACTACTCACCGACTTGTCTCGGTAAGCAAGCAACTCATCATCGGAATCCTGCAACTCCTTGATTCGATCCGAGATATGCGGCCTAACTGAGATGTTTGACATCACCGGCCCGTAGGTAGCAAGTCTGAGGATAGTGTCGAGGTTACGTATATCCTTCAATAACTTCCACTCTTGGACCCTCATATGAGCCATAACCCTATAAGGCTTTCTGCTAAGAGCATTGGCTAACACATTCGCCTTACCCTGATGGTACTGAATGGAACAATCATAGTCCTTCATGAACTCCATCCACCGACGCTGCCTCATATTCAACTCCTTCTGAAAGAAGAGATACTTCAAGCTCTTGTGATCCATGAACACGGTGAACTCTTCCCCATAGAGGTAGTGATGCCAATCTTCAGCGCAAAGATGACTGCGGCAAGCTCTAGATCGTGTGTGGGGCAATTCTGCTTATGCTCCTTCAACTGGCGGGAAGCATAGGCAACGACCTACTTATGCTGCAAAAGAACACACCCAAGCCCGACAATTGATGCATCACTGTAGACTTTAAAGCCACCACTCCCAGATAGAATCATGAGAACAGAGGTCGTGGTAAGCTTCTTCTTCAACTCTAGGAAGCTTGCCTCACACTTCTCACTCTAAGTGAACTTAGTGTTCTTCCGTGTGCGATAGGTAAGCGAAGCCGCTCAGCTGGAGAACCCCTCCACGAACCTCCTATAGTATCTTGCTAAGCAGAGAAAATTGCGAATCTCGGTAACACTCTACGGTCTCTCCCAGTTCATCACTGCCTCGATCTTTACAGGATCGACTAAGATACCCTCGGCAGACACCACATGGCCAAGGAATGACACCCTTTCTAGCCAGAACTCGTACTTGCTCAACTTAGCATATAGGCTATGCTCTTGAAGAGTCTGCAATACATGGCGGAGATCTCTCGTGTGATCATCCTATGTCTGTGAATACACAAGGATATCATCGACGAATAAGATCACACACTGATCGAGAGATGATCTGAACACCCGGTTCATCAGATCCATGAATGCAACCGGCGCGTTAGTCAGACCAAAAGATATAACCAAAAACTCGTAGTGATCGTATCGGGTTCTGAATGCCTTCTTCGGAATGTTTTCTGCCTTGATCTTCAACTGATGATACCTAGATCGAAGATCGATCCTTGAGATGAACTTTGCATCCTTCAACTGGTCAAATAAGTCATCTATCTGAGGCAATGGATAACGATTCTTGATAGTGACCTTGTTTAGCTACCTGTAGTCAATGCACATCCGCATCGACCCATCCTTTTTCTTCACGAAGAGCACCAGAGCTGCCCAAGGTGAGACACTTGGCTGGATGAAATCAAGGCTTTACAATTCTTCCAATTGCTCCTTTAACTCTTTAAGCTCAATAGGGGCCATCCTGTATGGAGCCCTAGAAATTGGAGCCGTGCCTGGAGCAAGCTCAATAGCGAATTCTATCACCCGATCTGGAGGTAGACCCGACAATTCGTCAGAAAATACATTTATATACTCACACACAACCGAAATGGATGTGGGGTCTCGTACTTCTACACTTGCGAGACTGAGAGCTGCAAAATGAGCAATGTCTCTCCTCTAAAGTCCCCTGAAATAAAACGGCTTCACCCCAGCGGGCTTAAAGTTCACCACCTTCTCGAAACATGCCACGTGTCCATGGTGAGCTGAGAGCCAATCCATACCTAGGATAACATCGAAATCCCAATTTTGAAATCCTAGAATGATTAGGTTGACTGGCAACTCATGCTGCATGACTTGCACAACATTACCCTAATACACTTATCTGCCTCAACAGACTTGCCTAGTGGAGTCGAAATGGACAACTTCTGAGGTTGCTTACTTGGCTCGGACGTAAAGCCTTCGGTAAAACTAGGCGAGACGAATGAATGAGTGGATCCTGTGTCGATCAAAACCCGTGCTAAACACTCATTCACTAGCACCGCACCTGAGAATTATAACTACCTAAGTTATAAAAAAAACTACATACCTAATTCATGTTGATCCACGCATAGCAATACACCACATAGCATATATACATACAATACATCATGGCAACACTAGAACCTTAACAATCTTAAGCTCGTACGTACCTTGCACAACATCATCAGATGCCTGTGTGTCTCGGTCGGTCATGGAAAATACCCTGCCTTGATTTGCCTGACGAGGTTGCTGGGTGGGTAGCAAGGATCTGAAGGCCTGTGATGAAGACCCCTAAAGCGAAGTCTGCCTGCCTAGAGGTCGGACTCCCTGTGGCCCATTCTGTCACTGCCTGCATGGGCAATCCTAGATCATGTGACTAACCTCACCACAATGGATGCATCCACCCGATAGTCTTCGACAATCCCCAGTCTTGTGCCGATGACCACATAAGGCGCACTCCTCGAATGCCTGCGATGCGAAGGAAGCCGGAGGTGTAACCCTTGTAGCCTGTGACGTAGTAGGGCACGGTGCCGGAGGCACAAAAGGAGGCCTCTGAGCTAACATCGGCTGAGAGAACTGATATGGAGCAGTCCTGGTTCTGTTCTCGGGCTGTGCCGAACCACTAAATTGTCCCCAGGACATGCTCCTCCCGAAGCCACTAGGCCTCCTCCTGATAAACTCCTCTACATTCTTCTTGGCGATCTTCCCATTTCTTACTATCTCCCTCCAGGACTCTACTTAAAGGATGGACACCCTATCACGGATGAACGCCTTCAACCCCATCTCAAATTTTCTGACTCGCAGATCTTCAATCGCGATCAGATGTGGAGCAAATCTTGACAACTCTGTGAACTTAGCCTCATACTTGGCTATGTTCATCGCTCCCTTGTCGTGCCCCAAAATACCCCTAGGAGTTAAGGGATACTTTAGGTGTAGTCATACATAACCTAACAAACCATCCTGCAAAGAACAAGGTATAACATGCTCTAATGGAAATATAATACAGAGTGCGGAAACTAAAATATGACGGAAATACCACCAACTTTTTCTTTTCTTCTATAAACTAAACAAGTATTCCAAGTTTATACAAAATATGATATGTAAAGGTGGACATGCCCACCTATCAAAATACAAAAGACAAAATACAACTCTATCTTGCTCAATAGTCACCCCGGTGGGGCCAATGGTCTAAGTCTCTCGCCTCAGTCTAAGGCTCAACTACCGAATCTTCATAAGGTTCTTCCTCGCCGTAGTCCTCCTCAACCGAAGGACCCGGGGCACAAATGTCAAAAGGGACTCGTGTACCTGCCGACATAAAAGTACGGCTGAGCATGGAATACTCAGCGAGTACAAACTCCTAGCTAACAACAATAATAGCGAGCAAAACATCATATGAAAGTACTGAAAAGATACAGTTCATATTCATTTAAATCAACAACATGCATAACCATTTATTATATCACAACTCTACTGAAAACCAAACCATATCTATGAAACATATGAGTTCTTTCCATAATTCTTATGAGCCAGAGGTTAGTACCCGCACAACCCTGGGCTACCAACTTCCTTGACAATACAATACTTCTAAGTCTTTTCTTATGAGCCAGGGGTTAGCACCCGTACAATCCTGGGCTACCAACCCCCTTGACAATTCCAATACTTTTCTTATGAGCCAGAGGCTAGCACCCTTAACCGGGGCTACCAACCTCCTTGACAGTTCCATATCCTTTTCTTATGAGCCAGAGGCTAGCACCCTTAACCGGGGCTACCAACCTCCTTGACAGTACAATACTTTCGAGTCCTTTCTTATGAGCCAGGGGTTAGCACCCGCACAATCCTGGGCTACCAACCCCCTTGACAATACCATTTCTTATGAGCAAGAGGCTAGCACCCTTAACCGGGGCTACCAACCTCCTTGACGTTTCCTCCATCTACATATGTGCTCGTGCATAGCAATTGTGAAATCATAATGGCATATACGAATTGAGGAGTAGCATGTAACATTGCATTTCTTATCACAATCATAAGAGAAGTAAACAAGCATATATAAATATGGGTCATAATTTGCCATTTTTGGGAGAACTACATGAAACATGCTTCTCGAACATTCATTCAATTCCAAGTATTCTCACTCATGCATTTTACCAAGCAAGTGGTGTTCTACATTTTCTTTAGTCCTTTAAACTCATAATTTCTTTCTCAAGCATTTCATCAAGCGTCACATGTACATTTATTATGTGTACAATACCCTTTCACCATTTCCATCATTCAACACATCACAACATGGCATCCCATCGCCTCAATCCCTTCCTCCATCCATACATTTCACCATTCATTCATTTTATCTTGTTTATGGTTTAGGGATTTAGCATATTTCCATACAAAGGATGAATGGGGAAAATACAACACACCATATTCACAAGAAGTCTAGGTTATTACCAAGGTAGCTAGGAAGAGTGTACTAACCTTGAAAGAAGAAGAGAAAAACCCTTAAAATGTCGAGGGAGACACTGCCCTAGCTTAGAGAACGAGCTCCACACGTGCTTGAGGTTGAGTTTGATGAATCCAAGCCTTTTGGGATGATCTTGGGTTTTTAAACCCTTGATTCTCCCTCCCAAATGGAAAGGGCCTCTTCAAATCCTAGGTTCTTCTCCCTCTCCCTCAAATACCTCTAAGTGTAGTGAGTGGGGACCCAAAAACTCGAGCAAGGCTTATAAACCCAAAGGGTGTTGGCCAAAAGACCAAAAAGCCCTTAATGAAAATTTTGCAAAACGCGAAGACCAAACGATCGGTGGTTATGACCGATCGATCGGTTGCCTACCGAGCGATCGGTGTTCTTGACCAAGCGATTGGTCAAAAATATGCTCTCTAGAAAAATTCCCTATACAAAAAAGTTAACCAATCGATAGCTACTGATCGATCGGTTATGGACCGATCGATAGCTTTTGGACCGAGCGATCGGTGCTCTGCAGGTTTTTGACCCCTTTTTTTTTATTTCGGCTATAACTTTTGACCCGTTCGTCGGATTTTGACGATTAAACTTGCGTTGGATTCGTCTTTCGAAAAGAAATATTTCTGGTGTTTTAGATTCTTTAATTTCTCCCTTATTTATTAATTAGACTACATGAAAGGCCAATTAGTTACGAAGGTGCTATTCATTAAGTACGAAAAAGTCCGGGGTGCTACATCACTGCTCTAAGAGCATGAATTCCCTTGCCTTCTGTTCATGGATAAATCTTGAAAAATACAGTGCATAGAAAGTGTCTAGGAACTCCCCCCATGTCCAGGGTTCCCCTGCCTTCGCAACATCCCTCTGCCTTTGGGTAGCTCTCCACCAATGCTAGGCTTCACCTTCCATCACGAAGGAAGCCCACTTAACCCGTTGCTCCTCAGTACAGCGGAGAGCCCAAAAGGTCTTCTCCAATTGCATAATCCATGCCTCTGCCACCATCAAGTCCAAAGTCCCATAGAATGTAGGAGGCCACAGTCTTCGGAAACCCTCAAGTCCCGCGGTGTGATGCACCGGCGGAGGCACAAGAGTAGTCGGTGGGGTAGGAATAACCACAGCAGGTCTGGCTGCCAATAATGCCAATATCTTTGCTATGGAATCCATATCATTTATGAAGTAAAGCGGTTCCTCCTCTCTTGGAACCTCACCCTCAGATCTCCGAGTATGGTAACCACGACCTCGATTACCGTGTCTCATGATGTAAAATCCTGAGAGCAATGGCAAAACATGAGTCTAACTTGGATACCAATCTTCACACAACATATAGCAATTCAATGAACATAAAATGCCCCGAACCCGCGCCTAAGGAATCTGTGTTCCGAGACGCGTGTCTATTCATCATAACCACGCATATGGAAGACTTTACCCTCGAAAATGCGGGAATTTTGAACTTTTCTTATAAGCTTACATAAGCAATAACAACTGGTCATCACAATAACCCATCCTAAGCAAATGCGTTACCTCACTGGCTACAGTAGTCCTTACTTTGGCGCCATAACTGCGCCGGAACACTTTTCAGACTCTATCAAGCGTAGCTTCTTGCCAATCTACAATCCCTCCAGAATCTGAAGACATAAAATGGAGTGAGCTATAACGCCCAACAAAAATCCATAGTTCATCTAAACTATTCTCCACATATTAACATTCATCAATAATGATATATTAGTACAGTACAATTCTCATATTTATAATAATATCGTAATTCGTGACCTGAGGTCACTTAGGGCTATCTCACCCTATTCGAGGTTCCCAACCTCCAAGTTGTCAAATTCATCCAGTCATTGTCCACGACACCAGATTACCGTTTCAGATAACTGCTCACGCTTTATCCTTGAGTCCACAGACTCGATCGACTGGGCCTTCGCCTGTGTACAACCTTTATCCATGAGTCCACAGACTCAATTATCAACCAATCATGAATTCTCCCGATCATAACCAATCATTGGGTATGTCGACCCAATTAATCTTTAAATCATCATATTCTACACATAATCCGGGTCTTACCCAATAACGGCCAGGAACAATACTTCTGACACATCACACTTTGTCAGGAACACCTCTGATATATCACACTCTATTAGGAACAATACCTCTGACACTTACTTTATATTTTTCCTCTATGGGAACACCAACACACACACAACCACATTTGTCAGGAAACACATCTGATTGCTAGGATACACATCTGATTGTCAAGATACACATCTGATCAGCCAGGATACACATCTGATAGCCAGGAAACCCATCCAACCTGTAAGGAAAATGAAACTCATCTGACAAACCAGGGACGCACCTCTGACTAACAGGAAACACCTGACCACTAGGAAACACCTAACGATCAGGAAACACCTGTCTATCAGGTACACATCTGACATATCACTCTGTCAGGCATAACACCTCTTACATGACACCCTTGTTAGGAAACACATCTGATTACCAAGAACACATCTGACATTAACCTCTGTCAGGCACAACACCTCTGACATTAATCTTTACCAGGCACAACACCTTTGACATCAAATCCTATCAGGCAAAACACATTTGACATTAACCTCTGTTAGGCACAACACCTCTGACATTAACCTCTGCCAGGTACAACATCTCTGACATCAAATCATGTTGGGCACAACACCTCTGACAGTTACCATCTGATATCATCACAACCTCTGTTGGGTGCATACCTGTTGACACAGGCCAATGCCCCCTCAAGGTAACATCATTGAGTTCGTAAACTCTATACATCACTGGGTCCATAGACCCCAATCCAACCTTGAGCTCATGGCCCAATGCCGTCCTAACTCTCCTGACTATCAGTCACGGAGGAACCTGGCCTCATAATAGATATCGCCTCCCCGGACCTAGCCAAAGAAGTACTACATACAACATTTCATGTAGGTTAGGTTTTCTAACCATAGGAAATCTCCAATTATTCAAGCCCTACTTGAATAATTGAACCAGTTGGGCCTCATGCCCGTGGGCGAAGTTCGATGGTATACCGTTCCGGTGTGGAACATTACCCGGCCGATGAACTATTTCATCGCCTTACCATGTTCAAACAACACAACATCACACAGTTATTCCGATAGGGAACATAACCAAGCCAATGGACCCTACCATTGCCTTACAATGTTAAAATCACATCACACATATAAAAGCCCAGTCAAGCTCTCATAACTTCCTGCGATCGATCGCACCTGCGATCGATCGCACTTCCCCTACGATCTGTCGCAAATCACCTTGACCCTAAATTCTGAGCTAGAAACAACCCGAAACCGAGGGCTTCATCCCTTTGCTCCATTTTTACTCCCCATTCATAAGGTCTCCGACCTTTTCCCATCTACACATAATATCACCAAACCATTCCACATAAATAAAGTAGCTTAAATAAGGGAAAAGAGAAGAGATAAAGAGGGATTTTACTTCTTTCATGCTTTTTAAGACATCTAGGGACAAAACAGACACTGCCAACACGTTCGGGAAAAGGATCAATGCCCAAGGTGAAGTTCCTTGCCTTCAAACCTGATTTTTTACAAATTTGTCAAATACTTAAGTAATCAACCTCAGTTAAGGACCCATAAATGCATAATTTTATTCTATTAAAATTTCAGGTCGTTACACAAAGGACATGGTCTAAATTTGGCATCTAAACTAGGATCCTAGACTAACCTAAGGATTCGCTTGATACCGGTTATGTCGTGGTAGCAAACTTAATACAAACAACTGCATCTGAGTTCTAAGTTCAACTCAGAGAACTCATTTCTAATTAGCCCAAGGGAAACTAATACCTCGGGCTTTGATACCAAGTCTATCGCGACCCGAAATACCCCCTAGGAGTTAGGGATACTTTAGCTCATGACCGCCGTATCATACTATCCCGTATGACACATGAGGCACATATATCAACCTGTCAGAGTACACAAGTTATACATAGTGGAAATAATTTATAATCAAATACTTCTATCGTTCGGTTCAAGTTTGAACCAACAAAATATATATCCAAAATATGGGGTGGACAAGTCCCACCCTCAACATACACAAAATAACTTCTCTTCCTAACATGGTCAATAGAAGTCAAAGTCGGGCCGCCTATCTAGCGATCCATCATCTTGGTAGTGGTCCATAGAAGGCTCCGGGTAGTAGTATTCTTCCTCTACCCAAGGCTCCGAATCACACAAGTCGAAAGGAACCCGTGCACCTGTCGATGATAATAAATATCGGCTGAGCGTGGAATACTCAGCGTATACATACTACTAACAACAAAGCAATAATATCATGGAAGCATGCAAGCCATTGAGACTGAAATCCTTAAAACATATCGAAGTGTAGGAACTGTGAAATAGCACGTGTGATGACATCTGAAAACCAAAACCGTGTAAGTCTTGCGATAATCATAGCCTTGTGAATTCTTTGAGTCGTGTTAAGTTCATAGAGTTCCTTAGAGTCATTTATGATCCATAGAGCCTTAGAGCAATATCGTAGAGCAAAACCATAGAGATCTTAGAACATTTACATTTATGATCATTGGAGCTTGTACATCGATCTTAGACCTTATCATAGAGTTCCTTGTAAGTTTAGTATGATCCTTGGAGCTTGTGAACTGATCTTAGACAATATCATGGGGTTTCTTAAAATCATCATGTGAGTCCCTTACTTAAAAACCCTTTTTATAACTTTGAGAAATCCATGAAAACCCCGATTCATGCGAGACATGCGAAGCATATGAGAATAATAACATACTCAACATAAAAGTCCTTAGAGGAATTAAACCAAACACATGGAGTGCCTAATAATGGTAGCTTACATCCAAGTATAAAAGCAACATCACATACCAGGTCTACCTAAGATTTTAGCATAGAATGTGAAGAACATCATATGGTGAACTAGTATTATCACAAGTTTGGTAGTAGAATGTATCAACCTTGGTGAAATCAATGAATTCGATTCCATAGGCTTGGAATAAGTGAGAACCTCAAATTCTTAGTTGGAGAACACCAAAGAAGGGAAGATCTTGATCTTCTCTTCAAGCTTGAGCAACACCCTAGCCTTTCTCCTTCTTCTCCTTTCAAACTCTCAAAAATATGCCCTAAGGGTTTCTGAAACCTTTGGCACAAGCTGGGGCCTTTTATAGGCAAGAGTGGTGGTTTAAAGACTTAAACACCCTTAATGAAGCAAAACTGCGTTTAACCGATCGATTGGTGATCAGGACTGATCGATCGGTGGCATATTGAGCGATTGGTGTTTTGACCGAGAGATCGGTTAAAAACACCCTCTCTAGAATTTTTCCCCATACAAAATCTTTGACCAGTCGATAGATACCGAGCGATCGGTGGATGACCGAGTGATCGGTGTCTAGAGCGAGCGATTGATTCTCCCCTGTTTTTGCTGTAAAACCCTTTTTCCACTAGTTAGACCTTCTCCATTCCAACTCTAACACGTTATACACTCAAAACACACTCCCTTAGGCTATATATACCTATCAACATATGCACACCATATATCCAAACATTTTCATTGGCATAAAACCCATTAGTGTACAAGACTCCACTTTGAGCAGTATTCACACACCATTCACTACTTAGTGAAATGAAGATTCGGGGTTCTACACCTTTAATTATAGAATCCTTTTAGGAAAAGAAAACCTAAATTAGAAAGTTTGTTTTAATTAATGATAAGAGTTATCATTATTTAATAACTCTCTTTAAGGGATGTTTTCTAATTGGATTAGGATTAGGAAACTTTCCTAATCTATAAATACCCAACACCCTAAATCATATGAGGAGATATTCATTATTCTCACCCCTCTCCAAAACCGTGAACTACTAGAAGTGAAATTTCTCTCCCCTCCAATTTCGTGAGCCCCCTTTGGGTGTTTCCAAGTTTATGAACTTAGGGTTTTTTGAACCCTAAGGTTTGTGAGATAGAAAGTCTACTCCACCATTCTCCTTAATCTCTTTCTTCTTCAATACCAAGTAGAGATTCAAAAGCTTCGTGGGGATAATGAAGAACATGGATCGAGCTTTGAGTATTTCTTCAAGAAATCTCTACAAAGAGTTCTGACGGTTCGAGTTGGTTTTTGTTTCACCGGTGAGCATCATTCACCGAGGTAATTTTTTTCTATACATGTAGATAGAATTTGATTCTTTCTATGGTGTAAAGATCCTTGGGATCCAATTTTCTATATATATTTTTTATTTGGATTCCCTTCAAGATGTATGGATGGTTTGATTCAAAATTAGATGCCATGGAGAATGTGATGATTATGGTATGATGAAATGAGGAAGGGCAATGTACACATAAAACACGCACTCAAGGTGTTTGATGAAATGTTTGACTATGAAAATATGAACTTAATGCCTGTAGAAATGTTGAATGCCATGTTCTTGATAAAATGCATGTATGAGATTTAAACCTAAGACTATGAAAATATGATTTAGGGATTTTCCCCAATTCGGTAATTTCACTAACATGCTCTATATGTTTCCTTAAAATCTCACATGTCTATAGAAAGGTTTGGAATGCTTATGATGTCTTTTAATTGTTTCATGTCACTATGATGCCCACCAATTGTTAAGAACAAGCATACATGCATGTATGAACCGAGTTTTCTAGTGCAAGTATATGAAAAGCAGTCCATAATAAGTGTAGAGCCCCGGACCTTTTCACATTTATGCATGACCCTTCGTAGCCATTTTTCCTTTAAAGTAATGCAATTAATAAATAAGGAAGAAATTGGAAATTCCGAAACGTCAGAAATGTTCGTTTTCGAAGTACGAACCCAACGCAAGTTGAATCGTCAAAATCGGACGAACGAGTCAAAAGTTATGGCCAAAACAGTTTGGACCTACAGACCACCGATCGCTCGGTCCATGGAGCGATCGATCGGTCCAAAACCGATCGCTCGGAGGCTATCGACTGGTCGAGATTTTACTATGGGGAAATTTTCCAGAGAGTGAAATTTCAACCGATCGCTCGGTTATGAAACCGATCGATCGGTAGGCAACCGATCGATCGGTCATTAACACCGATCGCTCGGCCCTCGCGTTTTACAGAATTTTCACTAAGGGCATTTTCGGCATTCGGGTGTTATACCCTTTCTTATATAGGATTACCCGAGCCTTTAGGGCTCATTCTCAACCCTTAGAAGATTTGGGAGATTAGAGAGAAAGGAGAAGGTTTTCCAAAACCTAGGTTTCCATTTTGGAGAGAAATCAAAGGGTTTTGAAACCCTAGATCAACCTCAAGCCCGATTTCTTCAAGATTTCGGTTCAAGCATTCGTGGAGCTCGTGTGGGGCACTCTCCTCAAGCTAGGGCAGCAACTCACGTGCGTTTGGTGGAGGATTTCTTCCCCCATTTGTCAAGGTCGGTACTTCTTACTACCCTCCTAGTTATAGCCTCTCCTTTCCTTATTTCTTCTTGTTTCCTTCATATATATATATATTATGAGATGGGTTGTGAATGGTGAACGGTGAATGATGAATGGAGATGAATGTGGGCGATTGGATGCCGTGTGTATTGATGTGATGGATGAACGGGGAGGGCATTGTACCCATAATAAACATACATATGTGATGTGAGTAAAACCCACCTAGAAAAGCATGTTGTAGGGTTAATAAATAATGAACACACTATGTTTGATGAGATGCCAAGGTGAATAAAATGAGTGATAAATTAAGGGAATACATGTTTAATTATTCATGAAATTGTTAGGGCATATGATAGTGTGTTTCTTACATTTCTCAAATGTGCGACTTATTACTTGTTCAAATCGTGATATGCTATGCTTTGTAAATTACCCAAATTGTCATATTTAATTCCAAATGCAAGTATGCACACGATCTCACGAGCACGCATGCATGACATGGATTACCGACGTTTTTCAAGAATGGGATTTAGAGGTGGGGCATATCCTACGATATGTTTTACCTCGCTTTTGGCAAGGACAAGAAAATCATGCATTTCATAAGAAGGGTCTCCCTTCCCTCGCAAGTGCATACATAACATAAGAAGGGCCTCCCTTCCCTCGCAAGTACATCTCACAAGGACATCTCACAAGTGAAAGGACATGACATGAGCATTTAGGAAGAAGGGTCTCCCTTCCCTCACAAGTAGTTTACTTTTCCAAGCAAGCATGACAAGACATGGCATGACAAGCATAAGCAATCTAGGAAGAAGGGTCTCCCTTCCCTCTCAAGTAGTTTACTTTTCCAAGCAAGCATGACAAGACATGGCATGACATGCATGATACGATAAGATAAGACAAACATGACAAGTTTTCAAGCAAGGAAATGGTGTTTTCAGTCAAGTCAAGTGCACGGTGTTTTCAAGGGTTTTATCGGCTTTTATAAATTCAAGCATGATTATATACTCCTTTACCTTATTGTCATGATATGAATTAGTCCTGCTTTATATGCTATGAATTGTCTCCTTCTAACTTATAAGAATTATTCCTGCTTTATGTATGCTATCTGTACGCTACGACTGTTGGTTAGTGCTTAGTACCCGCTGAGTATTCCATGCTCAGCCGTACTTCTTATGTCGGCAGGTGATGGCGGAGCAGCTGCTCCATTTGATATCTGTGCTCCGAGCCCTTGGGTGGAGGAGGAGTACGTCGAGGAGCCTTTGGAGGAACCTCCCGTAGAGGGTTACCATTAGGTGGTTGTAGATTCTGAGTGAATAGCTGTGGGTGAGATGAGAAATATACTTTCATGTATTTTGGCGGGTCTGTCCGCACTTTCTTTGGTTTACTTTGGTATAACTTGGATTTGCGCATGTATGTTCATAGAGGTTTGGTTAGACTTCCGCTGTGTTTTATAGTTATGTTTCCGCTATATTGTCCTCTATGGTATATGCTCTGTGGGTTTTGCAGGTTGGTTGTCAAGCAAGTCATGATTAGTCGTCCAAAGTTCACTCTAACTCCTAGGGTGGGTTTTGGGTCGCGACAATAAGACAAGTGAATTATGACATGAATGATAAAGCTAAAATTTGGGTCGGTCAAGGATGAGGTATATTCAAGGATATGTCACATCTGGCTCACAAGAAAATAGACAAGACGCTAGTATGCCCATCCATTTCATAGTTCGGGTACTAGTTAAAACAAGACAAGATGCTAGTATGTCCGTCCATTTCATAGTTCAGGTACTAGTTAAAACAAGACAAGATGCTAGTATGTCAATCCATTTCATAGTTCAGGTACTAGTTAATACAAGATGATGCTAGTATGTCCGTCCATTTCATAGTTCGGGTACTAGTTAAAACAAGACAAGATGCTAGTATGTCCATCCATTTCATAGTTCGGGTACTAGTTAAAACAAGACAAGATGCTAGTATGTCCGTCCATTCATAGTTTGGGTACTAGTTAATGAAAATGAAAAAGGCTAGGCATGTCCGTCCATTTCATTGTTCGGGTGCGAGCCAAATAAGATAAGTGAAATTAAGAATCACATAAGATACAGAAGGAACTCACAAGACTCACAAGATAATTGAAATACATTTTGATAAAGCATGAACTTAAAGTATGATTTAAAGCATGATTTTAGATATTATGCATTGTTATCTTGTCTTAACTTTCGTACTTTGATTATGTATATGTTATGATGAACTGTATCCTGTATGACATAATAATGTATTGTAACATGGTTAGTTAGCTGTATGTATATGCTGAGTATTCAACAGCCGAACTGTTATTTCGGTAGGTTCCAGGTTGGTTGGTCGTGCTTCGGAGCCATTGGTCGAGGAGGTTCATGGAGAGCAGGAGCTTGCTCGGGATTATCATCCAGATGTTAGGAGCCGTGACATGTGGCCGTATGGTTGAGTTGAGTGAGAGAGGCATGTATTTTGGAATTTTGTTTTGGGGATTTTCATGTAGGCTTGAGTTGCTAACTCAAGTGTTGGACTTTTGGTACATATTGCAGTTTTTATTTATTCTTTTGTCAATGTTAACACTTGGAAGAACTTTTATATAGAAGAAATTTTCAGGTTCACTATTTGTTATGCCTTGTATACTCTTTGTAGGATAGTTTTAAGTACAAGTCACGTTGCCAAAACCTCAAAACTATTAAGGGGGATTTTGGGGCGTTACACCCAAAGTTCGGCTTTATCATTCTTGCTTGTCTTATTTTCTTGTGAGCCAGATGTGACACATCCTTGGATATTCCCCATCCTTGATCGACCCAAAGTTTGGCTTTATCATTCGTGTTCTAAATCACTTGTCTAGTCTGTGCTTGGTTTCATATACTTATACTTAGAAAATCGATTCATGCATGTATGCTCATGCATAGTGAGTTGTGAACATCATAAAGGCATGGAGATGCTTAAAGAAATAATATATGACATTCAAGCATTTCTATAGACATGGGAGATCTTAAAGGAAACATGTATAGACATTATAGCAATGTGACATTTGTGGAAGAACCTTAAAAGCATCTCAGTACTCATGAAAAATCTTAAAATATGGAATCATGGCAATAGGCATTATACATTTGACATACATTGCATAGATCATGGTTACTTAGCCTATTACATCCATATCATACTTTATAGTTCATACATTTTTAGGAAAATTATGGTAGATTTAGGAATTTGAAAATATAGGTACACAATCTAAACATTTCAAGCTTGAAAACCTAGGTTTGGGATATAGGTTATCACTAAGTTAACTAGAAGGTGTAATTACCTTGAAGAGACTAGATCTAGTCTTGGATGGATGCTTGGACACGAACTAGAGCTTGGAAATGGAGATCCACGCTCAAGGAAGAAGATCCAAGCTTGTGGAAGCTTTGGATTTGAGTTACACTTGCTCTCCAACAACCCCCCTTTGAAAACCCTAATCTTCTCTCTTTTCCTCCCAAAATCTCTCCTATGTTTAGTGTAACCCTAAAACCCACGAAAATCCCCTCTATTTATAGCCCAAGGGGTCAAGAACCCCAAAACCCGCACTAAAAACACTGGGTCGCACGTCTACGATTGATCGTAGGTTTCTACGATTGATCGTAGGGTTTCTATGATCGTTCTTAGGGCTTCTACAATTGATCGTACAGACCCCAATGAGTTTTCCCAGTTTATGGGTTTCTACGATTGCTCGGAGGGTTGCTACAATCGATCGTAGGGTTTCTATGATTGATCGTACCCTCAACAGAAGACTTCTCAGATTTTTCCCACTTTGGTGTTTTGCCCATAACTTTTGACTCGTTCATCAGATTTTGACGATTTAACTTGCGTTGGACTCATCATTCAAAGAGGAACAAACTTTCTTCATTGCATAACTCCTAATTATACTCTATTCATATTCCAAAGTGGCCCTAAAGATGACTGGTCAGGAATTTCTGCAGACAAAACTTAGGGAAAACCACCTTTGACTTAACTTAGACTCAAAATATGAAAGAACGTTAAACATGAACCTCAAAGAGGGTTTCAATACCTTTCCAATGGTTCAAGAATCACTTGATTCCAATGAAATGTGACAAAACTAGAGTTCTCTAAAGTTGATGGTATGTTAAGACATTCCCATTTTTTACACTTAGAGTATTTTATACTCTTACTCCTTCATCCCAAACATCCATAAACTTAAGAAAACATTCTTATCACTTTAATACATGCCATAAAACATCATCCACCTGAAATATATCAGAAAAAGGTTCTCATTATCATTGATAACCATTCAAGTCATTACAATAGACTTTAAGCCTTAAACACTAGTCACAGCGCTATTCCCAACACTATTCCCCGGATAGTGCAAGTGAGAATTCTCAACACTTTAAACGCCCAGAGTGTGTGTTCATACTCTTCCTTTGATCACCTAAACACTCACAACCCTTAGAGTACTTCTACTCTTAGTTGCAACCCTTATGAACATTAGATGGATCTGTATAGACCTAAAACACACCAAGACTTAGGGTATTTCCATACCCTTCGTGTTTATCACCTAGAGCATCATGATATTCTTGTTTTGAGACCTAACACACATACATCAAACCATCATTTCACTGAGAAACACCCAAGAAGATACATAGAGGCCTTGACCTCTATATGCACTATTTACTTAACACTTAGAGTATGTTTTACACTCTTTGCTTGCTTTCCCAAAGACACCTAACACCCCTTGACTTATACACTAAACTCACATCACAGTAATGCCATGTGGACTCACTCTCATTAACCAAACCCAACTATAATGAAGGCCTTTGGCCCTTCCAATACTAGTGCCCTCTGCACTATTCACAACACTATTCACAGTGCATGTGAACTTGGTTTTCACCCCTAAGGCTCACAACACACCCAATCCTCAACTCATACAACACGTATCCCATGGTTTATACAAAAATGTGTTCCCCTTAGCATTATCCAAATGTTAAGATCACATGGAAGACCCTGGCTTGAACACACCTAGTGTAAAGCACTATTCACTCACATGATCAGTGTTTGCAGAAAATCCTGGGCTTTACAAAAGAAGATCCATCTAGTTTGGTGGTTGAAATCTCTTGGACTTGTAATCCAAAAATTAGAGTAGAAAAGAAATATATAGCAAGTTGGATCCATGGCCTAGATGATACTCTCTTTAAACCATAATTTGTAGCACCCCGGACTTTTCTATATTTAATGAATAGTACTTTCGTAGCTGATTGGCCTTTCTCATGGTCTAATAAATAAATAAGGGAGAAATTAGAAATTCTGAAATGTCAAAAATGTTTCTTTTTGAAAGATGAATCCAACGCAAGTTGAATCGTCGAAATCAGACGAGCGAGTCAAAAGATATGGTCAAAACAGTCCAGACCTGCAGAGCACCGATCGCTCGGTCCATTCAGCGATCGATCGGTCCAAAACCGATCGATCGGTCCAAAACCGATCGATCGGTAGCTATCGACTGGTCAAAAATTTTGTATGGGAAAATTTTCCAGAGAACAGATTTTTGACTGGTCGCTCGGTCAGAACACCGATCGCTCGGTAGGCAACCCGATCGATTGGTCATAACCACCGATCGCTCAGTCTTCGCGTTTTGCAGAAATTTCAGTATGGGCATTTTTGCCTTTCGGGTGTTAAACCCTTACTTCATAAGGCTTGCCCGAGCCTTTAGGGCTTATTCAACATACTTAGAGGGTTTTTGAGAGTTAGAGAGAGAGGAGAAGGGGATTTGTACCTAGGGTTTCCATTGGAGAAGGAATCAAAGGGGTTTGACAACCCTAGATCATCCTCAAACTTGGATTGCTTCAAGTTCAAGGCTCAAGCTCGTGGAGGATCTTGTTCTAAAGCTAGGGCAGCATTCTCCAAGGTATTTCAAGAGGGTAAGAAAAGGTTTCCTCCTTTCAAGTTGGAGCTCAAATCAAGGTTCCTACCAAGATCAAGCCTTGATCTAAGGTTAGTACACCCTACTAACTTACCCTAGCAATAATCTAGGTTTCTATATGGAATGTGATCCTTGTTATTAGGTTTCTTCTTTATGAAATGTATTATCCCTAATGAACATAAACAAGATAAGGAAGAATGGTATGGATGTTTGGATGGGTATGGATTGAGGCGATTGGATGCCGAAGGAATGATGTATGATGTGTGGGGGCTGAATTGGAAAATGGAGGATGGACATTGCACAAATAATAAACTTACCCTTGTGTGATTGAATGGAAAATATGCATAAAAAGGAAGAAGATGCATTACTAAGGAACAATGTATGTTATGTGTTTGACAAAATGCCGAATCTATAAAATCATGACTTAAGGGAAGAAAATGCTTTAAATACTCAAATGCCATGTTAATTACTCGAATGCTCACATGAATATATTATGAATGGAATTGTGATACCATATCTCTCTTGTTATCCTCATTCCACTATTGTCACGATTGACACGTACACGAGCACGCATGATAGCATGAACCGAGATTTCAAGAACATGTGCATATAATAACCAACAAGAAATTATTGCATGTCAAGGAGGTTGGTAGCCCAGGGAGATACGGGTACTAGCCTTTGGCTCACAAGAAAACCCCTAAAACACCTATTGTCAAGGAGGTTGGTAGCCCAGGAAAAGTTCGGGTACTAGCCTCTGGCTCACAAGAAAACTAAACAAGTAATAAAAATCACCTATTGTCAAGGAGGTTGGTAGCCCAGGGACATCCGGGTACTAGCCTCTGGCTCACAAGAAAATCATACATATCAAGGAGGTTGGTAGCCCAGGGAGATTCGGGTGCTAGCCTCTGGCTCACAAGTTACAAGATGATGACAAGACATTCATGTACGCACGCATACATGATTTCCACGAGGCATATCGAGACATGACCTGAGTTTCCAAGCATGAGTCTTATCGGAGTTTTCGCATTCATGCACGCACGTTATGATGAATGTATTGTACTATGCCTCCTGCTATTTCTCTTGTGCTGCTATTACTGCCGTGTACTGTATTCCTGTTGTGGTGCATATTATTATTATGGTTAGCTAGTAGCTTGTACTCGCTGAGTATTCCATGCTCAGCCGTACTTTTATGTCGGCAGGTACTGAGGGAGCCCTCGACCCGGAGCCTTGGGTCGAGGAAGAATATATAGAGAAGAGAGAGTCGTCTATCCCACTGCAGTCTCAAGTGGACCGAGACCTTAACGTGTGGCCGTAGCTCGACTACTGTTGAGGGGAGAATACGAGAGGGTGCTTATGTATTTTGACATTTTGATAGGTGGGCCTGTCCACCTTAGACTTAGACATGTTTTGTGTATATGTTAACTTGGAATACTATTTTGGAAATCTTAGAAGAAAAGAAGAAGTTAGTTTACGCTTCCACATTTATGTTTAGCTTCCACGCTCTGATTATCATTGTTTAGTATTGTAATTATCTTATTCATTACAGGATGGTTTGGCAGGTACGTATAGTCATACCTAAAGTATCCCTTAACTCCTAGGGGGTATTTTGGGGTGCGACATAATTTGTTCCCACACTGGTAAGTAATAAATAGGCTTAATGATGGGCCCAACAAATAAAGTTCTAGGATATAGCAAACAATAGTAATAACGAATAAAATATCATATACAAATTGATGGAAGGAGTACAGTTCATAATTATTCAAAACAACATCATACAAAAGCATTTATCAATTCATAATTGTCATGAAAACCAAAACACGTCTGTGAGTCATATGAGTCCTTATTAGTTTTCCTTATGAGCCAGAGGTTAGCACCCGCACAACCATGGGCTACCAACCTCCTTGACAGTTCAATCTTGTGAATCTTTTCTTATGAGCCAGAGGTTAGCACCCGCATAATCCTTGGCTACCAACCTCCTTGACAGTTCAATACTTTTGAGCCTTTTCTTATGAGCCAGAGGTTAGCACCCGCATAATCCTTGGCTACCAACCTCCTTGACAGTTCAATACTTTTGAGCCTTTTCTTATGAGCCAGAGATTAGCACCCTTAACCGGGGTTACCAACCTCCTTGACATTTCCTTATTCAACTTATGAGCAAGAGGTTAGCACCCTTCAACTTGGGCTACCAATCTCCTTGAAAAATTCAACCATATGCATGCGTGCTCGTGCATGGTTACTTGTGAAATCATGATGACATATAACAATTAAATCTTACCATAATCATGTGAGAATTCAAGAACAAATAAACATATGCATACGACTTACAATTTGGGAAACATTATGTAACTCATACTTTCTAACTCTTGGTTTATTTCTTTAGGTTCTCATTCATGCATTTCATCAAACACATTGAGTGTGTTCATTATGAGTCTCTTGCCCTTCCCATTTTTGTAGAACCCTAGATCTCGCTTTCATAGCCTGTGAATAGTGCTGTGAATAGTGTGTGAATAATGTCTGTGAACAGAGTATGTAAAGGCCGAGGTCTTCCATGTGAACTTGATGTTGGTTTAAATGGGGATGAGGCATCTTATTTTAAAAGGAGTGTTATGCTTTTGATTTGGTGTGAAACATAAGGAATGATGTATGTGTGGTTGGGACCCAAAACGAGAGTATAAAATACTCTAAAGTGTCAAAGAGGGTGGATGTCTTACCATAACCTCAACTTGAGGTAGCTCTAGAAAACATGAATGTTGTTTTCCTTTGAAAGATGAGTCAAACGTAAGTTGAATTGTCAAAATCTGATAAGCGAGTCAAAATTTATGATCAAAATACCAAAGCGGGAAAAACCTGCCCAGGTAGAGTTCAATTTCGGCGACGAAGTGTGCTGGGGGCCGAATTTCGTCGACGAATTCAACTCGAAAAATGTCAAAAACGCCTAGTAATGAGCTGTAACTCATCACCGACCTTGGGGGATATTTTCCAAAGGGGTTTTTGGCAACCTGTAGACTATAGATAGAAGGGGATTTCGTGGGTTTCATCTACTCAAACCCTAAGTATAGATTTTGGGGATTTTTGGAAGAGAAGAAGAAACCTTTGATTTCTCAAAGCGTTTTGCTCAGACCGAACTGAAGCTAAATCCTTGCTTTTAAGGTTTGTACTTTACTAATTTAGTGTTTTAGAGCTTTGGTTTTCTACCCAAGGTGATTCTCAAATTCTGAAATCAAAAGAGGGGTAGGTTTAGCTTTGAAATTAAGGTTTCAGCTTTCTCAAAGCTTCAACCAAGTTTCCTCAAGCTTGATTCTGATCCACGGAAGTATAAAACAACTTCCTTTTAAGGTAGATACCTTCAACTATCTAACCTTGTTTTATTATTTTCAGAAAACCATATTCTAAGTATGTTCTTGGTTTATTGGGTGATGAAATTTTAAGTGTTTGTAAACTATCATTTTAATGAAAATTCTATGATATATGATCTTCTATAAATATACCTGAATGTTATAAATCCTATATGCTTATCATGATGCTCACAAGAGTTATGTTTTGAGTCTATGATGATGCTCACAAGTCTCACATGTACACAAGCTTGCATGAATCGGATTTCTCATAAGTTGGATGTTTCAAAACTCATATGAACTGTTTTGAGGAAACACACAAGAACTCATAAATGATTATGCCAAACTTTGAGTTGATTTCTAAGATCGGTTACTTATGCTCATAAGGATTTCAATGTCTAAGATCTCATAAGTCTCTAAGGATCTCACATGCTCCATGCTCTAAGGATCTCACATGCTCTATAGATCTCATAAGAACTCATAAGAACTCATAAGACACACTCATAAGCTATTGATTATCGCAAGACCTCATAAGATGTATGTTTTACACAAAAGCTCACAAGGCAATGATTTTGGAAAATATACACATTTGTTTTATGCTCTATGCTCTACGCTCTATGATTTCTATAACTGTATGCATGATCTTGCTTATCACATTGTTGGCTAGTGGTTGGTACCCGCTGAGTGTTTCAATACTCAGCCGTATATTTTGATGTCGGCAGGTGCACATGCTCCCTTCGACATCTGTGGTTCGGAGCCTTGGATAGAAGAAGAGTACTACAATCCGGAGCCTACTATGGATCATCAGGATGATGGAGTACTAGATAGGTGGCCCAAATTAGACTTTTGTTGAGAGAAAGAGGGAGAGTATACTTACATTTTGATAGTATTGAGAGTGGGACTTGTCCACTCCATGCTTAATATTTACTATGTTCTGTTGGTTCAAACTTGAACCTAATGATAGGAGTATGTTATTTTGAATTGCTTTCATTTTTTTTTAGTTATATGTATAACTTGTGTGCTCTGACAGGATGTTGAGTGTCGCGGCCCAAAACCCACCCTAGGAGTTAAAGTGAACTTTGGACGACTAATCATGACTTACACGACTTGCTTGACAAACCATCCTGCAAAAACCCATAGAGCATATACAAAGAGGATATAAACAGCGGAAACATATTCTAACATAGCACATCGGAAGACAAGTCAAACCTCTATGTATATACATGATCCAAGTTTGTACAAAAAGATATGCAAAAGAAAGTGCGGACAGGCCCGCCAAAATACATGAATACATCTCTCTCAACTCACCCACAACTATCCACTCAGAATCTACCACAACCTCATAGTAACCCTCACCCTGAGGATCCTCCACAGGCTCCTCAACATACTCCTCCTCCACCCATGGGCCAGGAGCACAGACATCGAATGGAGCAGTAGCTCCCTCAGAACCTGTCGACATAAACGTACGGTTGAGCATGGAATACTCAGCGGGTACCAAACACTAGCCAACAGCCATAGCATAGCAAATACAATATAAGAAAGGAAGCAATTTATCTCATAACAGGAAAGTAAGGTAGTTTATAGACATGCTTGTATTTCGTAAAAGCCGATAAAACCCTTGAAAACACCGTGCACTTGAGTTGACTTAAAATACCATTTTTGTGCTTGAAAGCTTGTCTTGTCATGTGTCTTGTTTTGTCATGTCGTGTCATGCGTGTCATGCTTGTATCATCCGTGTCATGCGTGTACCATGCTTGTCATGCGTGCTTGCTTGGGAGTTCAACATGCTCGTGTACTTGTGAGATGCGCTTGTGAGATGCCTTGAGAGGGAAGGGAGGCCCTTCTTTCGTGATATGCCTTGAGAGGGAAGGGAGACCCTTCTTTAATGCAATGCACTTGTGAGTGAGGGGAGACCCCTCATGGAAAGGAGGGAAGTGTAAACTCCCTCCGAAGAAATGCTTGTCCTTGTCCTCTTGTCAAAAGCGAGGTAAAACATATCGTAAGATATGTCCCACCCCTAACGTTATTATTGAAAACGTCGATAAAACATGTCATGCATGCCGTGCTCGTGGAATGGTGTACATACTTGCATTGAAATTAAATATGACATTTAGGGGATTTCATCATTTCATAGCATAACAATTTGAACAAGTAGGCATTCATAAAACATTAGGGAAAACAAGTAATCACACTATCATACACCCTAACAATTTCATAATCATTTAAGCTTTCAATTTCTTCATTTACAACTCATTTTATTCACCTTGGCATTTCATCGAACGCGTGGTATGTGCATTATGGTTAATCCTAAATCTTGAATTTCTAGGTGGGTTAACGATCACAACACACATGTGTATTCATTATTGGTACAATGCCCTCCCCATTTCCTTCATTACAACAAACACACGGCATCCAATCACCCATTCACATCCACACCACCATCCATTCATCCCCACATTATCTTGCTTACAAATTTAGGGAAAAACATAAAATAAAAGAGACTATGAACTAGGAGGGTAGTGTAGGGTACCGACATCAATAGAGCGAAGAAAAACAAGTAGCTCGTGGAAGGCGTTGCCTAGCTTGGAGGAGAACTCCACGTGGTGCTTGAGCTTGGGTTAGGAAGACCTTGAGATTTGGGGAAGAAATGTGGAGTTAATCCTTTACTCCAATCCAAAATCCTCTTGGAAACCCCCTTTTTCCTCTCCCTTCTCTTCCTCTCCTCTAGGTTAGCAAAAGCCCCAAATGAAAACCCTCAAATAGATCAAGGGTTAAAACCCCCAATTTCAGAATCTGCTACCGCATGCGATCGATCACACACTTATCTACGATCGATCGCAGGTCCTTGCGATCGATCGCACCTGGATGCGATCTATCGCGTATGAACCCGAACATTTCTGGTCTGATTTCCCTCTGCATGCGATCGATCGCACACTCTTGCGATCGATCGTAGATCCATGCGATCTATTGCACCTGGGGATCCATCTATCGCATATGGTCCCGAGAGTTTGGGACCCATTTTGCTTGTATGCGATCGATCGCACCTGACTTACGATCGATCGCACCCTTCAGATTTTGTTGTTCTTCTCCTATTTTTCCACACTTTGGTAATTCGGCCATAGCTTTTGACTTGGTTGCCCGATTTTGACAATTCAACTTGCGTTGGATTTGTCTTCCAAAGGGGGACATTGCTGGTGTTTTAGAATTTCCAATTTTTTCTTTATTTATTGACTAAATTGCCCTTGAAGTCGACTGATCCGCAAATGGGTTTCAGTAACTCGGGTTTTCGATATATTCGACTTAGGAATACTACTTCTTAACACTTAGAGTTGTTCAAAATTTCTCATTTCATAGAAATGGAAGATTAAAAGGGCTTCATGCCTTGGCATGGGTCCCAATAGATGGAAAACATTTTTGGGGCTCTACATTAAGTATGCCTTATGTGTCATACATGATGGTTTGACACGGCGGTCATGAACTAAAGTATCCCTAACTCCTAGGGGTGTTTTGGGTCATGACAGACTTGGTATCAGAGCACAAGGAATTAGGTTCGTCTAGGGAGGTGTATTCCAATTGGAGAATACCGGTTAGTCTTTGTCTATAACCAGTTGATAAATCAACTGAACCTAGTGTCTTAGCTTCACTAGGAATATTAATTGCACTCTTATGCTGCTATGTGTAGGTATATTTATACCGTATCAAATAATGAAATGTTGTGATAGCATCTGGATTTCTAAGTTAGACTTATGGATTATTGTTGTTCTTAGGATAAACCATGAGACGCTGTATCCGAGGTCGAGGATACCAGACTCGGGGAAATAGAGGAGAAGCTCTAGTGGGTGAGGAGTAGCCCGACTTTGCTCAAGCCTTTTCATCTATAGCCGAGATATTGGTTATGCTTGCAGCCAGGTAGCCTGCCACTATGCCGGTTGTGCCAGTACCTCCTCTACATAGAGTACAAGCTGGAGTTAAGGCTTTTCAGAGGATGAGGTCTCCTATCTTCTATGGCGGTATAGACCCAATGGTGGCAGAAGCTTGGGTGATGCAACTAGAGAATTGTTTTACAGGTTTGATGCCTACGGAGGCAGAAAGTGTATCGTGGGCCGCCTTTGTGATGGAAGGTGAGGCAAACCACTGGTGGAGATCGGCTATCAGGACTCGAGACTTGACTTGAATGGGCTAAGAGTGGTCATGGGGAGAGTTTCTTGACGTATTCTATAAGAAATACTTTCCAATCGGAGTACGTGAGAAGGAGATGGAGTTCATTACCTTGGAATAAGGTAATATGTCTGTGGCCGAGTATGAGGCCAAGTTCTCGGTATCGTCTCGCTTTGCTCCACACATGATAGCCACTAAGGCTATGAAAGCTCAAATATTTGAAAGAGGCTTGAAGGGCTATTTAAGAGAGAAAGTATCGATGTTTCGGCACGAGACATATGCAGAGGTGAACGACAAGGCCAGTTAGCTGAGGCTAACTCGGAGGAGTTCTTCAAAAGGAGGGATATGGTTAGAGGCCAGGCGAGTAGCTCAGCACAACCTGAGAAGAGGGCTAGAACTGCCTTGTATTAGACTTCTGGGTCAGTACAGTTGCAGAGGCCTCCTTTTGCACCTTAGACTCATAAGCCGCCTCTTTCAGCACAGGCTCCTTGTCTTATGGCTCCGTAGTCTTTTCGCCCAGCTACTACATAGGGTACTCGATATGGGCAGCCCACATCCTCTTTATCTCCTTTTGAAGAGTGTACATTTTGCGGTCGGAGACACAAGCTCGGAGAGTGCCGGAGGGCATCTAGTGGTTGCTTCCATTGCGGTGAGCAAGGGCATATGATCCGAGATTGTCCACGTCGTCAGCAGCCAGGCCAGTCCCAGTCTCAAGGGAGTCGACCTCCAGTTAGGCAGGCTTCACAGCAGGGGTCCTCGCAGGCATCTAGGCCTATACAGCACACACAACCGCCTTGTCAGGTGAATCAAGGCCGAGTCTTCACCTTGCCAGAACAGGACGCACATGCATCTGATGATGTTGTACAAGGTACGCTCAAGTCAAGTTGTCAAAGTTATAACTTGTTGATATTGTATTTAAGTATGTACTATTGGATGTATGAACATGCTATTTATAATTATTCAAGATTGTTTGCTATGACTTGACACTTAGTTAATTTTAATACTCAGGTGCTTTGCTAGTGAGAGAATGCTTAGCCCGTGTGTTGATCGACACTGGATCAACGCATTCTTTTGTTTCACCTAGTTTTGCCAAGGGCTTTACTTTTGAACCGAGTCGACTACCTCAGGATTTATCCATTTCAACTCCACTCGGCAAGTCTGTGGATGCAGACAAAGTGTATCGGGACTGCATTGTGCATGTTGGAGAACATGAGTTGTCAGTTGACTTAATCATCCTTGAGTTTCAAGACTTAGACTTTGATATCATTCTTGGGATGGATTGGCTCTCGAATCATCATGGGCATGTGGTGTGCTTCGAGAAGATTGTGAAGTTTCAACCAATTGGGAAGAAGCCGTTTCATTTCAGAGGGCTACGAAAGTGAGACATTGCCCATCTTGCAGCTCTAAGTCTATCGAATCCAAAGGTGCGAAACTCTACATCCATTCCTGTTGTGTGCGAGTATATGGATGAATTTCTGGACGTATTGCTGGGTTTACCTGCAGATCGGGTGATAGAGTTCACCATCGAGCTCGCTCCTGGAATTGCTCTGATTTCTAGGGCTCCGTACAGGATGGCCCCTATTGAGCTTAAGGAGTTGAAGAAGCAATTGGAGGAATTGCAGAAGCTTGGATTCATCCGACCGAGTGTTTCACCATAGGGAGCTCCTGTGCTCTTCGTAAAGAAGAAGGATGAGTTGATGTGGATGTGTATTGACTACAGGCAGCTGAACAAGGTCACGATCAAGAATCGTTATGCATTGCCTCGGATAGATGACTTGTTCGACCAGCTAAAGGGAGCGAGGTTCTTCTCGAAGATTGATCTTTGATCTGGGTACCATCAGTTAAAGATCAAGGCTGAAGACGTTTCCAAGACTGTTTTCAGGACTTGGTATGGGTACTACGAGTTCTTGGTCATGCCTTTTGGTATGACGAATGCACCGACTGCGTTCATGGATTTGATGAATTGGGTGTTCAGACCATCTCTTGATCGGTGCATAATTGTTTTTGTGGATGATATCCTTGTGTACTCAAAGACTTGGGATGATCATGATAGAGATCTTCGCCTCACTCTACAGACTCTTCGAGAGCATAGCCTATATGCTAAGTTAAGTAAGTGTGAGTTCTGGTTGAAGAAGGTGGCGTTCCTTGGCCATGTGGTGTCTACCGAGGGTATCTTCGTCGACTCTACGAGGATAGAGGCAGTGATGAACTGGGAGAGGCCGAAGAGTGTTACCGAGATTCTTAGTTTTCTCAGACTGGCAGTTTAATATAGGAGGTTTGTGGAGGGGTTCTCCAGCTTAGCGGCTCCACTTACTTATCTTACGAGGAAGAATGCTAAGTTTACTTGGAGCGAGAAGTATAAGGCAAGCTTTGCTGAGTTGAAGAAGTGGCTTACTATGGCCCCGTTCTCACAGTTCCATCTGGGAGTGGTAGCTTCGTAGTCTACAGTGATGCATCACTCATCAGGCTAGGATGTGTTCTGATGCAGCATGGGAAAGTCATTGCCTATACTTCCCGGTAGTTGAAAGATCACGAGAAGAACTATCCTACTCACGATTTAGAGCTTGGTAAAGTTGTCTTTGCACTGAAGATTTGGCGTCACTACCTTTACGGGGAGCAGTTTGATGTTTTCATGGACCACAAGAGCTTGAAGTATCTATTTTCTCAAAAGGAGTTAAATTTAAGGCAGCGTTAATGGGTGGAGTTTCTGAAGGATTATGACTGTGTCATTCAGTATCACCTGGGTAAAGCAAACGTGGTGGCAGATGCTCTGAGTAGGAAGTCTTCTAGACACTTGACTCACATGATGGTCTAGGAGTGGAAGTTATTGGAGGTCATGGCGAACCTGGATATTAGCTTCAACATTCCTACCTCTGGGCCAGTCATGGCTAATCTTACGGTCAAGCCTTTTATCCAGGTTCAGATTAAAGAGTTACGGAATTCAGATGCAGAGTTGCTTGCTTACCGAGACAAGTCGGTTAGCAGTGGCAGTCAGGAGCTTGCTTTGGATGGTGATGGTGTAATCACATTCAAAGGCAGGTTGTGTGTTCCTGCCAACGCGATGTTGAGGAGTGAGATCTTGGATGAGTCTCATCGATCAAGTACACGGTACATCTTGGGGGCACTAAGATGTACCAGAATCTCAAGAGGCACTACTGGTGGCTAAACATGAAGAGGGAAGTCACAGAGTATGTTTCTAAATGCTTGGTGTGCCAGTAGGTGAAGGCCAAGCATCAAAGGCCGGTGGATCTTTTACAGTCCCTCCCTATTCCGGAATGGAAATGTGAGAATATCTCGATGGACTTTATAGTTGGCTTGCCAAGGACGACAAGGGGCTCCGATGCAATGGGTTATAGTTAATCGGTTGACAAAGTCTGTGCATTTCCTACCCTATCGGACTACGTACAATATAAGCCAGCTTGTGGCCTTGTACACCAAAGAAATAGTTCGATTGCATGGGGTACCAGTTTCTATCATATCTGATCGAGACTCGAGGTTTACTTCCAGATTCTGGAAGGGCTTTCAGAGTGCTGTGGGTTCTCGGTTAAATTTCAGCACCGTATTTCATCCTCAAATGGATGGGCAAACCGAGAGGGTTAACCAGATTATAAAGGACATGCTTCGAGCTTGCATGTTAGACTTTTGAGGCATTTGGGAGGATCACTTGCCATTAGTTGAGTTTGGCTACAACAACAGTTATCAGGCGAGCATCCAAATGGCACCTTTTGAGGCCTTATACAGGAGAAGTTGTAGATCTCTTCTATATTGGGATGAAGTTTGTGAAAGGAAGATATTGGGTCCTGAGTTCATCGAGCAGACTGCCGAGATAGTCGGGATCATTCGGGAAAGGTTGAAGGCTGCCCAGGATAGGCAGAAGAGCTATGCAGACACTCGTTGAAGAGACTTGGAATTCCAGGTTGGGGATCTAGTCTTTGTGAAGATTTCTCCGAGCCAGGGAATCATGAGGTTCGGCAGGAGGGGAAAGCTTAGCCCGAGGTATGTGGGACCTTTTAAGGTGATCACATGCGTCGGAGAAGTCGCTTATAGGGTGGCTTTACCTCCTCACATGGCGGTAGTCCACAATGTCTTTCATGTTTCTATGCTTTGGAAATATGTGCTGGACCCTTCACATGTCATTAATCTTGATCCTATGGAGATTCGAAAGGATCTCACGTTAGTGGAGCAACCGGCTCAGATCTTGGATCGTTGAGATCAAGTCTTGCATAACAAGACTATTCCACTTGTCCTTGTGAAGTGGCAGCATCATTCCAAGGAAGAGGCTACATGGGAGTGTGAGGCCGAAGTGAGGGAAAAGTACCCTCACTTGTTTGTGTAGTTTCTTTTGTTGGATTCCATGTATTTTGTTCCTTGATATGTTTTACCCTCACTTGTTTGTGTAGTTTCTTTTGTTGGATTCCATGTATTTTGTTCCTGGATATGTTTTTGTATTGTCTGAATTTCGAGGACGAAATTTCTGTAAGGGGGGAGGATGTAGAACCCGGATCTCGCTTTCATAGCCTGTGAATAGTGTATGTGAATAGAGTATGTAAAGGCCAAGGTCTTCCATGTGAACTTGATGTTGGTTTAAATGGGGATGAGGGATCTCATTTTAAAAGGAGTATTATGCTTTTGATTTGGTGTGAAACATAAGGAAAGAGGATGGATGTCTTACCATAACCTCAACTTGAGCGAGCTCTAGAATTCTCACCGCTGATCAGAATTGAGAGATTCTTAAATTTTTGGAAAGGTATTGAAACCCTCTTCGAGGTTCATGTTTACTACTTTTTTAGATTTTGAGTCAAAGTTGGGTCAATTTTCAGATTTCCACAAACTGGTCTGCTATAAATTTTGGTCTGCTGAAAGTCATCCCAGGACCAATCCATTTGTGGACCGATTTAGATCATTTAGAACTCAAAATTAGGCTTTGTACAAAACATAAAAGTTGTTTCCCTTTGAAATACAAGTCCAACGCAAGTTGAATCATCAAAATTTGATAAGCAAGTCAAAAGTTATGATCAAAATACCAAAGCGGGAAAAACTTGCCCAGACAGAGTTCGATTTCGGCGACGAAGTGTGCTGGGGCCCGAGCTTCGTCGACGAATTCAACTCGAAAAATGGAAAAAATGCCCAATAATGAGCTGTAACACATCACCAACTTTGGGGGATATTTTCCTAAGGGGTTTTTGGGTTTTTGGCAACCTTTAGACTATAGATAGAAGGGGATTTCGTGGGTTTCATCTACTCAAACCCTAAGCATAGATTTTGGGGATTTTTGGAAGAGAAGAAGAAGAAGAAACCTTTGATTTCTCAAAGCATTTTGCTCAGACCAAACTGAAGCTAAATCCTTGCTTCTAAGGTTTGTACTTTACTAATTTTAGTGTTTTAGAGCTTGGGTATTCTACCCAAGGTGATTCTCAAATTCTGAAATCAAAAGAGAGGTTTTTGATTTTGTTTTCAAATTTAGGTTTCAGCTTTCTCAAAGCTTCAACCAAGTTTCCTCAAGCTTGATTCTGATCTATAGAAGTATAAAACAACTTCCTTTTAAGGTAGATACCTTCTACTATCTAACCTTATTTTATTATTTTCAGAAAACCATATTCTAAGTATGTTCTGTTGGACATATATGCCCTCGAAAGCCAATAAGAGACTTTTCTATGTTGATTAGATAAGCATCATATTCACACAACCAACTATAAAGGGTATTTATATTAATTATTATCTCATATGATGAAGACATAAAGTTCCATAGGTAACATTGTAGGAAAATCATGCAAAGGTTGCGAGAAGATATGATTTTCCGGTTCCTTATAAACCTAATATTGTTCGAAGCCTCTAGAGTACTGGTTGGGTGTCGTACTTCATCATGGCTTGCACATGTGTAGTTCTATGAGATAGTGTGATGAATCTCATTCACAGAGAGTGGTGACTCTTGACTAACATGTGAGTATATATAGCAAGTACATAATACTGAACGGGGTCACTAGTGGATACCCTATGGAATACACTGTCAGATTGTATTAGGGTTATCCATTTGACAAATTGTCCTTAGACCTGAGAGGTTAACATCTTCTCAGACATTTGTCTATATGGCTTTGATGTGCCAATCGGCAATGTCCAATACACAGGACTAACTCCGGGTATGTTGGGTCATGTACACTATGTTTGGAGAAGTGTGTAAACACTCAATATGGAATCCACAACTCTTTAATTGGAGATAATGATATCAAGGTGATACTTGTTGAACTGAACTGTTAAATCCAGTACTGGTGCTTTTCGGTAAAATGGTCTTTATCGAAGTTGATATTTTCAATATGGAAATGTATATATAAATATATATATGTCAGTTCTTTTCTAATGTTTCTTCAAAAGTGTTTTGGAGGTTCAGTTCAATGAAAAGTAATCATGAGAAAGAGTTCTATTCATAAGCTAGGGACTAAGACAGTGGAATTGTTCTAATCTCGGAAGCTTACAAGTGATATCGGAATGTGGAAGGATTTATTTGTAAATATATTGTGAGATGGTACTTACAAGCAATTCTCTAATTTCTGGAGGTTAATCACATTGTGTTAATGGACATTAATTGTGATTGGTGGAAGTCCAGGGATATAGATAAAATTCTATAATCCTAATGGAGTATAGGAAAGGTGTTTCCTAGTAACAATGCTTCAACCAAAAAGGTGAAGTACTTGGTCCCACAACCGGAAATAGGAGATCCCTTTAGATCCTACACACAAGGACCTTCTTAAAGTATTTAATTTAATTTATAATTAAATTAATTAATTTCTCTAAGTAATCACTATATGGTATAGTGAAGCTCTAAAAGGTGGAATCACATTGGATGTGAAAAACCAAATGGGTAGGACCCATTGGGAATTATTATAAAAGAATAATTCAAGTGACCAATAGGGGTTTGGAACCCTAAGGGCGTGTGGAGTGGGACCCACCTAGGGTGGGACACCCACTTCAAGGAGGAATAATAATTGTTATTATTTTAATTAGTTTCTAATAACTAATATCCTTATTGGATAAGGTTAGTTAGTTAGTTAGAGTTAGTTACTAATTAAAGATTCCTTGTTGGACAAGGAGTCTATTAGTTTCTTACTAATCAAGGAATCCTAATTGGATTAGGATAAGGATAAGATTAGTTGGACACTAATGGATGAGATTAGTTTCTATTTTGATTATTCCTAATTAATTATGGAGAAACCAAATAGGAAACTAATTGAGGAATCCTTATTGGATAAGGATTAGGAAACTTTGGTTTCAAGCAACCAATGAAGCCTATAAAAGGGGTGGACGTCCAAGGCTTTGGATATAAGAAAATTTTCCAGAATTTTCCAGATTTGGAAACTTCTCCCCTCTCCTCAAACCTCACGCCCTCCCCTCTCTCTCCTTGAGGTACGCTCACACCCATCTCTCTCTTCTCTTGTCTTCTTGATTGGATCTTGAGGAAAAGAAAGAATTCATCTTGTTCATCAAGAAAGGTTCTTGATTAATAAAGATTAGATCTTTTATTCAAGATTCCTAGAGCTGGAAATTTGGAAGGGCCATTAGCTTCCATTAGAGAAAGCTTTAAAGGAAAAAGAAGGTTCGTGTGAATCGACAGGAGACTTGACACTTGTGAAGTTTTGCGAGTACTATTCTAACGTGGATTTGACTTAACAATTTCAAAGTCGCAAAAATGAATGTTATTCCTACCTTCATTGAATAAAATCAATTAGAATCTTAGTCAGATCTTGGGATTCGATGTATGCCCCCCAAGAACTATTTTTCTAAAATTAAAAAGAGGCATACTTTCATGTTCTTGGTTTATTGGGTGATGAAATTTTAAGTGTTTATAAACTATCATTTTAATGAAAATTCTATGATATATGATCTTCTATGAATATACCTGAATGTTATAAGTCTTCTATGCTTATCATGATGCTCACGGGAGTTATGTTTTGAATCTAAGATGATGCTCACAAGTCTCACATGTGCACAAGCTTGCATGAATCGGATTTCTCATAATTTGGATGTTTCAAAACTCATAAGAACTGTTTTAAGGAAACACATAAGAACTCATAAGTGATTATGCCAAACTTTGGCTTGGTTTCTAAGATCGGTTACTCATGCTAATAAGGATCTCAATGTCTAAGATCTCAAAAGTCTCTAAGGATCTCAAATGCTCTATGCTCTAAGGATCTCACATGCTCTATGGATCTCATAAGAACTCATAAGACACACTCATAAGCTATTGATTACCGCAAGACCTCATAAGATGTATGTTTTAAGCAAAAGCTCACAAGGCAATGATTTTGGAAAATATGCACATTTGTTTTATGCTCTATGCTCTATGATTTCTATAACTGTATGTATGATCTTGCTTATCACATTGTTGGCTAGTGGTTGGTACTCGCTGAGTGTTTCAATACTCAGCCGTACATTTTGATGTTGGTAGGTGCACATACTCCCTTCGACATCTGTGGTTCAGAACCTTAGATAGAAGAAGAGAACTACGATCCGGAGCCTACTATGGATCATTAGATGATGGAGTACTAGATAGGCGGCCCGAATTAGACTTTTGTTGAGAGAAAGAGGGAGAGTATACTTACATTTTGATAGTATTGAGAGTGGGACTTGTCCACTTCATGCTTAATGTTTACTATGTTCTGTTGGTTCAAACTTGAACCTAATGATAGGAGTATGTTATTTTGAATTGCTTCCGCTTTGTTTTAGTTATATGTATAACTTGTGCGCTTTGACAGGATGTTAAGTATGCCTGATGTGTCATACAGGATGGTTTGACATGGCGGTCATGAACTAAAGTTTCCCTAACTCCTAGGGGATATTTCTGGTCGCGACATTTTTCATCACATAATAACATTCACATCTCCTATATTCACACCCACTTGATCTATCTTATTCATTTGTTGGGGGAAAAACACAAACTTAATGAAAAGGAAATAGATATAATCATTCACATGCATTCTTTAGAAAAACCTAGGTTATTACTAAGTTAACTAGGAAGAATATACTAACTTTGAGGATTAACTTCAAATCTTGAAGAAGAACCTGCCTTGATTGGAATCCTAACTTGGTGAAGGATGATCCTTGCTTGAAGAATAATCAAAGCTTTGAAAGTATGCCTCTTTTTAATTTTAGAAAAACAGTTCTTGGGGGGCACACATCGAATCCTAAGATCTAACTAAGATTCTAATTGATTTTATTCAATGAGAGTAAGAAATCACAATGACCTTTGCGACTTTGAAATTGATAAGTCAAATCCACGAGAGAATGGTAGATAGAAAAATCCAAGATAGAACAAGAGGATTGGCAAAACTTCACAAGCGTCAAGTCTCCTTCGCAATCCACACAGGCCTTCTTTTTCTTTAAAGCTTTCTCTAATGGAAGCTAATGACCCTTCCAAATATCCAGCTCTAGGATCTTGAATAAAAGATCCAATCTTTTATCTTCAAGATGGGTTCTTGAATCTCTTCTTTATTTTCAAAACGAAGAACACAAGAAAGGAGAATAAAGGGGGAAGGCGGCTGACTGTACACCTCAATGAAAGGGAGAGAGGGGTGTGAGAATAGAGAGGAGAGGGAATATAAAAATTCTGGAAATTTTTTCTTAGTACCCAAATCATGGACGTCCTCCTCTATATGTAGATCCATATTGGATCTTATCCTTATCCTAATCGTATTAAGATATCCTCAATTAGTTTCCTTATTGATTTCTGCATAATTAATTAGGGTTAATCAAAATAGAAACTAATCATATCTATTAGTAACAAACTAACCATATCCTTATCCTAATCCAATTAGGATTCCTTGATTAGCAAGAAACTAATAGAATCCTTGTCCAATAAGGAATCTTTAATTAGTAACTAACTAACTAACTAACCAACCTTATCCAATAAGGAGTCTAGAGTTAGAAACTAATTAAATAAATAATAATACTATTATTACCTCCATGAAGTGGGCGTCCCACCCTAGGTGAGCCCCACTCCACACGCCCCTAAGGGTTCTTAACCCTTTTGGTCACTTTACTTGATCTTTTACTATATTCCCCAATGGGTCCTACCCATTTGGTTTTTCACATCTAATGTGATTCCACCTTTTAGAGTTTCACTATACCATATAGTGATTACTTAGAGAAATTAATTAATTTAATAAATCATTAAATTAAATACTTTAAGAAAGTCCTTGTGTGTGGGATCTAAAGGGATCTCTTATTTCCAATTGTGGGATCAAGTATAGGAAACACCTTTCCTATACTCCATTAGGATTATAGAATGTCATCTATATCCCTGGACTTCCACCAATTAGAGTTAATGTCCATTAACACAATGTGATTAACCTACAGAAAATAGAGAAATACTTGCAGGTATTTCTATCTCAAGATTTGTTTACAGATGCGTCCCTCCACTTCCAATATTGTTATAAGCTTACGAGACAATATTTAATACTGTCTTTAATCCCTGGCTTATATTGAGAACTCATTCTCTTTGATACTTTTAGTCAAACTTGTACTTTCGAAACATTTTAAAAATTTTTTAGAAGAAATAATAATTATAATTACATTTCTTTTATACCGAAAATAAATTCCTCGATAAAACCATCTCATCAATAATTACCAGCGCTAGGTTTTTAAAGTCCAGTTTTGACAATTATCAACTCAATATTATTTACTCTGTAAGAGTAGTGGAATCCTTATTGAGCATACACACACTACTTTGAGAGACTTAATTAGAGTTTGTATTTCACTCTTATTCAGCTCAGTTAAGGAGCTTTCTCTTCGGATTTTTAATCCAAAAACTCATTTATTGAAAGTAGTCAAGAATCCAGGATTCTTGCAGTAAAGCTGTTGCTTCAGTTATTTCAAGAGAGGGTTGTGCTCTTGAGAGGTTTCAGCTCGGCCTAAAGGAGAGCTTGTAAGGTAATATCTTGACCTGTAAGAGAGATTGTATAGGTTTGGACTCGACCTGTAAAGGAGCCAGTGCGATTAAGGAATCGTGGTGAATCCTGCTGGAAGCTGAGGCGGGGAGTAGGCTGGATTTAAACAAAACTTAAGTTTGCATTCTCCTTATCTCTTCTCTCTTTCCTTTAAATATTCTACAATTCAGCTTGTTGCATATTTAATTTTATTCCGCACTTTTGAATTTGTAGTTTAATTTTTTAAAAGCTGCCATAGACCCTATTCACCCCCCCTTTAGGGTCATTACCTGGCCAACAATTGGTATCAGAGCCTAATACTCTAAATAGATCTAAACAATCTGAGTAATCGAGTTTATTATGACAAACAATGTGTTTGCAACAAGCCTAGGAGAAGGACAGTCCACCACTAGATCACCTCTGTTTAATGGAGAAAACTATAACTATTGAAAAACTAGGATGATGTATTACATTCAAGCTCTAGATTATGAGTGTTAGAGAGTAATAGTCAATGGCCCTCATCTTCCCACAAAAACTGTGGATGATGTCAGAATTCCTAAGGTAGAGGAAGAATGGAATGAAGCTGACATTAAGCTCATTCAAATCAATCCTAAAGCTATTAGCAACCTCTACTGTGCCTTAAGTCCCCAAGAATTTAACAGAGTTTCTGGATGTGACTATGCTAAAGAAATATGGGATAAACTAAAAGTCACCTATGATGGAACTAATCAGGTTAAAGAAGAAAAGATTAGCATTTTTATTCACAAGTATGAATTATTCAAAATGGAAAAAAAAGAATCTATCGGTGATATGTTCACCAGATTTACTAACATTTTAAATGGTCTTAAATCTCTAGGTAAAGTGTATTCTAATGCAGAAAATGTAAGAAAGATTTTAAGATCATTGCCCAAGGAATGGACTCCAAAAGTAACAGCAATCCAAGAAGCTAAGGACCTCACCAAACTGCCTATGGACGAGCTGCTGGGATCTCTTACGACTCATGAAGTCATAATGAAGGATCAAATGCCTGATGAACCTAGAACCAAGAAAGGGCTGGCTCTCAAGCCTACTCAAGTTAAAATTAGTGATGAGGAAACCAGCAGTGGTGATGAAGATATAGTCTTGATGGCAAGAAGGTTCAAAAGGTTCCTCAAGCATAAGAAGAACTTCAAAAAGAGACCATACAAGAAGGAGTTCTCAAAAGAAGTGAACAAAACTGAAGCTAGCAAGAAGGAACCTCTCACGTGTTATGAATGCAAGAAGGTAGGCCACATAAGGACTGACTGCCCTCAACTCAAGAAGAGCCAAAAGCACAAGAAAAAAGCTATGATGGCAACTTAGGATGACTCAGAGGGAAGAAAGTCGGAAGATTCAAGTGATGAAGAAGTGACAAATCTGTGCCTCATGGCAAATGAGGATGAAGTAACTTCTTCCCCAAATAATTCTCTCTCATATAATGAAATAAGAGAAGCATTTGATGAACTTTACATTGAATTTGGTAGAATAGCTAAATTAAATAAATTCTTTAAAAATGAAATTCACACTCTCTCACAATCATATGAAAATCTACAAAAAGAAAAGAGTGTGTTAGCCATTGAGAATGAGGAATTGAGTAAGAAATTAAATGATGTTGAAAATGCTCCTCATAACTCACCATGTGAATGTGATGAGTTAAAAGTTAAAGTCAAAGTCAATGACTTGACCAATACTGTCCTCACATTCACAAATGGTCAAAAGAACATAGAAAGACTTTTAGGACAACAAAGATGTGTTTTTAACAAGCCTGGACTTGGTTATAATACTTTTTCAAAACAAAAAGATTATCAAAACTTCTTTACAAAATTAAGTAATCACCAAACTCCACCATCCACCTCATTTTATAATGGTAAAATAATTAGGAAAGTTTGGGTTCCAAAAGGAACATCTTCTCTTTCAAAATCTAACCATAAAGGACCAAGAATGATATGGGTTCCCAAGGGAACTAATCCTCCCAAACTACAACCCAGATCACTTTGGGTACCATCCAAAACTGTTTGGGTATCGGGGGGAAAGTATCTTGGAGTTACTTGAATTGGATGTGTAGGTATGCTTCAAATCAAGAACTTCCAAGACAACATGGTTCTTGGACAGTTGATGCTCAAGGCATATGACCGAAAATAAGGAACTAGTTGTATCAATCACTCCAAAGGATGACGGTCATGTAACATTTGGAGACAATGCTAAAGGGAAAATCATTGGCATAGGTAACATTGGTAAGAATAAATCCATTTTTATTAAGAATGTACTACTTGTTGATGGACTCAAGCATAATCTCATTAGTATTAGTCAACTTTGTGATAAGGGACTGAATGTTTCATTCAAGTTAAATATTTGTATGATTAAGGATAAAGATAATCTAAATACTTTGTTTGTAGTACATAGAAATGAAAATGTTTATACCTTAGATTTTGATGAACTTAAATCTCAAAACATGATATGTCTCTCTGCTATAGATGAAGCTAGCTGATTATGGCATAGGAGACTAGGACATGCTAGTATGGATGTTTTGTCTAAACTCTCTAAAAATGAATTAGTTAAAGGATTATCAAAGACAAAATCTGTGATGCTTGTCAACTTGGAAAACAAATAAATCTTCATTTCAGAGTAAGAAAATGATTTCTACCACTAGGCCCTTAGAACTTTTGCATATGGATCTTTTTGGTCCAAATGAAGTAGCTAGCCTAGCTGGAAAAACTTATGCTTTTGTTATAGTGGATGATTTTTCTAGATACTCATGGGTACTATTTCTTTCTCATAAAAATGAAGCACCCTCTCTATTTAAAAAGTTTTGTAAAAGAGTTCAAAATGAAAAAGGTTATTCTATTAACAACATAAGAAGTGATAGAGGAGGAGAATTTAAAAATAAAGAACTTGAATCATTTTGTGATGAAAATGGTTTTAATCATAATTTTTCAGCACCTAGAACTCCACAACAGAATGATGTAGTAGAAAGAAAGAATAGATCTCTTCAAGAAATGACTAGAACAATGCTTAATGAAAATAAATTACCAAATTATTTTTGGGCTGAAGCCATTAACACATTATGTTATGTAATTAAAAAAGTTGTTATAAGAAACAAACTAAATAAAACTCCTTATGAGCTTTGGAATGGAAGAATCCCTAATATAAGTTATTTTAAGGTGTTTGGATGTAAATGCTTCATACTTAATGATAAACAACATCTTAAGAAATTTGATGCTAAATCTGTGGAAGAAATCTTCTTAGGATACTCTACTAATAGCAAAGCTTATACAGTGTTTAACAAGAAATCATTAATTGTTGAAGAATCAATTCATGTAGTTTTTGATGAATCAAATCCTTTTAACAAAATCAATACTGATATGGATGATGAAATTGATAATCTTCCAAAAGCAATATCAAATTTACAAATCAACAAAGAAAATAAAAATGATCAAGAAAAAGAAAAATCAAGTAACAACTCTATTAAAATAGATAATGAAGAAGAAATTGAAAATGAAGAATCCTATAAACTTCCTAAAGCTTGGAAATTAATAAAAGATCACCCTAAGGATCTAATACTTGGTAATATGGAACAAGGGGTTAGAACAAGAAGAAATCTAATGAATTTTGCTTTCCTAAGTCAAATTGAACCTAAAAATGCCTTATAAGCTATTGAAGATGACTCGTGGGGCATTGCTATGCAAGAAGAGTTAAATCAATTTGATAGAAATCAAGTTTGGGGTCTAGTACCTAGACCAAATGATAAATCTATTATTGAAACAAAATGGGTCTTCAGGAATAAAAAGGATGAAAATGAGAATATAGTTAAAAATAAAGCAAGATTGGTAGCTCAAGGTTACAACCAAGAAGAGGGGATAGATTATGATGAAACATTTACCCTGGTTGCTAGACTAGAAGCTATAAGAATGTTACTTGCATTTGCTTGTCATAAAGAATTTAAACTATATCAAATGGATGTAAAAAGTGTATTTCTAAATGGGTATATCAATGAAGAAGTTTATGTAAATCAACCTCCTTGTTTTGAAAATCATAAATTTCCTAATCATGTTTTTAAGTTAACTAAAGCCTTATATGGATTAAAGCAAGCTCCAAGAGCTTGGTATGATAGGCTAAGTAGCTTCCTAATTGAAAACGGATTCACAAGAGGTAAAATTGACACAACTTTATTCATAATGACCAAAAATGATGATATGCCAATAATCCAAATCTATGTAGATGACATCATATTTGGATCAACAAATGAATCTCTCTGTAGAATATTTGCTAAAACAATGCAAAAAGAATTTGAAATGAGTATGATGGGTGAATTAACATTTTTCTTAGGACTTCAAATCAAACAAACCAAACAAGGAACTTTCGTTAATCAAGCTAAATATACTAAAGAACTACTTAAAAAGTTTGGAATGGAAAACACTAAAATAATGGATACTCCTATGAGTCCATCAACTAAACTTGATAAGGATGAAAAAGGGAAAAGTATTGATGAAAAACTCTATAGAGGCATGATTGGAAGCCTTTTGTATCTCACTGCAAGCAGACCTGACATTATGTTCAGTGTTTGCATTTGTGCAAGATTCCAATCCTGTCCAAAAGAATCTCACTTAACTGCTGTAAAAAGAATCTTTAGATACTTACTTGGAACAATTGATTTAGGCTTATGGTATCCAAAGGACACAAACTTAGATCTAATAAGCTATTCAGATGTAGACTTTGCTGGATGCAAAGTAGATAGAAAAAGTACTAGTGGAACTTGTCACTTTTTAGGACATTCTCTTGTTTCATGGTTTAGTAAAAAAACAAAATTCAGTGGCCTTATCCACAGCTGAATCTGAGTACATGGCAGCTGGACTTTGTTGCGCTCAAACTCTCTACATGAAACAACAGCTAGAAGATTTTAAACTTATCTATACTAAAATTCCTATTAAGTGTGATAACATAAGTGCTATTTGTATGACTAAGAATCCTATTCAACACTCAAGGACTAAACACATAGAAATAAGATATCATTTTATTAGAGATCATGTGCAAAATGGAAATGTTATCTTGGAATTTGTTGATACAATTAATCAGCTTGCTGATATTTTCACCAAATCTTTACATTCTGATAGATTTAGTGCTTTGAGAAGAGAACTGGGTATAACTTGTCTAAGTGATTTAACTTAATCAAAAGCAATCAAAAATTGAAATCTTTGATTTGATATGCCTATAACTTACTTGATTCATAAATAGATTGATTTGAATATATTATAATTATTTTAGATGTCTTGATGAATCTTTGACTTAAAGGAAAATAGGTAGAACAATTCTTCATATTCAGGACTGAATTCGGCGACGAATTCAATCTAGAATATGGTTTCGGTGACGAATCTTTGGGAAATATAGAAAACAGAGTATTTTTTGTACCTATTTCGGCGACGAATCTGGATGAGTCATCCATTTCGTCGACGAAGTCAATCCGAAATTAAACACATTAGGGCTCCTAACTCAATTTTGGCGACGAATTCAAGGACGAAACCCATTTCGGCGACTAATTGAGTCGTGTGTATAAATAGTAACCCCCAAAATCTGAACTTTTTCAAACCTAATCCTTCCCTCCAAAGTCCTTATTCCATTGCTCATGTACCCTTCTTTGTTCCAAGCTCTAGCAAATCTTTCTAAATCTCTCAGAATATGCCTCCTAGAATGAAGAATGCATCTATGGAGCCACCAAAGAAGAAATCACAAATCGACAAAGGAAAAGAACCGGCCTCAAGTTCAACTTCAGTCCCAGTAAAGTTCAAGGAAGCAAAGTTCGAGAAATTATTCAAAGAAAAATTCCTATCTGGCTCCCCTTTATACGGTAAAGTTGTTAATTTCATTAGTTTTGGTGCCTATGGGCTCGAACCTATAAAAACTCTCTTTTCTGCCCTAAAATGGGATAAATTTCTTGAATCAAATGAACCCATGTTTCCTGAGTTAGTCAAACTCTTTTACACTCACTTCCATTTCAATCAATCCGAATCTCTTATTACCTCATTTGTCTTAGGTAAAAACATTTCTCTTCATTTAAATCAATTGTACTCAATTTTAAAGATCCCTAGTGTACCCTTCAAACCTTTGTGAATGGTCAGTGGACCAGTCATGAAGGATTTGATGTGGTTGAAACACTGAAAATGATGTGCATAAACCAAGATTTCACTTCTCCTTTTCAACCTAAGGTTAAAGATCTTACCCTCACTGCTAGATTGATTCACCACATAATCACTTATAACCTAGTTCCCAGGGCTGGTGGTAGGGAGTATCTCACCTACTTCAATGTATTCCTTATGTGGTGCATCCTTACCTCCACACCCATTGATCTCTCTTACATCATTGTCCATTGTATGAATGAAGCATTTAAGAGAAAATCAGGGTGTCTCCCTTTTGGTCAGGCTCTGACTAAAATCTTTAAGCACTTCAATGTTCCTTTAGCCTCTCAAATAGATATTGTCACCCTTGATGATTCCTCCATTTATAGCAAAGCAACCATTCAAAGAATGGGCTATATCTAGAATGACTCCCAGAAGGTTTGGACTCTCAAACCCTCTGCTTCTCAGTCCTCCTCCCTTCCTTCCAATACTCCAGTTCCTATTCATACTCCATCTATACCTTTTTCTGCTCCCTCTTCATTTATCTCTTCCTCTTCATCTGCACCCACAGCAGAACTTCAGGCTGAGCAGCAGCAAGATTTAGTGCCAGAGGAGGAACCCCAGGCTGAGCAGCAGTCAGTACCAGAAGAGGATCTTGTAGATGAGCTTCAGGGTGAGCAGCACACCAGAAATGAGCTACCTGACTAGTCTGATTTCATGGATGCTGGAGAGATTCCAGAGAGTTCTCGTAGACAGGTGTCTCCTCATTTTGAGGACCTTAGTCAGTTCTATGAGGTGCCCAGTAGGCCAACAGCTTCAGATGAGCAGCTGAACATCATGGTAGGGTAGATTGCCTCCATGTCTTCCAGCTTGGAGCAGTTTCAGTTGGAAATGAGGATGAGCCAGTAGGCTTTTCAAGAGGAAATAAAGGCGTCCCTGCTCTCCTTCATGGCAGCAACAAGGGAAAATCTAACCGCCATTATTCAAATCGAATCAAGGGAAACTCTTCAGAATCTCCATTCCTCTACTCTCTCCCGTTTTACAGCTCTTGAGTCTGAGATGAGCAAAATCCCTAAAGCAGTCCAGTCTTCTCTTGCCCCGGTGCATAATGATCTTAGAGAGTGTGCCAATGCCACATACTCTGTCTTAGGGACATTTAACATGGATGCCTCAGTCACCAAAGATAGAGTTGACTCTGTATCTTCATTTCTACATAGATTGGGGGGCAAAACAATCCAAAGAAAGTATCCGAATGGAGAAGGTCACAAAGACAATCCAAGGAATTGTAGAATCGTTAGCTCTTCAGTTGAAGACTCAAGGCAAGTTTCTTTTGTATATGGCAGAGCATGACTCCATAGCTGCCTCAATTACCTTGCGGGCCACTGATGAGTTGAAGAAAATGAATAATTTTTTGGTGAGTCTGGCTAGTGGAGCCACTCCTTCTCAGCCTCCCTCTCAAGCTCCCTCTTCTTCCAAAGGCAAGAGACCAATTAAGGTAACCCCCTCCAAAAGGGATCAAGCTACTGATTCCCCTATCATCTCCCTTCCTTCAGACTCAGATCCCACCTCCTCTTCCTCAGACTCCCATGATGACTCCGATCCAGCTGAGCCATCAGAAGATGTCCTCTCAAAGGTTGCAGACCTCATCAAAAAGCAGAAAGCAGATGGGCTGTAATTTTTTCTTTATTTTTTTTTGATGTTGACATAGGGGGAGAAACATGAAATGTAATGAAAATTTAAATTTGTTGAAAATTTGATGATTGATGATTGATAAATGAAATGACATTTGAACTATTTGAAATATGATGTTTTTTTGCATCTTTGGCAGTACACACATAATATGTCTTTTGCTTATGCAATTCTCTTCTTGTCTTGATCCAATATGTTGTGAAGAAAAATTAAAATTGAAATTATCTTTGTGAAACTTTTCTTGGTACATAACCAGGGTGATATATCCTTTACCTCATCATAAATATGCATCTAAATAACAACTGTGATTATGTTTACAAATGCATATGCGTAGGGGGAGCTTACCTCAAAGATTTTACGAAAAACATGTCGTGAGCAGGAGCTTAACCCAATTTCATTACATTGTTATGTCATCATCAAAAAGGGGGAGATTGTTAGCCTCGGGTTACAACCATAAGTACCCCTATTAATTTTGATAATAACATAATAATATAATGAAATATTTGGTACTAATAAAACCATTTAAGTGTGTGAACATTTCAGATTACATAAGTTGATAGCACTCCAATCATGAAAAAGAATGGAAATTACCCAAGAGGAAGTTCAACTCACTGAATACAAGATGAAGATCCAAGATAAGACCTTAGTCCAAGTCAGGTCCATTGAAGACAAAAGGCAAAATCACAAGATCCAAGTCAAGCCAAGATCTCATAATTTTTAAATGTATTTACTTTTTATTCTGAGAATGTATAGGACTTATGTAAAATGTCCTCAAAAGGATGGTAAGTTGAAAAGCTCAAGAATCATAGATTGACCATAGGAGCCTAGGACATTTTTGAAGATCACTCCAAAGCTCTAATTAATCATAAAATTATGATAAGAGTATAGCTAATTGACCTAGGAAATCAATCACATCCCTTCAGTGTGATCCAAGACTGAATTCAGAATTTTTACTCTGAACTCGTCGATGAATTCTCTGGGTAGATTGAATTCGGCGACGAAGTCATTATAGAAATTTTCAAATTCATTTCTGTTTCTTAATTTTGGCGATGAAATCATTGGTTGGGTTAACTTCGGCGATGAAGTCATTACAGGATTTTTCAAATTAAAATTCCATCTTTTGAATTTGGCGACAAACTCAAGTGGGAACTCCACTTCGTCGACGAAATCATGTCTGAAACTGAAAAATCTTTGCAACTGCTAGTTTGCAACGGACCTAAAAGCATTTAATGCTATCCAATGGTACTATTGGATCAAATACTATAAAAGGAGTTCATTTATGAACATATAATAACTCTTGATCACAGCAATAACTCCCATCGATCACCTATTCACTGCTATTAATTTTCACTTACTCTCTTACTTAGAAAATCCTCAAAAAATTCTCTCTTGAGCTTACTTGACTCCTACCTACTTTGAGAGACTTAATTAGAGTTTGTATTTCACTCTTATTCAACTCATTTAAGGAGCTTTCTCTTCGGATTTTTAATCCAAAAACTCATTTATTGAAAGTAGTCAAGAATCCAGGATTCTTGCCTTGAAGCTGTTGCTTCAGTTATTTCAAGAGAGGGTTGTGTTCTTGAGAGGTTTCAGCTCGGCCTAAAGGAAAGCTTGTAAGGTAATATCTCGACCTGTAAGAGAGATTGTAAAGGTTTGGACTCCACCTGTAAAGGAGCCAGTGCGATTAAGGAATTATGGTGAATCCTCTAGCTGAAAGCTGAGACGGGGAGTAGGCTGGATTGTTGAACCTCGTAAACAAATCTTGAGTTTGCATTCTCCTTAGCTGTTCTCTCTTTCCTTTAAATATTCTACAGTTCAGCTTGTTGCATATTTAATTTTATTCCGCACTTTTGAATTTGTAGTTCAATTTTTTAAAAGCTGCCATAGACCCCATTCACCCCCCCTTTAGGGTCATTACCTGGCCAACAAAGCTGAGGTGTTCCTGGGGGAGTCCATTGGGATAAAATTTCATTATCACTAAGATAATCTATGAACTCATTTGAGAGGTACTCTCCTCCTCGGTCGGATCTGAGAGTTTTAATACATTTACCTGATTGCTTTTCTACTTCATTCCAGAATTCTTTGAACTTGTCAAAAGATTCTGACTTGTGTTTCATTAGATATATATAACCATATCTTGAAAAGTCATCTGTTAATGTAATGAAGTAGACAAAGCCACCTCTAGCTGAATGATTCATGGGTCCAAATACATCAGTGTGAATTAATTCCAATATACTTGTGGCTCTCATAGGTTTGCTTGTAAATGGCCTTTTGGTCATTTTACCTTGTAAACAAGGTTCACAAGTTGGATAAGGTTCAACATGTAAATGGTTTAAAGGACCATACTTTACCAATATGTTGAGCCTATCCAAATTGATATGGCCTAATTTGAGATGCCATAAGTATATTGGATTCACAGACTCTCTAGCTCTTTTTTGAGGTGTCACACTGGTGGACTCTTTATCCTCAATGTTATTTACAGAATTGCTTATAGGATCAAGATAATAAAGACCATTAGACAATATAGATCCCCGAAACTTTTGTACATGTGTTGAAACTTGTGCCAAGGCTTTATACCTTTGAAATCTCTAATTTCTATGAAATGAGAAGTTTTAAAGAACTTAAGTGTTAAGAAGTAGGATTCCTAAGTTGGATATATTAAAATCCGGTTTGTTAAACTCCATTTGCGGATCTGTCAACTTTGGGGACAATTTAGTCCATAAATAAATTAGAAATTGGAAATTCTAAAATAGCAGGAATGTTCCCCTTCGAAAGACGAAACCAACGCAAGTTGAATTGTCAAAATCCGACAAACGAGTCAAAAGTTATGACCAAAACACCGAAGTAGGAAAATTGAGGAAAAATCAGCAAAATAGGCAGAACACAGATCAACCGGTCGACTGCTCCAAGGACCAATCGACCGGTGGCCTACCGCTCGACCGCTGAGATGACCGATCGACCGCTTGCTTACCGGTCGACCGCTCTAACCACCGGTCGACCGCTATCGCACTAACTTTGTTTGGGGTTATTTTCCAGAGAGGGTCTTTTCGACCGATTGACCACTCCCCACGACTGGTCGACCGCTCCTTTACGAATTTGTTTGGTTTGGTCCTTTTAAGCAGATCATTAAGGTTATGATGGTCTTTGACCATCTCCTTTGCTATATAAACACAATTTCGGGGTTGAGGGTTTCACAAACCCTCAATCGTGCATTTTGGAAGAGTAAGAGAGGAGAAAGAGGTTTACTAAACCTAGGGTTGCATTTGAGAAGAAATCAAAGGGTTTGAAGACCCTAGATCACCTCAAGCTTGGATTTCTTCAAGTTCACGGCTCAAGCACTTGAGGAGCTCGTTCTCCAAAGCTAGGGCAGCAATCAACCTCGGATCTTGCAAGGGTTCTCTTCCTCTTTTCAAGGTCGGTACCTTATGCTACCCTCCTAGTTCATATTCCCTCTTTCTTATTTTGTCTAATGTATGAACCTAATGGAAGAAAAATGGATGTGGTGTGAGGACGGATGTTGGGCGATGGATGCCATATGAAGGTGATGTGATGAATGAAATGGGAAGGGCATTGTATTAATAATAAACACACATGTGCGCTATGAGCTTAACCCATCTAGAAAAGTAAGATTTAGGTAATGACAAATAATGTACACACTACATGTTTGATGAAATGCCAAGGTGATGGAAATGACTCGTAATGTAAGAAATGCATGCTTATAAGCTTATGAACATGCTAGGATTTATGATAGTGTGATTACTTGCTTTCCCTAAATGGCATGAGTAATTATTTGCTCAATTATTGATGTGCTATGCATTGTTGAACTCCCCAAATGTCATATTTAATTTCAAATAAAAGTATACACACGACTCCACGAGCACGGCATGCATGACATGGTTTATCGATGACTTTCAAGAACAAGGATGTTAGAGGTGGAACATATCTTACGATATGTTTTACCTCGCTTTTGACAAGAGAACAAGAACTAACATGGCATAGGAGGGAGTTTACACTTCCCTTCCACGAGGGGTCTCCCCTCACTCACAAGTACATATCATGGAAGAAGGGTCTCCCTTACCTCTCAAGTGCATATCATGAAAGAAGGGAATCCCTTCCCTCCCAAGCGCATCTCACAAGTGCATCTCACAACCGCATCTCACAAGTTACATGAACATGATTAGATTCCAAGCAAGGACGCATGACATGCATGACACGACATGACATGCTCGACAAGATCAAGCAAGACAGACATGACAAGTTTTCAAGCATGAAATGAGGATCTTAAGTCAAGTCAAGTGCACGTTGATTTTCAAGAGATTTATCGACTTTTATTAAATGCAAGCATGAATATAAAGTGTTTTACTTTCCTTTTATGATATAAATTGCTTCCTGCTTTATATTGTTATTGCTATGTTATGGCTGTTGGTTAGTGTTTGGTACCCGTTGAGTATTCCATGCTCAGCCGTACTTCTTATGTCGGCAGGTGATAGCGGAGCGGCTGCTCCTTTTGATATCTGTGCTTCGAGTCCTTGGGTGGGGGAGTATATGGAGGATCCTATGGAGGAACCTCCGGTAGAGGGTTACTAATAGGTGGTGGTGGTGGATTCTGAGTGAGTGAGCTGTGGGTGAGTTTGAGAGAGTAGACTCATGTATTTTGGCGGGCATGTCCGCACCTTCTTTTGGTTTCTTTTTGCACAAAACTTGGATCATGTATATATACTTAGAGGTTTTTGGTTAGACTTCCGCTGTGCTTGTAGTTTATGTTTCCGCTATTATTGTCCTCTATTGTATATGCTCTAGGTATTTTGCAGGTTGGTTATCAAGCAAGTCACGTAGGTCATGACAAGTCGTCCAAGATTCACTCTAAACTCCTAGGGTGGGTTTTGGGTCGTGACAGAAGTGGTATAAGAGCTTAGGCTTTAGGTCTTTAGGGTCACTTAGAATCTAGTACCGCAGCTTGACAAGAGCGTATGTTAGAAAACAAGTTAGGAAGGAAGTAGGTCGGAAGCGAGTTATGTTCCAAGTGTAAGACTAAACTTTAGTCTTAGTCTAAATGGTTGTTTCAACCAAGTACGGGTCTTAGGGAGGCTAGAACACCAAGGTATAATATTATAAATACACCGATGGTTGTGATGTGATGTATATTAGTGTTATACAACTAATAAAAACTGAACTATTTGTGAAATGGAATTGTAATGCATTGTGGTTTCAAGTTAGACTCATGTGGTGCTATTGTTCTCAGGTCGTTAGTCATGAGGCGGGGCACACGGGGTCGTGGGCCACACACCAGAGCTTCATCTTCTTCTAGAGATGGGCATGAGTAGCCGGACCTCTCTCAGGTCTTAGGCTCTATTGCTGACACACTCGCCATACTGACGGCTCGGCAGTCTATACCATCATCGGTGGCACCTACTCCACCGCCTGCAGCTCCAGTCCATTGCATAGCTGGGGTTGAGGCATTCCGGAGACTGAGGCCTCCATCATTCCATGGGAGTGTGGACCCTCTTACCGCAGAGGCTTGGATCCTCTAGTTGGAGAAGATCTTTGCGGTCCTCTCACCTTCAGAGGAGGATAGAGTAGCATGGGCAGTTTTCATGCTTGAGGGTGAGGCACACCACTGATGGTTGTCCACCTTGAGGACTAGAGATTTGACCATGCGGGGTCAACCTTAGACTTGGGATGAGTTCAATGATACTTTTTATAAGAAGTATTTCCCCGTCGGAGCGCAGGAAAGGAAAGAGAAAGAATTCATCAAACTTGAGCAAGGTTTGAAGCCAGTGGCTCAATATGAGGCCAAGTTCTCGGAGCTATCACGCTTCGCTACTCATATAATTGCCACTGAGGCGAGAAGGTTTGAGCAAGGGCTCAAGGATGTCATTATGAAGAAAGTCTTGGCTTTCAGGCATGTTACCTACCCTGAGGTAGTAGGTAAAGCCTTGTTGATCGACGCAAATTCTAAGGCCGTGTCCAAGAAGAGGGAGTTGGCTAGAGGCCAACCTAGTAGTTCAACACCTCCAGAGAGGCGGGCTCGTATCGGCCCTTATCAGTACACATGACCAACACCACCTCAGTATGCGTGGCCACCACCACTGACGAGGCCAGCTTATGCGCCTCTATTTCCACGGTCGTACGTGCCTCAGGCACCGTGACCTCAGGCTCTTCCAGTTCTATGTCCAGTAGCACCTCAGGTGGCGAGGTATGCTCCACCTCCGGCCCCTCCGACCTACACACATGAGGTCTGCAGTTCATGCGGCCGAAGGCATCCGACAGGAGATTATCGAAGAGCATCGGGTGGATGTTTTCATTGTGGTCGCCAAGGCCACGTGATCAGAGATTGCCCTAGCCGGCATTTACCAGGCCAGTCTCAGGGTATTAGGCCCCCAGCACGCCTAGCAGGATCATACCAGGCATCATCTCAGACTACCCGGTCTACACCTCCGCCTCGCCAGGCGAATCCGGGGCGAGTATTTGCCTTGACAGAGGGTGATGCACTTGCATCTGATGATGTGGTGCAAGGAACGCTTTTAGAGTTATTCTTTTACCCGTGATTTCATGATATGCCTTATTCCTTGTGTACGTATGTGGCATACTATATATATCTATCTACCTATACATATGATGTTGATGCATGGTTTGACTTAGCTAGTTAAAATTTCAGGAACCTTACTAGTCAATGAGTATTTGGCTCGTGTGTTGATTGATACCGGGTCTACTCATTTGTTCGTTTCGCCAAGTTTTTCACAAGGCTTTTCTATGGAGCCTAGTCAACTAGAACCGGAGTTGTTCATCTCGACTCCTCTCGGTAAGACAGTGGTCGCCGATAGCATTTTCAGAGGCAATACAGTCCAAGTTGGAAGCCATGAATTGGCAGCCAATCTTATCGTCCTTGGATTCCAGGACTTTGATGTTATCTTGGGAATGGATTGGTTAGCAGTGCATCATGGCATGTGGCTGCTTTGAAAAGATGGTACTCTTCAAGCCGGTGGAAGGGAAACCATTTCATTTTTGGGGGTTGAGAAGTAGAGATATTGCCCATTTTACGGCATTGAGTCTAGCGAACCCCGAGGCAAGGTACTCTTCGACTATTCCGGTCGTGAGTGAATTCCTGGATGTATTTCCAAAGGAGTTGCCAGGGTTGCCTCCAGATAGGGAGATTGAGTTTGTGATCGAGCTTGCACCAGGCACAACTCCTATCTTCCGGGCTCCATATAAAATGGCCCCGATTGAACTCAAGGAGTTGAAGACTCAGTTGGAGGAATTGCAAGGCCTTGGTTTCATTCGACCAAGTGTCTCACTATAGGGTGCCCCGATGTTATTTGTTAAGAAGAAGGATGGCTTGATGCGGATGTGCATCGATTACCGGCAATTGAACAAGGTCACGATAAAGAATAGGTATCCATTGCCTAGGATTGATGACCTGTTTGATCAGTTAAAAGGAGCAAGATTTTTCTCGAAGATTGACCTTCGATCAGGTTATCACCAGTTGAAGATTAAGGATGAAGATGTTCCCAAAACTGTTTTCAGGACTCGGTATGGACACTACGAGTTCTTGGTGATGTCTTTTGGTCTCACGAACGTGCCAGCAGCCTTTATGGATTTGATGAACTGGGTGTTCTGGCCATACCTAGATCGATGCGTGATGGTGTTCGTGGATGACATCTTGATATATTCCCAGACACGGGAAGATCACATGCGAGACCTTCGCCTTACTTTGGAAATGCTGAGAGAGCACAAGCTGTATGCCAAACTTAGCAAGTGTGAGTTTTGGTTGGAAGAGGTTGCATTCCTAGGCCACGTTGTTTCTGCGGAAGGCATCTCGGTGGATCCGAAGAAAATAGAGGCAGTCATGAGTTGGGCAAGGCCCAAAAGTGTCATAGAGATACACAGTTTCCTTGGGTTGGTAGGCTATTACAGGAGATTCGTAGAGGGTTTCTCCAGCCTTGCAGTGCCGCTCACTTACCTGACAAGGAAAAATGCGAAGTTCGTATGGAGCGATAAGTGCGAGATTAGTTTCATAGAACTGAAGAAGAGGCTTACCACAACCCTCATCCTTACTGTGCCATCCAACGTGATGGTTATGAGGTGTACAGTGATGCCTCGCATGTTGGACTTGGGTGTGTCCTTATGCAGTACAGGAAAGTCATTGCCTACGCATCGAGGCAATTGAAGGAGCATGAAAAGAATTACTCCACGCACGATTTGGAACTTGCCGCAGTCGTGTTTGCATGCAAGATTTGGAAACATTACCTCTATGGGGTAGAATTCTATGTGTTCACGGATCACAAGAGCCTCAAGTATCTCTTTTCCCAAAAGGAGCTGAATCTGAGGTAACGACATTAAATGAAATTTCTGAAAGACTACGAGTGCACCATCCAATACCACCCGGGCAAAGCAAACATTGTAGCAGACGCTTTGAGTAGAAGACCTCCGGGTCTGTTGGCACACATGTTGGTGTAGGAATGGAGGCTACTAGAAGATTTGGCAAATTTGGACATCTGTGTAAATGATTCTGTCCGCAATCCTATCTTGGCAAATGTCATGGTTCGGCCGTACATTATAGATTTGATCCAAGAGTATCAAGCCACGGATACAGACTTATTGGCTTTCCGGGACAAGGAAGTTACCAAGGGTAGTGAAGACTTTTCTCCCACTAGCCAGGGTGCTATTACATTCAAGGGAAGGCTATGTGTCCCAGCCAATGCGGATCTTCAGAGGGAGATTATGGATGAAGCACATCGTTCGAAGTACACAGTGCATCCTGGGGGTACAAAGATGTACTGGAACCCCAAGAGTCACTTTTGGTGGCGGAATATGAAAAGGGATGTTGCGGAGTATGTGGCATGGTGCTTGGTGTGCCAACAGGTGGAGACAGAACACTTGAGACTGGCAGGTCTATTGCAGTCTCTCCCGATTCCCGAGTGGAAGTGGGAGCACATATCCATGGACTTCATTGTTGGTTTGCCAAAAAGGGTAAAGAACTCAGATGCAATATGGGTTGTGGTGGATCGTTTAACAAAGTCCGCACACTTCCTACCTTACCGGACTACTTTAACCTCTAGCCAGCTGGCCGCACTGTATATCAAGGAAATTGTTCGGTTGCACGGGGTACCAGTTAGTATTGTGTCAGATCGGGATCCAAGATTCACGTCCAGGTTTTGGAAAAGTTTTCAGGAAGCTATGGGTTCTCGATTTGATTTTAGCACCGCCTTTCATCCACAAACGGATGGACAAACCGAGAGGGTGAACCAAATCATCGAAGACATGCTTCAGGCATGTATGTTGGATTTCAAGGCCAGTTGGGAAGAGCACTTGCCTTTGGTTGAATTTACCTACAACAATAGCTACCAAGCGAGCATCCAAATGGCACCATTTGAGGCCTTGTATGGGCAAAGCTGTAGGTCTCCTCTCTACTGGGATGAGGTAGGAGAGAGAAAGGTGATAGGTCAGGAGTTGATTGAGCAAACTGCAAGTATAGTTAAGATCATTCGGGATCAGTTGAAAGCCGCTCAAGATCGTCAAAAGAGCTATGCGGACACGCCCCGTAGGGACTTGGAATTTTAGGTTGGGGATCAAGTCTTTGTGAAGGTGTCGCGCCCCAAAACCCACCCTAGGAGTTAGAGTGAACTTTGGACGACTAATCATGACTTGCTTGACAACTAACCTGCAAAACCCACAGAGCATATACGATAGAGGACAAAACAGCGGAAACATGCTCTAACATGGCATAGCGGAAGTCTACCAAACCTCTATGTATATACATAATCAATCCAAGTTTATACAAAAAGAATCCAAAAGAAAGTGCGGACATGCCCGCCAAAATACATAAATCTGACTCTCGTCTCACCCACAGCTAATCTACTCAGAATCTACAACCACCTATTGGTAACCCTCTACTGGAGGTTCCTCCAAAGGCTCCTCGACATACTCCTCCTCCACCCATGGACCAGGAGCACAAACATCAAATGGAGTAGCAGCTCCCTCAGAAGCTGCCGACATAAGAAGTACGGCTAAGCATGGAATACTCAGCGGGTACTGAATACTAACCAACAATTATAGCATAAACATGGCAATACATAATCAGGAGAAATTCATATTTGTCACACGGAAACAATTTATATCATACAAGGAAGTAAAGCAGTTTATAATCATGCTTGAAACTCGTAGAAAACCGATAAATCCTCTTGAAAACATCGTGCACCTGACTTGACTTGAAATATCTTTTCGTACATGAAAGCTTGTCTTGTCTATCTTGCTTGATTCTTGTATGTCATGTCATGTCATGCATGCTTGCTTGTGATCATGTAACTTGTGAGATGCACTTGTGAGATGCCTTGAGAGGGAAGGGAGACCCTTCTTTATGCAATGCACTTACGAGGGAAGGGAGACCCTTCTTCATGATATGCACTTGTGAGTGAGGGGAGACCCCTCGTGGAATGTTGGTTCTTGTCTTCTTGTGAAAAGCGAGGTAAAACATATCGTAGGATATGTCCCACCTCTAACCATGTTCTTGAAAACCTCGATAAATCATGCCATGCATGCCGTGCTCGTGGGAACCGTGTACATACTTGCATTCAAATTTAAAGATGACATTTGGGTAATTTCACAACACATATAGCATCAAAGATTGAGTAATGTAATATTCATAGTATTATGGGAAAGCAGGAAACACACTATCATAGTCCCTAGCAATATTCATAATTTATTAGGCATGCATTTCCAGATTTTCAGCTCACTGTGTTCACCTTGGCATTTCATCAAACATGGTATGTTCATTATGGATTTATCCTACAACATGCTTTTCTAGATGGGTTTTACTCAAATCATACATGTACGTTCATTATTGGAACAATGCCCTTCCCCATTTGTTCATCACACACAACCATTGGCATCCAATCGCCCATCCCATCTCCATTCACCATTCACCATTCACCATTTACTATTTACCATTCATCCATCTCATAGCACATGTGTAAATGAAATAAAATGAAGAGGAAAGAAGGGGAAAGAGGAACTATAACTAGGAGGGTAGTAAAAAGTACCGACCTTGAAGAAATGAGGAAGAAACCCCTTTCCAAAACGACTGTGTAGCTGCTGCCCTAGTTTGAGGAGATGCTCCTCACGAGTTTGTGCCTTGATCTTGAAGAAAAACGGGCTGGAGGTTGATCTAGGGTTTCAAACCCTTTGATTTCTCTCCCAAATGGAAACCCTAGGTTGGAATCGCCTTCTCCTCTTTCTTCTATTCTCTCAAACTCTCTAAGTGTCGAATGATGCCCTAAAGGCTCAGATTAAACTCTTAAGGTAAGAGTGAACTGACCAAAAGACCGAAATACCCTTATTGGGATTTCTGTGAATAGTGCTGTGAATAGTGCCAACTCGTGGTGCTGTGAATAGTGTCAACTCGTGGTCGGTGAATAGTGCCACTCGTGGTGCTTGTGAATAGTGCCACTCGTGGTGCTTGTGAATAGTGCAAACTCGTGGTGCTTGTGAATAGTGCCACTCGTGGTGCTTGTGCCACTCGTGATGCTTGTGAATAGTGCCACTCGTGGTCCGTGAATAGTGCCACTCGTGGTGCTTGTGAATAGTGCCACTCGTGGTCCATGAATAGTGCCACTCGTGGTGCTTGTGAATAGTGCAAACTCGTGGTCCGTGAATAGTGCCACTCGTGGTGCTTGTGAATAGTGCCACTCGTGGTCCGTGAATAGTGCCACTCGTGGTGCTTGTGAATAGTGCAAACTCGTGGTGCTTGTGAATAGTGCCACTCGTGGTGCTTGTGAATAGTGCCACTCGTGGTCCATGAATAGTGCCACTCGTGGTGCTTGTGAATAGTGCAAACTCGTGGTGCTTGTGAATAGTGCCACTCGTGGTGCTTGTGAATAGTGCCACTCGTGGTCCGTGAATAGTGCCACTCGTGGTGCTTGTGAATAGTGCAAACTCGTGGTGCTTGTGAATAGTGCAAACTCGTGGTGCTTGTGAATAGTGCCACTCGTGGTCCGTGAATAGTGCCACTCGTGGTGCTTGTGAATAGTGCCACTCGTGGTGGCGTGAATAGTGCAACTCGTGGTGCCATGAATAGTGCCAACTCGTGGTGGCGTGAATAATGCCAACTCGTGGTGGCGTTGTCAAGGGTGACGAACCCGTTGTCACGTCGTCTCATGTACAGCGTGCCCGTGGTGAGTTGTACAACGTGCCCGTGGTGAGTTGTACAACGTACCCGTGGTGAGCTGTACAACGGATGCACACAGTATACGTTTTCCTACAGGTACAGACTGTTTTGGCCATATCTTTTGACTCGTTCGTCCGATTTTGACGATTCAACTTGCGTTGTGTTCGTACTTCGAAGAGGAACAATTCTGGCATTTCGAAATTTCTAAATTCTTCCTCATTTATTAATCATACCTCTTAAAAAGGCAAGATGACAACGAAAGTGTCATGTATTAAGCATGAAAAAGTCTGGGGCTCTACAAACTTTGTATGGGGTTATTTTCCAGAGAGGGTCTTTTGCACCGATCGATCGCTCCCCTTGATCGGTCGACCGCTCCTTTACGAATTTGCTTGGTTTGGTCCTTTTAAGCAGATCATTAAGGGTATGATGGTCTTTGACCATCCCCTTTGCTATATAAACCCAATTTCGAGGTTGAGGGTTTCACAAACCCTCAATCATGCATTTTGAAAGAGTGAGAGAGGAGAAAGAGGTTTTCTAAACTTAGGGTTGCATTTGAGAAGAAATCAAAGGGTTTGAAGACCCTAGATCACCTCAAGCTTGGATTTCTTCAAGTTCACGGCTCAAGCACTTGAGGAGCTCGTTCTCCAAAGCTAGGGCAGCATTCAACCTCGGATCTTGCAAGGGTTCTCTTCCTCTTTTCAAGGTCGGTACCTTATGCTACCCTCCTAGTTCATATTCCCTCTTTCTTATTTTGCCTAATGTATGAACCTAATGGAAGAAAAATGGATGTGGTGTAAGGATGGATGTTGGGCGATGGATGCCATATCAAGGTGATGTGATGAATGAAATGGGAAGGGCATTGTATTAATAATAAACACACATGTGCGCTATGAGCTTAACCCATTTAGAAAAGTAAGATTTAGGTAATGACAAATAATGTACACACTACATGTTTGATGAAATGCCAAGGTGATGGAAATGAGTCGTAATGTAAGAAATGCATGCTTATAAGCTTTTGAACTTGCTAGGATTTATGATAGTGTGATTACTTGCTTTCCCTAAATGACATGAGTAATTATTTGCTCAATCATTGATGTGCTATGTATTGTTGAACTCCCCAAATGTCATATTTAATTTCAAATGAAAGTATGCACACGACTCCACGAGCATGGCATGCATGACATGGTTTATCGACGATTTTCAAGAACAAGGATGTTAGAGGTGGGACATATCTTAAAAAATGTTTTACCTCGCTTTTGACAAGAGGACAAGAACTAGCATGGCATAGGAGGGAGTTTACACTTCCCTTCCACGAGGGGTCTCCCCTCACTCACAAGTACATATCATGGAAGAAGGGTCTCCCTTCCCTCTCAAGTGTATATCATGAAAGAAGGGTCTCCCTTCCCTCCCAAGCGCATCTCACAAGTGCATCTCACAAGCGCATCTCACAAGTTACATGAACATGATTAGATTCCAAGCAAGGACGTATGACATGCATGACACGACATGACACGTTCGACAAGATCAAGCAAGACAGACATGACAAGTTTTTAAGCATGAAACGAGGATTTTAAGTCAAGTCAAGTGCACGATGATTTTCAAGAGATTTATCGGCTTTTATGTAATGCAAGCATGAATATAAAGTGTTTTACTTTCTTGTTGTGATATAAATTGCTTCCTGCTTTATATTGTTGTTGCTATGCTATGGCTGTTGGTTAGTGTTTGGTACCCGTTGAGTATTCCATGCTCAGCTGTACTTCTTAAGTCGGCAGGTGATAGCGGAGTGGCTGCTCCTTTTGATATCTGTGCTTCGAGTCCTTGGGTGGAGGAGTATGTGGAGGAACCTGTGGAGGAACCTTCGGTAGAGGGTTACTAATAGGTGGTGGTGGATTCTGAGTGAGTGAGCTGTGGGTGAGTTTGAGAGAGTAGACTCATGTATTTTGGCGGGCATGTCCGCACCTTCTTTTGGTTTCTTTTTGCACAAAACTTGGATCATGGATATATACTTAGAGGTTTTTGGTTAGACTTCCGCTGTGCTTGTAGTTTATGTTTCCGCTATTATTGTCCTCTATTGTATATGCTCTAGGTATTTTGCAGGTTGGTTTTCAAGCAAGTCACGTAGGTCATGACAAGTCGTCCAAGATTCACTCTAAACTCCTAGGGTGGGTTTTGGGTCGCGATAGACAATGTGCCGGAAACAATAAAACTATTATTGTATTTGATAACTACATTAGTATCAAAATTCACTGAATAACCATTAAAGATTAAACTAGAAATATAAATCAAATTTCTGCGCATGTCGGGCACATATAAGCAGTCTTTTAAAACTAAGATCCTATTAAAAGTAAATTCTGAAATATTAGTCCCGATGGTAATCGTAGCAACACTTGCTTCCGTTCCCATCTTTATCTTGACTTCCCCATCACTGAGCTTTCTGCTCTCCTGAAATCCCTATAACATATTACAAATATGTGAGGTAGATCCACTATCTACACACCAAGAGTTCGAGGAACCAATAATGAAATTGGATTCAGTGATGAAAGATTCTAACATACCTTCCAAAGGTCTGTCCTTGAGGGATGCTAAGTAAACTTTGCAATTCCTCTTCCAGTGACCTGGTTTTTTGCAATAGAAGCAGACATTCTGATTCTTTTCCTTATCTTTTTTCTCAGAAGCTTTCTTTTCCTTGTTCTTACCCTTCTTGCCTTTTACGAACCTGGAGAAATTGGACTTCTTCTTTTTCTGGCCTTTTCCCTTAGGCCTGGGCCTTGAAGGTCCAACTCCCTCTGCCATATTTGCATAGACCTTAGTATGCTTCATAAGGTCCTTAGATCCTTGCAACATGTTTAGGAGCTCTGGCAAAAATGTCTCCAATTTGTTCATGCTGAAATTCAACACAAAAGCATAAAAGGATTCTGGGAGAGAGTTTAGGATTGCATTTGTTTGACTCTGTTGATCAAGATTTACTCCAAGGGTCAAGAGTTCATTAATGAACCCCATCATCTTGACAACATGCTCCTAGACTGGGCTACCATTAGACATCTTTTTCCCCATCAGTCGTTTCTGTAGAGCCCCAGACCTTTTCACATTTAATGCATGACACTTTCATAGCCATTTTGCCTTTAAAGTAGTACAATTAATAAATAAAGAAGAAATTGAAAATTCTGAAATGTCAGAAATGTTTCTTTTCGAAGTACAAACCCAACGCAAGTTGAATCGTCAAAATCCGACGAGCGAGTCAAAAGATATGGCCAAAACAGTCTGGACCTGCAGGCAACCGATCGCTCGGTTCAAAACCGATCGATCGGTAGCTATCGACTGGTCAAGATTTTTGTATGGGCAAATTTTCCAGAGAGTTGATTTTTGGTCGAGAGCTCGGTCAACACACCGATCGCTCGGTAGGCAACTGATCGATCGGTCATAAACACCGATCGCTCGGTCCTCGCGTTTTGCAGAATTTTCACTAAGGGCATTTTCGGCATTCGGGTGTTATACCCTTTCTTATATAGGATCGCCCGAGCCTTTAGGGCTCATTCTCAACACTTAAAAGATTTGGGAGATAAGAAGAGAGGAGGGGCGATTCCTAAACCTAGGGTTTCCATTTTGGAGAGAAATCAAGGGGTTTGTGAACCCACACTCAACTCAAGCCCATTTTTCTTCAAGATCAAGGCACAAGCTCGTGAGGAGCATCTCCTCAAGCTAGGGCAGCAACTCACGGTCGTTTTTGGAAGGGGATTTCTTCCTCACTTGATCAAGGTCGGTATTTCTTGCTACCCTCCTAGTTATAGTTCCTTCTTTTACTTTATTTTTCTTTGTTTTCTTTCATTTACACATGTGCTATGAGATGGACGGGTGTGAATGGTGAATGGAGACGGAATTGGCGATTGGATGCCGTGTGAAATGATGTGATGAATGAAATGGGGAGGGCATTGTATCCATAATGAACAAACACGTATGATGTGAGCATAACCCACCTAGAAAAGCATGTTGTAGGGTTAATAAATAATGAATGCACCATGTTTGATGAAATGTCAAGGTGAATGAGATGAATAATAAATTAATAAATTTCATGTTTAAGGTTTATGGAAATTGCTAGGGTCATGATAATGTGATTGTTCACTTTCCCTAAATGATATGAATACTAAATTGCTCAAATCATTGATGTTATGTGTTATGAATTACTCAAATGCCATATTTAATTCCAAATGCACGTATGCACACGACCTCACGAGCACGCATACATGACATGATTTACCGAGGTTTTCAAGAATGGGATTTAGAGGTGGGGCATATCCGACGATATGTTTCACCTCGCTTTTGGCAAGGACAAGACAATCATACATTTTCATAAGAAGGGTCTCCCTTCACTCACAAGTGCATACATATCATAAGAAGGGTCTCCCTTCCCTCGCAAGTGCATACATATCATAAGAAGGGTCTCCCTTCCCTCACAAGTGCATCTCACAAGGACATCTCACAAGTGAATCTCACAAGTGGAAGGACAAGCATGAGCATTCTAGGAAGAAGGGTCTCCCTTCCCTCACAAGTAGATTACTTTTCAGAACAAGCAAGCATGATACACGCATGATACAAGCATGACATGCATGACACGGTAGATAAGGTTTTAAGCATAAAAAGGGTAATTTTAGTCAAGTCAAGTACACAAGATTTCAAGGGTTTTACCGGCTTTTATGAATGCAACATGATGAATTATATTGCTTTACTTTATTGTCATGATATGAATCATTCCTGCTTTATATGCGTGAATTGTTCCTGCTTTATGTATGCTATCCGTATGCTATGACTGTTGGTTAGTGCTTAGTACCCGCTGAGTATTCCATGCTCAGCCGTACTTCTTATGTCGGCAGGTTCTGAGGGAACTGCTGCTCCATTTGATGTTTGTGCTCCTGGTCCATGGGTGGAGGACGAGTACGTCGAGGAGCCTTTGGAGGAACCTCCCGTAGAGGGTTATCAGTAGGTGGTGTTTGATTCTGAGTGGATTAGCTGTGGGTGAGCACGAGTGATTATATCCATGTATTTTGGTGGGCATGTCCGCACTTTTTTTGTTTTGATTTCTTTGTATTAAAACTTGGACCATGTGTATATACTTAGAGGTTTGTTAGACTTCCGCTGTGTCTTATAGTTATGCTTCTGCTGTTATCCTCTATTGTATATGCTCTGTGGGTGTTTTGCAGGTGGTTTGTCAAGCAAGTCATGTAAGTCATGATTTAGTCATCCGCGATTCACTCTAACTCCTAGGGTGGGTTTTGGGTCGCGACAGTTTCATTGCCAACTACCTAGCAGTTCTGTTTTTTTCCCCAAACATCTCCCTGAGATTAGTCAATATGTCCTTAGCTATAGTAAACCCTCGTGCTGTTGCTGAAGGACATTCGACATGGACGCAAGCATGTAGCATTTGGCCAAAATATTTGACTCATGCCACTTTAAGGCTTTCTCAACTGCCTCAGGGGTCTGAACTGCCTCATCAAATTCCAGATAGTCGGAAGTGAGGACATAAGCTATCTTCTGAGAGATAAGCACAATGTCAAGGTTTCTTTTCCAGTCCACAAAATTTGGACCAGTCAACCGATTCTCTTTTAGAATCTTGGAAAGGGGATTCATGGCTTATCTACACAATAAATAAGTATAAATTATTACATTTATTTTCACACATATATTTATCGGATTTTTGGGATTTTAAAATCTGATGATCCTCTCATATTTCTTTAAATTTCATCATTCCCTTTAGTATATGAAATTAGAGAATAATTCTTTTATTCCAGATGAGTATTGGGATCCTTATAACACACATGTAATCTTCCATGCTAGGATAGTACCACACATGCACTACAAGGTGGATAGTAACCATCCATCACTGAGCATCTTATGCATAACTCCTTATGTAAATCAGTGATTCCCAATTTTCTTGCGACCTACAAGGACAACATGACTGTCACTGTGTCAGCCGCCATGTTTCCTTGTTTAAGTGAAACCCATTATTCTCGGTTGTCATATGATCAAGTACGGATGTGCCCCCATCCTAGTTGACACTCCCTATCAGGCCATATACAGACCTATCTATAATAGAAATAATGCACTACGAGTTTAATTTAGACAAAATTATGTTGAACTCCTATCAAAGAGATAAGACTCATGCTAATTAATTCCTAGTCTTTATTGATAATGGAAGGTCTTAGGATTAATAGTCCCATTTATTATCATTTAATATTTTTCTTGAAGGGAACAATATTAAACAAGAATGATCATATCATTATCCAAATATTCATCATATGAAATATGAAAAATTTTGATAATAGAATTATCAAGGAGTGATAAACTCCCACTAGTCCTCATAGGGGGTTTTGATCATTAGGGTTTTCACCTTATAATCAAAACCTACTCATCCCTATAACCTTAGGGTAATTGGATGTCAGTTTAGTGATCCATTTACGATTAATGTCTTTTTAGACACGATTATCCAATAATCTCATATGCAAATATTTTACGTAAAAATCTCTGCCTGGGTCACAAACTCCACGTCCAAAAGAGTACTAGTAATGTATTGTGTCTAAATATAAACAATTTATAATTAAACACAATCCATTAATAGAAGTAAAATCCAATTATCCTAAATTATCATAAAAGCGATAATCACAATTATCACAGCTTCCAGGCTAAAGGAAATACTATTAATCATCATATGAATAATAATATAATAATTATAATCATATTATAATCTAACAATGGGTTCACAAAAATCATACGACCTTATTTAATTACAATAGGGGAATTAAATAAAGCCCTACTACAATTTGCTATCTTGCAATGGTTCTCCGGGCATCTCCTTCGGTTGATTTAGTCTACCATAAATCAGCAACCGTATTCTAAAAATAAGAAAAAGGGGAGGGGAGGGGAAAGAGAAGGAGGTATGATTTGTGAAACCCATCCAAGACATAAAATAATATTTAGTTATCATGATAAATATTATATACTTTATTTATGCTAGCTCGGGGCTCTCAGAATAAATTAAACAATTTAATTTAATACTAAAAAGGATCTCTAAATCCTTAAGGCCTTTAACCAAATTTATTTATCTATATATACCTATCTCTATTAAAATTTCGAGAGGTTTTGGAATCATCCAAACTTGAAATTAGTCTCACACTAATTTCTAGGGACTTAATTTTTATTCCCTCAATAATTACAGGGGAACCCCTTAGCCCTACTAATGATTATCTCATAATCAAGAAGTGATCAAGAATCAAAAAGATTCATCACTAGGGGTAGCCGAAATTTATAAGGAAGGCCTTTAGTGATATAATTAAAAATTGATTATACCCTAAAATCAAAGAGAAGCATAGCCAAGGCTCTGATACCACTGAAAGTATGCCTCTTTTTAATTTTAGAAAAACAGTTCTTGGGGGGGCATACATCGAATCCCAAGATCTGACTAAGATTCTAATTGATTTTATTCAATGAGAGTAAGAAATCACAATCACCTTTACGACTTTGAAATTGATAAGTCAAATCCACGAGAAAATGGTAGATAGAAAAATCCAAGATAGAACAAGAAGATCGGCAAAACTTCACAAGCATTAAGTCTCCTTCGCAATCCACATGGACCTCCTTTTTTTTTAAAGCTTTCTCTAATGGAAGCTAATGGCCCTTCCAAATATCCAGCTCTAGGATCTTGAATAAAAGATCCAATCTTTTATCTTCAAGATGGGTTCTTGAATCTCTTCTTGATATTCAAAACGAAGAACACAAGAAAGGAGGATAAAGGGGGAAGAGGGCTGACTGTACGCCTCAATGAAAGGGAGAGAGGGGCGTGAGATTAGAGAGGAGAGGGAATATAAAAATTCTGGAAATTTTTTCTTAATACCCAAAGCATGGACGTCCTCCTCTATATATAGATCCATATTGGATCTTATCCTTATCCTAATCTTATTAAGATATCCTCAATTAGTTTCCTTAATGATTTCTCCATAATTAATTAGGATTAATCAAAATAGAAACTAATCATATCTATTAGTAACAAACTAACCATGTCCTTATCCTAATCCAATTTTTTTTTATAAACTCAGGGGGAGTGGAGGGTTTGGCAGATTCCTACTTGTTTATTAAATAAAAATTTTAAATGGGGGGACATAAAACCTTATCCCTACATAGACTCAAAAAAAATGAGGGGGACATAAAACCTTACCCCAAAAAAGAGACAAACAAGGGGAAGGGGAATTAAAAACTCCCAACCCTTTACAAACTAAAAACCAATAAAAAAACTCTAATGTTAGCAAGGCCCACTTTATCCAGAAAGATAAGAGCCCTAAGATGAGGAGAGTTGTCCTATAATGACTGAATAAGACCCGAACGCTGCATATCATAGCCATAATTAACTAAAAAATTTGTAACCTGATTTGCTTCTCTGTAAATGTGATTAAAAGATGAACAAATACTATTTATTATTTTAATTTTTTGGCTCCAATACCAAGCAGACCAAGGGTGTTGGCATTGTCCATTCCCAGATTCAACAAGGGTTTTAGAATCTGATTCTACCTCTATCTGAATATAACCCATAGAAAGACATAAAGTGATGCCATCAAGAAGAGCTCTGGTCTCAGCAATATAGCTGGTAATATGGTCATAAAAAGAGAAGAAACAAGCTAACATATCCCCATGATGATTTCTAATAATTCCTCCTCCACTAGCTAAACCGGGATTATCTCTAGAAGCACCATCCACGTTTATCTTTAGGATACCTTGAAGAGGCCGGATCCATTTTGTAAGAGAAATATATTTTCTGGCTTTAGGAGAAGAAGACATAATGCCAAAAGGAGAAAGGTCCAATCTTCTTTTAGAAGGAATTTTCCCCAGATCCGCTAGCCAAGCTTTTATGCAAGCAATAATAATGTCCGGAGTCTTCCTTACATTCTTTGTAGAACCCCAAAATTTTCATTTCACTAAGTGTGAATAGTATGGGAATAGTGCCCAAGTGTGGTTTTGTTCACTAATGGGTTTTATGTGAATATACGTGTTTGGATTTATGGCGTGCATGTTTTAATAGGTCCACATATTCTTAAGAAGTGTGTTTGAAGCATAAGAGGGTGTTAGAATTTGGATTGGAGAAGATCCAAGTAGTGAAAACAGGGTTTTTACAGAAAACAGGGGATCACCGATCACTCGGTGACAACCTCCGATCGACCGGTCTTATACTGATCACTTGGTAGCTATCGACTGGTTAACTTTTTTGTATGGGAAAAAAATTCTAGGAAGGGTGTTTTCAACCGATCTCTTGGTTGAAACCACCGATCGACCAGTAAGCCACCGATCGCTCAGTAAGCCACCGATCGCTCGGTCTGTACCATCGATCGATCGGTTATACGCAGATTTTCCTCATTAAGGGTGTTTAAGACTTTAGCCACCACCCATTGCCTATATAAAGGCTTGTTTGTGCCTTAGGGTTTCAGAAATCCTTAGTGCATTGTTTTTGAAGGATTTTGAGAGGAGAAGCAGAAGAAGAACTAGGTGTTGTTTAAGCTTGAAGGAAGATCAAGTCCTTCTATTCCTTTTGGTGTTTCTCTACCAAGAACTCAAGGTTCTTGTTTGTTCAAGCTTTTGGGAATCAAAGTCTTTGATTTCACCAAGGTAGATACACTCTACTACTAATCTTGCTACTACTAGTTACCTTGTGATGTTCTTCTTATTCTATATGTATACCTCTTGATTTATTGTTGGTATGAAGGGTGGTCTATATGCTTGAATGTAAGATATTATTATGATGCACTCTAAGTGTTTGATGTAATGCCTCTAAGAGTTTTTTTGTGTCAAAATATGCTAGTACTCTTGTATGCTCATATGCTCACATGTGTCGCATGAACTGATGTTTTTTATGGATTTCCTCAATGGTACGAAAAGGGTTTTCAAGCAAATGGATTGTAAGGAATGATTCTAAGTAACTCAATGATTTGTCTAAATCGGTTCACAAGCTCTAAGGGTCATGATACATACTCACAAGAAGATCTATGATAATCTCTAAGATCATCTCACAAGCTCTAAGGATCACAAATGAAATGCTCTAAGATCTCTATGGTATTGGCTCTATGGTATTGCTCTATGGTATCTCTACGTCTCTACGGATCATAAATGACTCTAAGTAACTCCATGAACTCTATGAACTCATAAGACTATGATTATCGTTTGACTCAAACGGAATTGGTTTTGGTTTTTCGGATTTCCTCACATGTGCTATATCATGGTTTCCACGCTTTGACATGTTTTAAAGGTTTCATTCTTCATGAGTTGTATACTCTATGCTTATTGCCTTACTGTTATTAGTTTGTATACGTTGAGTATTCCACGCTCAGCCGATATTTGTTATCATTGGTAGGTGCTCGGGCTCCTTTTGATCTATGTGGCACGGAGCCTTGGGTAGAGGAAGAGTACTTCGACCTGGAGCCTTCCATGTACCACTACCAGGACGATGGGTTAGTAGATAGGTGTCGAGACTTCGATTTCTGTTGATCGATTTAGGAAGATACAGTATTTTGTTATGTGAGAGTGGGACTTGTCCACTCCACCTTTTCGATTCTCACACATGAATATTTGGTTGGTTCCTACTTGGACCAAGTTATAGGAGTATTTGCTTTACTTCCGCTATGTTTAGTGTTTTTCTTTCCGCTGTGCATTGTATATCGTTTCTGCTATATATGTTCAGGTACTCTGACAGGTTTCTATGTATGCCTTATGTATCATATCGGAGGTATGATACGACGGTCACGAGTCAAAGTATCCCTAACTCCTAGGGGGTATTTTGGGTCACGACATTCTTGAATCTTCTCGAGCATCTCTCCTTCCAAATTTCCCATATGATAAGAAGAGGAAGCAAATTGAAAATCTCATTATGATTCCTCTCATAGGCTATGAACTATCTCATAAGAAGGCATTCAATGGAGTCGCTGGGTTGGAGAACAATGGAACAATACCTAGCAAAATATCTCCAAATTCTAGCTGCAAAATCACTTTGATAAAGAAGATGAGATAATATTTCAATATTACCAATATTACAACAAGAGCATCGACTAACTAAAGGAATTCCTAGAGATTGAACCATATTATCAGTCGAAATAGCACTATACATTACCTTCTAGCCAAATATTTTAATTTTTATTGGAATATTAGAATTCCATATATTCTTACACCAATCCTTACGAGCATTATGGATTCTAATAGAATCCCAAGCATATTTAACTGTAAACTTACTATTCAAGCTGGGATTCCAAATAAACTTATCCTCAGAGTCAGAAGTAAAATAACCTGCAGCTCGAATATCTATCTTCAGGTGATCAGGCATATAATCATTAACAAGAGAAAAGTCCTAGTTTCCATTAGAATCAAGCATATCTGAAATAGAAGGAAAAGACTGAGGAGAAGAAATATCATTATCAATTAGGGGAACCTCTCCAAACCAACAATCTAACCAGAAATTTATCTTATTGCCATTTCCAATTAGAGCAGTTGATTTATAAATCACCTCTTTAGACATTTGACTAATTTTTATCCAGGTTTTTAAAGCATTAGGACTATAAGAGGCATACCATATAAGATTAAATTGATATTTATTCCTAAAAAAATTTGACCAAAGGTTATTCGATTGGTAAAGGTTCCAAACTTGTTTCATTCTAAGAGCATTAGAAAACTCATACATATTATGGATACCAAGAGCCCCTTCCAACTTGGGAAGGGCACAAGTATTCCAATTAATCCAGTGACGTTTTCTAACTTCATTCGTATTATTCCAAAAAAAATTTGCCATAATTTTGTCAATTTGAGAAGTAATCCCTTTGGGCACATGAATGCCAACAAGAAGATAGGTGGGCATGGAAGATAGGACATGTTTAATCAGAGTAAGCCGACCACCTGGCGATAAGAGTTTTGCCTTCCAACCTTCCACCTTATAAGAGATTTTATCAATAAGGGAATTAAAGTAACTCTTTTTAAGGCAACCTTTATAAAGAGGGATTCCTAGATAAATAAAAGGGAATTTTTTCCTAGGAATTCCCACCCAATTAGAAATATTATCAAGACTCATTCTATTCATCTTATCAGAACAGTAAAAAGAACTTTTAGATCTATTAATAAGTTGACCTAAAGCTTTCTCATAGTTTGTAATGAAATTAAACATTTTCTTTATATTCTGCTTTCTACCATTACAAAAAATAAGAGTATCATCAGCAAATAGAAGATGAGAAACAGGAGTAGGATACCTTCCCAATTTATAAGTAGAAGAAAGGCTTTCAGATATGTTTTTGAGACCCCTACTAAGAGCTTCTTTTGCAATAATGAAAAGAGCTGGGGACAAAGGATCACTTTGACGAAGACCCCTCGAACTTTGAAAAAAACCTTGACGTTGCCCATTAATAAGAATAGAGAAACATTGGTTATTCAGACAACCTCGAATCAATCTGATAAATTCCTCTTTAAAACCCATCTTTTGTAAAATAGAAAATATGAAATTCCATTCCATTCGATCATAGGCTTTAGACATATGAAGTTTAAAAATAATATTATCTCCCGGAATTTTCCTATCAATGTCTTGCACCATTTCTTGAGCTATGCTAACATTTTCTAGAATATTTCTTCATTTAACAAAGGCACTTTGCTCATCAGAGATAATGTTAGGAAGTAATAATCCAATCCGATCAGCCAAAATACGAGATATGATCTTATAAAGAAAATTACATAAACTAATAGGTCTAAAATCTGAAAAAGACACAGGAGAAGAACAATTAGGGATTAGAGCTATCGCAGTTGCATTTATAGCTCTAAGAATTTCAGCAGTCATGAAAAAGAAGTTAATAGCATGAAATAAATCCTCCTGAATAATTTTCCAACAAGAATGAAAAAATGACCAGAAAAACCATCATTTCAGGTGCACTATCTGCAGACATGCTAAAAACAACATTTTTGATTTCTTCTATAGAGGGAGAAGAAGATATGGAGATATTTTGATCCTCAGAAATAATATAAGGAATATGATGCAAAATATTATTATCATGAGTGGCATTATCAGAAGAGAGCAATTTTTGGAAAAAATTAATCACTTCATTACCAATATCTTCCTGAGATTCTAGCCAATTTCCTTGATCATCTTGTATTCTAGATATGCAATTACGATTTCTTCTGGATTTTGTGACCATATGAAAAAACTTTGTATTATTGTCACCTTCTTTGAGCCATTGAATTCTGGATTGCTGTCTCCAGAATATTTCTTCATAAAGGAGGAATGATTGCAATTCATCTTTAAGGTTAGACAAAGAAGTATTTTTCATATCGTCCCAAGATCTTTGAATATCCTCTTCCAACTCAAAAATTTTACTTTCAAGAGAGTTAATGTTTTGGAAAATATTACCAAAAATATCTCTATTCCAGATTTTCAAAGAGTTTTTAAGCCTTTTAAGTTTAAGGAGAAAAGAGATGACAGGGTTAGCTAAGATTGGATGCCCCCACGATTTAGAAACAATTCTAAAAAAATCCAGATGATTTGTCGCTACCCAAAATACCCCATAGGAGTTAGGGATACTTTAGCTTGTGACCACCGTATCATACATCCCATGTAGAACCCTGAAACTTTTTGTATATGCCTTGGGATATGTGTCAAGGCGTGATGCCTTTACAATCTCCAATTCCATGAAATGAAAATTTGGAAACTTTGAGAATTTTGCAAGAATGCTATAATTAATTAAATAAATTATTTAATATTGTCTATAAGCCTTGAAAGGGTCCTAGTCATGTTTAGAAGAGGTCAAAAGGGAAGTAGGATAACTCCAAGTAGTAGGAATGGGTGAAAAATGAACTTAGTGTCAAAACCTGCAAAGAACTGATCGCTTGGTCCATGTAGCGATCGATCGGTCCATAACCGATCGAATGGTAGCTATCGAATGGTGCACTTTTTTGTATGGGGAAAAATTCCAGAGAGTTTTTTTTGAACCCGTCGATCGATCAAAACACTAGTCACTCGGTAGGTGACCGATCGCTCGGTATTTACCACCGATCGATCGGTCTATCGCGTTTTATAGAATTTCATTAAGGGCTTTTTCATCTTTTGGGCGTTACACCCTTGCCTATTAAGGCTTACCCGAGCCTTATGGGTTTCATAAACCCTAAGTAAGGCATTTTGAGAGAAAGGGAGAAAGGAGAAAGGGGATTTCTAACCTAGGTCTTCAACTTGAGAAGGAATCAAGGGTTTGAGGACCCTAGATCATCACAAGCTTGGATTTCTTCAAGTACACGGTCCAAGCACTCGAGGAACACATTCCCCAAGTTAGGGCAGCGACTCCACGCACGATTGGAGGGTTCTTCCTCATCCTTTTCAAGGTCGGTACCTTATGCTACCCTCCTAGTTCACATTCTTCTTTCTCTTCTTCCTTTTTATGATTTTTCTCTACTAAGTATGTGAATGCTATGGGATGAATGAATGGAGGATGATGGGCCATGGATGCCATGTGGATGTGTTATGATGAATGAAATGGGAAGGGCATTGTACCAATAATGAATACACGTGTATGTTGTAAACATAAACCCAACTAGAAAAGCATATGATAGGCTTAAACCAATAATGTACACTACATGTTTGATGAAATGCCAAGGTGAAGAAAATGAACTCTAAACCAAGAAAGTTGTGATTTAAAGCGTATGAAATTGCTAGGATTTATGATAGTGTGTTAATTGCCTTCTTCCAACGGTATGAATGATTTCTTGTTGAAATAAATGCTATGCTATACTTTGTGAATCCCAAATGTCATATTTAATTCCAAGTTAAAGCATGTACACGATTTCATGAGCACGGCATGCATGACATGGTTTACCGGTGTTTTCAAGAATAAGGGTTTTAGAGGTAGGACATATCTTAAGATATGTTTTGCCTCGCTTTTGACAAGGACAAGAACAAGCATTGCACATGAGGGAGTTTACACTTTCCTCCCATCTCATTGAAAGAGGGGTCTCCCCTCACTCACAAGTGCATATCATTAAAAGAAGGGTCTCCCTTCCCTCTCAAGTGCATGTCATTGAAAGAAGGGTCTCCCTTCCCTCTCAAGTGCATCTCACAAGTTACATGAGCATGTTTAATTTCCAAGCAAGCATGACACACAAGCATGATACGCATGACATGGCACGCATGACATGACACGCATGACATGACATGCTCGACAAGATCAAGCAAGACAGACATGACAAGTTTTTCAAGCAGGAAAAGAGTATTTTAAGTCAAGTCAAGTGCACGATGATTTTAAGAGTTTATCCACTTTTATGTGATGCAAGCATGAATATAAACTGTTTTACTTTCCTGTTATATTATGAATTGCTTCCTGCTTTATATATTGTTATTGCTATGCTGTGACTGTTGGTTAGCATTTGGTACACGCTAAGTATTCCATGCTTAGCTATATGTTTATGTCGGCAGGTACTGAGGGAGCTGCCGCTCCTTTCAATATCTGTGCTCCTGGTCCATGGGTGGAAGAGGAGTATGTTGAAGAACCAGTGGAGGAACCTCTGGTAGAGGGCTACTACTAGGTGGTAGATTCTAGGTGGCTGTGGGTGAGCTTGAGAGAGTATATTCTTGTATTTTGGCGGGCCTGTCCGCACTTTCTTTTCTGATTTCTTTTGTTCAAACTTGGATCATGTATATATATACTTAGAGGTTTGGTTAGTCTTCCGCTGTGCTATGTAGTTTATGCTTCCGTTATTATGTCCTCTTTGTATTTTGCAGGTCGGTTTGTCAAGCAAGTCATGTAAGTCATGATAAGTCGTCCAAGATTCACTCTAACTCCTAGGGTGGGTTTTGGGGTGCGACATCCCATATGATACATAAGGCACACGTAACAACTTGCCAGAGTACACAGACATACATAGCGGAAACGATTTTGAAACACATAGTGGAAGCAAAATATGTAATTACTCCTATCAATTAGTTCAAGTCTGAACCAACAGAATACATATGTGAAAATATCCAAAATGTGGAGTGGACAAGTCCCACTCTCACTTAACAAAATATCATATTCGTCTAATTATCGTAGTCAATAGAAATCAAAGTCATGACGCTTATCTAGCGGGCCATCATCCTGGTAGTGGTTCATAGAAGACTCCGGGTCATAGTACTCTTCCTCTGCCCAAGGCTACATACCACACAAGTCAAAAGGAACCCGAGCAGCTACCGATGATAACAAATATCGGCTAAGTGTGGAATACTCAGCATATACATACTACTAGCAATGAAGTAATAATATCATAGAGCATGCAAATCATGGAGACTAAAATCCTTAAAACACATTTAAGTGTGGAAACCGTGCAAAGTACGTATGATGAAATCCAAAAACCAAACCATGTGAGTCTTGCGATAATCATAGCCTTGTGAGTTCTTTGAGTTAAATTCATAGAGTACCTTAGAGTCATTTATGATTCATAGAGATGTAGAGCAATACCGTAGAGCATAACCATAGAGCTTAACCTTAGACATCTTAGAGCAATTACATTTGTGATCCTTAGAGCTTGTACTTTGATCTTAGACATTATCGTAGAGTTCTTGTGAGTTTAACATGATCCTTGGAGCTTGTGAACGGATCTTAGACAATATCATGGAGTTTCTTAAAAATCATCATGTGAGTCCTCTACTAAAAATCCTTTCTAGAAGTTTGAGAAATCCATGGAAAAACCCCGATTCATGCAAGACATGCAAACATATGATAGTAATAACATATTGAAACACCAAAAACCCTTAGAGGCATTAAACCAAACACAAAGAGTGCATAATAGTGATAGTTTACATCCAAGTATAAAAATAATATCACACACCATATCAAATCAAGATTTATAGTATATAATAAGAAGAACATCATATGGTAACTAGTATCATCACAAGATTGGTAGTAAAATGTATCTACCTTGGCGAAATCAATGACTTTGATTCCAAGAGCTTGGAACACGTGAGAACTTCGAGTTATTTGTTAAGAAACACCAAAGAAGGGAAGATTTGATCTTCACTTCAAGCTTGAGCAACTCCCTTAGCTTTCTCCTTTCTCTTCCTGTCAAAACCATCTCAAAATAAGCCTCAAGGGTTTCTGAAACCCTAAGGCACGAATTGAGCCTTTTATAGGCAAAGGGGTACTGGCTAAAGACTTAAAAACCCTTAATGAAGAAAATGTATGTATAACCGATCGAACAGTAGTCAGGATCGAGCGATCGGTGGCTTACTGAGCGATCGGTGGTTTCGACCGAGAGATCGGTTGAAAACACCCTATCTGGAATTTTCCCCCATACAAAATAGTAAACCAGTCGACAGCTACCGAGCGATCGGTAGATGACCGGTCAATTGGTGTTTATCACCGAGTGATCGGTGCTCCCCTGTTTTGCTGCAAAACCCTTTTTCCACTACTTGGACCTTCTTCAATCCTATTCCAATACCTTATACACCCAAAACACACTATTCTAGGCTATACATATCCATCAATACGTGTACACTATATATCCAAACATTTTCATTAGCATAAACCCATTAATGTACAAGACTACCTTGAACACCATTCACACACAATTCACTACTTAGTGAAATGAAGATTTGGGGTTCTACATCCTCCCCCCCTTACAAATATTTCATCCTCGAAATTGAAACGACACCAAAAGAACAACAGGAACAATTACATAGTCCGAACATCAAGAAAACAAATGAGGATACTTTTCCCTCACTTCTGCTTCACGCTCCCACGTAGTCTCTTCTTTAGAATGGTGCTGCTATTTCACGAGGACCAACAGAATAGTCTTAGTACGCAAGACTTGATTTTGATGATCCAAGATCTGAGCTGGTTGCTCAATAAAGGTGAGATCTTCTCGAATCTCCACGGGATCAAGAGCAATGATGTGGGACGGATCCGGAATGTACTTCCTGAGCATGGAAACGTGAAATACATTATGGATCGCTGCTATGTGAGGCGGTAGGGCTACCCTGTAAGCAACCTCACCAACCCTAGTGATGATCTCAAATGGCTCCACATACCTAGGGCTGAGCTTCCCTTTCTTCCCGAACCGCATGATTCCCCGGCTCGGCGAAATCTTTACAAAGACCTGATCCCCAACTTGGAATTCCAAATCTCTGCGGCGAGTGTCCGCATAGCTCTTCTGCCTATCCTAAGCAGTTTTCAATCACACCCTGATGATTTGGACCCTTTCTGCGGTCCACTCAATCAATTCAGGACCCAGTACCTTCCTCTCACCAACTTCATCCCAGTATAGAGGAGATCTACAGCTGCGACCATATAAAGCTTCAAAAAGTGTCATTTGGATGCTTGCCTGGTAACTGTTGTGTTAGGAAAATTCAACCAATGGAAAGTGTTCCTCCCAACTGCCTTGAAAGTCCAACATACAAGCTCGGAGCATATCCTCTACAACCTGGTTCACCCGTTCAGTTTGCCCATCGGTTTGAGGATGAAAAGCGGTGCTGAAATCTAACCGAGAACCCATGGCCCTCTGAAAAGTTTTCCAGAACCTGGAAGTAAACCTAGGATCTCGATCAAACACGATGGAAACCGGCACCCTGTGCAGATGGACTACCTCCTTAACATACAAAGCTACCAATTAATTCGAATTGAAAGTAGTCCGGTACGGAAGAAAGTGTGCAGACTTTGTCAATCTGTCAACTATCACCTAGATAGCATCAGAGCCCTTTGCCGTTCATGGCAAGCTAACGATGAAATCAATCTAGATATTCTCCCATTTTCATTACGGAACAGGGAGGGACTGCAAAAGACCTGCCGGCCTCTTGCTGGCACACCAAACATCTAGAAACATATTCTGCGACTTCCCTCTTCATGTTTCGCCACCAGTAGTGCCTCTTGAGATTCTGATACATCTTAGTACCTCCCGGATGTACCATGTACTTGGATCGGTGAGCCTCATCCAAGATCTCACCCCTCAATATTGCGTTGGCGGGAACACACAACCTGCTTTTGAATGTGATGGCACCATCACCATTCAAAGCAAACTCCTGACTGTCACTACTAACCGACTTGTCTCGGTAAGCAAGCAACTCAGCATCCGAATTCTGTGAGGTAGGTAAGCGGAGCTGCTAAGCTGGAAAATCCCGCTCCCAAGCCTGAAAACACTACAAAATTATAAGTGTATAGTAGCGAACAAATTACGGCGTTTAGAGATAAACGCCGGTAAATATAACTATTAACGGCGTTTATTGTAAGACACCACTAAAGAGACATTTATAGTGGCGTTATATGAAAAAACGCCAGTATTAATCAATTATTAACGGTGATTTTTACAATAACGCCGTTATAGAAATGGGCGGTTCCGCGAAAATATTTCCCGCCAAAGGAATGGTGTCGATTTTTTATGGTCTATACCGGCGTTTTTTTAAAATGCCGGTAAAGAATCTATATTTGGGGATTTAGGGCCCCGACCTTTTTTTCTTTCCCTCCTCTTTCCTCTCCTCCTTGCTCGTGCTCTCTGCCCTGGCCACCTTCTCTTGCGTTGCTCCGGTCACCTTCTCCGGTGTTGCTTGTGCTCGTGCTCCCTGCTCCTACACACTCTCCGGTTCCTCTCTCGAAGCTCGAAGCCCACAGCCCCTGCCAAGGTTAAATTTTTGGCTGATCACTTGGTTATATTTTGTGGGGTTTTTCTTTGGAGATTCTGAGAATTTTGAGATTTTCCACATTCGCAGCACCCTTGAGGCGAATCAACCTCCTCCCTATTCAAAGCCTCCTACCATTGCCAACCCGATCCCCGAATCTCGTATCGTTCCGGTGAGGGTTTAATTATGTTTCTTTTATAAAAAAATGAATTGTTCATTATAGGTACCCTGACAAATTACTACAATGTAATCACCACAGAAAGGTGAAAAGGATCACTAACCTTTATATACAATTCATTAATTTTATGCTTAATTCGAAGTCTTGAATATCGTAAAATTACTAAAATACATTGTGATGTTGTTTTAGGTTAGTGATTGTTTCTGATACAAGCTTCCTTGATCCAAACTGTCAAGAAATCTTCTTTTGATTCATATCGAAGTAATACATGTTTGGAATCAAGAATACCTACTGAGAAGTCCAAGCGAGTATGCAGCGATTTCTTGATGAAAACTTTCTAAACACAAGATGGAGGCCTCCCATAGGCACATTTAGCAATTAACGCATACTTTCTTTCTTGGGTTTCGACCATATCCTTTTTTTTTCTTCGTTCCTGATACGTGACTTGAATGGAGATGATGATCGCCATCCCCATTTCATCCATTCCTTTATAAAAAACTAGATGATGATCAACATCGTTTCATAAGTCTTCGTTCTGGGCTTTTCTATCTCATTATGCGGTTTATATTGCTCGATCTTTCCTTCTTTGAGCAGTTGCGCTAAGAAACCTCGTATGACCTACAATTGTTGGCCAGGTCCGTTGCATTTATAGTATGCGCCAGGTCCTTCAATTACAGCGGAAATTGGCTTCGAAGTACGGCTCGCCTTGGATCTCTCTCTTTTTTTTAGGAATAGTATCTATAGACGGTGCCAATTTTTGGTGGGTCCCGAGTTGATCTTACTCACTTGCTACTCGTGTCTTTTGTTCACTGGTTAGTGCTTACATATCGTAAAATTACCACAAGACCAGTTATCTGATGTTACTCCTTCGTAACTTGTGAGACCTCTGTTTTCAGCCAACCAAAAGAATGTGATAGATCCAACAGTTGGATACTCCGATCATTTCGACTTGGAAGATATGAGGCTCATTTGCTGGGTGGTCCAGACTCTTTAGAGTTGGATAGAAGTGATAATTCCCTTTCGGTCATTCTAAAGCCAGATGATATTGTGACCACCTAAGATTTTGTTGCAAGTTGATGGCTATTTGCATTCCAAAAAGCTATCAAAGCAGGTATATTGAACCCCAAAATTTTCCAGGATCATCATTTGCTTCTCCTATATACTTTGGCTCAAGATTCGTGGAAAAGTTAGGAGACCCACCGTAGAGTGATGTAGTGCATGTTGATCTGTACTTGAAATTGATGGAGGAGGACACTAGAACATATTGGAGGTCATTCCAGGTTAGGCTGATGCTAGAAATTCTCCTTTTGCAATAGACAAGAAAGATAATGGCATCCAGGAAAATCACGTTTAGAGATAGGGATTGAAAATCATGACTATAAACAAAATTGGTGACATTTGAACTTTTGGTTAGATTTAGGAAAAAGAAGGCGTAAAGTACGGCCGAAAGATGGATTCCTTTCTGGACAGAAGCCAAAATGAATATTTGTCTGGTTGCAGACAAGAAGAATTTTGTTCACTAAAAGATTCATTTGCATGTTTGCAAAAAGAGATAAGATGAAAAATGGAGACCCATTACCAAACTTCAGTATACATTAATACAAGAAGAAAGATCTTGTAGTTCTAGTATCTTGGAAGGTTATATATAGATCATAAACACAATATCCTGGGATAGATGCTAAATTATCCAAAATTCCCAAATATAGCCGTACGCGTCTGAGGATCTAATCTGATACAACGTGACGAGGTTGGTTAGGGCAACCTGATTCTTCCTTGTTCAATTCATTTTTACCGTCTTTGGTAAGGAAAAATTTCATTGGATCTGATTTTTCTGCTTCTTGCTTAGGGTTTTGTTTTTACTCTATACGTAGATCGGGTCTGGACTCGGCGATTGTAGATCTTTTTTTTCTTTTTTATTTTGCTTCAGATTGAAGTTTATGTAATTTCGGAAGTTGGATGTTCTGTTTGGTGATTAGTTTCTGTAATTTTGTTGGTAATGGATTTTCTATATCACGATTTCATATACTGATTGTTATGGTTTTACTGATAAAGAACATGTTTAGGATTCTTTGTTTATTTTATTTGGCCTGGAACTAAATCTAGATGGTTGTTGCACAGATCTGTATGCTTCAAATCGAGTTTGAAAAGGAGCCAGTGTCAGTTCTGCATCTGCATGTTCTTTTTCGCAGTTCTTGATTGTTGTGTTTTATGCTTAATTTAGTCCCTCTGTTCGCAAAATTGCAGGTGTTTCTGAGATTTGTTAATTTGTCAGGTCTTCCTCTTTCCTTCACACTTCCAGATCCAACCTTCAATTTTAAGCACTCGGATATCCCGTTGAAGGCATAGAGAGACGCCGAGAACTTCCGCTCATACTTCATCCTCTTCATGGCCTCTCTAAGCATCGAAGGCTCATCCCCACAATTCTCCTGCTCCATTGGCTCCCCAATCTCTTCGGCAATCTCAAAAGGAGAATAGTAACAAGATGAGCCAACATCATCCACAAACTGGAAATCCATGACCCCTAGATCAATGTTTTCTTCTTCTACTTCTTCCTCATCACAGTGACTGTAGGCACTGTAAGTCTGACCAAGATCACTCCAGTTGTGGTTTAAATCCAATTCACTTACCCCACCATCCTTTTCAGTGAAACTCGATTCAAGACTTGCATTAATGTAATCACTAGTAATTTGGTGGTTGTACATTGTAGTAATTTGTAATGATCCCATTTTAGGGAAAGGGTAGTGATATGTAATCACTAGTAATTTGTAATGATCCCATTCTGAGAATTAAAAAACAATTCATTACATTGTATGCTTAATTCGAAGATAATGATCGTAATTGTTCATTAATGTAACAACTAGAGGAAATGATTAAATTCCGTAATTTAATCATTTTCTGTTCTATGAAGCCGGGATTTATCCAATGGATGGCCAACATGGAAAATGTTATATTGATTGTTTTTTTTATAAAAAAAAATTTTAGGTTAGTTGTGCCTGTAATTGCAATCGTTTGGCTGTTACTGGAAGGAACTGAATTTCATATTAGGTATTGGAGGGAGATGCCATTTGTGAATGGGAGATAGGGCTGTTTAATAAACTGTTTTTCAGTTTGTGGATTTTTTTTTTAATGATATTGGGGTAACTATGCTCACTAGAGAGGCAGAGAGAGTAGCCATTATATGTTGATATTGTAGCAGTTAACACAGCGATGTATGTATAATACTCAACCTCAACTATGCGGATTAACACTAGAGATGTATGTATGTATTTGACACAATATGTAATTATTGGTATATAAATTCTAAAGGTTGGTGTAGTGTGTGGTGTTGTTCCCCGAGATGCATCCTCCTTCTAACATCAATTCATAACTCACTCATCTGAATTTATGTATTTTTTTAATTGAAATCACTGTCGAATTTTATTAGAATTAAATCGGTTAATATATTTTACGTGCAACGCATGTGCATCTTTACTAGCTTGCTTCTTCTACCAGAACCGCTGTCCGCATAAGAGCTACTTAAGCACAGATTATCTGTAAACCTCACCCCTAGGTAAATCTCATTTTTAGGTTTGTTTACCGATAAATTATAACCTGATTTTTAGCTTGGATTTTAGTGTGTATATTAGAGTAGTCCCAATCTGTTTTGTTTGGTTTAATTGTAGCTTTTATTCATTTTGTTTGTTTTGGTTAGTTTCTATGTTAGGCTTAGTTTTGTATAAAATCTGGTTAGATTAATATTAACTTAGAGTAAATTTCTCTTTTGGGTTAATTTTTAGTTTAGCTTTTTTTAAACTTTTGTAAAATCTGATTTTTGGATTTTTTTTAGGTTAATTTAACTTTTACCAAATCTGATTTTTGTAAAATCTGATTTTACCAAATCTCAATTCTCTCAATCCCTTTGTAGCCGTAGAAGTTCCCTGCCACCTGTCTGTGTCCCGGTCGCCCTCTCTGGTAGCCACCTCTACTCTCTCCAGTGGCTCCACCTCTCCAGTCATTGGTAAGACCTCTCTTTCTCTATAATTTTTTGGGGTTTTGGTTATTTGTAAAGATGGGGTTTCTCTATTGGTTTTGGTAAATATCTTGGAAATCATCAAAGTCGAGCAAACTACCGTTAGGGAAACCCAAGAAGTGAGAAAGTATCTCTAGATATCCTTGCCACCAGAAAACTAGAGAAAAAATAGTACCCTTAATTATGCTTAACATTTGTTTCAAAAGAAAATTTTAGCTCTAGTACCCTTAAATGCAATAAATGATGTTGGACTAATGATTGTGATTCTACTGTTTCTTAATATTATGGGTTAAATGTTATATATATATATATATATAGTTAATTCATAACTTGATAGATAGACTAAAATAACATGCTAGATCTTTTGATATTAAATTCTCATTCAATTTTATTGCATTAAGTAATTCATAATTGTTAACAACATGTTCCCATTCTGCTCTAATTTGTATACTGCATGATAGAACTTAAGATAGTAAAACATCCATCGAAATCCCATTCGTCTTCAGGATGATCATTTATAGTAAAACATCTCACTAGAACTAAAGCTAGTTAGATTCTTAGGTCGAGGATTTGAAAACCCTACTCTTAGAGTCAAATGACCTGAGCCTATTACCCGAACTAACCCTTTCCTAGGCATGGGCTCAAGTCTTAAACCAAATCCACAACCAAGTTTCAAGTGTGGATGCATATGCAACGCAATCCCAATGGAACTTCTCTTGAACTTTTCCAACTTCTTTAGATGTTCAACTGTATGTTTCTGTTTGGTGCTGAGATTGAAAAGTATCGTGAAGTCAACCAGCCCAACTAGAGGACTTCAATTTGTTGATAAGGAACCTGGTATTAAGTTAATCTAGGTGATTGTATCCTGGTCCATGCGCTAGGATGGGGAAAACATTTATATGGTCATAAGCTTTCTTCATGTTAACAAGATTCCTTTCGGCCATAAAAGTCTTCCTAGATCCTGGTGCATGGGCCAGGAAACAACCACCCAGATTATCTTATACCAGTCTCCTTATCAAGAAATTGAACCCCATAAACACACTTCCCAGATCCTGATAGTATTGAGCCTTGGAGAAAATGACGAAATTAAGATTCAACGCAATATATAATAACAATGTACACAGATGTACATAGCTGAAGTTAGCAAAAGTATTACGAATCTATAGACATTTCTCCTATAGCACGATATAATGAAATACAAGTTCATCTGTATGAGAAGACAGATAAAAAACATCAGGGAAGTAATGTAGTAGTCATTTGCTTCATATGTCTCGGATGCAAGGATATTTCGGCCACAGATAAGGAATGCTCATAAACTTTAAGCCCAGATAAAAGACTCGCTTCGCTTTGTTCTCTATCCTTGGAACTCGAGATTTAGACATGTAAGTTCTAGTAGTTGTGTTCATAATAGTGAGCACATCAAAGAGTATCGATATATGTTAACTGTTTAAACTGGTTAGAGGTGTTTAAACTTTGTGTTTATGATGGTTGGATTTCTGTATTGGTTTAAGTTCATACACATGCATGCATTGAACCATAGATCTCCCGTTCAAGAACCATTGTCTGATAAGTGCATTTTTGTTATCACCTATTTGGACGGATCAGTTGTAAATATGTTGTTTAGTTCTCTATCCTTGATATTCCGAGATTCGGGCATGTAAGTTCTGGTAGTTGTGTTCATAATACTGGCCACATCAAAGAGTATCTATGTTAACTGTTTAAACTGGTTAGGGGTGTTTAAACTTTGTATTTATGATGGTTGGATTTTTGTATTGGCTTAAGTTCATACACATGCATGCATTGAACCATAGATCTCCCGTTCAAGAATCATTGTGTGACAAATGCATTTTTGTTATCACCTATTTGGACGGATCAGTTGTAAATATGACATTTAGTTCTCTAGTAGGACTGAATGCAGTTTAACAACTTTTCGGTCTTGTTTGTGATAAAGTGTATTTGTCTGTACATGATTCTTGAATTGTCCGGTTGGATAGTTTGAGAATGCATAATCTCCAGTACAGTCAATTGCTCATGATTTTTCTAGATTGAGGAAATTGGAGTCAGCCGTTTCTCTTGTTCTCTGGGCACATATTTAGACGACGTGGCTTGCTTGCCCCTAGTCTAAGTCGTGTACTTGGAGAACCATAGGGAAATGCTGCCGAAATTTCCTTGAAATGGATCAAAGTACTTGAGCTGGTGACTTTTGGGGATTATGCATTCTTGAATGGGATAGGAACACCCCACCCATTAGAAGAGGAGTTGTTGACGATAGGAAGCATGCATGCATACATATTGTGTAGACGGTAAAGTTAGTTGACACATGTGTTATTGTAATTGACTAATGTGGTATATTTTTTCTATTTCTCAGAATAGCTAACGAAGAAGGTTCTATAAAACAGTAATCGTATACCTCATGGATAGGAGTTGGATTGGAATGTCAAGGTAGTTTTGATGTCCAAAAGTTTTTATTAAGCATCGATTGATAAAGTGTTAGTACTTAAGCAATTGTGAATGCATTTTTTGTACGAAATAGGTTGTCAAAGGAATATATAGAAGGAGTGAAGCATTTTATAGAGTTTGCATTAGCTCGTGGAGCAACTGATAACAATGGTGGTATAAGGTGTCCATGTCCCAAATGCAACAATGTCGTTTATCAAGAGAGAGGTATAGCGTACGACCATATGATCTGTTATGGATTCGACCTGAATTATAAAATCTGGTTTTATCACGGGGAAGACATATTACAACACACATCCGTTGGGCCAGTGACTCAAAGTCCTGTTGTGCAAGACAGACATAATGAGATGGAGGATTTGGTGCACGATTTGTTCAGGATACCAAATGAAGATGAGGGTACTAGTAGTCGGGATCCTAATACTGAGTCTGATAGATTTTTCCAATTGGTAAGGGATGCGGGACAACCTTTGTATCCAGGATGTTCGAATCACACGAAGTTGTCTTTCATCGTAAGATTGTACCAGATTAAGTGTCTTAGTGGATGGAGCAACAAATCATTCACTTTATTGCTTGAGTTATTGAGGGAGGTACTCCCTGAGGGGTCTACACTACCTGATACTTACTTTCAGACAAAAAAGGTGATGTCCAACTTGGGGCTTAATTATGACAGAATCGATGCATGTCCCAATGATTGCATGCTGTATTGGAAATATTCTGCAAACAAGCAAGTATGTGACATCTGTGGTGCATCAAGATGGATGACAGTGGATGATCAATCAAGAGACAAAATAAAGAAAATTCCAGCAAAGATTTTGCGTCACTTCCCGTTGAAACCCAGGTTACAAAGATTATTTATGTCATCCAAGACTGCTTCTAAAATGAGATGGCATGATGAGGATCGAACTAAGGATGGTAGGTTAAGGCATCCTGCAGACTCACCGGCTTGGGAAATTTTAGATAAAAAGTATCATTTGTTCGCTTCAGAGCCGCGCAATGTCAGGCTTGGGTTGGCGAGTGATGGCTTCAACCCATTTAGGACGATGAGTATTGCTCACAGCACATGGCCTGTTGTTCTTATTCCATACAACTTACCACCGTGGTTGTGCATGAAGCAGCCAAACTTCATTCTATCCTTGCTTATTCTGGGTCCCTCCGGGCCAGGAAATGCCATTGATGTCTACATGAGGCCCCTAGTCGAGGAGTTGAAGGACTTGTGGGAGAATGGGTTGTCAACTTATGATGCGTCGAAAAAGGAGACATTTGTCACGCGTGCGGCATTACTCTGGACAATTAGCGACTTCCCAGGGTATGCCATGTTGTCAGGTTGGAGCACGAAAAGAAAGTTGGCATGCCCTTCATGCCACAAGGACACTTGCCACTTATACTTGTGTAAAAGCAGAAAGCATTGCTACATGGGGCACCGTCGTTTCTTACCAGCGGATCACAGATTCCGAAAAAATAGATTTTCTTTTGATGGCACCGTAGAGTCCGGTTGTGCGCCAACTACAATGTCTGGGTCCGATGTGTTACGTCAATTGAAGGGTATTACCTTCTCCCTTGGAAAGCAGACTGGGAACAAACGACCAAGGCAGATGGACCAGGTGGATATACCATATAATTGGAAGAAGACGAGTATATTCTTCGAGTTGCCATATTGGGAGCATAATTTGTTGAGACACAATCTTGATGTAATGCATATCGAGAAAAATGTGTGCGACAATGTGCTCGGGACTTTGTTGGGTTTGGAAGGGAAATGCAAGGATGGCTTAAAAGCTCGGTTAGACTTGGTTGATATGGGCGTGAGACGTGCACTTCACCCTCAGTTGCAACCTGGCACAAGCAAAGTTTATCTGCCCCCTGCATACTTTTCAATGGACAAGAATGAGAAAGAACTATTTTGCAAAGTGTTGAAGAGTGTGAAGGTTCCAGATGGTTACTCGTCAAATATTGGTAGGCATGTCAATATCAAAGAGCGTAAAATTTATGGACTAAAGAGTCACGACTGTCATGTCATAATGCAACAATTCCTACCACTGGCTGTGAGGAAGGCATTGCCGAAGAATGTAACTTCAGTCCTAATCGAATTGAGTAACTTCTTTATGACATTGTGTTCCAAAGTTTGTCAGGTCGAGGATTTGAGACGGTTAGAGGACAAAATTACACTTACGCTTTGTCATTTAGAGAGAATTTTCCCATCGTCATTTTTTGATGTTATGGTGCACTTGCCTATACATCTAGCGGCAGAGGCAAGGCTAGGTGGACCTGTACAATTTCGGTGGATGTATCTCATCGAAAGGTATGCCATTAAATTATAATTTTTTAGATGTTTAAAATATTTGTTATAGTTTTTTCCTTGTCTTACGAAAATTTAATTCAAATAGGTACCTATATACACTGAAGTCTTATGTGCGCAATCGGGCTCGACCAGAGGGTTGTATTGCAGAAGGGTACTTAGCGGAAGAATGCTTGACATTCTGCTCAAGATACCTAAATAATGTGGAATCGAGATTGAACAGGCCGGTGAGGAATGACGATGAAAGTGTGATAGGTGGTGCAGAGCCATTCGCTCTAAGTGAATTAGAATGGCAACAGACACATCGTTATGTGTTGTTCAACTGCGATGAAGTCAGAAAATATACAGAGTAAGAACACAATATTCATATATTTTGTTATTTTATTGTAGTTTCTTTTGAACTTAAAATTAGTGGGAAATGATTTGTTCTTTGCAGGCAGCACATGAATTTAATTAAAATGACACATCCAAGACTTCGAAAGTCCCCCCACGAACTCCAGAAAAAGCACAGCGAGCAGTTTGTTGAATGGTTTAGGGGTTACGTAAGTCTTACCTTTTGATTTCCAGGCAACACATTAATTAGTTATGTTTTGATATATAGTTATGTATATATTAATCATATTTTGTCTTGAAATAGGTTCAAAGGTTGCGAGATTCACGTACTTCGATTTCTGATCAGATTACATGACTTGCATACGGTCCACAAAAAGTTGCAAAACGGTTTAAGGGCTACATCATAAATGGATATAGGTTTTGTACTAAGGATAGAGAGCGAGGACGCAGAAGCCAGAATAGTGGTGTTGCGACTGTTGCAAATACTACAAGTTATTCAACTTCTAGGGACAAGACCCCCATTGCAGGCCCTATAACCTATTATGGGTGCTTAACGGACATAGTCGAATTGACGTACTCTGATAGCCTAAAATTTGTATTGTTCAAGTGTGATTGGGTTAATTTGGATAGAGGAATAAAGACTGATCCATATGGGTTTACACTTGTCAAATTTACACGTATACTCCCGGCAAACGCTGAGTCTCATGAACCATATGTTATGGCATCTCAGGCAGAACAAGTATTTTATGTCGAAGATCCAACAGAAGGAGATTGGAATGTTGTCATCAAAACTAAACCACGAGACTTCTTCGACATGAATGAGGAATATAACGATTATGCATTCAGGGAGAACGAGGCCTTTAGCGACCAACAATTAGATGACACTGAACATGATGATGACAGAGGTGTAGGTTGGGTGAGATTTGGAATTACCGGTGCAACTGTTGATGCACCTCCCGAAGTGTTGCAACAACAAGCTACTTCTACCGAATCTAGTGATGACGACGTTGAATTAGAATATAACGATGAAACATAATGATTCTTTATTGTTGTATTGATTGTTGAATTGTTTGTTAAATGTGAGCATGGACTTCTCCAACACTTCCAAACAATCAACAAATGTATTTGTGTTTTTGTTTTCCATCCTCAAGTTTCGATTATTGTAGCAGTTGACTATTGATTATCTCCTAGTTTTATAATATAATTCTATTTTGGGCTTTTGCTTGGCATATTCAACCATTGGTTGGAATGATGAGTTTTACATGATTATTAACTATGGTTAATGAATCTTAACCATAGTTAATAGAGATTAAAAGGGACACTTGTGGACCTATGGGTGCGAATTACAATTGAACTCTCACCGAGTTCAATCACAATTGACTTTAATCCGATTTCAAAGATTTCACATGTAAGTAATCATAGCGTAGAGTGGGAGCATGAGAGTGTCAAATTTCAATTCAGGACAGGATTGAAAGCGACTCTGGAACGCCGATATATGTACACTTGATGTTTTGAAAATTACTTATAGATACAAATAATTTTTTTTACTTTTTAAACTATAAAAAAAATTAATAAAATCATTTATCATTCAAATTTGTAATCCCAACAAACAAGATGATCATCCATATATATTAAACGTATCATTCTCTTCTAATCCACATACTTATAGGCAAAATATGTGTCCCCGTGTTAGGGAAGAGGTTTTATTAATCAACTGTCATATCTAAGATATTATGTCACTCATTGATATGTCATCATATCTAAAATACTCTGAAAATTGATCATTATATTCATAACTAATGCTAAGTGGACTAATCTAACTTTACGACGATGTAATGTCTCTCAACATTAAAATTAAATTTGATATAGTTTACACAGTTAATAATCTGTTTAATGTTACTGCAAAAATGTCATATTTACTATGCTCTTCCATGTGGCTAGACTGTTCGAAGGATAGGATCTCTTGTACAATTGTACAATTATAAAATCCGTACAAGACGGGGATTCATGCCTTTAACCAACCATGGCCGCAGGGAAGAATACAGAGAATATCACACATGATTTGCTTCTTAAGATGGCAATGCATGTCAGTGTATTTGTTTAACCAAGGTTAATTTTTTTTTAAAATATATTTTTTAAAACAAAGATACAGTGGTGCATGAATGGCAGTGTACTTACATGCACCATATGCATATTGCAGAGTCTGATTGACATCACCATGCATGTCCCATTACATCCATAATTCTTTTTTTTTTCTCCTAATAGGGTACGCAACGTATGCCTCACACACGATTCTTAAAGTAGTGTTTGTCTAATTTTGTTTCTCTATTTTCACTCGTTTTCTTGACAATCATACATATTGTAAGAGTTAATAACATTGAAACTTAAGAATTAATAAATCTTAACCATGGTTAAGGAAATGAACATAATATCTAAGATATTATGTCACCTGCCCTGAGAAGATTGTTCATCATTGGCATATCATGATGAACTCACGTTATATTGTTCTTCTATGAGCATATGAACTTTTTACTGGAGTTTAACTGACTTGGACTCCTCTATGGTTATGGTTATAACGAGGATAATGCTCGCAACTCTCTCTTTTCCTTTGTTTCTATTATAAGATACTCAAACCTAAAAGGACCTTGATTTGAATGGAATTATATTAAAAGGAGGTGTCTCTCAGCTGATGCTGTTATTTTGGTATTGTTAGCTCACTACTCTTTTACCCTTCTAAAAGCTAAATAAAAAATAAAGAAATTAGGATTTGGAAATGAAATTCTAATGCATGTCGATTTGTATATTTTTTTTCATTAGTTGGTTTTTTTAATTTGCTTTTCCTAGGTAATACTACCAACAACAAGTTAAGGTTGATTCAGTGGTTAAGTATATATATCCAAATTTTAATCACTCTTAGAACTAGAAAATGGGATTTCCTGGAAAATCCCCTATTGGCATGTTCTCTTATCACTAACAATAACAATGAGCAGACATATTGCCACATTTTATTCTTCGATGCACTGCGAATAAGTTGTTATTCTTTCCTGCACTTGGGCTCTGTCCCAAAGAGCAAACTGTATGTACTTTTGTAAATAATATCAATCACATATAACATACTCCTGTTTCTACTTTTTATCAAACCTGAATACTATGAATCAATGAATGCTTTAAGATCTCTCAAAATTTAATCCTAAAAATGGCATACTCTTGTTTCTCATTACTAACAATATTGATCAATGTTGACATTTTTTTTGTCTCATTTATATCAGAAGCTAATACAAATATTTTGCAGATGGATCCTACACTTACCCCACCATCTAGTGCGGGGACTTCCACACCCGCCGTGGTGCCGCCTAGGAAGGTACGAGGTAAGGCCAAATGCAAAGAGGTGCACAAGATGCGCCCTGGAGAGAAAAAGAAGGTCAGAGTAAATGAAGAAGGGCAGCCAGTGGGGAAGGAGGCTGGCTTGATGGCTAGATGGTCGGGTGGTATTGCACGAGATGCCCATTTATTTCGAGTAGATGTGCAAAATTGGAAGGAAATCACCGATGACAACAAAGAACGAGCTTTGAGTATGATAAGGGTAAGAACAAAAAAAGTTGGTCAATTATTATTAACATTCACTAATGTAGCTTCTTCACAAATATTAATAATTTAATAATGTTTTTACAGGACAAGTTCGACTACCCACCTTTCCTAGATGACTACCTTTTGATGTCTCTAGATAAGAAATGGCGGGACAATAAGCACGATATGGGGAACAAGCATTTTATTTTCGCGGACCCTCCTACTGAGAACTATGCCCGGTGCCCGTCTGATATTCCTCAGGAACAATGGAATGTACTCGTCGACTTCTGGTACTCTGAGGAGGGCCAGGTATATCTCTACTATTATAAAGAGAATGGAAGGGTTAAAAGTGTTTGATTTTCTTATTTTCTTTGCTCAACTGTGTCTTTATTGATATAAGATATTTAATTGTAGTTATTTAGTCTATTTAATTTCACTTACTAGAACAGGACAGTCACGTGCATTGCACATGCATTCCGCTAGTTTGATAATTGAAATCAATTATGGTTAATACAGTTTTGATTTTACTTTAGCCCGTCTGACTGATTTATGCAACAATATTGTAGAAACGGAGGGCCACAAATAAAAGGAGTCGCGAGTGCCAAATGGTTCCTCATATGGCGGGCACAAAGAGCTTCGCCAGAGTTAGAGAGGAGGAGGTATGTTCGGTTTAATCGTAGTAATTTATTTAACAATTTCATGCATATGGATTAAATATTTGTTGTTCTATTATTGTTACTACCATAGCGATTAGCGAGTCCCTCTTTAGTCACTCCAGGCCGTGCTGCGGTTTGGATAAAGACGCACACGAAGAAGAATGGCCTTCCGGTCAACGATCAGGCGGGAGTGCAGATTGTAAGTAATTTAAATATTTCATTTTATCAAATATATATCACTTTAATTGGAATTGAAGATAGTAAATGTTTCAATATGTTTGCAGCACCAAATTAGCTAACTCCTCGACCAGGTACCGGATGGCTCACAAGATAGCACAGGCCGAGATGATGTTTTATCTCAGGTCTTGGGGCCTGATCATCCTGGACGGGTCCGTGGATATGGAATGGGCCCGACTCCCACCAGGTTATGGGGGTCATCTTCGAGGAGTTTTGGTGCTAGTGGTAGTGGTGTTGCCGAGACCCACAGGTTGCGGGCTGAACTTGAGGAGACGAAGACCCGGGTGGCGTCCCAACAAGCTCAGATGATGGCCCAACAAGCTCAAATCAATGACATGCAACAGCTTATCCAACAGATGTTGCATGGGCAGGTATATATTCTAATAAGCATTAATAAATTATTTTTAACATTTAGATATGCCCACATTTATTTATTGTAAATCTTAACAACAGATTGTTGTTGGACCTGCTACGAGGCCAGGAACACCGAATGCGGTAATTTAACATTTAGATATTCCCACATCGTTATTCCATGCTGTCTTTCCTGACAATATTTACTTATATATATGTTAAATCTCATCTTAGCATTTAAGTAAACACCCACTAGCCAAAAATAGGGGGCATGTGGTTGGAAAAGTCATTTCATGGGCCCCATGATTTTGACTTCTCCACACATTATTTGACACATGTCGATAAAATGTTCTGAGATTTTATCACCACATTTCATGGGCATGTGGTGGTAAAATATATTCTGAACTTGGACATAGATTTTCTATTTTTTATTTTTAATTAAAGGCCTCTCAATAGGAGAGGGGGGTTTGAACACATAATAGTATAATAGTATATGTGCTGATCATGTGATTATTAATCACCAAGATCTTTGACATTGTGTCATACTTGTTTCGCCATTAACACCATATTTTCAACTCATTTTCATTACTGTTGCCTGTAATTTATAACTGCCGGTCTTTAAATTTATAACCAGACCTCCAAGCAGTTCAGTCCTGCCCCAGGACTGGCGACATAGCTGTGAACCACAGTGCCACTTGACCCAGGCAGTCTTCATGGAACCATTCAAAGAACAATTGAAAAATGCTGTATTGGTGCTGCAGATACCGTTCCCATTTATAACTCCACACATTATTTATTTACTCGTGGTGCATCCAATGTGGGCTACGTCCACTTAGAGACCGTCTTCTTCACTAGTAAAAGAAATGAGAATGCAGATATCACTCTTCCATAACCTTTCAAACAACTTCATTCTATGTAAAATAGAAAATCATAAACCAAATATTATATTATATATTGGATAGAAACCTAACTTTAAACAAACTCCTAATCCAATCAAGAACAACCCCAAAATTTGTATAGACGTGTGTGAGTTTGAGTGTAACGAGGGGCCTAAGTGTGAGATACTAAATTTATAACAAGTTGAATGCAAGACAATTTATAACACCCTATGCATTTAAATGTTTAAAGGCCGAGATGCATAGTGTTGTAACAACGGTAAATAATCGACCCACAAGAAAGGCCATAGACGCTTTTGTTCCATTCTGAAATCACATTGCAAATTTGTACACGCACATAAATATATACAAAGACGGTTAGACGCTCCACGATCCACGCTCCCACTTACATTCCAATCTAACAGATTGAAAAATGTTAACCTGATCGAATTCTATAGCGTAATCCCCTCTCCATTGAGTTTGGTTTTCAAACTCACTACAATTTCCATTATATTTATTTGAATTGTTTTTGGTTCAGAGATTCACAACAACGGAGTCTATGTCATTTGCCATCACTTTATTATACAGTCCAAGCCTAGGAACTTCTGTACCAAAAGAAAAATGAATTATGCTTACCATTTACATCAATCTAATTCTATAGCGTAATCACATTGCATAGTGCTTATGACTTGAACATATCGAGACACGATACTTGTGTCGTGCACTAGATGGAAGTCCGAAATATGGTGGGGATGGTCCAGGGATGGCTTGTAGACTTAGGAACCTATCAACAGGCAAATGGGTTGCTCTCCACTCTATACACAACCACATTCGGCAAGCTTTCGACAGGGACGTACGACTTGGTGGACGAATTATAGTTGCTTTATACTTATGAAAAGTACTAATTGTAGGGAACTTGACTAGTCGTAATCTTAATCCTTTAGAGTTCGTCACAAATTCAGTAATCCGAATTGTCGATCTATAATTCAAGAAATCCCGATTCACTAGAACCCCATGTGCGAAAGTGACTATACTTAAGTGAACATTAGATGTTAAAGAGATTCTAAATATAAAGACAGCAAAGAAAGGTCCTGAGATTGTGAAAAGTTTCAGATTTTGAATCATTTCCATCAACAGATTCTCTACACAAAAGGGGCCTTCTCTGAGGTGGGAGGATTGAAACAAAAGCTACCTTGAAAGAATCCTTTTTATTGCTCATAGCAATATTTCGGGTTGGAGGAGCTAGGGATGACTTTTCTACACAAAGTCTTGGGCTTCAAAAGACATTGATTGGTGGGGATGGTTGATGAAGGTAGTGGGTGGGTCCTATATACATATATATATATATATATAGAGAGAGAGAGAGAGAGAGAGAGAGAGAGAGAGAGAGAGAGAGATCCAGCTAATGGTTCTCAATGAGTGACATGACCCCACGTGGAGAGGAGAGGACTGCCAGTTCACGGACTTCTACAGGAGTTATAAATGTGGTGGCCTCGTAGAATTATAACGTAATCGACACATTATTAACCAAACCACGAGTTTGGTTTTCAAACTTAATCCCCTCTCCCTCAAGTTTGGTTTTCAAACTCACTACAATTTCCATTATATTTATTTGAATTGTTTTTGGTTCAGAGAATCACAACAACGGAGTCTATGTCATTTGCCATCACTTTATTATACAGTCCAAGCCTAGGAACTTCTGTACCAAAAGAAAAATGAATTATGCTTACCATTTACATCAATCTAATTAACTAGAAACACAATTTCCCTGTACAAGTTTATATTTGGGCAGGGTTATCAACTGATCATATAAATAAATTATATAAAAATCCTCCTAAATCTCACTTACCTTCATATGCACATACCCACTGAAAATCTCTCCCATGTTTTACTGGATATTGGGTAAAATTTCAAGAAGCGTGGTTGCATAATCTCCAAACTGAATGTCGGTCGGTGGGTGTAGATCGAAAACATATGAGACAGGCCTCGATATTATCATTGGCTTCTTAATACTATACTTAAATTATTAAATTTCAGAAATAGCATTTTTTATCATTTGCATTGTTTCGCCAGGTAAATAGGTATCTCTCAACAAATAACATGGTTGTTCCAATATCAATACTAATTCTCTCTCACACACGTCTCTAAATCTAACCACACTCATCCCTGAATCTTCGGTCTACCTCCCCACGTATCTAACTACCCCTCCTCTAATCTTCACTCAACAGTAAGTTTGTTTCTTATGTTTTTCTTATACTTTTGTTCCTCTCCTTCCCCTTCTCCACTACCAAGTGTTTATTGCTCTTTTATTTATTTATTTATTATTGTTTCTCTCTCAAGTCTGATTGTATTCCATACTTGCTGTTTGTAACTAATCTGAGTTGCTTTCTTTGATGCTAATTATGGTAATTCTTTTGTATTTGTTGCTTCACTTTTGGATAGTTCGGCAAATTACAGGTGTTGGTTGATCTATTTCTTTTACTTAGTATTTTATATTTTCAATATCTAATGATCGATTATGGAGTCCTTCCACTGAATCTGGGCCAATTCATTTTGAGAGTTTTCTCCCCATACCATTGGCTTTACCGACTATTATTTCACGGTTCCTATTATGGTGGCGAAAATTGGGGTGGAGTTTCCGTCCTGACTCGAAGATCTGGTTGCAGTTCTGATTGGGATTGAAGGTAATTTTGATGATAATATGGGATGACCCATATGGTTATTCATTGCTAGCTTAATTTACGGAAGATAGGATTTTGATAGCATGATTATGGTTTTTGAGGGGCTTAATGTGAGCATTGGATTTCGGGCCTCTAGCTGCCCAAATCGGGCAAATGGCTTTAGAATCTAGCGAATCAAATTCTCACACTTCGGTTGGGTCGAAATACACGCGTTAGAAGAAACGGCATCGAAATCCGACCCCCGATTTGGATTTGGTGGGGGTTTGTAGGTTTAGGCCAAACATAAGTTTCAAAGTATGGATTTCGGGCATCTCGCTGCTCAAATCGGGCAAACGACCTCGGACTCTAACGAATCAAATTCCTACACTTCGGTTGGGTCGAAATACATGCGTGAGAAGAAACGACATCGAAATCCGACCCCCGGTTTGGATTTGGTGGGGGTTTGTAGGTTTAAGCAAAACCTAAGTTTCAAAGTATGGATTTTGGGACTCTTGCTGCCAAAATCAGGCAAACGACCTCGGAATCTAGCGAAACCAATTCCCACACTTTGATTGGGTCGAAATACATGCGTTAGAAGACATGACATTGACATCCAACCCTCGGTTTGGATTTGGTGGGGGTTTATAGGTTTAGGCCAAAGTATGTTAGAGCTATGAATTCGGCCTCGTTAGTAATGAAATTTCTAAACTTTTATGTGTTTTAATAATTAAACCTTATTAGTATCAGAAATTTGAGATAAATTTGGATGTATGTTGATGAAATGCTACACTTCTATGTGTTTGAACTCTATATGTATGAAATATATGACATGCCCTTGTTTCTTTGCATATTAATTTTATGGAATCCTTAATTTTTTTTTTTGTTCGATATATTCTAATCATCAATTTTATTTTATTGTCTTTATAGGAGGGAGCCAGCACACACCACTCTGGTTTTAGACCAGCCAGAGGGAGGAGAGACTTAGGATTTATATTTTTTATTTCCGATACTTTTATATGGACATGTATATTTTTATGATCTGTACATACTACGACTATTTGGATGAAATTCTTTTTGTCTTATGTAGATTGGATGTTAGAAATTCTTTTCTCTGGATAAATATTTCTGCTGCTCACAGGTACAAAATAATACAGGTAAAAAAAAAAAAAAAAACCACCAATTCCATGTCACTAGTTTTTTTTAAAAATTAGCACTATTAGCGGCGTTTTGATAACGCCGGAAATGAATAAAGTTAGTAACGGCGTCTTATATAACACGGCGTTATTGAGTAATTATTAACGGCGTCAAAGTTTACGCCGTTACTATTATCAATAACGGCGTCTTACATAATGCCGTTAATAATTAATCAATAACGGCGTTATCTATAACACCGTTATTGAGTAATTATTAACGGCGTCTCCTAAACGCCGTTATTGATTAATTATTAACGGCATTATATACGACGCCGTTATTGATTATAGATTTAGAGGCGTTTGGAAAAAACCGCCGGTATATAGATTACCGACGTAGGTATTACCGGCGTTTACACTAGTACGCCGGTAATAACAATAACGGCGTTTTTTATCCCTTTACAGGCGATATTTTTACGCCGCTAAAAACCTTAAATTTTGTAGTGAAAGTGAAGCATCACTGTAGACTTCGAAGCCACCTCTCCCAGATGGAACTATGAGAACAGGGGCAGTAGTGAACTTCTTCTTCAACTCCAGGAAGCTTGCTTCACACTTCTCACTCCAAGTTAACTTAGCGTTCTTTCGTGTGAGATAGGTAAGCGGAGCCACTAAGCTGGAAAATCCCTCCACGAACCTCCTGTAGTATCCTGCTAGGTTGAGAAAACTACGAATCTCGGTAACACTCTTCGGCCTCTCACAGTTCATCAGTGCCTCGATCTTCGTAGGATCGACTGAGATATCCTCGACAGACACCACATGACCAAGAAAAGATACCTATTCCAGCCAGAACTCGCACTTGCTTAACTTAGGATACAGACTATGCTCTCGAAGAGTCTACAATGCCAGGCAGAGATCTCTTGTGTGATCATCCCGTGTCTGTGAATACACCTGGACATCATCGACGAACACAATCACACACCGATCGAGAGACGATCTGAACACCCGGTTCATCAAATCCATGAATACAACTGGCACGTTAGTCAGACCAAAAGACATAACCAAAAACTCGTAAGGACCGTATCGGGTTCTGAATGCCATTTTCAGAATGTCTTATTTCTTGATCTTCAACTGATGATAACCAGATCGAAGGTCAATCTTTGAGAAGAACTACGCACCCTTCAACTGGTCAAACAAGTCGTCAATCCGAGGTAATGGATAACGATTCTTGATAGTGACTTTGTTTAGCTGCCTATAGTTAATGCACATCTGCATTGATCCATCTTTCTTCTTCATAAAGAGCACCGGAGCTCCCCAAGGTGAGACACTTGGCCGGATGAAGCCAAGGCCTTGGAATTCTTCCAACTGCTCCTTTAACTCTTTAAGCTCAATAGGGGCCATCCTATACGGAGCCCTAGAAATCAGAGCTGTGCCTAGAGCTAGCTCAATCGCAAACTCGATTGTCCGATCAGGAGGTAATCCTGGTAAGGTCTCCAGAAAAAAATCCATATACTCACACACAACCAGGATGGATGTGGAGTCTCGTACATCTACATTCGTGAGACTGAGAGCTGTAAAACGAGCAATGTCTCTCTTCTGAAGTCCCCTGAAATGAAACGACTTCAACCCTACGGGTTTAAAGTTCACCACCTTTTCGAAACACACCACGTGTCCATGGTGAGCTGAGAGCAAATCCACACCTAGAATAACATCAAAATCCCAATCCCGAAATCCCAGAATGATCAGGTCGACGGTAACTCATGCTATATGACCTGCACAACACTGCCCATATACAATTTATCTGTCTCAACAGACTTGCCCAATGGAGTCGAAATGGACAACTCCCGAGGTAGCTTACTTGGCTCGGATGTAAAGCCTTCGGCAAAGCTAGGTGAGACGAATGAATGAGTGGATCCTATGTTGATCAACACCCGGGCTAAACACTCATTTACTAGCAATGAACCTGAGAATTATAACTACCCAAGTTATAATATAACATACACACCTAATACACGTTGATACACGCATAACAAACACCACATAGAATATATACATATAATGTCGCGCCCCAAAATACCCACTAGGAGTTAGGGATACTTTAGCTCATGACCGCCGTGTCAAACCTTCCGGTATGACACATAAGGCATACTTAACATCCTGTCAGAGCGCACAAGTTATACATATAACTAAAACATAGCGGAAGTAATTTAAAATAAACAACTCCTATCATTAAGTTCAAGTCTGAACCAACAGATCATGCCAAAATGATGGAGTGGACAAGTCCCACTCTCAATACCATCAAAATATAAGTATACTTTCTCTCACTCTCTCAACAGAAATCAAAATCAGGTCGCCTATCTAGGCTCCCCTCATCCTGGTAATGATCCATGGTAGGCTCTGGCATGTAGTATTCTTCCTCTATCCAAGGCTCCGTGCCACAGACATCAAAAGGAACATGTGCACCTGCCGAAGTCAATAGTCGGCTGAGCATGGAATACTCAGTGATACACAAACTACTAGCTAACAATGAGATAATAATAACATGGAGCATGCAAGACATAGAGCCGTGGAGCATAGAAATCCGTCAAAACCCGTACCAATTCCAAAACCGTATCCTTTTGAGTTCTTATGAAGTCCAAAACCATATGAGTCTTATGAGCGTATGAGAATCAAGTCTTATGAGTTCTTTGAATTCCATAGAGTTCTTATGAGATCCTTAAAGTTCTTATGAGTTCTTGTGAGCCGTGAAATGTTAGAGCACTTATGAGCTTATGAGCTTCTTATGAGTTCTTGTGAGCCAGAGGTTAGTACCCGCACAACCCTGGGCTACCAACCTCCTTGATTCTTGTGAGATTTCTTATGAGCATTAACTTAGAGCCAGACCTCAGCACCCGTGAAAAGACTTAGAGCCGGACATGTAAATACCCTTCATCGAATACATAGAAGTGGGCTACCAAGATCCTAGGTTTTTTATGAGATTTCCTAGAGCCAGGCATGATATATCCTTGGATATACCCTACCCTTGACCAACCCGATGTTTGGCTTTATCAATGCTTATGAGCTTGGTAGCTTATGAGTTCTTAGAGATTCTTATGAATGCTTCGATAAACCGCACTTAAGAGAAATCATGGAGACATGCGAGACTTATGAGCCTTAGAGTAATTGGAAAACCATAGAGTGCATGCGAACATCATACTATACTTAGAAAGCTTAAAAAAACATGGATTCATAATCATAGAAATTCAATAATAGTGATTGATTACAAGCACTTAGAATTCATTATCCAATTCTTCCAAGAACACGCTTTAAAACATGGTTTTACTTAAAGAATAGTCAAGGGTAGATAGTAGAGTGTATCTACCTGAAAAGGAAGTTTTTACATTTCTGTGGGACAAGAATCAAGCATGAGGAAGCTTGGTTGAAGCTTTCAGAAAGCTGGAAAATCTGAAATCCCTTTTCCAAAGACACTAACTGAATTTTCCTTGGAAAATTCTAAGCTTAAGAATCACTTTGGGGATGAAATCCAAACTTTAAAACACCAAGGAAGCAAGGAGGACTCTTCATTTAGTGGAAAACACTAACTCAAGAACACCCAAGAACTACCTTAGCTTCCTTCTTCTTCTTCTCTTTCAATCTCTCAAAAAATCCAAGCTTAGGGTTTGTAAACCCAAAGACACGAATTTAGGGTCCTATTTATAGCCTAAAGGTTGGAAAAATATCCCAAAAGATCTCAGAAAATATCCCAAAATATCTCCCAAGGTCGGTCAAAAAGTTCTGGACGTTTTTACCATCATCTAGGTTGAATTCGTCGACGAAATTCGGCCCCCAGCACACTTCGTCGACAAATTTGGGTCCCCTTCAGCAATTCGTCGCCGAAATTGCATGGCAAGGCCCCTGGTTTTCCTACTTTGGTATTTTGAGCATAACTTTTGATCCGTTTATCCGATTTTGACGATTCAACTTGCATTGGATTTTTCTTTAATTTGAAAATTTTCTAATTCTTCTTTATTAATATACCAAATTTCCCTTAAAGCTGAATGGTCTGAAAATGGAATTCAGCAGCCCAGATTTTCTAGCAGATTCATTTTCGGAAATCTGACGTTTGACCTACCCTCGACTCAAAATCTGAAAAAGTGATAAACATGAACCTCGAAGAGGGTTTCAATACCTAAAAATTCAAGAATCACTCGATTCCAATCAGCAGTGAGAATTCTAGAGCTCGTCAAAGTTGAGGGTATGTTTAGGCATTCCTTTCTCTTTCAAACTTATAACTTTTACAACTTATGCTTTAACTCTCACAACATTAATTGAAATCCCTTAAGACTTTAAAACATTCATAATTCCATGAACATTCATTAGAAACCAAAATCCTCTTTCACATATAATACCACAACCATTACCCAACCCAAGTCTTTAAGCCTTAACACACTATTCATAGCACTCTTCACAACACTATTCACACACTATTCACTTACAACCCTTTAAGCACTTTGGGTATTTTATACTCTTGCTTTTACTCACTTAGAGTATTTCCTTTGCCCTTCCTTTGCACACTAACACCACTCAATTTCTTCTAGAGTCCTTTTAATCTTTGCTTCATCACCCACATACCTCGAGTCATGCATACTCTTTGTTTAAAATTCAAAGGACTTAGAGCATTTCATACTCTTGGTTTCAACGCACCGACATACACCACACATATTTCTATCCAACAAAACTCCAGGTAAAAACCCTCGTTATCATTTTTCTGTAGCATCATAACAATACAAGAAGACTTTTGGCTTTCAACCCCAATGCCCTGACACTATTCACAGCATTGTGAAATTGATTCCCGGGGTTCTACATTCACACTTAGATACTTAGAGTATACTTATACTCTCTTTTTGAGACTTAACACACGCACATCGAACCATCATTTCACTGAGAAATATCCAAGAAGATACATAGAGGCCTTGACCTCTATATGCACTATTCACTTAACACTTAAGAGTATGTTTTATACTCTTTGCTCGCTTTCTCAAAGATACTTCACACCCCATGACTCATACACTAAACTCACATCATAGTCAAGCCATGTGAAAACCCGCACTCTCATTAGCCAAACCCAACTAAAATGAAGGCCTTTGGCCCTTCCAATACTAGTGCCCTTGGTACTAATCACAGCACTCACAGTGCACAATGCATGTGAACTTGGCTTTCACCCCTAAAGCTCACGACACACCCATTCCTCAACTCATACAACACATATCACATGTTTTACACAAAAATATATTCCCCTTAGCACTAACCAAATGCAAAGATCACACAGAACACCTTGGCTTGAACACACCTAGTGCAAAGCGCTATTCACTCACATGATCAGTGTTTGCAGAAAATCCGGGGCTCTACATCCTCCCCCCCTTATAGAAATTTCGTCCGCGAAATTAGAACGATACTACATGCGGGGATATATATATACATATATGTATATATATATATATATTTTTTTTTTCTAACTCTTTATTATCCTTAACTAAGTCAAGCAATGTATTACAACATCCATAGAATATAAGGTTCTATGACCAAAAGAACCATTTCATTCATTTCCTATTCGCTATATACAATATTGAAACCGTGTACATCATAGTATAACAAAACATCATAACACTGTACATATATAAAAGATAAGCCAACTGATCAAAAGACCGACTAGGGCATCTTTTATACTCCAAAATGATATAGATGTGCTATGGTCTCCCATCATGACCCTATACAAAAACACCGGCATCTACACCTCAGTCGAGGTGGACGAACTACTCCCAGCTTTCTCCTGGGATGTCCTACCCTCCCAGCTTGCTAACATGCGATCCTCCACCTCCCCTGTCAACTTCTTCTTGGCCTGCTTACGGGTGTTCAAAATCTCACAGTATTCTTCAGCCGTAAGCCTCTTCGGAGGCGAAGGTACCCAAGTAGTTCCATTCGGGCTTATTCGGATGGCCTCAGGCGTAATGGCCTTCATAATCTGTTGGGATAGACCGATCCACTCAGGATAACGTCGCATCAATGTGACTCTCATCCTCTCACAAATCTCCCAGTCCTGCTTAGTGGGAATTCTATACATCCTCGGCATCCTTGCACATGCACACAAATTCCAAATCACTCCCTGATTTTGAAACAGGTCATGTCCACCCAGATTTATAACTTGCTCAACTATGCCCCATGATAATAATCCGAAAAACTATAGCAAAACGTGAGTCTATCTTGGGAATCGGAGTATCAACAGGTCATCTCGCAGTTGATAGCTCGCACTCTAGGGTATAGTACACATATGAGCATATATACACGCACTAGGAAGTATACGTACGTAAAGTTCCTAGCAGAGCTAAGACATGAGGTTCGATTGAAACATTAACTTGTTTGACTAAGACTGACTAATCAGTCTAGACTTGGAATACAACTCCCTAGTTAAAGAAACATACTAATCTCTTGATGACCAACACATGGCTAGACACTCGCTTATCAACAAGGCTCCTAAGTACAATACCTAACTATATTCTTATTTTGCATTAAGCACACATATGTTTATACATCACAATATATTGCACATACAGTTGTAGAATAGCATGTTTTACAATCATCATAGAATTTGTCACTGGGTTCCTACTTCTTTGATTACTGCATCTCATGAAGTTAGTCCTGAGAGCAATAACATGGCATAAGTCTAACAGAAGATAAGCTCTTCGAATATAGTCATTCAATGAGCATTTAGTGCTTTATATAAGCATCGTATACATTGAAAAAAAAAACATAATAGTATAAGCATACCAAGAAAATCCTAGCGATGCTAAGTTCTCAACTCGGCTAATGAGTTAACCGGTTATATGATAAGACTAGATGACTAGTCCATACTTGGAATCTAAACTTCCTAGATTGCCCTTAGGACTTGCTTGATACTCATTATGTCACGGTATCAAACTTAAGTTAAAAAGTTCATCCGAGTTCTAAGTTCAACTCGAGAACATGCTTCCGCTTAGAAGACGACTTAGCCCTAGAGAACTAATCCCTAGGCTTGGATACCAATTTTTGTCGCGGCATCAACCTCTGACTAGAACATACTACATCCTTCGAGTTGGAATATGTTCTACCTTGAACGACAACATCAGCCCTAGGGATTCTAATCCCTAAGCTTTGATACCAAGTCTGTCGCGCCCAAATATACCCCCTAGGAGTTAGGGATACTTTAGCTCGTGACCGCCGTGTCAAACCTTCCGGTATGACACATAAGGCATACTTAACATCCTGTCAGAGCACACAAGTTATACAGATAACTAAAACATAGCGGAAGCAACTCAAAATAAACAACTCCTATCATTAAGTTGAAGTCTGAACCAACAGATCATGCCAAAAGGATGGAGTGGACAAGTCCCACTCTCAATACCATCAAAATATAAGTACACTTTCTCTCATTCTCTCAACAGAAATCAAAATCAGGTCGCCTATCTAGGCCCCCCTCATCTTGGTAATGATCCATGGTTGGCTCTGGCTCGTAGTATTCTTCCTCTATCCAAGGTTCCGTGCCACAGACATCAAAAGGAACATGTGCACCTGCCGAAGTCAATAGTCGGCTGAGCATGGAATACTCAGTGATATACAAACTACTAGCTAACAATGAGATAATAATAACATGGAGCATGCAAGACATAGAGCCGTGGAGCATAGAAATCCGTCAAAACCCGTACCAATTCCAAAACCGTTTCCTTATGAGTTCTTATGAAGTCCAAAACCATATGAGTCTTATGAGCGTATGAGAATCAAGTCTTATGAGTTCTTTGAATTCCTTAGAGTTCTTAGAGTTCTTATGAGATCCTTAAAGTTCTTATGAGTTCTTGTGAGCCGTGAAATCTTAGAGCACTTATGAGCTTGTGAGCGTTCACTTATGAGACTTATGAGATCTTATGAGGTTCTTATGAGTTCTTGTGAACCAGAGGTTAGTACCCGCACAACCCTGGGCTACCAACCTCCTTGATTCTTGTGAGATTTCTTATGAGCATTAACTTAGAGCCAGACCTTAGCACCCGTGAAAAGACTTAGAGCCGGGCATGTAAATACCCTTCATCGAATACATAGAAGTGGGCTACCAAGATCCTTGATTTTTTATGAGATTTCTTAGAGCTAGGCATGATATATCCTTGGATATACCGTACCCTTGACCAACCCAATGTTTGGCTTTATCAATGCTTATGAGCTTGGTAGCTTATGAGTTCTTAGAGATTCTTATGAATGGTTTGATAAACAGCACTTAAGAGAAATCATGGAGACATGCGAGACTTATGAGCCCTAGAGTAATTGGAAAACCATAGAGTGCATAGAGTGCATGCAAACATCATACTATACTTAGAAAGCTTAAAAAAAATGGATTCATAATCATAGAAATTCAATAATAGTGATTGATTACAAGCACTTAGAAATCATCATCCAATTCTTTCAAGAACACGCTTTAAAACATGGTTTTACTTAAAGAATAGTCAAGGGTAGATAGTAGAGTGTATCTACCTGACATAGAAGTTTTTACACTTTTGTGAGACAAGAATCAAGCTTGAGGAAGCTTGGTTGAAACTTTGAGAAAGCTAGAAAATCTTAAACCCCTTTTCCAAAGACACTAACAGAATTTTCCTTGGAAAATTCTAAGCTTAAGAATCACTTTGGGGATGAAATCCAAACCTTAAAACACCAAGGAAGCAAGGAGGACTCTTCCTTTAGTGGAAAAAACGAACTCAAGAACACCCAAGAACTACCTTAGCTTCCTTCTTCTTCTTCTCTTTCAATCTCTCAAAAAATCCAAGCTTAGGGTTTGTAAACCCAAAGACACGAATTTAGGGTTCTATTTATAGCCTAAAGGTTGGCAAAATATCCCAAAATATCTCCCAAGGTTGGTCAAAAAGTTCTAGACATTTTTACCATTGTCTGGGTTGAATTCGTCGACGAAATTCGGCCCCCAGCACACTTCGTCGACGAATTTGGTTCCCCTTCAGCAATTCGTTGCCGAAATTGCATGGCAGGGTCCCCGGTTTTCCTGCTTTGGTATTTTGAGCATAACTTTTGACTCATTTATCTGATTTTGACAATTCAACTTGCATTAGATTTGTCTTTAAAAGGGATACAACTTTCATGTTTTGCAAAATTTCTAATTCTTCCTTTTTCATATACCAAATTGCCCTTAAAGCTGACTTGTCTGAAAATGGAATTCAGCAGCCCAGATTTTCAAAAGATTCATTTTTGGAAATCTGACGTTTGACCTACCCTCGACTCAAAATCTGAAAATATGATAACCATGAACCTCAAAGAGGGTTTCAATACATTTCCAAAAATTCAAGAATCACTCGATTCCGATCAGCAGTGAGAATTCTAGAGCTCGTCAAAGTTGAGGGTATGTTTTGGCATTCCTTTCTCTTTCAAACTTATAACTTTTACAACTTATGCTTTAACTCTCACAACATTAATTGAAATCTCTTAAGACTTTAAAACATTCATAATTCCATGAAAATTCATTAGAAACCAAAATCCTCTTTCACATATAATACCACAACCATTACCCAACCCAAGTCTTTAAGCCTTAACACACTATTCATAGCACTCTTCACAACAGTATTCACACACTATTCACTTACAACCCTTTAAGCACTTTAGGTATTTTATACTCTTGCTTTTACTCACTTAGAGTATTTCCTTTGCCCTTCCTTTACACACTAACACCACTCAATTTCTTCTAGAGTCCTTTTAATCTTTGCTTCATCACCCACATACCTCGAGTCATGCATACTCTTTGTTTAAACTTCAAAGGACTTAGAGGATTTCATACTCTTGGTTTCAACGCACCGACATACACCACACATATTTCTATCCAACAAAACTCCAGGTAAAAACCCTCATTATCATTTTTCTATAGCATCATAACAATACAAGAAGACTTTTGGCCTTCAACCCCAATGCCCTGACACTATTCACAGCATTGTGAAATTGATTCCCGGGGTTCTACATTCACACTTAGATACTTAGAGTATACTTATACTCTCTTTTTGAGACTTAACACACGCACATCGAACCATCATTTCACTGAGAAATATCCAAGAAGATACATAGAGGCCTTGACCTCTATATGCACTATTCACTTAACACTTAAGAGTATGTTTTATACTCTTTGCTTGCTTTCTCAAAGATACCTCACACCCCATGACTCATACACTAAACTCACATCATAGTCAAGCCATGTGAAAACCCGCACTCTCATTAGCCAAACCCAACTAAAATGAAGGCCTTTGGCCTTTCCAATACTAGTGCCCTTGGTACTAATCACAGCACTCACAGTGCACAGTGCATGTGAACTTGGCTTTCACCCCTAAAGCTCACGACACACCCATTCCTCAACTCATACAACACATATCACATGTTTTACACAAAAATATATTCCCCTTGGCACTAACCAAATGCCAAGATCACACAGAACACCTTGGCTTGAACACACCAAGTGCAAAGCGCTATTCACTCACATGATCAGTGTTTGCAGAAAATCCGGGGCTCTACATATAATACTTCATGGTAACTCTAGAACTTTAACAATATCAAACTCGCGCGTACCTTGCACAACATCATCAGATGCCTGTGCGTCTTGGTCAGTCATGGCAAACACCCATCACTGATTTGCCTGACGAGGCTGCTGGGTGGGCAACAAGGATCTGGAGGCTTGAGATGAAGACCCCTGAAGTAAAGTCTGCTTGACTGGAGGTCAGACTCCTTGTGGCCCAGTCTGTGACTGCTTATGGGGGCAATCTCGTATCACGTGACCAACCTCACCACAGTGGAAGCATCCACCTGATAACCTTCAGTAATCCCCAGTCTTGTGCCGAAAACCACTTATAGCGTACTCCTCGAATGCCTGCGATGTGGAGGAAGCTGGAGGTGTAACCCTCGTAGCCCATGACATCGTAGGGCGCGGTGCCTGAGGTACAAAAGGAGGCCTCTGAGCCAACATCGGATGAGAGAACTGATATGGTGCAGTCCTGGTCCTCTTCTCGGACTGTGACGAACCACTAGACTGACCCTGAGACATACTCCTCCTGAAGCCACTTTCCCTTCTCTTGATAAAATCCTCTGCATTATTCTTGGCGATCTTGACCTTTCCCACTATCTCCCTATAGGACTCTACTTAGAGGATGGATACCCTATCGCGGATGAACACCTTCAAACCCATCTCAAATTTTCTAACCCACAGATCTTTAGTCACGACCAGATGCGGAGCAAATCTTGACAACTCGGTGAACTTAGCCTCATACTTGGCTACGTTTATCGTTCCCTGCTCTAAGAGCATGAATTCCCTTGCCTTCTTTTCCTGGATAAACTTGGGAAAATACTACTCACGGAAGATGTGTAGGAACTCTGCCCATGTCCATGGTTTCCCTGCCTTCGTAACATCCCTCTGCCTTTGGGCAGCTCTCCACCAATGCTTGGCTTTACCTTCCATCACGAAGGAAGCACATTCAATCTACTGCTCCTCAGTACATCGGAGAGCCCGAAAGGTTTTATCCAACTTCATAATCCATGCCTCTACCACCATTAGGTCTAGAGTCCCGTAGAATGTAGGAGGCTGTAGTCTCTGGAAAGCTTCAAGTCCCGCTGTGTGATGCACCAGCGGAGGCACAGGAGTAGTCGGTGGGGTAGGAGTAGTCACAACAGGTCTGGTTGCCAACAAAGCCAAGGTCTCTGCTATGTAATCCATAGTATTTTTGAAGTAAAGTGGTTCCTCCTCTCTCGGAACCTCACCCTCGAATCTCCGAGTATGGTAACCACGACCCCAATTGTCACGTCTCATGATGTAAAATCCTGAGATCAATGGCAAAACATGAGTCTAACTTGGATACCAACCCTCACACAACATATAGCAATTCAATGAACATGAAATGCTAATACACGCATATAGTATACGTCAAAGTATACACATAATAATACAATTATAACTTAGAGGCGTAGCTAAGATCTTTGTGTTGGGCATCTATCCTTTCTAGGATGAAACTAAGGACATAGTTTAAACACGACATCTAAACTAAGATCTTAGACTGACCTAAGAATTTGGCTTGATACCAGCTATGTCGTGGTAGCAAGCCTAACACAAACAAGTCCATCTGAATTCTAAGTGCAACTTTGAGGACTCACTTCCGCTTAGCCCAAGGGAAATTGATCCCTAGAGCTTTGATACCAAGTCTGTCATGACCCAAAATACCCCCTAGGAGTTAGGGATACTTTAGCTCGTGACCGCCGTATCATACATCCCATATGATACATAGGGCACACGTAACAACCTACCAGAGTACACAGACATACATAGCGTAAACGATTTTGAAACACATAGCGGAAGCAAAATATGTAATTACTCCTATCAATTAGTTCAAGTCTGAACTAACAGAATACAGATGTGTAAATATCCAAAATGTGGAGTGGACAAGTCCCACTCTCACTTAACAAAATATCATATTCTTCTAACTATCGTAGTCAACAGAAATCAAAGTCATGACACCTATCTAGTGGGCCATCATCCTGGTAGTGGTCCATAGAAGGCTTCGGGTCGTAGCACTCTTCCTATACACAAGGCTCTGTACCACACAAGTCAAAAGGAACTCAAGCACCTGTCGATGATAACAAATATTGGCTGAGCATGGAATACTCAGCCTATACATACTACTAGCAATTAAATAATAATATCATAGAGCATTCAAATCATGGAGACTGAAATCCTTAAAACACATTTAAGCGTGGAAACCGTGCAAAGTATGTATGATGAAATCCGAAAACCAAACCATGTGAGTCCTGCGATAATCATAGCCTTGTGAGTTCTTTGAGTTAAAATCATAGAGTACCTTAGAGTCATTTATGATCCATAGAGACATAGAGCAATACCATAGAGCATAACTATAGAGCTTAACCTTAGAGATCTTAGAGGAATTACATTTGTGATCCTTAGAGCTTATACTTCGATCTCAGACATTATCATAGAGTTCTTGTGAGTTTAAGATGATCCTTGGAGCTTGTGAACCGATCTTAGACAATATCATGGAGTTTCTTAAAAATCATCATGTGAGTCCTTTACTAAAAATCCTTTCTAGAACTTTGAGAAATCCATGGAAAAACGCGGTTCATGCGAGACATGCAAACATATGATAGTAATAACATATTGAAACACCAAAAACCCTTAGAGGCATTAAACCAAACACATAGAGTGCATAATAGTGATAGTTTACATCCAAGTATAAAAATAATATCACACACCATATCAAGTCAAGATTTATAGTATATAATAAGAAGAACATCATATGGTAACTAGTATCATCACAAGATTGGTAGTAAAATGTATCTACCTTGGCGAAATAATATCATGTTTTGCAGAAATTTCATTAAGGGTTTTTTTATCTTTTGGCCAACACCCTTTGGCCTTAGAAGGCTTGCTCGAGCTTTTGGATCCTCATTCATCATACTTAGTGTATTTTGAGAGAGAGTAGAAACGGTTTTGAACCCTAGGGCATCATCATGAAGATAATCAAGGGTTTTGAAGACCCACAATCATCCCTTTTGCTTGGATTTCTCCAATCCAACCTCAAGCTCATGGAGGAACCCTTTTTCAAAGCTAGGGCAACGTTCTCCAAGGTATTCCTCAAAGGGTTTCTTCCCCAATCAAGCATAGTTCTTGTAAGGGTTCTCCTCTTCCAAGTTGGAGCTTCAATCAAGGGTTTCCACCCAAGATCAAGCCTTGATTTCAAGGTTAGTACACCCTACTAACTCCCTTAGCCATAACCTAGGTTTTACTATTGTGTATGAGGACTCTTGATCGTATGTTTTCTTCCTTTGAAATATATCATCTTCCCTAAATATAAACAAGATAAAGTAAAAGGTATGGATGTGTAGATGGGATGGTGGTAGAGGTAATTGGATGCCGTATGGATGTTGTGTGTGTGAAATGGAAAATGGTGGAAAGGGCATTCTATAAATAATGAACATACCTTGATGTATTGACAAAAAATATGCACTAAAAAGAGGAAATGAAAGGACTAAGAAATGTTGCACACCGTGTGTTTGATAAAATGACTAAACAAGGGATAAATGGATTTGATGAAGAAAATGGAAATAGAAATGGTGTAAATATTTTTATGAATGATCAATTGCTCAAATGCGCTATATGTTGCTTAAATTTTCATATGATTATGTTAGGAATCGAAATGCTATATTCATGTGATCTTCCCATTCAAGCATGTTATCATGATTATTACAAGTGCCACACATGCCTACGCATGCATGCATGAACTGACGTTTTCAAGCACGAGTATTTGAATGAAATGACAAGGTGGTTGGTAGCCCAAGTGGAGGGTGCTAGCCTCTGGCTCACAAGAAAAGGAAACAAGTACATGTCAAGGAGGTTGGTAGCCCAAGTGGAGGTTGCTAGCCTCTGGCTCACAAGAAAAGGAAACAAGTACATGTCAAGGAGGTTGGTAGCCAAGTGAAGGGTGCTAGCCTCTGGCTCACAAGAAAATAAAATGTCAAGGAGGTTGGTAGCCCAGGGATGTGCGGGTGCTAGCCTTTGGCTCACAAGTATACAAGTAAAGCAAATCAAGAACAAGCAAGACATATGATTTTTAACAAGAGGAGACACGCATGCATGATTTTCACAAGTTAAATAGAAACATGAAACAGGTTTCCGAATCATGAGTTTTACCGGAGCTTTCGCATTCATGCACGCATGTCAAGATATTTATATTGCTCCATGTTCAATATTATTTATGTTATGCTGCTAGTATTGCTTTAAATTGATATTTTGTATTGTGTTCCCTGTTGTTGTGCTTTTGTTATTGCTATGGTTAGCTAGTAGCTTGCACTCGTTGAGTATTCCATGTTCAGCCATACTTTTATGTCGGCAGGTACCGTGGGTGTCCTCGAGCCTGAGCCTTGGGTCGAGGAAGAGTATGTAGAGGAGAGGGAGCCACCTATCCCGATGCAGTCTCAGGAGGATAGGGATTTAGATGTGTGGCCATACCTCGACTACTGTTGAGAGGAGAGTGTGAGAGAGTTCCTTTTTGTATTTGATAGGTGGGCATGTCCACCTTTACTTTGATTATGTTTTGTACATAAACTTAGAATACTAAGATCGTTTATGAGAAAAGAAAAAGTTAGTTCCCGTTTCCGCATTCATGATATAACTTCCGCACTTTGATTATTATTGTATTATATCATGTTTAGCCTTGTTCATTACAGGATGGTTTGGCAGGTATGTATAGTCACACCTAAAGTATCCCTTAACTCTTAGGGGGTATTTTAGGGTGCAACACCAACCTGATTGTTGCACCAGGTAAATTTATTACCAGCAAAGCCCATATCCATCAGACCTAACTCATTAATCATAATATTAAAATCTTCCATAGAATCGAGATTAACATCTCTACCACCTAATGTTTCATCAGAAGTAGAAATGGCATTCAAATCGCCACCTATAAAGAAAGGACCTGAAAAAGCAATAAAAGCAGCACAAAGGTCTTCCCAATGGGATAATCTTTCCCTTCTAGTACATTTGGCATAGATGAAAGCACATCTTCTAGTATTAAAATCTACTGAAGAAACATCAACAATAAACATTTGATCAGAAGATGAAACATAATTGACATGGAGATGATTCTTCCAAAACAAACAAATCTTAGAATGAGAATTTCAAACATCTAAATAAGAATCCATACCAATAAACTTGCAAACTTCAGGAAGGATATCCAATTTATTTTTTGGTTCTATAATAGCCGAAAAAACAATACGGTTTGAATTTATTAATTGTTTTAATCTAGTTTTCGAGATGAGATTACCAATGCCCCTAATATTCCAAATGAGAAAATTATTCATTATTAACATTATTGGGGTTGTTAACCAAAGAAAGGATCGCTGATCTAGACCGAGTAATTCTATCAGTAGAAATCATAACTTTGTTTCCTTTAGATTTATACTTTCTGGTTCTATCTTGATAAGAAGAAAAGAGGCCAGCATCAAGAAGTCTTTGAGAGAATTTTCTCCCATCCTCCTTGAAGTGTTCAATATCATTTAATAAGCAAGGATTAATGGTAGAATGATATTCAAAGGTTTGAGAATTTTCACACAAGATATTACTCATGTTCGAACACTTTTTAGATATGGGATAATCTTCTAGAGTGTTTAACAGTTTTTCCCACATACGATACTGCAGATATAGATTTGGGGAAGCAATATACTTCTTGTTCGTAGTTTCTAAAAGACCTTTAACTTATGATTTAGTAAGAATACTTCTATTATTTATCAAAGAACCATCTTTTAGGTTTTCATCCAAAATATAGGTTTTGTAACAGTTCGAAATAGCTGCAACCTGTGCTTGCATCAGACTGCTATTTTCCTCACGCATATCAACATCTTTCGTTTTGGATTCTGAGATTTTATTATCATCATAATTGAGATCATTTATCAGGTTGTAAGATGAATCTAAATCAAGAAAAATAAGTTCTTTAGGATGAGATGAAGATGACTTACCTGCTGTATGGGGAGAACTGAGGTCTATAGAATGTTTGGAAGGAATTGCAGAGCCTCGCTCACCTGTAGCCACTGCCCCATTAATGATATTCTGGTTTTCTGATCTGAGGACAAGATCAGAGGTTTCTTTATGATACGAATCTTGCTGATACATCAGTAATGATGGATTCAAAGCGTTATTCTCTCCAGGGTTTGGCTTTGCAGTGAATTTTTTCACCACCCATTGTTTGGTGGTGAGCTTTTGCATTCCCTCTTCACCATCTTTGCGAGCATCAACCACAACTTCTTTTCGATCTGGTGCTTTAGATCTAGGGTTAGATCTGTTTTTTATACCTGCTGCACATGAAGAGTCCTCATGACCAAGCTTCTTGCATTGCTTGCAATATTTGAACATTTTTTCATATTCCACTGTTTGCCAATGCCCATGAGTCCCCAACCCTAACTAGAATCTATCCGGGTTTTGCTTGAGCAGATCCATCTCAATGCATATTTGTGCTGCACTTGGTTTGGACAAGGTTTTTGTGGCTCCATCAATTTTCAGAACTCTCCCAAAAATACTACCAATTGATTGAAGGGCTGAATCATTGAATAGATGTAAGAGAAGGTTAGGGAAGCCAACCCAGACCAGAACAATGGAAGATTCAGTTCCGGAGATGAAAGTTGGAGTCCATTTAAAGAATTGAAATAAAAACCCTTTGATATACACTACCTCTTTGATCCATATCATTAGAAAATCATTCTACGAGGTAAAATGAAACAAAAGATGTCTCGAATCTAAAATACCAACTGTAAAATCCATACGAAGTCCCTCGGATTTCTTTATGTGAGACTTGATATCATCAAGGGAGGGATGCCCGTATGAGCACTTAGCCACAAGAGATAGAGCATGCGGTTTAGCTAAGGCTGAATTTTCTTCCTCCGAAAAAAATATTGCAGGCTCTCCCTTAAAAGAAGAAGGTATTTTGAGGGGGATAGAAGAAGAAGAAGATTTGGGTGGAGGTCCACCTACTATTTCCGCAAAGGAGAAGGGGGGTTTGGGGGGCCGGCAAGAGGAGTCCCCCTCCTTGCTGCCGGCAACCCTAGGGTTTTCCATGAAACCCTAGCAAATTTCCTCCAAAGTATGCTAACATGCACCTAAAAATTAAATTTGCTAACTTGCACCTCTAGAGTTAAACCACCATCCCAATTCAAATCTTAATTCATCCTAATCCAATTAGGATTCCTTGATTAGCATGAAACTAATAGAATCCTTGTCCAACAAGGAATCTTTAATTAGTAACTAACTAACCAACCTTATCCAATAAGAAGTCTAGAGTCAGAAACTAATTAAATTAATAATAATAATATTATTACCTCCATGAAGTGGGCGTACCACCGTAGGTGGGACCCACTCCACACGCCCCTAAGGGTTCTTAACCCTTTTGGTCACTTTACTTGATCTTTTATCATATTCCCCAATGGGTCCTACCCATTTGGTTTTTAGATTCCACCTTTTAGAGCTTCACTATACCATATAGTGATTACTTAGATAAATTAATTAATTTTAATAAATCATTAAATTAAATACTTTAAAAAAGTCCTTGTGTGTGGGATCTAAAGGGATCTCTTATTTCCGGTTGTGGGACCAAGTATTCAACCTTTTTGATTAAAGGATTGTTACTAGGAAACACCTTTCCTATACTCCATTAGGATTATAGAATGTCATCTATATCTTTGGACTTCCACCAATCATAGTTAATGTCCATTAACCTCCAGAAAATAGAGAAATACTTGCAGGTATTTCTATCTCAAGATTTGTTTACAGATGTGTCCCTCCACTTCCAATATTGTTATAAGCTTACGGGACAATATTTAATACTGTCTTTAATCCCTGGCTTATATTGAGAACTCATTCTCTTTGATACTTTTAGTCAAACTTGTACTTTCGAAACATTTTAGAAATTCTTTGAAAGAAATAATAATTATAATTACATTTCTTTTATACCGAAAATAAATTCCTCGATAAAACCATTTCATATAAATACCAGCGTTGGGTTTTTCAAGTCCGGTTTTGACAAGTATCAACTCAATATTATTTACTCTGTAAGAGTAGTGGAATCCTTATTGAACATACACACACTTCTTCTAATATAGCGTACATAACCCAACAAGCCCGTATTTAGTCCGGTGTGTTGGACATTGATGATTGGCTACATCAAAGCTACATAGGAAAATACTAGAGAAGATGTCGACCTCTCAGGTTAAGGACAATCTGTCAAATGGACTAACCTAAATATAAAGACAATATATTTCTAAGGATATCCACTGAGCGATCCTATTGCAATATAAGTACTTCTTACTTATATCCACATCTTAGTCAAGAGACCTTCTCTTAGTGATTGAGATTCATCACTCCATCATATGGAACTAACAATGTGTAAGTTATTAGGAATACATTGTCTAGATGTATCCTGATTAACTTAGAACAATTTTAGGTGTACAAGGAACCGAAAAAATCATATCTCCTTAGCAATCAATTATCAACTAATTGGATGGTTTTCCTACAATATTACCTAAGGACAAAGTAGTCTCATCCAATGAGATACTTTCGATAACCCAATGTAGAAGACAATGTGTGAATGTAAAATATGCATTTATTGATTAAATAGATAAATACAATTCTGGAATGGCTTTCCTGGGCAAATATGTCTAACAAGCTTGGCTTGAGCTCCACTCTCTTCAATCCACAACCCTCCTTGGTTTCTCCCTAATCTCCTTCTTCTCAATCTCTCTTGGTCTCTTTTTAGGTTTAGGGTAAACCAAAACCCCCAAAAGTCACCTCCTATATATAGGCAAAGGGTAAAAACCCTAAAAATCCCGCATAAAAAATCTGGTTCGCACGACTTACGATTGGTCGTAGGTTTTCTACGATCGATTGTAGCATCTCTACGATCGGTCGTAAGTTTCTACAATCAATCGTAAACGTTACAAAGAGTTTGGCCATTTTCAAAATTCTACGATTGATCGTAAGTCACTTATGATCGTTCGTAGGGTCTGTACGATCGTTCGTAAATCTGATAGTAAATTTTCAGATTTTCTCATTTTGGTATTTCGGCCATAACTTTTGACTCGTTGGTTGGATTTTGACGATTCAACTTGCGTTGGACTCATCATTCGAAGAAAAATTCTGACATTATAGAATATTCCAACTCTTATTTATTCATGGAATAAATTGCCCCTAAAACTGATTAGCCTGGAATTGGGTTTCAGCAGCCCGGGTTTTTAACATGTCCGACTTAGGGAATCCCACTCTTAACACTTTAGAGCACTTTCCATTTCCATTTTGACTCCCATGAACATTTTGTATTACTGAATTAAGACTACCCAACTTTCAACATTCTCATTTTATACAAAATGGAAGATTACAAGGGCTTAAAGCCTTGGCACAAGTTCCAATATATAGACAAAATTTTGGGGAACTACAGTGGTTTTATCCCAAGGGAAAGTTTCATTTTTATAGATGTTAAGGTAACCCTTTGAAAAGACATAGTGCCTCTCTGAACGGTTACCAAAGCCAAAGATTGTAAACCCTGTGAAGAATTTTAAACCAAAAGGAAAAGACACCAATAAACAATAAAAAATGGTTGGCTGGTGTATTCTAAAAAAAGTTTGTTAACTTTTGAAATTTTTAAAAAACATTGTACTAAAAAGTAATATCAATAATTTACTTATAACCTAATTCAACCCAACCCAACCCAACCCAATCCAACTCGACCTAGTTCAGTCGAACTGTAAATCCCAAGCAAGAGATCTTTTCCAAAGACTTTTTAGGGTCTTTTACCCAAGGATCCATGGTCCTGGGTTGCTCTTTTGGGGCTCCCACCCAAGGATCTCAGCCCCCCATTAATGCATGATGTAACTGTCCATATCATGCCTCATAAATTCTAAACTTATTCTGCTCTTAGCATATCTCAACCACATCTTTATCTCAGACATAGTTCTCATCACAAGACTAACTAATTCCAAATAATAAAAAATTTATTAAATATAAATTTATCAAAAATTGACTGCCATCACCCTTTTTAGGTTGCAAAGCAATTCCCTAACCACTATTCGATTGAACGAGAAACATCAAAATTTCCTAGATGGTATTCTACATTGGTATTTAAACAAATTCTAATTTTTTCATAGAGTCTAAACTCCTATGTGACATGCTAATTTATCAATACTAGTAATATAGCTTAAGCAAATATTAAATATATTAAGCTAGTATAACAATTACAAATCACATCTGATTTAGTTTTAAATAAAAATCCAAGTTCTCTTTAATAAAATTTAAGAGTTATTAGCCCAAAATAAGTCATATTTTGTTAGGTTTTACTATACCCAGTAATATTTCAAAATTTATTTAACCATACAAATAATCAAAATCATAGTACAAGTTATTAAACACTATGATTTCTAGAATTATCAAATCATTTAGTTATGCCGCTTATGGTCATTAAACCCTATAATTTTTGGGAATCATCTATTAAAAAATTTACTAAAATTTTGTACAAAACAATCATTATAAAAGAAATCTAACAAGATAAAATTTGAGGAAAAGTTTTTATTTTCTCAATAAAAGTTTTTTCTTTTGGAGACTTCCGACTCGATCTCTTCACTTACTTTCTTGAGCTTGATTTATGCCTAGAGAGTAATATTGTTCAAGTCTTAGTGCACAAAAAGAAAATAAATGTGAAAGAGATGGGTGATTGGGGTGTGAGGAGAAAAACTAGAAGAATAAAAGAAAACCTTAGAAAGTTCTTACCTTTTCCTTTTGTTTTCCCTCCCTTCTTTCTCTTTCTCTATTTACGTTTCTCTCTCCCCCTTACATTTTTCTCTCTTTCTTTTTCTCTCTCTCTTAAATTTATTTTCAATTTTTACAAGAAAATTGAATCTAAATTAATCTAATCTAAATAATCTCTCTCTTCTTTAATTTAAATTACTTAAATAATGAGGTGCGCTTTTGGCCCATGGGTTTCCACATTGGACCCATAACCAATTATAAATATACATATACATATATTCCGGCTATTACAACCTAACCTCCATCCTCGAAATTAAGATATACTTCAATCATTAATTCAAACTTTCCCCTCGGAGGCAAACTAGGCAACTCCTCCAAACATATATCAAGAAAATCTTGAACCACTGGGACTAAATCTGATGATGGTTCCTCACTCTCTCACCCATAACATGAGCTAAGAAGCTCGAATGCCCCACACCCTTCAACTGAAGAATCTATGATTCCAGCAATGATGATAAAAGAGTAACATTCCTCTTTCCTTGGAAATAATTCACTGATCCCCTAGGGATATGGAGTGGAACCCTCTTCTTAAAACAATTTATCGTTCAATGATAGTGTAGCACCCCAGACTTTTCTATACTTAATGAATACCGTTTTCATAGCTAATTGGCCTTCCTCATAGTTTAATTAATAAATAAGAGAGAAATCAGAAAGGCTAATTGGCCTTCGAAAGGCGAACCCAACGCAAGTTGAATCGTCGAAATCCGACGAGCGAGTCAAAAGATATGGTCAAAACAGTCCAGACTTACAGAGAACCGATCGCTCGGTCCAGTCAGCGATCGATCGGTCCAAAACCGATCGATCGGTAGCTATCGCACGGTCAAAGATTTTGTATGGGGAAATTTTCTAGAGAGTATTTTTTTGACCGGTCGCTCGGTCAGAGTACCGATCGCTCGGTAGGCAACCGATCGCTCGGTCATAACTACCGATCACTCGGTCCCCGTGTTTTTGCAGAAATTTTTGTAAGGGCGTTTTTGTCTTTTGGGTGTTAAACCCTTTCTTATAAGGCTAGGCCCGAGCCTTGGGGATTATTTACAACACTTAGAAGCTTTTGAGAAGTTAGGGAGAGAGGAGAAGAGACTCTAACCTAGGGTTTTGATTTTGAGAAGGAATCAAAGGGGTTTAAGAACCCTAGATCATCCTCAACTTGGATTGCTTCAAGTTCAAGGCTCAAGATTGTGGGGGGTTTCATTCTCAAGCTAGGGCAGCATTCTCCAAGGTATTTCAAGAGGGTTTTCTTCCCCAAACCAAGTCTCCCTCAAGGAAAGGTTCCTCCTTTCAAGCTGGAGCTTAAATCAAGGTTCCTACCAAGATCAAGCCTTGATCTAAGGTTAGTACACCCTACTAACTTTCCCTAGCGATAATCTAGGTTTTTTATGTGAAATGTGATTCATGTTAGTAGGTTTCCTTCCTTGTAAAATGTATCATTCTAATAATTATAAACAAGAAAAGGAAAAAGGATATGGATGTGTGGATGGGAGATTGATTGAGGCGATGGGATGCCGAATGTATGATGTGTGGTATGTGTGGTTTGTGTAATGGAAAAATGGAGGATGGGCATCTTACCAATAATGAACTCACTTTGATTATTGGATGGAAAATATGCACTAAAAATAAGAAGATGAACTATGGAGAAACATTGCATGTGATGTGTTTGACAAAATGCCTAAACTATGAAATAATGATTTGAAGGAAGAAAAAGGGAAATAGGCCTTATACATGTATTCTCATGAATGATGAATGGATTTAAATACCATGTTGATTACTCAAATTCTCATATGCATATATTGTGAATTGAATGGTGATGTCATATCTCTCTTATTATCCTTATTCCACGGTTGTCATGATTGACACGTACACGAGCACGCATTATAGCATGAACCGAGATTTCAAGAGCATGTGCATATAATAACCAACAAGAAAATATTGCATGTCAAGGAGGTTGGTAGCCCAGGGACATTCGGGTACTAGCCTCTGGCTCACAAGAAAACCATACATATCAAGGAGGTTGGCAGCCCAGGGAGATTCGGGTGCTAGCCTCTGGCTCACAAGTTACAAGATGCAAGGTTTCAAGATGATGACAAGACATTCATGCATGCACGCATACATGATTTCTATAACGCATACCGAGACATGGAAACGGGTTTTCAAGCATGGGTTTTATCGGCGTTTTTGCATTCATGCACGTACTTCAAGATGATAATATTGTTCTATGCTTAATATTGTTTAATTCTATGATTTTACTTTTGCCTGGAATTGATGATTGGTATTGTACAACTCCTGGCGTGTTTATTATTGTTACGGATAGCTAGTAGTTTGTACTCGCTGAGTATTCCATGCTCAGCCGTACTTTCATATTGGCAGGTACTGAGGGAGCCCTCGACCCAGAGCCTTGGGTCGAGGAAGAGTATATCGAGGAGAGAGAGCCGTCTACCCCACTGCAGTCTCAGGCGGACCGAGACCTTGACGTGTGGCCGTACCTCGACTACTGTTGAGGGGAGAGTACGAGAGGGTGCTTATGTATTTTGACATTTTGATAGGTGGGCCTGTCCACCTTAGACTTAGACATGTTGTATATATGTTAACTTGGAATACTATTTTAGAAATCTTAGAAGAAAAGAAAAAGTTAGTTTACGCTTCCGCATTTATGTTTAGCTTCCGCGCTCTGATTATCATTGTTTAGTACTTTAATTATCTTGTTCATGACAAGATGGTTTGGTAGGTACGTATAGTCACGCCTAAAGTATCCCTAAACTCCTAGGGGGTATTTTGGGGCTCGACAGATAGACCACTAGCTAATCCATGCCGAGGATTAAATTAAAAGCAGGCATCTCCATATGGATGAGATCTACTACAAAATCTTGGCTGTCTATCCTAATAATACAATGGCCACACATAAAGCTAACCCAAGGAGTTTGGACTTCAAACCCAAGGGTTAGCTAGAGGTCTATCATTAAAGTAATATGTTAGAGGTGTTGTTCCTGGTAGAGTGTGATATGTCAGAGGAGTTGTTCCTAGCAGTCATCAGTTGAAGGCCCAAGTTATGTATAGAATATACAGATTTGAGATTAATTGGGTCGACATACCCAAGGATTGGTTGTAATCTGGAGATGTCCTGATTGATTGATAATTGATTCTGTGGACTCAGTGATAGAGGTTGTACATGGGAAAAGGCCCAGTCGATCGAGTTTGTAGACTCAAGGATAAAGCGTGAGTGGTTATCTAAAACAGTAACCTGGTGTTGTGGACAATGATTGGATGAACTTGATGATGGAAAATATTTGGAGGTTGGGAACCTCAGATAGGTTGAGATAGCTTTGAGTGACCTCGGATCATGAGTTATGATATTAATATAATATGAGATTTCTGCTGTACTACTATATCATTATTGATAAATGTTATTATGTGGAAAATAGTCTAGATTGACTATGGATTTTGCTGGGCTTTATATCTCACTCCTCTTATTTTATGTCTTCAGATTCTGAAGCGGTTGTCGATTGACAAGAAGTTACGCTTGATAGAGTTTGGAAAGTGTACTGGCGTAATTGTGGCACAAAAATTAAAAGCTATTGTAGCCAGTGAGATAACACATTTGCTTATGATGTGCTATTGTGATGACCAATTGTTATTACTTATGTAAGCTCTTAAGAAAATTTGAAAATTCCCGCATTTTCGTGGGTAAAGTCTTCTGCTTGCATGGCTATAACAAACGGGCAAACGTCTCGGAATACAATTCCTCAGGTGTAGGTTTGGGGTGTCACAGAATCGACCTTGGCCCTCCGTTCGATGGCCATTTGAATGGTTGTCGAGAGCCATTAGAATGGGCATTAAGGCCGTTAAAACGGCTTGTACAAAATTTTACAGAATTACCATTAATACATGATTTTTTAGGGTTTAAACCCTCCACCCTATAAATAGACCTTTTAATTCAAGATTTTTAGGGTTTCTCAGTGTTTTAACCTAATAGAGAGAGAGAAGAGAGAGAAACCTAGGGTTTCTAAGGGATTTCTTGATTGTGAAGGTGGAGATTGCTTGGAGAGGAAGGAGGAAGTTTGTAAATTACCTGAGAGCCTTCCTCAAGCATTTTGGATCGAAGGGAACGATCCCTAAGGTTGATATGCTTTCTAACCTAACTATATTAAGTATTTTATATGTCAAAGCAGGATCGAGTATGGGCTTTTAGTTGTTTCTCATGTTAATGGGTAGATTGTGATGTATGGAGTATGAAATAGGGTTTTGCATGTGTTTAAGGGTTTAATGATGATGATTTATAGTTTATGGGTTCACTAATTAATGATTTAATCTATTATGTTGAAAATGGTGAAAGGGAAGTGATGATGGATGGTTTTGAATGAATGTCTAAGGTTTGTGCTTTATTGTGAATGGTGATTGAGATGTTTAAATGGAGAAATGGGAAGTGGATTAGGTTTAATGCTTATGAATTGTGTTATGTAAATGGTGAAATCATGAAAAGTATGATTTATGATTTGTCGTGGTAAATTATGCATTGGTATGGTGGTCAATATTTGGGTAAGTAAAAACTTATGAGGAAGGTTTTCTAGACCGGGAATTCTCTAACCATATATAATGGGACGCCATGGTGGAGTTTGCTTGGTGGAGGACTGAAATCTAAGGGATGACCGATTCGAATGTTAATCATGACACTTAAGCACACAAGCACACAAGTACACATGTATGAAAAGCATATGATTCTCATGAGTTCACAAGTCCCATAAGCATGCATTCATGGTTACTGGATTCAAGTGCTAGCTCTGGGAGCATAGACTCGTCCGCATAGGGGAATTTCACATATAAGCTATGACATCATGATGTGCCAAATGATTACTAGATACAAGCGCTTGCTCCGGGAGCATAGACTCGCCCACGTAGGGGCATTGCATATATGAGCTATGACTCACCATGATGAGGCAAATGGTTACAATACAAGAAGAAGCTTTGGGAGCACTGCTCTCCCACGCCGGGGCATTGCACATATGAACTGTGACTCACCGTGATCAGTTACGATACAAGAACAAGTACCTGAGCACTAACTCGTCCGTGTCATGCCCCAAAATCCCCCCTAGGAGTTAGGAGACTTTTGGCTCGTGACCGCCGTGTCATACCATTCTGTCATGACATATAAGGCGTACGCACCATCTTTCAAGAACATACAAGGCATGCTAAAAGGTGAACCTGAAAATTTTTTAATAACTTAACTGTATTCCAAGTGTATACATGTGCGATAAATCAAAGTGGACACACCCACTTAGTTAAATATACATGTCTCTCCCTCTCATCACTCAAAGCAGTAATAATAGGGTCGCCTATTAAGACCCTTATCTTCACATGATGACCCCAAGCAGGATCCTCTTCCCATTACTCTTTTTCAACCCGTAGCTCTAGGTTGCAAAAGCCAAATAGACCTACCGACATAAAATGTATGGCTGAGCATGGAATACTCAGCGTCTACAAACTACTAACTAATAATGTTATACAACATTAACATGTCATACAGGGTACAGTTAACATGTCATCAGAACATATGCATAATCAGAGTGCGGAAGTTTAAAACAATCTAACAATTGCATATTCTCAAAAAGCATACTTTAAATCTTTACTTTGAGTTTGTATGAGTTCTTATGAGCGTACGAGAATCAAGTCTAATGAGTTCTTTGGTTCTTATGAGTCGTAGAAACTTAGATCACTTATGAGCTTATGATCCATAGAGACTTAGAGCACTTATGAGTTCTTATGAGATCCGTAGAGCATGAGAGATCCTTAGAGCATGAGTAATCAGACTTATGAGCGATCTTAGACATTGAGATCCTTATGAGTTTGTGAAATGATCTTAGACTTATGAGATCCTTAGAGCTTGATTAAACGATCTTAGAAACCAACCCAAAGTTTGGCCTTATAATGCTTGTGAACTTGTGAGATTTTCTTTACAAAAACTTGGCTTATGAACTTCTAGAAAACACATTTTCCTATGAGAAATCTTCGAATCATGTGAGACTTGTAAATATCATTTGGGACTTGTGAATATCATATGAGACTTGTGAATATCATGCATGTAGAGACCTGAATCTTTTTCTTGTCTTTATTACAAGTATTAGGGGTATTATAGTCCTTGTGATGTTTTAATGTTTATGTATTTACATCTAATTAGTATAGTGTGATTAAGGCTTAATCAAACTTGTAGCGGAGGGATGTCATAACACACCCTGAACTTTAGGAAGCTCCAGTTTTGGCACTGTTTATTAGAATTGAGTGATTCCTAAACCGTTAGAAAGATATTGGAACCCTCTTCGAGGTTCATGTGTAATGTTTTTCCATATTTTAATCTAAGCTAAGTCAAAAGGCGGGTTTTCCAATGTTTTGTCTGATGGAATTGCAGATCAGTCAACTTTGGGGACTTTTTGGTCCATAATTGACAGGGAATTTGGAAATTCTAAAACACTAGAAATGTCCCTTTTTGGAAGATGAATCCAACGCAAGTTAAATCGTCGAAATCCGATGAACGAGTCAAAAGTTATGGCCAAAACAGTATAATGGGTTAGAAATCTGCAAAGCACCGATCGCCAGGGATCGATCGGTTCACAACCGATCGCTCGGTCAAAAGTAGCGATCGATCGGTCCAAGACCGATTGATTGGTACCTATCGACTGGTCCAAAATTTTGTATGGGGAAAATTTTCAGAGAGTGTGTTTTTGACCGAGAGCTCGGTCAAGAGCACCGGTCGATCAGTAGGCGACCGATCGCTCAGTCATAACCACCGATCGCTCGGTCTTTCGTGCTTTTGCAGAATTTCAGTAAGGGATTTTTGATCCTTTGGTCCTTAAACCTTGGGGCTATAAATAGGGATCCTATTTCGGGGTATTAGAATACTCTACCTATTTCTAACCTAATTTGGCAAAAAGGGAGAGAAAACCTAGGGTTTTGATAGAAAGATTTCTTGGGGAAGAAGGAGATAGCTTGGATATTGCAAGGAGAGCTTAGAAAGCTTCCCTAAATCACCTCAGGAGCGTTTTGAATCCAATGGAAGGATTCCTAAGGTCGATATACTATCCTAATCAACTCTATTTTAATGTTTTGTGAATGTTAATATGATACGAATGATAGAATAGAGATTAGATGCATTTTTCCCAAATTTTCTATGAAGTAAGCTAATTATGGATGGAAATGTGGATTAGAATGTAGATAAAATGTGTGGAGGATGGGATTAATATGTGGATGTGGATGGTGAATGGATTGTATGGATGAATTATGGTTTGATGAATGCTTGAAAATGTAGAAGGGCAATGGATTCATATTATGCGTACTCAAGGTATTTATGAAAATGCTTGAGAGGATAAATGCTATTTTACTCTTATGAAATGGTGGTAAATTGATTATGAATTGTGATATGAAGTATGATAAGATATGTATATGTGATTGTTCGTTAAGTATGTCAAATTACTTGCATGGAAATTGATAGTCGGGAAGGTAAGAACTTAGAGGAAAATCTCTCAAACCGGGAATTCTCTAACTATTTGGTATGGGACAGTATAGTGGAGTTTCTATGGTGGGAGATCGGAATCTAAGCAATTACCAACTTGAATGTGAATTTCGACACTGAAGCACATATGCACGTGTATGTTAAGATAAGAGTCTCACAAGTCACACATGTGGACCACAAGCATGAGCATGGCATACGTATGACATTCTGAATAAGCATAAGCATGACATGGTCCGTATCCGCCAAGAACGGCATGTCAACCATTTGATTCTTAAGCATGGTCCGTATCCGCCAAGAAGGGCATGCCAATCATATGATTTCTTAGACATGGTCTGTATCTGCCAAGAACGGCATGTCACATCATTGTATGATCTGAATAAGTGCATAAGCATAAGCATCTCACAAGCACGTAGTCTCATAAGCATAAGCAGCTCATAAGTGTATTGTCTTCTAAGTCTAAGAATCTCACAAGTACACGAGTCAAGGTGATGATATGATATATAAGCGCACACGTTCTTCCGTACTCTGATTATGTTATTATGCTATTGGATATGTTTTTACCCAAGTGCAGGTATATTATGTTGTTGGTTGGATTTTATATACATTGAATACTTTTGTACTCAGCCAGACTTTTGTCTTGGTAGGTTTAGAGCAGGAGTACACGACGGAGCCGTGGATTGAGGAAGCTTACATTGAGGAAGCAGGAGAAGGTGAGCCTTCCGAGGAAGGAGCTGGAGGTTGGGTGTCTATACCTCTTAGTTTATGCTTTGTTTAGTTGAGAGAGTTTTGAAATAGAATTTTTGAGGATGTTGCTTAGTAGACTTTTATAGTTGTATTTTTCATACTTGTTGGTTTATAGTGGGTTGTATATGTTGACCGTAGATTTGTGCAGGTTGGTTATAGTTTATATATCGGAATTTTATTACTCTCATTTTTGGAGACTCGTGTAGTAAGCCTTGTATGCATGGTTTTTAAGCAGGTTAAGGAAATGTGACGATTCCAAAGTCCTATTTTAGCCTTGTAGGATTTTGGGGTCGTTACAATGCGAGACTTGTAAACATCATGCGAGAATTGTAAACATCATGCGAGATTGTATATGTTGACCGTAGACTTGTGCAGGTTGGTTATAGTTTATATATCGGAATTTTATTACTCTCATTTTTGGAGACTCGTGTAGTAAGCCTTGTATGCATGGTTTTTAAGCAGGTTAAGGAAATGTGACGATTCCAAAGTCCTATTTTAGCCTTGTAGGATTTTGGGGTCGTTACAATGCGAGACTTGTAAACATCATACGAGAATTGTAAACATCATTCGAGATTGTATATGTTGACCGTAGACTTGTGCAGGTTGGTTATAGTTTATATATCGGAATTTTATTACTCTCATTTTTGGAGACTCGTGTAGTAAGCCTTGTATGCATGGTTTTTAAGCAGGTTAAGGAAATGTGACGATTCCAAAGTCCTATTTTAGCCTTGTAGGATTTTGGGGTCGTTACAATGCGAGACTTGTAAACATCATGCGAGAATTGTAAATATCATGCGAGACTTGTGAAATTCATGATGAACTTGGAAATCTTAAACATGGAAATCATATTCATGAGAGTAAGTATGAGCATCATAGTATTCATAGTGAGTATTTAAACATCGAAATAGATCATGGAATTTCATTCGTGGAGTTATCATAGCGTATACGTGGGCTACTTTGCCTATTTTGTAAAAATCATAATTCTAAGCTTACTTTACAGTAAAACCATCCTTTTAATACTTATGCTTAGTACCAAATTCATCATAAAAGCATGGTGATAATATACATCATTTGTGATCAATAGGGTAAGCAAGGGAGAATCATTAAGTAAAGTGAAATTCCCTATTCCCTATTCCCTTTCATTCTTTCAATAACCTAAACATGAGTCATAAAAAAAAACCCATTTATGAGAGTGTCATCACACTCTCTTCATCGAAACCCATCCCCTTTGTATTCCTTTTCATTATTTACTTATAACATGTAATAGAGGAATTACCAAAATTGACCAAAACAACTCAATCCCTTGATCTAATTCACTTGAGAATGCACCGAGGAAGATACTTTAACAGAGAAATGATCTTCTCTTTTGGTTCACAACTCAAGCCAACACCCAAGCTAAGAACAATCCAAGAAGAACCAACCTTCTCTTCTTCTTCCTCTTTTAAAACCCTTCTCCAACTCTCTCTAGGGTATTGAAGCCCTTACCCGTGAAATCTTGGGTTTATATAAGGGTTTGGGGGTTGCCAAAACCCCAAACCACCCTTAAAATATTTCTGGAAGTCAGTTACAGACTAAAAACCCAGCTGATCGGACGACCAGTCAGAAGTTCGGTCCACCGGTTTGGTCACCTTGTTTCCCCTTTTTCCCGCTTTGGTATTTCGACCATAAATTTTGACTCTCTTATCGTATTTTGAGATTAAACTTGCGTTGGACTTGTCATTCAAAGGGGAACAAATTTCATGTTTTGTATAAAGCCTAATTATGAGTTCTTAATGGTCCAATTTGGCTCCCAAGTGGACTGGTCCAAAATGACTGCTGAATGTACAACAGGCCACCTTTTGGAAACTGCCCATTTGACATAACTTCTACTGAAAATATGAAAAAGTGTGAAGCATGAAACTCAAAAGGGCTTCGATATCTTTCCAAAAATTCAAGAATCACTCAATTCCGATAAGCGACAACAAAACTAGAGCTCCCACAAATTAAGGGAATGCAAAGACATCTCTCTTTCTCGACACTTAGAGTATGTTATACTCTTGTTTCTTCATCCTAACCATCCAACAACACATAACCTAATTTAAACTATTCTTATCATGTCTCATAAAACCAAATACATAAATGACCCTCGGCCTTTACAAGACTTGTGCCCATGGTACTATTCACAACATTGTGAAATGGGTTCCCAGGGTTCTACATTCGCACTTAAGGTATTACATACCTTAGATACTTGAGTATTATTATACTCTTTTTTTGAGACTCAACATATGCATATAAAATTCTCACTTCACTTTCCCTAATATCATAAACACATGGTAAGCCTTTGCATGCCCTGTACACTAACGCTATTCACTTGAACAGTGCACGTGAAATCCGGGGCTCTACAGTCCGTGTAGGGCCATTGCACCTATGAGCTATGACTCATCTAAAATGCATCATTTGAGATCAAGTATAAGAGTCATGCACGTACATGAGTCAAGGTGATGATATGATACGTCCACATGTTTTCTGTACTTTGATTATGTGATTACGCATTGAATTATGATATTGTAGAGACTAGAATCTTTTTTATACCTTTAATGCAAGTATTATGGGTATTATGAGCACGGGATTTTGCCCTCACTAAGAATGTGGTTTTGATTTAGAGTCGCCACCTATTAATTCAGAAGGGATAAGTCCCTGGGTTGTGGATAAGGTCTTGGTCTGTGATAGAGGTCTAGGTAAAAGGTTCGGTTAAGTATGAGGAAGGTATTAGGCACTTGAGACTTTCATTTTTCAATGGTTCCTACTTTCTAGGTGTAAGCTAATTAAAATTAAGATTTGTTCAAATGCCTAAGTGTTTAAGATAACGCTAAACCAAAAAGGAGAAAGTTAACTAGGGTCGAACCCGGGTTGGGTTGCCTATGTACTTACAAGGTGAGATCATACTGAGCGTAGTTCTGGCACATGGGCCAGTGCCCAAGGCTAGGGGTGTGTGTCTGCACTAAGGGTGGCTAATGGTCTGACCTAGAGGTTAGGGTTTGGTTGACCTAGTTTGGTCAAGTGCAAGATTCAAGCCCGATAGGCTAAGGTCTCCAAAAAAATTTTTTTTCCCATAAAAAAAGGCTTAGGATTAGTCCGGTAGACTTAGGATAGATTTAACCATGGTTAGGGTTACTAACCAAGGTTAAAAGTTAAACTAACCATGGTTAGGATTGCTAACCACGGTTGAAGTTAACAAGAGAAAGCCCTGTAGGCTGAGGTTGGGCCTGGTAGGCTAAGGGTGAGCTCGATAGGCTAAGGGATTAGGCCTGGTAGGCCAAAAAATCTGATTTAACCGAGATTAAGGTTACTAACCGGAGCTAAATGGGAAGTCAACCATGGTTAGGACTGCTAACCATGGTAAAAGGGCCAAACTAGAATCATTTTGGACACTTTATAGGATCTTGAATATTTTTAGAAATTTCTAGATTTTTTTTAGGGTTATGGGATGCTTAACCATGGTTAAAAGTTAACCTGGATTAGATTAACCCCAGTTAAATGGTCTAGGCAGGTCAGGATGGGCCCAAAGGGTTTGGTAGAGCATAGAATGACCTCCTACCTGGTTTGGGCCTTGTGCAAGCCTAACAATAAAGAACATCAATAATGGTGGTAAATGGATTGTCGTCATTGTCGAGCAATTCTGGTCTTGGTTTGCAGGCATGGAACTTGGGTTAGGGATAAACCCAAGGGATGTTAGACCAATAGGGTTGAAGACGGAAGTCTAGGGAGTGTTCTGGGCCTTTGGTGGGCCCAAGGGGAAGTTTGAAGTGGGCCCAAACTCCTTGTATTTGGTATTCGATAATGGCGGTAAAAACTCAACTGCTATTATGCAATTTTCTGGTTTAGGGCCTATTAACCATGGTTAAGAAACAAGGTGAACCCTGGAATGAATAGGGTAGACAGAAGAGAGGGTGGGGAGTACAACCATGGCCCTGGAATGGACCAGGGCCCACCAAAAAAGGGTGTAACAGCACTATTTTGCAAGAGGCCAGGAATGGCTGTAATTATTCTACCGCCATTCATGGATTTTTCTAGAAAATGTGTTTTCCCTATTGGGGGCTGCACCAGGGTGTTCCGGAGGGATCCCTCATAGCCTGAGGGATCCTCAGAAGACTAAGGGGAGTGCTGAGTATGAGGGAGGGTCTTGTACCCATGATTCGAAACCTCAAGGGGGTTCCCCCTACCTATGAGAAAGGTAAGGGAGCCCCTATCCCTGGTTTAATATATGAAAACAGGAAATAAACAAGAAGTAAGTGACTCTTGGAGTAGGATTGGGGGTCTTACAGTATTTTTCAGAAGAAAAGAGGGGGGAAGGGGTGGTCCAACCCTCTGTTATGGCTTTTACTGTCGCGCCCCAAAATACCCCCTAGGAGTTTAGGAATACTTTAGGCATGACTATACGTACCTGCCAAACCATCCTGTCATGAACAAGATAATTTCAGTACTAAAACAATGATAATTAGAGAGCAGAAGCTAAACATAAATGCGGAAGCGTAAACTAACTTCTTTTTTTCTTCTAAGATTTCCAAAATAGTATTCCAAGTTAACACATATACAAAACATGTCTAAGTCTAAGGTGGACAGGCCCACCTATCAAAATGTCAAAATACATAAGCACTGAAATTTATCCAGATAAATGATTTCTAAGACCTAGAGGGGGGGTGAATAGGTCTATCTAATAATTTCTAACCAATTTTAATTTTTCAATTAATATGTTTAGAAATCAATGAACAATTCACTCAGACAATCCACACAAATCAAACACAGAAGATTTTTACGTGGAAAACCCTAACGGGAAAAAACCACGGGACCTCGTCCAGCAACAAACTTCACTATGAAAAGATTTTAAGTACAAGACAAGACCTTACCAAAAAAGAAACGACGTTCCTAGGTATAGACTCTTACTCTTGATTTCCATGAACCAGCAGGTTCGATCTCCGCCATAGCAGCTTCGGTTCCACGCCGACCAAATCTTCTCAAGCTACTTCAAAACCACGATCACACACGATCGATCTCCTTCCACGAAGGCTCCGGATCAAACACCGGACACACACACAAGGTGTAGGGTTGTGAATCAATTTAGGAAGTTTCAAACTCTAGAGGGATCTCATATAGATCTGAGATCACACAATGCAAGATCAAAGGTTTAGATCTATACTTGAATTCTCTAGGATCAAAGAAAGAGGAGGGATCAACAAAGATCTAATAAGAACAATAGAAAAAACCCTAGAGGAGTTTCTCAGACCTCTGCTCTTTCAAAAATAAACAAAGATACGAATTAGGTCTCTAAAAAGTTGTTTATATAGGGTTTAAAAAAGGAATCCAGAAAAATAAAAATTCTTTTTACGGGGACCGATCGATCGGTGCACATTACCGATCGCTCGGTCCAAAACGGATCGATCGGTGCTCATAACCGATCGAGCGGTTGAAAATCATCTCTCTGGAAAAATACCCCATTCAAATTTTTTGTCCAGTCGATAGCCACCGATCGCTCGGTAGGCCACCGATCGATCGGTCTCAACACCGAGCGATCGGTTGAGACAGAATTTTTTCAAACCATATTTCATTTCATGTTTATTTGATTCAACTAAGATCAAACAACTTTGTTAGGTTTAAAACTATCCTCCTAGGCATGTTTAGAGTTATCTAAGTCAAATCCAACCTAGGTAGGGGTCTCTAAGTCCATTACCTTTCTAGATCCAGAGTAGGAGCTTTTTCTTCACTTTCTTCAATCTTCTTGATGCTTTAGCTCTTCTCTTCTGACAAGTTGAACACGACTCGACTCACATGACCTATCTAATGATCACGGAATTTGCCAACACCTACTTAGGGATTTACAATCTCCCCCTTTGGCAATTCCGGGATAAAACAAGACTAACTCATATACTAGGTTCAAATTTTCCCAAATGATTCAAAAATGAAAAATTGACCTTTACATGACTCAAAAATAATTACATGACATTTGACATTTTAACTTGTCATGATTCACCAACCTGTTTGCCTGCACATGCTAAATCAAAAACCTATGAAGCATGGGAAATAAAATATGGGAAGAAGTAAAACATGTATAACATCCACAATTCCACAATACTATATCCATAACAGGTTAATCATGTATCCATAACATCATCCACAAAATCACAAAATCATCATCCACAATATTATATCCATATGCATATCATGCACTCTCCCCCTTTTTGGCTCGAAATGCCAAAGGTGGACTATAAACAATAAAATTAATGCATAAACATCAAAGGAGATGAGATATAAGAGAATGAGAATAAACCATCCAAATTCATACATCCATAACTAAGTCAATAACATCCAAAAAGGATTGTACTTAGTACAACCAAGTCAAAATACATCGAAGTCTCAAACTAATACTAGGACTATGGTAAACTCCAAAATATACACATGAACCAGAAGGAGTTTCTATCCTAGTACATCAATCTAACTATCACTCCTGCTCATCATCAGAAGTGAGCTGGGACTCATAAACGCTCGAAAATCACGAACATCTCTCTGTACAACCAGCACTGCTGCATCCAGTGATCCAAGTCTGCCACGGATCTCTGTGGTGAACTCCTGGTGGGATGAAATATGCGTTGAGAGATCCATCTGCATCTCTCCCATCATTCTGGCTAGATCATCAATCGTGGCCGGAGGTGGATGAGAGGATCCTGTACCAAAATCAGCTTCCTCCTCAATATCTCGAACTGAAGCATGAGAGAAACTCTGAGCGATGGTCTTTTTGTTGATTGGACCTTTCGGAGTACCCAGGAGGAGCAATAATCCCTTGAGAACCAAGGAGTTTAGTAATCAGGGAACCAAACGGAAGAGCTCTAACCACAGTTTGAGTTTGATGGGCTTGAATCATCAAATCAATTATGTGTGTTGCAAGGTCAATATCATGTCCACGAAGGAGACTGAATAAAAATCGAGCTCTATCTTCCCTAAGGTCTGCAGTATGAACCTTTGGGTGGATATTGGCACTCATAACTAGGTTTACAAGTCTGGCATCACTAGTGAGTTTTGTTACTTCTATTAAGGAACCAACCCAAAGTGTAGGAGCACCACAAAGGAATGTGACTACATTGTTCATAGATTCTTTATCCTCATCTTTCTTGTATTTATAAGGATAATAGGCATCTGGAACTCGAGGACAACCAAGAAATTTTGCAATGACATTTGGATTTATCAAAACTGATTGTTCTAAAGATCGAGATTTAAAAGACCAGGTTTTGAAATTGATTTCAGAGAAATTTGAGTAAAATTCTTGGACTAATTGAATAGGAGCAGGACCGGATAAAGTGAGAAGACCTTCCCAGTTACGATCGGTAATGAGCTTAGAAAGGTAATAATCACCAAAATCTGAAATTCTAATGCTCCTTTCAACCATAATACCATTTTTACTAAAATACTCACTATAAAGCTGAGCAGCATTAGGGCTAATGAAAGGACCCAATAGAACAGTTGAAGATGAACTAGCTTTTCCCTTTTGTTTCCGGGTTTTATCTGCCAAAGAATTTTGGCGATTTCCAGTAGTAGAATCCACCATTCTACGAATTGGTCGATCCCCTATTGAAATCCCATGTCCTATTGGAGTGAAGGAAAAGGGCTCTTGGATTTGCTCATCTTCAGGAGGGTCCTCTTGGTTGTTGAGGACCAACTTTCGGCATTTGGGAACGCCAGACATGAGATAGGCTAGAAGGATTAAGGACAAAATGAAAGCCATGGATGAACAGATGATGCCCTAGATGAGAAATTCAACCTATACGCAAGAAAACGTACAAGGCTTACCTTTTTGATGCTTGGGAAACCCTTAGAGTCGAATGGAATGACCGTAGGAAGGATTTGGAGGAGAGGTAACCGAGAGATCGCTCTGGAGTTCGGAGAAGAAGTGAACAGAAAAAATAGAAATGAGGGTTTTATAACTCTGTTCACGAAAGACCGATCGATCGGTCTTTAACACCGAGCGATCGGTGGTCTGAAAAAATTTTCAAAAATTTTACATTTACAACCATTTCTCCCCCTCAACCAATGGTACAGTAAAAACTCATTTTCACCTCAAAATAACCAATTCACCAAAAAATTTGCAATAATTGATTTCATTAAAATCATAAAGAATAATCACCCAAGAATTTATATATCAAGTACAGTCATAAATAAGGATTATGTAAACAATAATTGATTTTCAAAGGTGATTAATTATGGTATTTGCATCAAATTCACAATCAGAGTCAAGAAACAATTAGAAGTAATGTTAGTGTGAAATCAAAATTCATTACTTGACTCTTTGAATTGGTTTCCTTCCTTAAGCTAGATTTTGACATTATAGCTCAAATGGGACTCTAAAATTTTCAAAAACTAGTTTTAAAACCAATAAACATCCATACTTATATGATGAACAATTTTTACCCCAAATTTGACTAACAAATTTATTTCATTTCTTTTTCAGTCAAATTGTACTCATTGTGAAAATTCTTTTTGGAGTACACATATATAGTTTTTAGCACATTGGTGACTTTCACACAAGTGAGAAGGTAGCTCTTTCTAATGACAGTGGGAGCATTCACACTAGCAATCCATATAGATACCTACTGTTTGTCTAGGTAGCCATTACTCACTGTTTGCATTCACTAGTAGCTATCACACAAACTCACAGGTAGTCCTCTCCATGTCAATAATTTTTATAACTAGGGGGCTCACCTTATGGAATTTTTTTTATTACATTGGTTATACTAGATTTGATTAATCTAGGGAACCATATGGTATAATATCAGAACCTTTAAATAGGAACTAATACCGTCTAAAGAATCAGTCAGAGTGCATGTGCAACATATAACATCTTTGTTTACTCAACTCTAACTGAGATTAGTTAGCATGACCAAATTCAATCACAAGATCAAACCAACAGTTGACCTATCCTAATTTATCCAATCCTATGAAATATTTATCCTTGTATTATATGTTCAAATATGATTTCAAGGAAATAACTTTAAGCAAAATGATAGGAAAGAAGGTCATACAAACACATTATTTTTTGCAATATTTTTCAATATTTGAATGTTTTTGGATTTTTATTAATTAAAGGAAACAACAAAAAATAGCTCTATGACATAAATAGAACATGAAGAACACATAGGCTATGAAACAAGTACATCTTTACTCAACTCCGCACAAACCTATGGATTTCCTAAGGAGTTCAAACCTAAGGGAATCTAAGGGTTTTGTAAGAATGTCCGCAAATTGATTCTCTGTTTGGACATACTCTGTAGACACAATCTTTTGCTCAACAAGATCACGGATGAAGTGATGTCTAATGTCTATGTGTTTTGTGCGAGAATGTTGAACGAGATTTTTGGAAATATTGATAGCACTTGAATTATCACAATACACAGTCATAGTGCTCTGTTCAATCCCGTAATCATTCAACATCTGCTTCATCCACAGAAGTTGAGTGCAACAACTACCAGCTGCTATGTACTCAGCTTCTGCAGTGGACAATGAAATTGAATTCTGCTTTTTGCTAAGCCAAGCAACTAAGCAGTTTCCAATATAGAAACGTCCTCCAGAGGTGCTCTTCCTATCATCAGCATTTCCGGCCCAATCGGCATCAGAATATCCAACTATCGTGGCATTTGTATCAAAAGAATACAAGAGGCCAAATGATAGAGTTCCACTCACATATCGAATGATACGCTTAACTGCAAGCAAGTGAGACTCTTTTGGGCTCACTTGATAGCGGGCACATGCACCAACACTAAAGGCTATGTCAGGTCTAGTAGCAGTTAGGTAGAGTAAACTACCAATCATGCTTCTATAAGAAGTTTGATCAACATCTTTGCCTGTAGCATCTTTACTAAGTTTTGTAGTAGAACTCATAGGAGTCCTTACATGCTTAGCAGAGCTCATGCCAAATTTCTTCACTAGATTTTTAGCATATTTGATTTGAGATACTGAGATCCCAGAATCCAATTGCTTGATCTGAAGACCAAGGAAGAAACTTAGCTCACCAACCATGCTCATTTCAAATTCATTTTTCATTTGTTCAGCAAATGAAAGAGCATGTAAGTCTAATGTGGAACCAAACACTATGTCATCAACATATATCTGGGCGATGACAATATCACCTTTCACATTCTTTATGAAAAGGGTTCTGTCTACTCCCCCTCTCAAAAATCCATTTTCCAAGAGATAAGTAGTCAGTCTCTCATACCAAGCTCTTGGAGCTTGTTTTAAACCATAGAGAGCCCTTTTTAACCGATAGACTTGATCAAGGTGATGTGGATCTTCAAAGCCTTTTGGTTGTTCAACATAGACTTCCTCCTGTAGAATGCCATTCAGAAAGGCACTCTTAACATCCATTTGAAAAAGTTTGAATTTCATATGGCAAGCCACAGTTAGAAGAATTCTTATTGATTCTAGCCTGGCTACAGGAGCAAAGGTTTCATCGAAGTCAATACCTTCAATTTGGGTGTATCCTTGTGCAACTAACCTAGCCTTATTTCTTATGATAGTACCTTTTTCATCAGATTTGTTCTTGAAAATCCATTTGGTACCTATCACATTTGTATTGTTAGGCCTAGGTACTAAATACCAAACATCATTCCTAGTAAACTGAAGTAACTCTTCTTGCATTGCATTTATCCAATTATCATCTGCAAGAGCTTCAGCTACATTCTTGGGTTCAAAAGATGAAGTATAGCAAATGTAGCTAACTTCATTTGCAGTTTGTTTCCTCGTTCTCACTCCACTTTCAAGATCACCAATTATATCAGTGGGGGTGTGAGGACTCATGACCCTAGAATGTGTAGGTTTTGATGGAGATGATTGCTTATTAATAAGTGGAGTTGAAACAGTTTCAACATTTTCATTTTCAACACTTTCATCATCCTCAAGTTGCACATTTTCAACACCGGAGTCATCCACAACTACATTTATGAACTCCATAATCATAGAGGTTCTCAAGTTGTACACTCGAAAAGCTCTACTGTTGGTGGAATATCCAAGAAATATCCCTTCATCACTCCGGGATTCAAATTTGCCCAGTTGCTCTCTATCCTTAAGGATATAGCATTTACTTCCGAATTCTCGAAAGTACTTGACACTGGGTTTCTTGTTATTCCACAAATCATATGGGGTTTTCCTTGTTCCAGGTCTTACAAAAACTCTATTAACTATATAGCAAGCAGTGTTAACTGCCTCAGCCCAGAAATGAGAAGCTAGATTGTTGCTATGAAGCATAACTCTAGCCATCTCTTGGAGAACCCTGTTCTTCCTCTCTACTACACCATTCTGCTGAGGTGTAATAGGTGCAGAAAATTCATGTTTGATACCAGACTCATCACAAAAGTCATTGTACTTAGAGTTTTCAAACTCCTTTCCATGATCACTTCGTATTCGAGTGATTGGGCATCTTTTCTCATTTTGAATTTTCAAGAAAATACTTTTGAAATTGTCAAAAGCATCAGATTTCTCTCTTATAAATGCCACCCATGACATTCTTGAGAAATCATCAACCATGACTAGGATGTATCGCTTTCCACCTAGGCTTTCAGTTCTTGTAGGACCCATAAGATCCATATGAATTAATTCCAGTGGATATGAAGTAGCAATACTTGAAGTCTTCTTATGTAGGGTTCTAATTTGTTTACCAATTTGGCACTGCCCACACACAGCAGTAGAAGGCTTTCCTAGTTTGGGAACACCTCTTACAAGTTCTTGCTTAGAGATTTTACATAGGTCTTTGAAGTTCATGTGACCTAGTCTTCGGTGCCACAAATCAACCTCCTCAATTTTAGTCTTATAACAGACATTTGAGGGATTAGGACTGGGAATTAAGCCGTAGCAATTGTCAGTGGTTCTCAACCCTTCTAGAACACACTTACCATTACCATTAATGACTAAGCATTTATTTTGGGTAAAGTGCACAGCATGGTTATCATCACATAGTTGACTTATGCTAATTAAATTAGCTTTCAGTCCTTCAACAAACAAGGCATCTTTCAATTTTGGTATGCCTGGAGAATCGATGATACCCTTCCCCTTTACTAAAGACTTGCTTCCATCACCAAAAGTAACAGTCCCATCTGGACAGTCCTCAAATTGAGTAAATAAGGATTTGTTAACTGTCATATGCCAAGAACACCCACTGTCGAAGTACCACATTTCTGTGTTTTGGGCTTTCAAGGCAGTGTGAATGACAAAGCACTTCAGGTCATCCATTCTTACATACACAGTCTTTAAACTTTGTTTAGATCTTTGATCATTAAACTGTGTATTAGAAACTTTTTTCCTTTTTGTCCTCCTTGACCTTTTCTAGTTTTGTTAAGTTCTAGCTTTTTGATTAGTCAAATTCTTTCCTCTTGAATAATCATTTGGAATAAATTGACCAGTTCTTGTCATAGAGATTTGAGCAATTCTATTAACATCTTCGCTCAATATTCTAGACTTTTCAGCCAGAACCTGAATCTGCCTTTGAAGAGTCCCTTGACTTTGATTTTGGTTCCATGAACCATTTTGGGGAGCTCTCCTAAAAGCATTACAATTTGGTCGAATGTGACCTCTTGTAGCACCCCGGATTTTTCTATACTTAATGAATACCGTTTTCATAGCTAATTGGCCTTCCTCATAGTCTAATTAATAAATAAGAGAGAAATTGGAAATTCTGAAACATTAGAAATGTGCGTTTTCGAAAGACGAACCCAACGCAAGTTGAATCGTCGAAATCCGACGAGCGAGTAAAAAGATATGGTCAAAACAGTCCAGACATACAGAGAACCGATCGCTCGGTCCAGTCAGCGATCGATCGGTCCATAACTGATCGATCGGTAGCTATCGCACGGTCAAAAATTTTGTATGGGGAAATTTTTCAGAGAGCATATTTTTGATTGGTCGCTCGGTCAGAACACCGATCGCTCGGTAGGCAACCGATCGATCGATCATAACCACCGATCGCTCGGTCTTCGCGTTTTTGCAAAAATTTCAGTAAGGGCGTTTTCATCTTTTGGGTGTTAAACCCTTACCCACCCTTTGAGGCCTCACTTACAACATTTGAGGGATTTTGAGAGATAGAGAGAGAAGAGGAGAAAGCTCTAACCTAGGGTTTGGTATTGAGGAAGAAATCAAAGGGGTGGACCATCCTAGGTCGTCCTCAAACTTGGATTTGCTTCAAGTTCAAGGCTCAAGCTCGTGTGGGAGCCACTCTCCAAGCTAGGGCAGCCATCTCACGTACGTTTTGAAAGGGGTTTCTTCCCCAACTCGAGTCTTCCTCAAGCAAGGGTTGTTCCCTACCCTTTTGGAGCTTCAATCAAGTTTCCCACCAAGGATCAAGCCTTGAGCAAGGTTAGTACACCCTACTAACTTTCCCTAGCAAAAATCTAGGTTTTCCTTATAAAAATGTGATTCTTTATATTATGTTTTCCTTTTTATGAAGTGTGTTATCCCCCATTAAATATAAACAAGATAATGGAAAAGGTGTGGATGTGTGGATGGAATGTTGGATACGGCGATTGGATGCCGAATGTGTGATGTATGATGTGTGGGTTGTGGATTGGAAAATGGAGGATGGGCATTGTACAAATAACAAACTTACCATTGTGTGATTGAATGGAAAATATGCATTAAAAAGAAGGAGATAAACTACTAAGGAATAATGTATGAAAGTGTTTGACAAAATGCCTAAACTATGAATAAATGATCTCAATGAAGGATATGGAAATGGGTTTTATTCATGCGTTCTTATAAACGATAAATTGATCAAATGTTATGCAAACTACTTATGTTACCTATGTTCATATCATGAATTGAATTGTAATGTCATATCTTGGTTATTCCCATTATCATGCTTGTCACTATGGACACGTACACGAGCACGCATGATAGCATGAACCGAGATTTCAAGAGCATGTGCATATAATAAACAACAAGTGCATTTCATATCAAGGAGGTTGGTAGCCCAGGGACATTCGGGTACTAACCTCTGGCTCACAAGTGAATTTCATAACAAGGAGGTTGGTAGCCCAGGGACATTCGGGTACTAACCTCTGGCTCACAAGTGCATTGCATATCAAGGAGGTTGGCAGCCCAGGGAGATTCGGGTGCTAGCCTCTGGCTCACAAGTGCATTGCATATCAAGGAGGTTGGCAGCCCAGGGAGATTCGGGTGCTAGCCTCTGGCTCACAAGTTACAAGATGGAAGTTTACAAGATGATGATCATGCATTCATGCATGCACGCATACATGATTTTTACGAGGCATACCGGGACATGACAGGGATTTTCAAGCATGAGTTCTATCGGCGTTTTCGCATTCATGTACGCACGTCAGGATGCTTGTATTGTATTATGCCTTATACTGTTTCTTTTGTGATGTTTCTATTACTGCTTGTATGATATTACTATTGTGTGTTTTATTATTGTTATGGTCTGCTAGTAGCTTGTACTCGCTGAGTATTCCATGCTCAGCTGTACTTTCATGTCGGCAGGTACTGAGGGAGCCCTCGACCCGGAGCCTTGGGTCGAGGAAGAGTATATAGAAGAGAGAGAGCCGGCTATTCCATTACAGTCTCAGGCGGACCGAGACCTCGATGCGTGGCCATACCTCGACTACTGTTGAGGGGAGAATATGAGAGGGTCTTGTGTATTTTGATATTTTGATAGGTGGGCCTGTCCACCTTAGACTTAGACATGTCTTGTATTTATGTTAACTTGGAATACTATCTTGGATCATTAGAAGAAATGAAAATTTGTTTATGCTTCCGCATATATGTTAGCTTCCGCGCTCTGATTATCGTTGTTAGTACTGTATTTTATCTTGTGCATTACAGGATGGTTTGATAGGTACGTAGTGTGACACCTAAAATATCCCTAAACTCCTAGGGGGTATTTCGGGGTGTTACAGAGTGGTATCAGAGCTCTAGGCATTAGAGTCCCTAGGGTCGCGTAGTACTAGAGACCTTGATTGAACAAGGCATTAGTTGTATTCCAAGTATGGACTAACAAGTTAGTCCTAGTCAAAATGGGTTGAATCTCAACCAAACTTAGAGTCCTACGCTAGGAACACGGATTGTATGGATGATGTTGTGTTGTATACCATATGTGCATTAATTGTGTTGTGCTTACTAAATATGCTTGATGAATATGTATTGAGCGAATTGCGAAATTTGTACTAAATGCGTATCCAAGTTAGACTCATGTTGTATTGTCGTTCTCAGGAGAAATCATGAGACGCAATACCCGGGGTCGCGGGCACAACACGAGGGGTAATGGAGGTGATGCTCCATCGGGTGATGATCAACCAGACTTTGGCTATGTTGGCGACAAGGCAACCGGCCACTCCGCCTAATGCGGTACTTATACCGGCTCCTCCTAACCGAGCCCAAGCCGGGATAGAAGCTTTTCGGAGGATGAGGCCTCCAAATTTTTGTGGAAGCATTGATCCACTTGTCGCAGAGGGTTGGATTCGGCAACTCGAGAAGATATTCTCGGTATTGGCACCTACGGAAGTGGAAAGGGTCACTTGGGCCGCCTTTATGCTTGACGGGGAGGCCGACCATTGGTGGAAATCCGCACTTCAGACCCGAGAGTTGACCCGGCAAGGTCAAGATTGGACTTGGGGGGAATTCTTGGAAGCTTTCAACAAGAAATACTTTCCGGTCGGAATGAGAGAGAAGATGGAAGTGGAATTTATTACCTTGGAGCAAGGTAATATGTCCGTAGCGGCTTATGAAGCCAAATTTTCAGAGCTATCTCGATTTGCTCCACACATGATAGCTACCGAGGCTATGAAGGCCCGGAAATTCGAGAGGGGGTTGTAGGCCTACCTCAAGGATCGTGTCTCAATGTTCCGACATGAGACATATTCAGAAGTTGTGGACAAGGCATTGTTGGCCGAGTCGAATTCCGAAGAGTTCTTTAGAAGGAGAGGAATAGAGAAAGGACAGTCGAGTAGTTCGGGGGAGAAAAGATCGAGGACTACTTTGTATCAGTCCGCAGGGCCAGCTCAGTCACAGAGGATATACTCGGCACCACAGGCTCCCCGCCCTTTTGCTCCACCGGCTCTTCGCCCGGCTTTTGCCTAGACTTCTCGCCCCGCAGTGACACAGGCTACGGGATATGCTCCTCCCACCTATTTGCACGACATATGCACCATTTGTGGAAGGAGGCACCCAGCGGGAGAATGCCGAAGGGTTACTGGAAGTTGCTTCCATTGTGGTGACCTTGGCCACATGGTTAGAGATTGTCCCCGACGTCAAGTGCCAGCTCAGTCTTCAGGGAGCAGGCCCCCGATTAGGCAGACATCTCAGCCTAGCTCTTCTCAGGCTTCGAGGGCCTCACAGTCTACACGGCCTCCTCGCCCAGCCACCCAGGGTCGAGTTTTTTCTCTATTGGAGAAAGACGCACGTGCATCCGACGATGTCGTGCAAGGTACGCAAAAATTCTAGAGTCTAAGTAGTGTAAAATTTCTATGGTTTATTATGTGATTATTTATACTAAGGGTTATTCTATGTATGATGCTTGTGATTGTTTGAAATCTACTAATAGTAGTTACTTAATCGCACAGGCGCTTTATTAGTGAACGAGTGTCTCGCCCGTGTGTTGATCGACACAGGATCCACTCACTCCTTTGTGTCACCTAGTTTCGCAAAGGGATTTTCGACTGAGTCTACTCCGTTAGAGCGGGAGTTGACCATTGCAACTCCACTCGGCAAGTCAGTTGATACGGACAAGATATTCAGGGATAGTGTGGTTCAAGTGGGGGAGAATGAACTGTTAGCCGATCTCATCGTCCTAGCTTTTCAAGACTTGGATTTTGATGTCATCTTAGGGATGGATTGGTTGTCAAACCATCACGGGCATGTTGCGTGTTTTGAAAAGAGGGTGAACTTCAAGCCGGAAGGGGTTAAGCCTTTTCATTTCCAAGGATTAAGAGAGAGGGACATTGCTCGCCTCGCAGCCTTGAGTATAGCAAACCCAGAAGCACAAAACTCTTCGGCCATTCCAGTCGTGAGTGAGTTCTTGGACGTGTTTCCGGAAGAACTTCCCGGGTTACCTCCGAATCGGGAGATTGAGTTCGCTATAGAGCTTACTCCGGGCACCGCTCCGATTTCAAGAGCCCCATATAGAATGGCCCCGATAGAGCTTGAAGAATTGAAGAAGCAAATTGAGGAGTTACAACAATTTGGTTTCATCCAACCAAGTGTGTCACCGTGGGGAGCTCCGGTCCTTTTTGTAAAGAAGAAAGACGGGTCGATGAGAATGTGTATAGACTACCATCAATTGAACAAGGTAACTATCAAGAATCGTTATCCCTTGCCAAGGATAGACGACTTGTTCGACCAACTGAAGGGAGCGAGATTCTTCTCCAAAATTGATCTTAGATCGAGGTACCATCAATTAAGGATCAAGGCGGAAGATGTTCCGAAGACGGCCTTCAGGACTCGGTATGGGCATTACGAGTTCCTTGTCATGCCTTTTGGGCTGACGAATGCACCGGCGGCATTCATGGATTTGATGAACCGGGTGTTCCGATCTCACTTGGATCGATGCGTGATTGTATTCATTGATGACATTTTGGTGTATTCCCAGACACGGGAAGATCACGCACGAGACCTCCGCCTTGCTCTGGAGATGTTGAGAGAGCATAGGCTATATGCCAAATTGAGTAAGTGCGAGTTCTGGTTAGAGAAGGTCGCATTTCTTGGACACGTGGTGTCGGCCGAGGGCATTTCTGTAGACCCAGCCAAGGTTAAGGCAGTCATGAGTTGGGAGAGGCCCAAGAGCGTCACGGAGATACGTAGTTTCATCGGATTGGCAGGCTACTACCGGAGATTTGTGGAGGGATTCTCCAGTTTGGCTGCACCTCTCACCTACTTGACAAGGAAAAATGCAAGGTTCAGTTGGAGTGACCGATGTGAAGTAAGTTTCCAAGAGTTGAAGAAACGCCTCACCACAGCCCCTGTCCTTACTGTGCCATCTGGATCTTTTGGGTATGAGGTGTATAGTGATGCCTCGCATGTTGGACTCGGGTGTGTCCTAATGCAACACAAGAAGGTCATTGCCTATGCATTAAGGCAGTTGAAGGAGCATGAAAAGAACTACCCCACTCACGACTTGGAGCTTGCGGCGGTCGTGTTTGCACTTAAAATTTGGCGACATTATCTGTACGGGGTGGAGTTCTATGTGTACACGGACCACAAGAGCCTCAAGTATCTCTTTTCCCAAAAAGAGCTAAACTTACGACAACGGCGTTGGATTGAGTTCTTGAAGGACTACGAGTGCACTATCCAATATCACCCGGGAAAAGCAAATGTGGTGGCAGACACTCTGAGTAGGAAACCATCGGGGTTGTTGGCTCACATGTTGGTGCGGGAATGGAGACTGTTAGACGATTTGGCAAATCTAGACATCAGTGTGAATGATTCTGTCCGTAGTCCGGTTTTGGCAAATGTTACAGTTCGGCCGTACCTTATAGACTTGATCCAGGAGTATCAAGCCACAGACACTGACTTGTTGGCTTTCCAGGATAAGGAAGTGGCCAAGGGTAGTACGGACTTCTCTCTCACTAGCCGAGGTGCTATTACATTCAAGGGAAGGCTTTGTGTCCCAACCAATGCAGACCTTCGGAGAGAGATTATGGATGAAGCTCACCGGTCTAAGTATACAGTGCATCCCGGGGGGACAAAGATGTATCGGAACCTCAAGAGTCACTTTTGGTGGCGAAACATGAAGAGGGAGGTTGCGGAGTATGTGGCACGGTGTTTGGTGTGCCAACAGGTGAAAGCAGAGCATTTGAGACCGGCGGGTCTTTTGTAGTCTCTCCCTATTCCCGAGTGGAAATGGGAAAATATCTCTACGGACTTCATCGTGGGGTTGCCGAAGACGGTTAGGAAGACCGATGCTATATGGGTAGTTGTTGATAGACTCACGAAGTCCGCTCATTTCTTACCGTACCGGACTACATTCAACTCCAATCAGTTAGCGGAGCTATACATCAAGGAAATAGTCCGATTACACGGGGTGCCAGTGAGTATTGTGTCGGATAGAGACCCAAGATTCACATCCAGGTTTTGGAAAAGTTTTCAAGGTGCAATGGGCTCCTGGTTAGACTTTAGCACAGCTTTCCACCCACAGACCGACGGGCAAACCGAGAGGGTGAATCAGGTTATTGAAGATATGCTCCGAGCATGTATACTAGACTTCAAGGGAAGTTGAGAAGATCACCTACCTTTGGTGGAATTCGCTTACAACAATAGTTATCAAGAAAGCATACAAATGGCACATTTCGAGGCTTTGTACGGAAGGAGTTGTAGATCCTCGTTGTATTGGGATGAAGTGGGAGAAAGAAATATTTTGGGCCCCGAGTTAATTGAACAAACCGCGGATAGGGTCAAGCTTATCCGGGAGAGGTTAAAGACCGCACAAGATAGACAGAAAAGTTATGCCGACAACCGAAGGAGGGATCTTGAATTCCGAGTCGGTGATTATGTGTTTCTAAGGATTTCACCGACCAAAGGTGTTATGCGATTCGGGAAGAGAGGCAAGCTTAGCCCGAGATATGTGAGTCCGTTCGAGATCATTGCTCGAGTTGGTGAGGTAGCTTACCGGGTTGCTTTACCCGCTCATATGGCGGCGGTCCACAACGTGTTTCACATCTCCATGCTCCGGAAGTATATCCCGGATCCTTCACATGTCGTCGAACTTGATACGATAGAGATCCGAGAGGACCTCACGTTGGTTGAGAAGCCGATTCACATATTGGATCAAAGAGACCAAGTGCTTCGCAACAAGACTATACCGTTAGTCCTAGTGCAATGGTAACATCACGCGAGAGAAGAAGCCACGTGGGAGCGTGAAGCCGAAGTCAAAGCAAAGTATCCCGAGTTGTTTGAATAAACTTGTGCATATGGCTGGTAATTTTGTTTTGATTTTGTGCATGTATGTATCGTCCAAATTTCGGGGACGAAATTTTTGTAAGGGGGGAGAATGTAGCACCCCGGATTTTTCTATACTTAATGAATACCGTTTTCGTAGCTAATTGGCCTTCCTCATAGTCTAATTAATAAATAAGAGAGAAATCGGAAATTCTAAAACATTAGAAATGTGCGTTTTCGAAAGACGAACCCAACGCAAGTTGAATCGTCGAAATCCGACGAGCGAGTCAAAAGATATGGTCAAAACAGTCCAGACATACAGAGAACCGATCGCTCGGTCCAGTCAGCAATCGATCGGTCCATAACTGATCGATCGGTGCTATCGCACGGTCAAAAATTTTGTATGGGGAAATTTTCCAGAGAGCAGATTTTTGATTGGTCGCTCGGTCAGAACACCGATCGCTCGGTAGGCAACCGATCGATCGATCATAACCACCGATCGCTCGGTCTTCGCGTTTTTGCAAAAATTTCAGTAAGGGCGTTTTCATCTTTTGGGTGTTAAACCCTTACCCACCCTTTGAGGCCTCACTTACAACATTTGAGGGATTTTGAGAGATAGAGAGAGAAGAGGAGAAAGCTCTAACCTAGGGTTTGGTATTGAGGAAGAAATCAAAGGGGTGGACCATCCTAGGTCGTCCTCAAACTTGGATTTGCTTCAAGTTCAAGGCTCAAGCTCGTGTGGGAGCCACTCTCCAAGCTAGGGCAGCCATCTCACGTACGTTTTGAAAGGGGTTTCTTCCCCAACTCGAGTCTTCCTCAAGCAAGGGTTGTTCCCTACCCTTTTGGAGCTTCAATCAAGTTTCCCACCAAGGATCAAGCCTTGAGCAAGGTTAGTACACCCTACTAACTTTCCCTAGCAAAAATCTAGGTTTTCCTTATAAAAATGTGATTCTTTATATTATGTTTTCCTTTTTATGAAGTGTGTTATCCCCCATTAAATATAAACAAGATAATGGAAAAGGTGTGGATGTGTGGATGGAATGTTGGATACGGCGATTGGATGCCGAATGTGTGATGTATGATGTGTGGGTTGTGGATTGGAAAATGGAGGATGGGCATTGTACAAATAACAAACTTACCATTGTGTGATTGAATGGAAAATATGCATTAAAAAGAAGGAGATAAACTACTAAGGAATAATGTATGAAAGTGTTTGACAAAATGCCTAAACTATGAATAAATGATCTCAATGAAGGATATGGAAATGGGTTTTATGCATGCGTTCTTATAAACGATAAATTGATCAAATGTTATGCAAACTACTTATGTTACCTATGTTCATATCATGAATTGAATTGTAATGTCATATCTTGGTTATTCCCATTATCATGCTTGTCACTATGGACACGTACACGAGCACGCATGATAGCATGAACCGAGATTTCAAGAGCATGTGCATATAATAAACAACAAGTGCATTTCATATCAAGGAGGTTGGTAGCCCAGGGACATTCGGGTACTAACCTCTGGCTCACAAGTGAATTTCATAACAAGGAGGTTGGTAGCCCAGGGACATTCGGGTACTAACCTCTGGCTCACAAGTGCATTGCATATCAAGGAGGTTGGCAGCCCAGGGAGATTCGGGTGCTAGCCTCTGGCTCACAAGTTACAAGATGGAAGTTTACAAGATGATGATCATGTATTCATGCATGCACGCATACATGATTTCTACGAGGCATACCGGGACATGACAGGGATTTTCAAGCATGAGTTCTATCGGCGTTTTCGCATTCATGTACGCACGTCAGGATGCTTGTATTGTATTATGCCTTATACTGTTTCTTTTGTGATGTTTCTATTACTGCTTGTATGATAATACTATTGTGTGTTTTATTATTGTTATGGTCTGCTAGTAGCTTGTACTCGCTGAGTATTCCATGCTCAGCTGTACTTTCATGTCGGCAGGTACTGAGAGAGCCCTCGACCCGGAGCCTTGGGTCGAGGAAGAGTATATAGAAGAGAGAGAGCCAGCTATTCCATTACAGTCTCAGGCGGACCGAGACCTCGATGCGTGGCCATACCTCGACTACTGTTGAGGGGAGAATATGAGAGGGTCTTGTGTATTTTGATATTTTGATAGGTGGGCCTGTCCACCTTAGACTTAGACATGTCTTGTATTTATGTTAACTTGGAATACTATCTTGGATCATTAGAAGAAATGAAAATTTGTTTTCGCTTCCGCATATATGTTAGCTTCCGCGCTCTGATTATCGTTGTTAGTACTGTATTTTATCTTGTGCATTACAGGATGGTTTGATAGGTACGTAGTATGACACCTAAAATATCCCTAAACTCCTAGGGGGTATTTCGGGGCGTTACACCTCTCACACCACAAAAGTGACATGTGGGTATGAATCTTGGGAGAGGAGGAGGATTTCTTCTAAAAGGAATTTGATTCCTCATAGCATTCACTCTAGGAGCTGTATTTCTAGGCTTTACAAAATTTGTATAAGCCTTAGTACTTGATGTAGAATGTAGATTCACTTTAGGATCAGAATGTATTGGCTCAAACACTGCACTAGCCATTGTACCAACAGCTAAAGGACCAGCTGGTGTGTCAGCATGTCCTATCCCTGATCTACTCGAATTTGACCCATACTTTCTAACTAATTCATCTAGGCAGCTAGTGTTACCAAACATTCTTACTTCTTTTTCAAGAGTATAGACCTTCTGAATCAAGTCAGTCTTGTCTTTAAGGGTAATTTGATGTTCTTTTTCAAGAAATTTCACCTTATCAACAAGAGAGTCTTTAAAAGTTTCCAGCTCCATTTGTAGAGTTCTTAACTCTTCAATTTCTTTCATGGAAGTGTCTCTTTCAACTTCTAATTTTCTGACCACATTAGTCAATGAGACATTCTCTTCCAAAAGACATTGAACTTTCATAACAAATGCTTCTTTTTCATTTTCCAACTGACTAACTAGAGCACTCTTCTCTTCTGATACTAGTTTACAAGTATCTCTTTCATTTTGAATGATTTTGAGTTTTTTGCTCAAGGAGATTTTTGTTTTAGTCAGCTTCAAACTTTCAGCATACAACTTATCATAAGTTGTTTTCAAATCTTCATCACTTTCAGAGTCAGTTTGACTCTTCTGTATGTCATCACTAGACTCAGTATGAACACTCTCATCACTTCTATCCTTTTCATCAACCGCAGAGGTAGTCTTAAGAATCCCAGAAAGGGAAACAGTGAAAGCCGTATGATTTCCAGTATCTTCACTTGAAGAGGAACTGTCCGATTCTTCATTCTCGGAATCACTGTCATCCCAACAGGCATTCATCACCTTGCCCTTACTCTTCTTCTTGTTAGGGCAGTTAGGTGAAATATGACCGAAGCTATGGCATTCATAACATTGAACACCTTGGGATTTCTTGTCACCACTCTTGGAATTTTTCTTGTTTTCCCAGGGCTTAGACTTTGACTTCTCAAAAGATTTTCCTCACTATTTGGGATTGAACCTCTTTTCGTTCTAAAAAATTTTCAAAATTTTTTAACGAAGAGAGCCATTTCTTCCTTATTCATATCTCCATCACTGTCATCCTCATCCAAAGATTCCTTGATGGATTTCAAGGCTAAAGATTTGTTCTTCTTGGATGGACGGAGATTGTGTTCATAGGTTTGGAGTGAACCAACCAATTCCTCAATCTTCAGAGAGTCAACATTTTTACTCTCTTCGATTGCAATGACTTTGGGTTGAAATCTCTTAGGGAGAGATCTAAGGACTTTTCTAACTATTTTGGACTCAGATATTTTTTCACCTAAATTGAAACTAGCGTTGACAATGTCACTAAGTTTTGCATAGAATTCATCAAAAGTGTCATTGTCATCCATGTCTAAATGTTCAAATTTGGTGGTTAACATTTGGAGTTTTGAGATTTTAACAGTGGTAGTACCCTCATGGGTAATTTCAAGAATGTCCCAAGCCTCCTTTGCTGTTTCACATGAAGAAATTCGTCTGAATTCCTCAGCAGTGACTGCAGTAAAGATAGCATTGAGACCTTTAGTGTTCCATCCACTTGACTCAAGCTCTTCTCTGGTCCATTCATTATAATATTTGACGACAGTCAAATCACCTACAGTTTTTATGGGCGTAGTCCACCCATTCTGTATAGACATCCAAATTCTCTCGTCAATTGATTTGAGAAAGGCTCTCATTCTAGCTTTCCAGTATGCATAATTATTTCCATCAAAAAGTGGGGGACGAGAGACGGATCCACCTTCTCTTAAAGTACTCATGATCACGGATAATACAGGATCACACTTAAGGGTTTAGCCTTATTAGTGAACAAGCTCTGATACCAATTGAAATTTATCCAGATCAATGATCTCTAAGACCTAGAGGGGGGGTGAATAGGTCTATCTAATAATTTCTAACCAATTTTAATTTTTCAATTAATATGTTTAGAAATCAATGAACAATTCACTCAGATAATCCACACAAATCAAACACAGAAGATTTTTACGTGGAAAACCCTAACGGGAAAAAACCACGGGACCTCGTCCAGCAACAAACTTCACTATGAAAAGATTTTAAGTACAAGACAAGACCTTACCAAAACAGAAACGACGTTCCTAGGTATAGACTCTTACTCTTGAATTCCACGAACCAGTAGGTTCGATCTCCGCCGTAGCAGCTTCGGTTCCACACCGACCAAATCTTCTCAAGCTACTTCAAAACCACGATCACACACGATCGATCTCCTTCCACGAAGGCTCCGGATCAAACACCGGACACACACACAAGGTGTAGGGTTGTGAATCAATTTAAGAAGTTTCAAACCCTAGAGGGATCTCATATAGATCTGAGATCACACAATGCAAGATCAAAGGTTTAGATCTATACTTGCATTCTCTAGGATCAAAGAAAGAGGAGGGATCAACAAAGATCTAATAAGAACAATAGGAAAAACCCTAGAGGAGTTTCTCAGACCTCTACTCTTTTAAAAATAAACAAAGATACGAATTAGGTCTCCAAAAAGTTGTTTATATAGGGTTTAAAAAAGGAATCCAGAAAAATAAAAATTCTTTTTACGGGGACCGATCGATCGGTGCACATTACCGATCGCTCAGTCCAAAACGGATCGATCGGTGCTCATAACCGATCGAGTGGTTGAAAATCATCTCTCTGAAAAAATACCCCATACAAATTTTTTATCCAGTCGATAGCCACCGATCGCTCGGTAGGCCACCGATCGATCGGTCCCAACACCAAGCGATCGGTTGAGACATAATTTTTTCAAACCATATTTCATTTCATGTTTATTTGATTCAACTAAGATCAAACAACTTTGTTAGGTTTAAAACTATCCTCCTAGGTATGTTTAGAGTTATCTAAGTCAAATCCAACCTAGGTAGGGGTCTCTAAGTCCATTACCTTTCTAGATCCAGAGTAGGAGCTTTTTCTTCACTTTCTTCAATCTTCTTGATGCTTTAGCTCTTCTCTTCTGACAAGTTGAACACGACTCGACTCACATGACCTATCTAATGATCACAGAATTTGCCAACACCTACTTAGGGATTTACAAGCACCCTCTCGTACTCTCCCCTCAACAGTAGTCGAGGTACGGCCACACGTCAAGGTCCCGATCCGCCTGGAGCTGCAGGGGGATAGACGGCTCTCTCTCCTTTATATACTCTTCCTCGACCCAAGGCTCCGGGTCGAGGTCTCCCTCGGTACCTGCCGACATGAAAGTATGGCTAAGCATGGAATACTCAGTGAGTACAAGCCACCAGTTAACCATAACAATAATAAACACGCAAAGAGAAATACAATACAAATCATCAATTCAAAGCAATAGTAAAATCATAGAATTAAACAATATTAAACTTGGAGCAATATTATCATCTCGATGTACGTGAATGAATGCAAAAATGTCGATAAAACTCATGCTTGAAAACCCGTTTCTAAGTTTGTAGAGCCCCGGACTTTTTCATGCTTAATACATGGTACTTTCATAGGCAATTTGCCTTTAATGTAGTACAATTAATAAATAAGGTAGAAATTGAAAATTCCGAAATGTCAGAAATGTTTCTTTTCGAAGTACAAACCCAACATAAGTTGAATCGTCAAAATCCGACGAACGAGTCAAAAGATATGGCCAAAACAGTTTCGACCTTCAGACCACCGATTGCTCGGTCCATGGAGCAATCGATCGGTCCAAAACTGATCGATCGAAGGCTATCGACTGGTCGAAAAATTTGTATGGGGAAATTTTCCAAAGAGTTGATTTTTGGTCGAGAGCTCGGTCAATTCACCGATCGCTCGGTAAGCAACCGATCGATCGGTCATAAACACCGATCGATCGGTCTTCGTGTTTTTGCAGAAATTTCATTAAGGGTGTTATCGTCTTTTGGGCGTTTCACCATTTCCTATATAGGATTGCCCGAGCCTTTAGGACTCATTTACCCCACTTAGAGGATATTAGAGAGGAAGAGAGAAGAGAAGGATTCTCCTAACCTAGGGTTTGATTTTTGAGAAGAAATCAAAGGGTTTGTGAACCCTAGATCACCTCAAGCTTGGATTGCTTCAAGATTCCGGTTGAAGCACTCGTGGAGCACTCTCCTCAAGCTAGGGCAACATCTACACACACGTTTGCAAAGGGGGTTTCTTCCTCATATGTCAAGGTCGGTACCTCTTGCTACCCTCCTAGTTATAGCTTTTCTTTCTTCCCTTATTCTTGTATTCTTTATTTTCTTCCATCTATAAATGGATGATGAGTTGAAATGGTGAATGGTGTGAATGGAGAGGGGTGTTGGCGATTGGATGCCGTGTGAAATGATGTGATGAATGAAATGGGGAGGGCATTGTATCCATAATGAACAAACATGTATGATGTGAGCATAACCCACCTAGAAAAGCATGATTTAGGTTGAAATAAATAATGGACACACCCTATGTTTGATGAAATGCCAAGGTGAACAAAACGAATGATAAATTAAGAAAATGCATGCTTAATTACTTATGAACTTGTTAGGGCTTATGATAGTGTGAGTTCTTGTTTTCTTTAAAACGACATAAATGCTTATTGTTTAATTTGCGACATGCTATATATTGTGAAATCCCCAAATGTCATCTTTAAATTCCAATGCAAGTATGCACACGAATCCATGAGCACGACATGCATGATATGAATTTACCGAGCCTTTCAAGAACGAGGTTGAGAGGTGGGACATATCCTACGATATGTTTTACCTCACTTTTCACAAGAAAACAAGAACAAACATTTCACGAGGGGTCTCCCCTCACTAACAAGTGCATAGCATAAAGAAGGGCCTCCCTTCCCTCGCAAGTACATGCATCTCATAAAGAAGGGTCTCCCTTCCCTCTCAAGTGCATTGCATAAAGAATGGTCTCCCTTCCCTCACAAGTGCATCTCACATGGATATCTCACAAGTTACATGATCACAAGCAAGCACGCATGACATGCTTGACATGACACGATCTACAAGAATCAAGCAAGATAGACAAGACGAGTATTCAAGCACGAAAATGGTACTTTGAGTCAAGACAAGTGCATGGTGTTTCAAGGATTTTATCGGCTTTTATGAATGCAAGTATGATTATATACTGCTTTACTTTATTGTTATGATATGAATTATTCCTGCTTTATATGTGTGAATTGTTTCCTGCTCTATGTATCGCTATCTGTATGCTATGACTGTTGGTTAGTATTTGGTACACGCTAAGTATTCCATGCTCAGCCGTACGTTTATGTTGGTAGGTTCGAAGGGAGCTACTACTCCATTCGATGTCTGTGCTCCGAGCCCTTGGTTGGAAGATGAGTACGCCGAAGAACCTTTAGAGGAACCTCCAGTAGAGGGTTACCATTAGGTGGTTGTAGATTCTGAGTGATATAGCTGAGGGTGAGTTGAGAGAGATATATCCATGTATTTTGGTGGGCATGTCCGCTCTTTCTTTTGGTAGCCTTTTTGTATAAACATGGATTTACGTATGTATGTACATAGAGGTTTGGTAGACTTCCGCTGTACCATGTTAGAGTATGTTTCCGCTATTTTTATCCTCTATTGTATATGCTCTGTGGGTTTTGCAGGTTGGTTTGTCAAGTAAGTCATGTAAGCCATGATTAGTCGTCCAAGATTCACTTTAACTCTTAGGGTAGGTCTCAGGTCGCGACAAGAAGTGGTATCAGAGCTTAGGCTTTAGGTCTCTAGGGTCACTTAGAATCTAATACCACGGCTTGACAAGAGCATATGTGAGGAAACAAGTTAGGAAGGAAGTAAGTCGGAAGCGAGTTATGATCCAAGTGTAAGAGTAAACTGTAGTCTTAGTCAAAATGGTTACTACAACCAAGTACGGGTCTTAGGGACGCTAAAACACCAAAGTATAATATTATAAATACTCTGATGACTTGTTGCGATGTATATTAATATTATACAAGTAATGCCACTTGAATTATTGTGAAATGGAAATGCGATAAATTGTGATTTCATGTTAGACTCATGTGGTGCTATTGTTCTCAGGACTTTAGTCATGAGGCGGGGCACACGGGGTCGTGGGCCACACACTAGAGCTTCCTCTTCTTCACGAGATGAGGATGAGCAGCTGGACCTCTCCCAGGTCTTAGGCACTATTTCTGAGACTCTCGCCATTCTGCCGGCTTGGCAAACTATACCTTCTTCAGCGGCACCTACTCCACCGCCTACGGCTTCAGTACATCATACACCTGGGGTTGAGGCATTCAGGAGATTGAGGCCTCCACCATTCCATGGGAGTGTGGACCCTCTTGCTACGGAGGCGTGGATCCTCCAGATGGAGAAGATCTTTGTGGTCCTCTAGCCTACAGAGGAGGATAGAGTAGCATGGGTAGTTTTCATGCTAGAGGGGGAGGCACATCACTGGTGGTTGTCAGCCTTGAGGACACGAGATTTGACCATGCAGGGTCAACCTTGGACTTGGGAGGAGTTCAAGGATACTTTTTATAAGAAGTACTTTCTTGTTGGAGCACGGTAAAAGAAAGAAAGAGATTTCATCAACCTAGAGCAAGGTTCGATGACTGTGGCCGCTTATGAGGCTAAGTTCTCGGAGCTATCACGCTTCGCGACTCACATGGTTGCTACCGAGGCGATGAAAGCGAGAAGATTTGAGCAAGGGCTCAAAGATGTTATCATGGAGAAGGTTTCAGTTTTCAGACATGCTACCTACCCTGAGGTAGTAGACAAAGCCTTATTGGTCGAGGCGAATTCCGAGGCCGTGTCCAAGAAGAGGGAGTTGGCGAGAGGCCAAACCAGTAGTTCAGCACCTCTAGAGAGGCGGGCTCGTACCGGCCCTTATCAGTACACGTGACCAACGCCACCTATGAGGCCATCATATGCGTCTCCAGTTCCACGGCCGTACATACCTCAGGCACCGCGACCTCAGGCTCTTCCAGCTCCATGGCCAGTTGCACCTCAGACGGTGAGGTATGCTCCACCTCTGGCCCCTCCGACCTATACACACGAGGTCTGCACTTCGTGCGGCCGAAGGCACCCGGCAGGAGATTGCTGAAGGGCATCGGGTGGATGTTTTCATTGTGGTCACCAGGGCCATGTGATCAGGGAGTGCCCCAGTTGGCATTTACCAGGCCAGTCTCAGGGGATTAGACCCCCAGCACTCCCAGCAGGATCATATCAGGCGTCATCCCAGACTACCCGGTCTACACCTTCGCCTCGCCAGGCGGACCAGGGGCGAGTTTTTGCCTTGACAGAGGGTGATGCACTTGCATCTGACGATGTGGTGCAAGGTACGCGTTTAGAGTCATTTTGTTAGCCGCGATTGTCATGTTATGCTTTACTCCTTGTGTACGTATGTGGCGTGCTATATATCTATCTACCTATATACATATGATGTGATGCATGGATTGACGTAACTAGTTTAAATTTCAGGAACCCTACTAGTCAACGAATGTTTGGCTAGAGTGTTGATTGATACCGGGTCTACTCATTCGTTTGTCTCGCCAAGTTTTTTAGAAGGCTTTCCTGTGGAGCCTAGTCAGTTAGAACCGGAGTTAGCCATTTCGACTCCTCTCGACAAAACAGTGTTGACAAGGAAAGTGTGTCGAAATAGTGTGGTTTAAGTGGGAAGCCATGAGTTGGCGGTTGATCTAATAGTTCTTGGATTCCAAGACTTTGACGTGATATTGGGAATGGATTGGTTAGCGGCACATCATGGGCATGTAGCTTGCTTTGAGAAAATGGTACTCTTCAAGCCAGTAGAAGGAAAACCATTCCACTTTCGTGGGTTTAAAAGTAGAGATATTGCTCGTTTTGCGGTGTTGAGTTTAGCTAACCCCGAGGTAAAGGACTCATCGACTATTCCAGTTGTGAGTGAATTCCTGGATGTATTTCCAGAGGAGTTGCCAGGGTTGCCTCCAAACAGGGAGATTGAGTTTGTGATCGAGCTTGCACCAGGCACAACTCCCATTTTCAAGGCTCCATATAGAATGGCCCCGATTGAACTCAAGGAGTTGAAGATTCAGTTGGAGGAATTGCAAGGCCTTGGTTTCATTCGACCAAGTGTCTCACCGTGGGGTGCCTCGGTGTTATTTGTTAAGAAGAAGGATGGCTCGATGCGAATGTGCGTCGATTACCGACAGTTGAACAAGGTCACTATAAAGAATAAGTACCCATTGCGTAGGATTGATGACTTGTTCAATCAGTTGAAAGGAGCGAGATTTTTCTCAAAGATAGATCTTCGATTAGGCTATCACCAGTTGAAGATTAAGGCGGAAGATGTTCCCGAAACTGCTTTTCGGACTCGATACGGACACTACAAGTTCTTGGTGATGCCTTTTGGTCTCACAAATACGCCGGTAGCCTTTATGGATTTAATGAACCGGGTGTTCCGGCCATACCTGGATCGATGCGTGATCGTGTTTGTCGATGATATCTTGGTGTATTCCCAGACACGGGAAGGTCACATGCGAGACCTTCATCTTTCTTTGGAAATGCTGAGAGAGCACAAGCTGTATGCCAAACTTAGCAAGTGTGAGTTTTGGTTGGAAGAGGTGGCATTCCTAGGCCACATTGTATCCGCAGAAGGCATTTCGGTGGATCCGAAGAAGATAGAGGTAGTCATGAGTTGGGCGAGGCCCAAGAGTGTCACAGAGATACACAGCTTTCTTGGGTTGGTAGGCTACTACAAGAGATTCGTAGAGGGTTTCTCCAGCTTTACAGCACCGCTCACTTACCTGACAAGGAAGAACGCCAAGTTTGTATGGAGTGATAAGTGCGAGATCAGTTTCACGGAACTGAAGAAGAGGCTTACTACAGCCCTTGTCCTTATTGTGCCATCCGAACTTTATGGGTATGAGGTGTATAGTGATGCCTCACACGTTGGACTTGGGTGTGTACTCATGCAGCACAAGAAAGTCATTGCCTATGCATCAAGGCAATTGAAGGAGCATGAGAAGAATTACCCCACGCACGACTTGGAGCTTGCCGCAGTCATGTTTGCACTCAAGATTTGGTGACACTACCTTTACGGGGTAGAATCTATGTGTATACGGATCACAAGAGCCTCAAGTATCTCTTTTCCCAAAAAGAGTTAAATCTAAGGCAACGGCGTTGGATGTAATTTTTGAAAGATTATGATTGTACCATTCAATACCACTCGGGTAAAGCAAATGAAGTGGCTAATGCTTTGAGTAGAAGACCTCCGGGGTTATTAACATGCATGTTGGTGCAGGAATGGAAGCTACTTGAAGAATTGGCAAATCTGGACATCAGTGTGAATGACTCTGTTCGTAGTCCTATCTTGGCAAATGTCACGGTTCGGCCATACATTATAGATTTGATCCAAGAATACCAAGCCACGGATGCTAAATTGTTGGCTTTTCGGGACAAGAAAGTTGCCAAAGGTAGTGAGGACTTCTCTCTCACTAGCCGGGGTGCTATTACGTTCAAAGAAAGGTTGTGTGTTCCAGCCAATGTAGATCTTCGAAGGGTACATACTTTGGCCTAAACCTACAACTTGCCACCAAAATCCTAACCGGGACTCAGTTTTTTATGTGGTTTCTTCTAACGTGTGTATTTCAATATAATCTAAGTGTTAGAATTGGTTTCAAGGGTCTCCGAGGTCGTTTGCCCGATTTGGGCATCGAGAAGGCTGAATCCAACTTTTTAAGTATACTTTGACCTAAACCTACAACCTTCCACCAAATCTTAATCAGAGCTCGGTTTTTTATGCCATTTTTTTTAATGCGTGTATTTCAATATAACCTAAGTGTTGGATTTGTTTTTGAAGGAATCTGAGGTCGTTTGCCCGATTTGGGTACCGATAGGTCCAAAGTACCTACATTTTAAGTATACTTAGGTCTCAACCTACAAACACGCACCAAATCCAAACCGGGGGTCGGATTTCAATGCCGTTTCTTCTAACACATGTATTTCAACCCAACCTAAGTGTGTGAATTTGTTTCTATGGAATCCGAGGTCATTTGCCCTATTTGGTTACCGAGAGGCCTGGAATCCTTATATTTGAATTCCCCCACCACTTCTGGCATACCCTAAAGCTTCTGGGGGATCCTCAGTCTAAGAGGAATCCCCTGAAAGTGTCATAGTGCAACCGTAAGGGGAAAAAATCATTTTCTGAAAAATCTCCAGAATGGCGGTAAACACAGTGTTTCAAGCTTTTAAATGCTTGCTGAATTTATATCATAATATTTAATGATGAGTGTTATAAATGTAATGAAGGGAGGGTCCTATTTTATAATCTGAATATTTTGTAGACAAATAAAGAAATTGACAATAATTTCATCCATTTCTCCCTTTTTTTTTACTTATGCCCTTTTATATTTTGGGTTTGGATTTCCTTTTTGTTCCAGTAACTATACTTAGCATGTAATTGATTATTGTTGGTGAAATGTCAATACACGCCCACCTCACCATCATTACATTATAACTACTATAGAGATTGATAAACTCAAAGATTTGTTTCAGAAACTCAAGAATGCCTAATTTTTAAAAAATGGTTTAGAAATTTTAAAAATCTCCAATTTAAATTTTATGTCTGAAAGAATTATGAAACCTATTATCAGAATACCAAACTTCCATTTTTCAAATACAAAAAGGGTATGAAATCTTATTACAAAAAAGAAAAGAATGAAACCTGCAGAAAAAGTAATTCTCCATGGTGAAAATGAGAATAAACCAAAAATCAAGCAAAGAACATAGAAAGCAATGGAGGTAGGGGTAAATACATTGGTGACGTCTGTGAACACCCACCTCAATATTCTCACGGTGATATATACTTTGACTCTTTATCCTTTATTGTTCTTGTTTTGCATTAGCTGTAGAGGGGAGAAAAATAAAATGATTGGAGGCCGTTGTAAGGGGTTATAAATGATGAGAAGGATGGAAGTTGTAACATGGACGAACGCAAAGAGCAGAAGGTTTGGGGGAAATGTATTTGCATGTTGATTAACTAATGGTGACAATGAAGGAGGAGAGGCACAGAGAGAATAAAGATTGGATTAATGGAGGAAGGTGGAGGGGGGAGAGGAATTGTAGGGAAATGAATAGGAAGGGGAGAATGAACCCATTCGATGGGGAGAGAGATACAATTTACCGATGCATTGCATAATGGGAAAGCATTTATGACACTGTTATGGTCCTAAATAGATATAAGGCTTGATTTTATGTGTTCCATTAGTCCTAGGATTTTTGGGGAATTAGTTAAGTCCATATAATTTTGTATCCGAGTCAAGTTCTATGTCTCGAGTTCAAGTCACGAAAAGGGCTCCCTAGAGCAGAGTGAGAGCCAACTCTAAAAATAGAGAAAATGGTTGTCTGCCACCAGAGTGAGAGCCGACGCTGAGAGGGATACCTAGGAGAGGGCTACCTAGAGTAGAGTGTGAGTCATCCCAAGAAGGGGAAAGGGTTGCCTGCTATCAGAGTTAAAGCTACCTAGAGTGAGATCCGTCGAGGACGTCGACTGCGGAAGTGTGGTGGTCTGTTACAATCCTAAATAGATGCAAGGTTGACTTTAAACATTGCATTAGTCATAAGGCTTTTGTCGTATTAGTTAGATCTGTATTAGATTTTATGGGTGAGGATAAGAATGGATGACTCTTGTGGGAGGGAGATGGTTTGGTTGGGAGCAAAGTGGCTAGGAGACGAATAAGATGGGGGTGGAGAGATAAAGATTACAATTGTGATACAGAAGAATCTCTCTCGTATGAGGGAGGCAGTTTGGCTGAGCCCAACTAAAGAATAATAAATGAGAGGGGAGACAGTTTGGCAATGTCTAGAAAGCTCTAATTTAAGTGTGTAGGCCTATAGAAGAATTGGTGTAATAGTAAATGCCACATAGCAAAGATAAGACATCTTGAAGGTGCCCATGTGTATACCAACTGGTATATAGGAGTAGTATAGATAATTGATGAGTCCTCTTGTAGAGAGAGAATATACCCCAGGTAGGGACACAACAAAGATAGTCTACTATTATTCTAGGGGAAGGAGTGCTAGCCGTACTCTCTTCACTTTCTTACTCCCAAACTGTTGAGCCCTAGAATTTGGGTTCACTGTTCATGTGAATAGGGTAGTGAATAGTGCCCTTACATGATGTGTGTAAAGGCATAAAGCCTTCCATGGGTCCTTGGTTTGAGGAAAGTGAAGTGAAGGTTGTACGTGTGTATATTGATTCTCAAAAAAAGAGTATAAGTATACTCTAAGTATCTAAAAGTATAGGGTATAAAATAACCTAAGTGTGTTTAGAACCCCGGAAACCAATTTCATAGTGCTGTGAATAATGCTAGTGCGGGAGGCATAAAGATGTTGGAGCCTCTGATGCATGTTGGTAGGTATTGAATGATCACCTTGGTATGGAAATCTATGGGGGTAAGTCATAAGGTGTGATTAGGGTGTTAGACCCAAGGGAAAAGAATGTGAAAGCACTTTAAGTGTTCTAAGTGCGAGAAGAGGGATGTCTTCACAAAGCCTCAACTTTAAAGAGCTCTAGTTTTGTCACCACTCATCGGAATTGAGTGATTCTAATCCATTAGAAAGATATTGAAACCCTTTTCAATGTTCATGTTTAACACTTTTTTAGATTTTGAGTCAAAGATAGGTCAAATGTCAGTTTTCTGAAAACTGGTCTGCTGAAATTCTGGTCTGCTGTAATTCATCCCAGGACAAGTCAGCTTTGAGGCCCATCTAGACCATTAATACTGTAACGACCCCAAAAATCCAACAAGGCTAAAATAGGACTTTGGGATCGCCACATTACTTAACCTGCTTAAAATCCATGCATACAAGGCTTACTACACGAGTCTCCAAAAATGAGGATAATAAAATTCTGGTATATAAACTATAATCAAATAGCAAAAGTCTACGGTAAACATATACAACTCACTCTAAAACTAAAGAGTCTGATACACAACTATAAAAGTCTACCGAGCAACATCCTCTAAAAGTCTATTACAAAACTCTCTCAACTAAACAAAACATAAACTAAGAAGTATAGACACCCAAGACTCCGGCTCCTTCCTCGATGGGCTCACCTTCTCCTCCTTCCTCGATTTAAGTTTCCTCAACCCACGGCTCCGCCGTGTACTCCTGCTCTAAACCTGCCAAGACAAAAGTCCGGCTGAGTACAAAAGTACTCGGTGTATATAAAATCCAACCAACATTAATAATACACCTGCATTTAGTTAGGAACATATCCAATAACATAATAACATAATCAGAGTACGGAAGAACGTGTGCGCATATACATCATATCATCACCTTGACTCGTGTACTTGTGAGAATCTTAGACTTGGAAGACAATACACTTATGAGTTGCTTATGCTTATAAGACCACGTGCTTGGGAGATGCTTATGCTTATGCACTTATTCAGATCACACAGTAATGAGACATGCCGTTCTTAGCGGATACGGACCATGTCTAAGAATCAGGTTGACATGCCGTTCTTGGTGGATACGGACCATGTCATGCTTATGCTTATTCAGAATGTCATACATATGTCATGCTCATGCTTGTGGTCCACATGTGTGACTTGTGAGACTCTTATCTTAACATACACGTGCTTGTGTACTTAAGTGTCGAAATTAACATTCGAGTTGGTAATTGCTTAGATTCTGATCTGCCACAATGGAAACTCCACTATACTGTCCCATACCAAATAGTTAGAGAATTCCCGGTTTGAGAGATGTTCCTCTAAGTTCTTACCTTCCCGACTATCAATTTCTATGCAAATAATTAGACATACTTAACAAACAATTCACATATACATATCTTATCATAATTCATATCGTAATTCATAATCAATTTACCACCATTTCATAAGAGTATAATAGCATTTATCCTTTCAACCATTTTCACAAACACCTTGTGTATGCATAATATGAATCCATTTCCCTTCTATATTTTCAAGCATTCATCAAACCATAATTCATCCATACAATCAATTCACTATTCACATCCACATATTAATCTCATCCTCCATACATTTCCCATCCTCCATATATTCTATCCACATTTCCATCCACATTTCCATCAATAATTAGCTCACTTCATAGAAAATTTAGGGAAAATGCATTTAATCTTTATTCTATCATTTCTATCAAATTAATATTTACAAAACATTAAAATAGAGTTGATTAGGATAGTATATCGACCTTAGGAATCCTTCCCTTAGATTCAAAACGCTCCCGAGGAGATTTGGAGAAGCTTTGAGGACGATCTCCAAGCTTTCCTCTCAATCTTCTAGCAACCTCCTTCTTCTCCAAGCAACCCTCTCCCTCAAACCCTAGGTTTTCTCCCCCTTTTTGCCAAATTAGGTTAGAAATAGGTAGGATATTTTAATATTTCGAGTAGAACCCCCTATTTATAGCCCCAAGGTCTGAGAACAAAAGACCAAAAAACCCTTACTAAAATTCTGTAAAAACACAAAGAACCGAGCGATCGGTGGTTATGACCGAGCGACCTGTTCTCAACCGAGCGATCGGTGCTCTTGACCGGTCGATCGGTCAAAAAAGCACTCTCTGGAAATTTTCCCCGTACAAAATTCTAGACCAGTCGATAGATACCGATCGATCGGTTTTGGACCGATCGATTGCTACTTCTGACAGAGCGATCGGTTGCCTATAGATTTTTTGACCCGCTTTACTGTTTCGGCCATAACTTTTGACTCGTTCGTCGGATTTCGACGATTCAACTTGCGTTGGATTCGTCTTTCGAAAATGAACATTTCTGGCATTTTAGAATTTCTAAATTCCACTTAATTAATAGACTAAATTATCCCCAAAGTTGACTGATCTGTATTTTCATCAGATAAAACCCACCATTGACTTGGCTTAAACTCAAAATAAGGAAAAACATTAAACATGAACTTCGAAGAGGGTTCCCACACCTTTCTAATGGTTCAAGAATCACTCAATTCCAGTAAACGGTGCCAAAACTAGAGCTTCCTAAAGTTTAGGGTGTGATATGACATCCCTCCGTTACAAGTTTGATTAAGCCTAGTTTACACCGCACCAAATATATATATAATACAATAAACATCAAAACATCACAAAGACTATAATACCCCTAATACAATGAAGTAAAAACATGAAAAAGATTCGGGGTCTCTACATCTTCCCCTCCTTAAAAGAATTTCGTCCTCGAAATTACGTACCTTAGGTGAATAAATGTGGGTACTTTTCGCGGACTTCGGCTTCTCTCTCCCAAGTAGCCTCTTCTCTAGAGTGATGCTCCCATTGCAAGAGCACAAGAGGAATGACCATTGAACGCAAAACTTGCTCTTTCCGGTCCAAAATTCGAGCTGGTTGCTCTACTAGAGTCAAATTTTCCCGAATTTCCAACGGTTCCAAATGAATGACATGTGAAGGATCAGCAATGTACTTCCTCAACATAGAGATGTGAAAGACATTATGCACACCTTCCATGTGAGGTGGTAAGGTGACCCGATAAGCAACTTCCCCGACTCAGTGATGATCTCAAAAGGACCCATATATCTCAGACTGAGCTTGCCTCGCTTGCCGAATCTCATCACCCCCTTCGTAGGTGAGATCTTTACAAACAAAAAATCTCCAACTTGGAACTCAAGATCTCTCCTCCGAGTATCGGCATAGCTCTTTTGTCTACTCTGAGCTGCCTTCAACCTCTCCCTGATCAACTGAACTCTATCCGCAGTCTGACCAATGAGCTCGGGACCCAAAAGCTTCCTCTCACCAACTTCGTCCCAACACAAAGGTGAACGACAACTCCTCCCATAAAGTGCCTCAAACGGTGCCATCTGAATGCTAGCTTGATAGCTGTTGTTGTAGGCAAACTCAACCAACGGCAAGTGATCAACCCAACTACCCTGAAAGTCTAACATGCAAGCTCGTAGCATGTCCTCTATGACACTCTCTCAGTTTGCCCATCTGTCTGTGGATGAAATGCCGTACCAAAATCCAAATGGGAACCCATAGCATACTGAAAACTCTTCCAAAACTTGGAAGTAAATCTCGGATCTCGATCGGAAACAATGCTAACTGGCACTCCATGCAAACGGACTATCTCCTTGATATAGAGGTTAGCCAATTGATTGAAATTGAAAGTGGTCCGATATGGAAGAAAATGAGCTGATTTAGTCAATCGGTCAACCACAACCCAAATGGCATCAAAGTTCTTGGCCGTCTTTGGCAAACCAACAACAAAATCCATGGAGATATTTTCCCACTTCCACTCAAGAATAGGAAGAGACTGAAGAAGTCCTGCCGGCCTCCTGTGTTCGGCCTTCACCTGCTGACACACCAAACACTTGGATACAAAGGTAGCCACATCTTTCTTCATACCTTTCCACCAGAAATACTTCTTAAGGTTCTGGTACATCTTAGTACCTCCCGGATGCACGGTGTACTTGGACTTGTGTGCTTCATCTAGAATCCCCCTTCTTAAATCCTCATCATCCGGAACACAAAGTCTACCCTTGAAACAAACTCCACCATCCCTCCAAGAGAAATCCTCAAACCCGTTGTTAACCGACTTATTCATAGCAGCGTGCAATTCTCCATCATTCCACTGCAGGTCTTTAATCCTGTTCAATAAGGTTGGCCTGACCATAATGTTAGCCAACAAGGCTCCAGATGCTCCCACACTGAAACCCGCATCGAGGCTAGACACCTCTTCTAGTAACTTCTATTCTTGGACCATCAAGTGTGCCAAGAACCCAGTAGGTCTCCTACTTAGCGCATCTGCCACTAGATTCGCTTTCCCCGGGTGGTACAGGATAGAACAATCATAATCCTTGAGGAATTCCACCCAACGACGCTGCTTCAAATTCAGCTCTTTCTGCGAGAATAAATACTTTAGACTTTTGTGGTCTGTGAAAACTTCAAACTGCGCACCGTACAAATAATGTCTCCAGATCTTAAGAGCAAAAACCAAGGCTGCAAACTCCAAATCATGGGTAGGATAGTTCTTCTCGTGGTCTTTCAACTGCCGAGAAGCATAGGCAATCACAATCACCTTCCCGTGTTGCATAAGAACACAACCTAACCCAATGAGTGAGGCAATCACTATACACCACAAAACCTTCACTACCCGATGGAACAGTCAAGATCGGAGCGGTGGTGAGACGTTTCTTCAACTCAAGAAAACTCTTCTCACATTTCTCATTCCACTCGAATCTAGCGTTCTTTCGAGTTAGATGAGTAAGCGGAGCTGCCAAACTGGAAAATCCTTCTACAAATCTTCGATAATATCCAGCTAGGCCCAAGAAACTTCGAACCTCTGTAACACTCTTTGGCCTTCCCCATCCTTCCACTGCTTCTATCTTAGCAGGGTCAACTAAAATCCCCTCTTTTGACACAACATGGCCTAGAAATGCTACATTTTCTAGCCAAAACTCGCACTTGCTAAGCTTAGCATATAGCTTATGCTCACGAAGTGTCTTCAGGGTGATCCGGAGATGCATCTCATGCTCTTTCTGTGTCCTGGAGTACACTAAAATGTCATCCACAAACACGATCACAAAGCGGTCCAGAGTCGGCTTGAAGATCCTGTTCATGAGATCCATGAATGCTGCCGGGGCATTTGTCAAACCGAACGGCATGACTAAGAATTCAAAATGCCCATATCTGGTCCTGAAAGCAGACTTAGGCACATCTTCCACCTTTATCTTCAGCTGATGGTAGCCCGACTTCAAATCAATCTTGGAAAAATACGTAGCTCCTTGCAACTGATCAAACAAGTCATCGATCCTAGGTAAAGGATATTTGTTCTTGATAGTGACCTTGTTCAGTTGCCGATAGTCGATGCACATCCTCATCGAACCATCCTTCTTCTTCACAAACAACACTGGAGCTCCCCAAGGTGATACACTTGGGCGGATAAATCCAAGACCAAGCAATTCATCAATCTACTCCTTAAGCTCTTTCAACTCTGCTGGAGCCATTCTATATAGCGCTTTAGAGATGGGTGCCGTACCCGGAGCCAACTCAATTGCAAACTCTACTTCTTTAGGAAAGACATCCATGAATTCCTCTACAACAGGGATACTTGAGGAATTTGGTGCTTCCGAGGTAGTAAGACTCCATGCCGCAAAACGAGCTAAGTCTTTCTTCTTCAACCCTTGGAAACAGAAAGAAGGCTCACTGATTGGTCTAAAGTTGACTACCTTCCCAAAACAGTCAACATGCCCATGGTATTTGGAGAGCCAATCCATGCCTAGTATGACGTCGAAGTCTTGAAACTCAAGGACAATCAGATCAGCCGGCATCTCTCTCTGACCTACTTGAATGTCGCAATCTCGATAGACCTTATCAGTGATGACTGAACTACCGACAGGAGTAGTGATAGACAATTCACGATCTAACAGACTTGGCTCCATCGGAAACTCTCGTGCAAAACTAGGTGTAACGAAGGAGTGAGTAGAACCAGTATCGATCAAAACATGAGCGAGAAAATCATTTATCAACAATGAGCCTGAATTAATACACAAAGCTAATTTGTCAAATCATGAATACATACATGCATCTTACATCATACCACATAACATTTAATATTACACACATCGCATCAGAACAATATTTTAATTGACTAAAACACAATTAAACGTACCCTGCACAACGTCGTCGGACGCCTGTGCATCCCGCTCCGAGGTAGCAAACACTCGACCTTGAGCTGGCTGGCGAGGCTGTTGAGGTCTAGGACCCTGTGGTGGCCTCTGCTGTGTGGACTGCCTACCTGGGGGCCTGAATCCCTATGGCTGAGTCGACTGAAGCCCCTGCTGAATGCGGAGTGGGCAATCTCGGATCCGGTGTGAGACCTCTCCACAATGGAAACAACCTCCAGTAATTGCCCTACACTCTCCCACTCTATGCCTCTTTCTGCACTGGCTGCATGCATCATACAACTGGGTACCAGCAGTAGGCGGAGCCACCTGAGATGCTTGAGGGGCTGCCTGAGTAGGCCTCTGATATGGGGTAGGTCTAGCAATGGGCATAGGACCTGCTATCCTCGACCTCTTGTCCTGGGGGACAAACCTGCTTGCTTGCATCTTGTCCCTCTTCTTCAAAAATTCCTGTGAATTCTTCTCAGCTATCAAGGTGCGCTGATACACCTCTCTACATGTTTCGAGTTGAAGTATCGAAACCTTCTCCCGGATAAAATCCTTCAAGCCTCGCTCAAACCTCTTTGCCTTCATTCTCTCCGTAGCAATCAAGTGAGGAGTGAACCTAGAAAGCTCTACAAACTTGGCCTCATACTCGGCCACTGACATCCTCCCTTGCTCCAAGGTAGAGAATTCAATCTCCTTCTGATCTCTCACAAACACCGGGAAGTATCTCTCGTAGAAGATGTCGAGGAACTCTCCCCAAGTCCACTCTTGTCCGGCTCGTACCTCATTCCTCTGCCTAGATGCTGCCCTCCACCAATGTTCCACTTCACCTTCCATGACGAAGGAGGCCCATTTCACCCTCTACTCATTGGTGGCCTCAAGCACGAAGAAAATCTTCTCTAGTTGCATGATCCATAACTCGGCAACTGAGGGATCCGTACTACCATAGAAGGCTGGAGGACTCATCCTCCTAAAAGCTTCCACTCCATTGTGACGGGGTGGGTGAACATCAATCTGCCTCTCTTGCCTAGCTTGACCAGCTGCTAGTAATGCAGTTTGCTGAGCCATAATTTCAGCCTGCCTCTCCATAGCTGCAGCAATAGCTTCCATGGCCCGACCCACATTCGCCTGGGGGGTACCGTCTAGGGTATCCCCATCAGTCACACTGCCTCCTCCATTCCTATTATTTCTTCCACCCCTTCTCATGCTTACAATCTTGAGAAGAAGAAAACAATCTATTTAGAACACACTCACATAAATTCCTAAGTCTAAGCTTAATCAAAACTCAATCCTCAACAATTTTAAAGTCCTGAACTCGATGTTGCTTCCCTAAGATTCACATCTTCCTATACCCTACACTTAATACCTTAGCCCTAAGGACTCTAATGCCTTGAGCTCTGATACCACCTCTGGTATCAGACTCGAAGTGACATAACATGACTCCTACTAAGAGGACAACTTAGCCCAAGGGAACCTAATACCTTGAGCTCTGATACCACCTCTGTAACGACCCCAAAAATCCAACAAGGCTAAAATAGGACTTTGGGATCGCCACATTACTTAACCTGCTTAAAATCCATGCATACAAGGCTTACTACACGAGTCTCCAAAAATGAGGATAATAAAATTCTGGTATATAAACTATAATCAAATTGCAAAAGTCTACGGTAAACATATACAACTCACTCTAAAACTAAAGAGTCTGATACACAACTATAAAAGTCTACCGAGCAACATCCTCTAAAAGTCTATTACTGTAGCACCCCAGACTTTTTCATCTTTAATGAATACCACCTTCGTAGCTAATTGGCCGTTTTTATAGTCTAATTAATAAATAAGGGAGAAATCGGAAATTCCGAAACATCAGAAATGTGCGTTTTCGAAAGACGAACCCAACGCAAGTTGAATCGTCGAAATCCGACGAGCGAGTCAAAAGATATGATCAAAACAGTCCAGACATACAGAGCACCGATCGCTCGGTAGCTATCGCACGGTCAGAAATTTTGTATGGGGAAATTTTCCAGAGAGTGAGTTTTTAACCGATCGATCGGTCATAAACACCGATCGCTCGGTAGGCAACTGATCGATCGGTCATAACCACCGATCGCTCGGTCTTCGCGTTTTTTTTTGCAGAAATTTCAGTAAGGGCGTTTTCGTCTTTTGGGTGTTAAACCCTTACCCATAAGGGTTTGCTCGACCCTTTGAGGCCTCACTTACAACATTTGAGAGATTTGGGAGATAAGAGAGAAGAGAAAAGGGTTTCCTAAACCTAGGTTGCTTTTGGAGAAGAAATCAAAGGGGTGAAGACCCTAGATCGTCCCCAAGCACGTTTTCTTCACGATTTCAACTCAAGCTCGTGTGGAGGTGCATTCTCCAAGCTAGGGCAGCACTCACTCACGTTTTGAAAGAGGTTTCTTCCCCCAACTCAAGTCCCCTTCAAGCAAAGGCTTCCTCCTTCCAAATAGAGCTTCTATTTCAAGGTTTCTTCAAGATCAAACCTTGATCTAAGGTTAGTACACCCTACTAACTTACCCTAGCAATAAATCTAGGTTTTCCTTATGAAATGTGATTTATGCTATTATGTTTGCCTCCCATATGAAATGTATCATCTCCAATGAACCTAAATAAGATAAGAAAAAGGTATGGATGTGTGTGGGTGTTGATGTGGCGATTGGATGCCGAGGTGTATGTTGGGTGATGTTTGTGATGGAAATGGTGGATGGGTACTTTACCAATAATGAACATACCTTGATTTTTGGATGGAAAGTAGGCACTAAAAAGAAGAAGATGAACCATTAAGGAACCTTGCATGCTATGTGTTTGACAAAATGCCTAAACTAGGAATAAATGACATAAATGAAGAAAATGAAAGTAGACCTTATGCATGTGTTCTTATGAAGGATGAACTATTCAAATGTCACGTAGATTACTCAAATTCCTATATTGTAGCACCCCGGACTTTTTCATCCTTAATGAATAGCACCTTCGTAGCTAATTGGCCATTTTTGTAGTCTAATTAATAAATAAGGGAGAAATCGAAAATTCCGAAACATCAGAAATGTGCGTTTTCGAAAGACGAACCCAACGCAAGTTGAATCGTCGAAATCCGACGAGCAAGTCAAAAGATATGGTCAAAACAGTCCAGACATACAGAGAACCGATCGCTCGGTCCAGTCAGCGATCGATCGGTCCATAACCGATCGATCGGTAGCTATCGCGCGGTCAGAAATTTTGTATGGGGAAATTTTCCAGAGAGTGAGTTTTTGACCGGTCGATCGGTCATAAACACCGATCGCTCGGTAGGCAACCGATCGATCGGTCATAACCACCGATCGCTCGGTCCGCGCGTTTTGCAGAAATTTCACTAAGGGCATTTTCGGCATTCGGGTGTTATACCCTTTCTTATATAGGATTGCCCGAGCCTTTAGGGCTCATTCTCAACCCTTAGAGTCTTTTGAGAGATAGAGAGAAAGGAGAAGGTTTTCCTAAACCTAGGGTTTCCATTTTGAAGAGAAATCAAAGGGGTTTGAGACCCTAGATCATCCTCAAGTCTATTTTCTCCAAGTCTCGGCTCAAGCTCGTGTGGGGCACTCTCCTCAAGCTAGGGCAGCAACTCACGGTCGTTTTGGAAAGGGGGATTTCTTCCTCACTTGATCAAGGTCGGTACTTCTTACTACCCTCCTAGTTATAGCTTCTCTTTTCCTTTATTTCTTCTTGTTTCCCTTCACATATATATGTGTTATGAGATTGGTGGTATGAATGGTGAATGGAGATGGATGTTGGCGAATGGATGCCGTGTGGATGATGTGATGAACGAATGGGAAAGGGCATTGTACTAATAATGAACATACAAGTGTGATGTGAGCATAACCCACCTAGAAAAGCATGATCTAGGTTTAAGTGAATAATGAACACACCCCATGTTTGATGAAATGCCAAGGTGAACAAAATAAATGATAAATTAAGGGAACCTACGCTTGATTGCTCTTTAAATTGTTAGGGTTCATGATAGTGTGTTTCCTACATTTCTTAAAATGCGTAGATTATTACTCACTTAAATTGCTAATGGCTATGCTTTGTGAATTACCCCAAATTGCTAAATTTAATTCCAAATGCAAGTATGCACACGATCTCACGAGCACGCATGAAATAACGTGATTTACCGATGTTTTAAGTATGGGGCGTAGAGGTGGGGCATATCCTAAGATATATTTCACTTCGTTTTTGACAAGGGCAAGACAATCATGCATTTCATAGGGAAAGGTCTCCCATCCCCTCGCATGACATGCATAGCATCGCATGACACGCATAGCATAGCATGGCATGACACGCATAGCATAGCATCACACATCACGCATGGAAGCTAGTTGCGACGGGCTATGAACGGCAACTAGGCATTCACATTCTGCATGGATGCTAGTTGCGACGGGCTATGAACGGCAACTAGGCATACCCATCTGCATATAGGGTACTAGTTGTGACGGACTATGAACGGCAACTAGGCATGTGAACATGTTTAAATTATGAACAAGCAAGCATGATACTCGCATGACACGCATGACATGACATGACACGCATGATATGACAAGATAAGACAACATAACAAGTTTCAAGCACGGAAATGGTATTTTCAAGTCAAGTCAAGTGCACGATGTTTTCAAGAGGTTTCATCGGCTTTCTACGAAATACAAGCATGATTATAAATTGTTTTGCTTCCTTGTATGATATAAATTGTTCATGTTCTATATATGCAACTTGCTTCCTCCTTTATGTATGCTATCTGTATGCTATGACTATTGGTTAGTGCTTAGTACCCGCTGAGTATTCCATGCTCAGCCGTACTTCTTATGTCGGCAGGTGACGGCGGAGCAGCTGCTCCATTTGATATCTGTGCTCCGAGTCCATGGGTGGAGGAGGAGTACGTCGAGGAGCCTTTTGAGGAACCTCTAGTAGAGGGTTACCATTAGGTGGTTGTAGATTCTGAGTGGATTAGCTGTGGGTGAGATGAGAGATTATATCCATGTATTTTGGCGGGTCTGTCCGCACTTTCTTCTGGTTACTTTTTGTATAAACTTGGACCATATGTATATACTTAGAGGTTTGTTAGACTTCCGCTGTGTTTTATAGTTATGTTTCCGCTATAATGTCCTCTATTGTATATGCTCTGTGGGTTTTTGCAGGTTGGTTTGTCAAGCAAGTCATGTAAGTCATGATCGAGTCGTCCAAGATTCACTCTAACTCCTAGGGTGGGTTTTGGGTCGCTACATATATGGTTATACTGTGGATTGAATTGCTATACACTACTCTTCATGTCACATTGTCATCATGATATTACAAGTGTTACACACACCACACATGCATGCATGAAACCGGGTTTTTTTTCCAAGATTGTATTTGTATATGAAATGAATCAAGAACATGACAAGGAGGTTGGTAGCCCAAGGAAGGGTGCTAGCCTCTGGCTCACAAGTGAAATGCAAGAGAGAACATGACAAGGAGGTTGGTAGCCCAAGGAAGGGTGCTAGCCTCTGGCTCACAAGAGAAATGAAACAAGAACATGACAAGGAGGTTGGTAGCCCCAGGAAGGGTGCTAGCCTCTGGCTCACAAGTGAAATGAATCAAGAACATGACAAGGAGGTTGGTAGCCCCAGGAAGGGTGCTAGCCTCTGGCTCACAAGTGAAATGAAACAAGAACATGACAAGGAGGTTGGTAGCCCAAGGAAGGGTGCTAGCCTCTGGCTCACAAGAGAAATGGAACAAGAACATGACAAGGAGGTTGGTAGCCCAAGGAAGGGTGCTAGCCTCTGGCTCACAAGTATACAAGTCAAGAACAAATCAAGACATGAAATACAAGACAAGACACGATACACATACATGATTTGACCGAGACACGAAAAGGGTTTCCGAGACATGAGTTTTACCGAGGTTTTTGCATTCATACACGCATGTCAAGATATGGCTATGTATCTTATGCTTTCACTATTGCTTTAAATTAATATCTTGTATTGCTCACTGTTGTTATGCTTTCGCTATTGTTATGGTTAGCTAGTAGTTTGTACTCGCTGAGTATTCCATGCTCAACCGTACTTTTATGTCGGCAGGTACTGTGGATGTCCTCGACCCCGAGCCTTGGGTCGAGGAGGAGTATGTAGAGGAGAGGGAGCCACCTATCCCATGGCAGTCTCAGGAGGATGGGGACTTGGATGTGTGGCCATACCTCGACTACTGTTGAGAGGAGAGGGTTAGAGAGTTCCTTTTTGTATTTTGATAGGTGGGCATGTCCACCTTTACTTTGATTGTATTTGGCATATGTTAACTTGGAATACTATTTGGAGTTATAGAAGAAAAGAAAAAGTTGGCTTATGCTTCCGCACTTATGTTTAGTTTCCGCGCTCTGATTTTCATTGAATTATATTATGTTTAGCCTCTTGCATTACAGGATGGTTTGACAGGTACACGTAGTCACCTCTAAAGTATCCCTTAACTCCTAGGGGGTATTTTGGGGCGTGACAATTACAAAACTCTCTCAACTAAACAAAACATAAACTAAGAAGTATAGACACCCAAGACTCCGGCTCCTTCCTCGATGGGCTCACCTTCTCCTCCTTCCTCGATTTAAGTTTCCTCAACCCACGGCTCCGCCGTGTACTCCTGCTCTAAACCTGCCAAGACAAAAGTCCGGCTGAGTACAAAATTACTCGGTGTATATAAAATCCAACCAACATTAATAATACACCTGCATTTAGTTAGGAACATATCCAATAACATAATAACATAATCAGAGTACGGAAGAACGTGTGCGCATATACATCATATCATCACCCTGACTCGTGTACTTGTGAGAATCTTAGACTTGGAAGACAAGACAATACACTTATGAGTTGCTTATGCTTATAAGACCACGTGCTTGGGAGATGCTTATGCTTATGCACTTATTCAGATCACACAGTAATGAGACATGCCGTTCTTGGCGGATACGGACCATGTCTAAGAATCAGGTTGACATGGTGTTCTTGGCGGATACGGACCATGTCATGCTTATGCTTATTCAGAATGTCATACATATGTCATGCTCATGCTTGTGGTCCACATGTGTGACTTGTGAGACTCTTATCTTAACATACACGTGCTTGTGTACTTAAGTGTCGAAATTAACATTCGAGTTGGTAATTGCTTAGATTCCGATCTGCCACCATGGAAACTCCATTGTACTGTCCCATACCAAATAGTTAGAGAATTCCCGGTTTGAGAGATGTTCCTCTAAGTTCTTACCTTCTCGACTATCAATTTCCATGCAAATAATTAGACATACTTAACAAAAATTTCACATATACATATCTTATCATAATTTATATCGCAATTCATAATCAATTTACCACCATTTCATAAGAGTATAATAGCATTTATCCTTTCAACCATTTTCACAAACACCTTGTGTATGCATAATATGAATCCATTTCCCTTCTATATTTTCAAGCATTCATCAAACCATAATTCATCCATACAATCAATTCACTATTCACATCCACATATTAATCTCATCCTCCATACATTTCCCATCCTCCATATATTCTATCCACATCCAATCCACATTTCCATCCACATTTCCATCAATAATTAGCTCACTTCATAGAAAATTTAGGGAAAATGCATTTAATCTCTATTCTATCAGTTCTATCAAATTAATATTCACAAAACATTAAAATAAAGTTGATTAGGATAGTATATCGACCTTAGGAATCCTTCCCTTGGATTCAAAACGCTCCCGAGGAGATTTGGAGAATCTTTGAGGACGATCTCCAAGTTTTCCTCTCAATCTTCTAGCAACCTCCTTCTTCTCCAAGCAACCCTCTCCCTCAAACCCTTGGTTTTCTCCCCCTTTTTGCCAAATTAGGTTAGAAATAGGTAGGGTATTTTAATATTTCGAGTAGAACCCCCTATTTATAGCCCCAAGGTCTGAGAACAAAAGACCAAAAAGCCCTTACTAAAATTCTACAAAAACACGAAGGACCGAGCAATCGGTGGTTATGACCGAGCGACCTGTTCTCAACCGAGCGATCGGTCAAAAAAGCACTCTCTGAAAATTTTCCCCATACAAAATTCTAGACCAGTCGATAGATACCGATCGATCGGTTTTGGACCGATCGATCGCTACTTCTGACCGAGCGATCGGTTGCCTATAGATTTTTTGACCCGCTTTACTGTTTCGGCCATAACTTTTGACTCGTTCGTCGGATTTCGACGATTCAACTTGCGTTGGATTCGTCTTTCGAAAATGAACATTTCTGGCATTTTAGAATTTCTAAATTTCACTTAATTAATAGATTAAATTTTCCCCAAAGTTGACTAATTTGTATTTCCATCACATAAAACCCACCATTGACTTGGCTTAAACTCAAAATAAGGAAAAACATTAAACATGAACTTCGAAGAGGGTTCCCACACCTTTCTAATGGTTTAAGAATCACTCAATTCCAGTAAACGGTGCCAAAACTAGAGCTTCCTAAAGTTTAGGGTGTGATATGACATCCCTCCATTACAAGTTTGATTAAGCCTAGTTTACACCACACGAAATATATATATAATACAATAAACATCAAAACATCACAAAGACTATAATACCCCTAATACAATGAAGTAAAAACATGAAAAAGATTCGGGGTCTCTACAAATACGTCATAATTAGGATTTTTCCATTAGATAGAAAGTTGTTCCCCATTGAATGAAGAGTCCAACGCAAGTTGAATCGCCTAAATACGATAGGCGAGTAAAAAGTTATGGTAGAAACAACAAGCGAGGGCAGGGGGAGAAATAGCCTAGCTGTTCGAACGGACTGGAGGCCGTTTTGTGCCATTCGAACGACCATGAAGGCCATTCAAATGCTCTGTAGACATTCTGCCTTGTTGCCGACCTTGTGAGATATTTTAAGGGTGTTTGGGTCTTTGGCCAAAACCCAAACACCTATATAAAGGTCATTTCGTGGCCTTGGGGTTTCACAAACTCTCTAAGCAAATTTTGAAGGGATTTTGAGACAGAAAGAAAAGTGAAAAGAAGGAAGGAAGCAAGGGTAGTTTGTTTTTGTGTTGAGCAACTAAGTGAAGTGCGATTTTCACTTCCACGAAGTCTTCATCAAGCTCGTTTCTCATTCCACAAGTGTAAAAGATTTCTTTTAAGGTAGATACATTCTACTAAATTGTTTTGCTATGAATTGTTAATGAATAAGTAGGTTTTGAATTGTGTTCTTAATGGAAATTGGGTTAGTTAAACATGTTTTTGATTTTTGTATAAGTATAAGTAGTTATAAGTATTGAAAAGAAAGGTTTTGCTCCAATAATAGTTTTGATTCAAAGTATTGTTTGGTTTAAAGTATGAGTTTTGCTCAACGATTGTTTTAACTCAAAGATAGGTATTTTTTTCAAAATATGGCGTTTTGGCTCAAAGAAGGATTTTGATCAAAGCATGGATGTTTCTCAAAGTATTGTTTTGGTCAAAAGTGTAGAGCCCTGAAACTTTTGTTCATGTATTGGATCTTGTTCCAAGGCTTTACGCATTTGTAATCTTCCATTTTCTATGAAATGAGAATTTGGAAATCTTGTGTGGCCTTAATTAATTCTTAAGATGATGTGTTCTAGTATTAAAAAGGTCTTAGGAATATTCATGGGTGTCGAAATGGAAGTGGAAAGGGTTCTAAGTGTTAAGAAGGGGAATGTCTTAACATTACCCTCAACTTGAAGAAGCTATAGTTTTGTCACTGCTTATCTGAATCAAGTGATTCTTGAATTTTTGGAAAGTTATTGGAACCCTCTTTGAGGCTCATGTTGATCACTTTTCTAGATTTTGAGTCGGGGTGGAGTTAAAAGTGGGATTTCCGAAGTCGGATTGCTGAAAATCTGAGTTCCTGAAATCGATTTTCGGACTAGTTGGCTTTAGAGCCCATTTAGGTCATTAAAACCTCAAAATTAGGATTTCTCTATTAGAAACAAAATTGTTCCCCTTCGAAAGATGAGTCCAACGCAATTGAATTATCAAAATTTGATAAGCGAGTCAAAATTTATGGCCGAAATACCAAAGCGAGAAAAATCTGAAAACTTTCTATTAGAATTAGAAACGATCGTAAATGACCTACGAACGATCGTAAAGTGCTGAAAATGCTGAAAACTCACTAGAAAGCCTACGATTGATCATAGGAAGCCTACGAACGATCGTACAGTCCCAGAAACTCTGAAAAATCATTGTCAAGTTTACGATCGATCGTAGATATGCTACAAACGATCGTAGACGCATGACCCAAACTTTTTGTGCGGGATTTTGAGGGTTATTACCCTTTGCCTATAAATAGGGCTTCCATTTGGGCGTTTTTGACTTACCCTAAACCTAGAAAGATTAAGAGAAGGATTGAGAGAGAGAGAAAGGGAGGAAAGATTTGGGGAATTCCAAGAGGGGTTGTGGATTGAAGATCAAGTGGAGCATCCCTCAAGTAAAGATCACCTTCCTTCTCAAGTGTTGCCTTGTTCCTCAAGTTTGGGGTTTCCCAAGCCAAGGGAGTTTTCTTCAAGATCAATTGTTGATCCTCATGGTTAGTACACCCTCCTAACTAGCTTAGTAATAACCTAGGTTTCTCTTCTAAAAATGATGATATTGATATTGTGTTTTCCATTTTTCTTGAGTTACACTACCTAAAAATAAACAAGATAAGTGGAATGAATGTGGATGTGTGGGGTGAATGGTTGAGACGATTGGATGCCATGTTTGTGATGAATGTTGGGTGATGGAAAATGGTGGAAGGGCATTGTAGACATAATGAACATATGTGTAATGTTTGATGAAATGCACGAACTTAAGAACTCGAATAAATGGTTTGAATAAGTTACACACCAAGTGTTTGATGAAACACACAAATGAGAAATTACCAAATTTAAAGAATAATAATGCAAGTATGAATTGAGTAACCTTTCGTAAAGTGTTAACCTTGATGCAATGCTTTATATACTTGTCAAATGTCTCATGTTTTATTAAGAATTGAAATGACATATGCCACTCCTTTAGTTGTTCATGTCACCATGATCATCACAAGTGCTACACACACACACGCATGCATGCATAAACCGGGTTTTTCGAAATGTATAAGTATATATATATATAAACAAACGCAAAAAAGACATGTGATTTTATGACATGAAGGATAAAGCTGGACATCGGGCCGGTCAAGGGTAGGGCATATGGCAAGATATGCCATACCTAGCTCACAAGTGAACAAGTTGATAAAGCTAGACAGAGGGCCGGTCAACGATGTTGGTGTACCGCTTTTCTATTCCGCTGAAGGATACTTACGTATCCGGCTCACAAGTTGCTTTCTAATCATGTTTCGTTGAAGGATACTTATGTATCCGGCTCACAAGTCACTACAAGGGGCACTAACATCTGGCTCACAAGTAAACATGTTAAGGCAAGTCAAGATATGACAAGACAAGCGTGATTCCAAACAAGAACAAGCAAGATAAGTCTGATTCCTACGAGACAAGAACACGTTTTAAACATGACAAGCAAGTTTGAAAAACACGAAAAGCTATTTTCAAGAATAAGTCATTATTTCTATGTAGGGGTTTTATCGGAGTTTTTGGCATTATTCCATGCATGTCACGATCATAGTATTTCTTTAAATTATTGATCTTGCATTGCTTCAATTATTGATTGTGTAATATTTTAAATGCTGATGTTATGAACTGAAATGTGTTAATACTATCGTAGTCGTTATTGTTATTGTTAGCTAGTAGCTTGTACTCACTGAGTATTCCATACTAAGCTGTACTTTCATGTCGGCAGGTTCGGAGGGTGCCTTCGACCCCGAGCCTTGGGTTGAAGAGGAATACATGGAAGAGAGAGAGCCACCTATCCCAATGCAGACGCAGGTAGATAGAGATCTAGATGTGTGGCCGTATTTCGATTAATGTTGAGCTGAGTGACTGTGAGAGTTTCTTTTGTATTTTGATAGGTGGGCATGTCCACCTTTATCTTGATACGTTTTGTATAGAACTTGGAATACCGACCATGGTTATAGAAAAGAAAATGTTGGTTTATGCTTCCGTATTTTTATGAGCTTCCGTACTTTGTTTCATATTTCTATTTTATTATGATTAGCCTTATTCATCACAGGATAGTTTGGCAGGTATGTATAGTCACACCTAAAGTATCCCTTAACTCTTAGGGGGTAGTTTGGGGCACGACAGAAGTGGTATCAAAGCCTAGGCATTAGAGTCCCTAGGGTCACTTAGTGCTTGATACCATGATTGAACAAGACAATTGAGTCATTCTAAAGAGTCGTATTCCAAGTATAGACTAATGATTTAGTCTTAGTCCATAACCAGTTGAAACCCAACCGAACTTAGGGTCCTACGCTAGGAAGACAAATTGTATGTTATATTGTTGATGAGTATGCATACATTTATTGTTAGAAACTTAACCAATATTAAGTGATTGTGGAATTGATTATTGGAATTGTTGTTAAATGTGTATCCAAGTTAGACTCATGTTGCACTATCGTCCACAGGAAATAATCAAGAGACGAGGTGCACGGGGTCGTGGATACAACACAAGAGGTAACGGAAGTGATGCTCCTTTTGGTGATGAGCAACCTGACTTTATTCAAGCTTTTGCATCAATAACCGAGACTTTGGCGATGCTAGCGGCTAGGCAACCTACTGCTCCTCCTCCTACTGGCACACTTATAGCTGCTCCTCCAAATCGAGCACAAGTAGGAATAGAGGCTTTCCGGAGAATGAGGCCTCTAGTCTTTTGTTGGAGTATTGATCTGTTAGCTGCCAAAGCATGGATCCGGAAACTCGAAAAGATATTCTTAGTGTTGTCGCCTACCGTGGCAGAGAGGGTCACTTGGGCCACCTTTATGCTTGAAGGTGAGGCTGACCATTGGTGGAAGTTTGCGGTAAGGACCCGGGATTTGACCCGACAGGGTCAAGAATGGACTTGGGGAGAGTTCTTGGACGTCTTCTACAAGAAATACTTCCCGATGGGAATGAAGGAGAAGAAAGAAATTGAGTTCATTACCTTGGAGCAATGTAATATGTATGTGGCCGCTTATGAGGCAAAATTCTCGAAACTATCTAGATTCGCTCCTCATATGATAGCTACTGAGGCTATGAAGGCCCTGAAGTTTGAAAGTGGGTTGAAGGCCTACATCAGGGACCGAGTCTCGATGTTTAGACATGAGACTTATGCGGAGGTAGTGGACAAGATTCAGCTAGCCAAGTCTAATTTCGAGGAGTTCTTCAAGAGAAGAGAAATAGTAAGAGGCCAGTCCAGTAGTTCTGGGGAGAAGAGAGCTAGGACCACTTCATACCAGCCTGCAGGGCCAGCACAGTCGCAGAGGTTGTACTCGGCACCTCATTCTACTCGCCCTTTTGTGCCACCGGCAGTACACCCGGCTACTACACAAGCTCCTAGCCCCGCAATGTCTCAGGCCATAGGATATGCGCCCTCCACATACTCATTCGAGCCTTGTAATTATTATAGTAGGAGGCACTTGACCGGAGATTGCCGGAAGATTTATGGAGGTTGTTTTCACTGTGGTGACCAAGGCCACATGATCAGAGATTGTCCTTGCTGTCAAATGCTGGCTCAGTCTCAAGGGAGTAGGCCCTCGATTAAGCAATCATCTCAGCAGAGCTCGTCACTGGCATCGAGGGTCTCCTAGTCTACCCGGCCGCCTTGTCAAGCAACTCAAGGCCGAGTCTTCGCCTTGTCCAAGCGGGATGCACGTGCATCGGATGATGTCGTGCAAGGTATGCAAAAATATTGAAATTTAAATTTCGAACGTGTGCTATTGTATGATGTGTTTGCTTGTGTACTATGTAATACTTATATGTTATGAATGTCCTTGTTTGAAATCTATTGAGTTTAGTTATTTAATTACATAGGAGTGTTGCTAGTAACTGAATGTCTAGCTCGAGTGTTAGTCGACACAGGATCCACTCATTCCTTCGTTTCACCTAGTTTGATGATGGGGTTTTTAGATGAATCTAGTCCGTTGGAGCGGGAGTTGACCATTTCGACTCCGCTTGGAAAGTCAATGGATATAGACCGGATATACAAGGATTGTGTGGTTCAAGTGAGGCAGAATGAATTGTTGGCCGTCCTCATCATCTTGGATTTCCAAGACTTGGACTTCGATATCATTCTCGGGATGGATTGGCTATAGACTCACCACGGACATGTGGCGTGTTTTGAGAAGATGGTGAATTTTATGCCAGAAGGAGTAAAGCCATTTCATTTTCGAGGGTTACAAAGAAGAGATATTGCCCACTTCGCAGCTTTAAGCTTAGCGAACCCAGAGGCACAAAACTCTTCAACCATTTTGGTTGTGAGTGAGTTTCTGCATGTTTTTCCAGAGGAGTTGCTTGGATTGCCTCCAGATAAAGAGATTGAGTTCACGATAGAGCTTGCGCCTGGCACTGCTCCAATCTCTAAGGCTCCTTATAGGATGGCCTCGATTGAACTCAAAGAGTTGAAGGTACAATTGGATGAACTTCAAAGCTTAGGATTCATTATATCGAGTATCTCACCATGGGGTGCCTCAGTGCTATTTGTGAAGAAGAAAGGTGGCTCAATGCATATGTGCATCGATTATAGACAGTTGAACAAGGTCACTATGAAAAACTATTATCCGTTGCCACGGATAGATGACTTGTTTGACCAATTGAAGGGAGCAAGGTTCTTCTCCAAAATTGATCTTAGATCAGGGTATCATCAATTAAAGATCAGGGTTGAAGATTTTCCAAAGATAGCTTTCAGGACTCAGTACGGGCACTACGAGTTCCTCGTTATGCCTTTCGGTTTGACAAATGCACCGGCGGCGTTCATGGACTTGATGAACTGGGGTTCAGACCTTGTCTCGATCAATGTGTAGTAGTATTTGTCGATGATATTTTGGTGTATTCCCCAACACGGGAGGATCATGATCGAGATCTTCGCCTTATTCTTGAGACGCTTCGAGAGCATAAATTGTATGCCAAGTTGAGTAAGTGCGAATTCTGGCTGGAGAAAGAGGCTTTTCTTGGGCATGTGGTATCGGCCAAAGGTATCTTAGTAAATCTGGTAAAAGTAGAGGCAGTGATGAGCTGGGTGAGGCCCAAGAGTGTTACACAGATACATAGCTTCCTCAAGTTGGTAGGCTATTACTGGAGATTTGTAGAGGGATTCTCCAGTTTGCAGCACCGCTCACATACTTTACTCGGAAGAATGCTAAGTTTGTATGGAGTGACAGATGCAAAGTCAGCTTCTAGGAGTTGAAGAAGCGGCTCACTTCGGCCCCCGTCCTCATGGTGCCATCCAAGAGTGGTGGTTTTGTTGTTTATAGTGATGCCTCGCACGTCGGGTTAGGGTGTGTTTTGATGTAAAACAAGAAGGTTATTGCTTATGCTTCCCGATAGTTAAAGGATTATGAGAAGAACTACCCTCAACACGATTTGGAGTTGGCCATAGTAGTGTTTGCACTGAGGATTTGGCGGCACTATCTTTATGGGGAACAGTTTGATGTGTTCATAGATCATAAAAGTTTGAAATATCTGTTTTCCCAAAAGGAGCTGAATCTGAGACAACGGCGATGCATGAAGTTCTTAAAGGAATATGAGTGCTCCATTCAATACCATCCGGGTAAGGCAAATGTAGTGGTAGATGCCCTTAGCCGAAAACCTCCAAGACTCTTGGCTCACATGATGGTGCAAGAGTGGAAATTGTTGGAGGATGCTTTTAACCTTGACATCAATTTTAGTCTTCCTACCTTTGGGTCGGTAATGGCTAACATCACCGTTAAGCCTTACATATTGGCCAGGATCCAAGAGTTGCAAGGATCAGATGTCGAACTACTTGCCTACCGAGACAAGATGATTCGTAAAGCGAGGACTTCGTCACGAGGGGAGATGAAACTATCATATTCAAGGGAAGAACATGTGTTCCTACTGATGAAGAGCTTAGAAGAGAAATTTTGGATGAAGCTCACCGGTCCAAGTATACCGTTCACCCTGGGGGTACCAAGATGTATTGGAATATCAAGGAACTTTTCTGGTGGCAGAACATGAAAAGAGAGGTAGCGGAGTATGTGTCCAGATGCTTAGTGTGCCAACAAGTCAAAGCGGAGCATATGAGGCCATCAGGACTATTATAATATTGAAGTTTACCTGGTGGTCTAGATACTCTGTCCTTTTTAATTCAATAGTTAAAATTAAGAAAGATGAAATGGTCTTAATTACTGGTAATTTTATCTACGGTCTCTATTTGATATTTCCTTTGGTAAATAATGTAAGTCTACTTAGTGACAATGCCTCATCATCTAAAATGTCTGGAATGAAGAGACATTGCACAAAGTCAACTTATCTTTGGCATAAGAGACTTGGTCACATTAATCTTGATAGAATCAAGAGATTGGTAAAAGATTGATTCCCTTGAATTTCTCAAGGTAGAACCACTCCCTACTTGCGAGTCATGCCTCGAAGGGAGGATGACCAAGAAGCCTTACCCTAAAATGGTAGGAAAAGTTGAAGAGAAGTTGAGACTTATACATAGTGATGTATGTGGTCCATTTAACATTGTTGCACAAGGTTAATACCGGTATTTTGTTACATTTACCAATGACTATTCTAGATATGGATATGTCTATTTGATGCAACACAAATCTGACACTTTTGAAAAGTTTAAAGAATTCAGATTAGAAGTTGAGAATCAAACAGACAAATCCATAAAGAAACTTCGATCAAATCGAGGTAGTGAATACCTCACCAACGATTTTATGGATTACTTAAAAGATAATGGAATTATCTCATAATGATCAAGTCCTACCTCACCTCAACAGAATGGTGTTTTTGAAAGAAGATACTGGACCTTATTATATATGGTTTGATCTATGATGAGCCATGCCGATGTACCTATCTATCTGTAGCGCCCCGGATTTTCTACAAGCCCTGTCCATGTGCAAGCACTGTTCATGTGAGTGAATAATGCCGAGGGCACTAGTATTGGAAGGGCCAAAGGCCATTATTATAAGTTAGGTTGTAATTGGAAAGTGAGGTGAATAGTGCTAGTGCACGAGGCATAAAGAGGCTAGGGCCTCTCATGCTTATCGGTGTGAATTCAATGATCACCTAGGTGGGATGAAAACCTATGGAGAATGATTTATGAGGTGTGATTAGGGTGTTGGACACAAAGCAAAAGAGTGTGAAAACCCTCGAGGCATTCTAGGTGTCGAAAAGGTATGTTTCGGCAATTTCCCCAACTTTAAAGGGCTCTACTTTAGTCGTCGTTATTCAGAATCGAGTGATAACTGAATTTTTGGAAAGGTGTTAGAACCCTCTTCAAGGATCATGTTGATCACTTTCCCTGATTTTGAGTCGGGGTCGAGTCAAAAGTGGAATTTCCAAAATCGGGTCAGCTGCAAATCTGGGCTGTCGCAACCCATTACAGACCAGTCAACTTTAGGGGCATTTTGGTCTATGAATAAAGAAGAATTAGAATTTCTTCAAAACATAAAAGTTGTTACTCTTCGAAAGAGGAATCCAACACAAGTTGAATCGTCAAAATCGGAACTCCGAGTCAAAAGTTATAGCCAAAATACTGAAGTGTGTTTTGCAGCACCAGTCAATACCGAGAGCTCGGTCCACTACCGAGAGATCGGTCATAAGCACCGATCGATCGGCCCACTACCGGTAGATTGGTCATCTATCGGTCCTACACGATTTTCAGAAAATTTTTAGGGGTTTTTTGGTCTTTTGGCCACTCCACCCTTATTTTTAAGGGTTGGCTCGAGCCAAGGGTGTTCATAAACACCCTTAGCCATATTTTGAGAGGGAGAGAAGAGGAAAGGGGTTTTCCAAAACCTAGGTTTCCATTTTGAAGAGAAATCAAAGGGGTATGAGACCCTAGATCATCCTCAAGCACGTTTTCCTTCAAGATCTCGGCTCAAGCTCGTGTTCCAAGCTAGGGCAGCAACTCACGGTCGTTTGGAAGAGGGATTTCTTCCTCATCTCTTCAAGGTCGGTACTCCTTACTACCCTCCTAGTTATATCTTCTCTTTTCATTTATTTCTTCTTGTTTTCCTTCATATATATATATATGTATGTTATGAGATGGATGGTATGTATGGTAAATGGAGACGGATGTTGGCGAATGGATGCCGTGTGGATGATGTAATGAATGAATGGGGAAGGGCATTGTACTAATAATAAACATACAAGTGTGATGTGAGTATAACCCACCTAGAAAAGCATGATTTAGGTTTAAGTAATTAATGAACACACCCTATGTTTGATGAAATGCCAAGGTGAATAAAATGAATGATAAATTAAGGGAGTGCACGCCTAATTACCCATGAAATTGTTAGGGCTTATGTTAGTGTGTTTCTTGCGTTTCTTAAAATGTGAAAATTATTACTTGCTTCAATTGTGATATGCTATGCTTTGTGAATCACCCCAAATTTGTCATATTTAATTTCAAATGCAAGTATGTACACGATCCCACGAGCACGACATGAAATGACATGACTTACCGATGTTTTAAGGACGGGATGTAGAGGTGGGGCATATCCTATGATATGTTGCCCTTCGCTTTTAGCAAGGACGAGACATGCATGCATTGCATAGGGAAGGGTCTCCCATCCCCTCGCATTACACGCATAGCATAGCATTGCATGATACGCATAGCATGGTATGGCATGTCATGCATAGAGATGCTAGTTGCGACGGTCTATGAACAACAGCTAGGCATACATGGTTCATGCATAGAGATGCTAGTTGCGACGGTCTATGAATGGTAGCTAGGCATACATGGTTCATGCATAGAGATGCTAGTTGCGACGGTCTATGAACGGCAGCTAGGTATACATGGTTCATGCATAGAGATGCTAGTTACGACGGTCTATGAACGGCAGCTAGGCATACAAGGTTCATGCATAGGGATGCTAGTTGCGACGGTCTATGAACGGCATCTAGGCATCCCATTTCAGCGTAGGGGTAGAGCATATCCTAAGATATGTTTTGCTCCGACATCACAAGTACACGAGCATGTTCAATTTCCAAGAAAGCACGCATGATTAGACACACTCGACAAGGTCAAGCGAGATGATTTCAAGAGTTTTTCCGACTTAGATATGATTACAGCATGAACTATAAACTGATTTTTTTCCCTGTTAATTGTATGAACTGTTTCCTGCTTTATTTTAATTCTATATTGCTATGTTGCTATGACTGTTGGTTAGTATTCGGTACCCGCTGAGTATTCCATGCTCAGCCGTACTTCTTATGTCGGCAGGTGATAGTGGAGCGGCTGCTCCTTATGGTATCTGTACTCCGAGCCATTGGGTAGAAGAGGAATGCGTTGTGAAACCTATGGAGGAACCTCTGGTAGAGGGTTACTATTAGGTGGTGATAGATTCTGAGTGAATAGCTGTGGGTGAGCATGAGTGATTATATCCATGTATTTTGGCGGGCATGTCTGCACTTTCTTTGTTTTGATTTCTTTGTATTAAAACTTGGACCATGTGTATATACTTAGAGGTTTGTTAGACTTCCGCTGTGTCTTATAGTTATGCTTCCGCTGTTATCCTCTATTGTATATGATCTGTGGGTGTTTTGCAGGTTGATTTAAGGTTAGGTCACGTCACCAAAGTATCCTAACTCCTAGGGGGTATTTTGGGGCGTTACACTATCTTTTGGGGTATGCTTTAGAAACGACCGTTTAGATTCTGAACCGGGTTCCTTCTAAATCAATTCCGGTTACACCCTATGAATTGTGGTCTGGGCGAAAACCTAGCTTACAACATCTAAGGGTATAGGTTGTCTTGTGCATGTTTGCAAGCTTGAACCTACCAAGTTGGAATCTAGAACCGAAAAATGGAATTTGTAGGGTATCCAAAGGAAACTAAGGGGCTCTATTGGGGCTCTATTTCTACTCCAAGGCAGACCAAATAATTGTTTTTAGGAATCATGCCACCTTTTTGGAGGAAGAAATGGATCTTCTTAAAAAGGTTTAATTTCATGAGATCAAAGACAACATAGCCAATATCCCAAATGAACCTAATCCATCCACTATAATCTCTTCAAATTCTATTCCACTGAGAAGGTCTGAAAGAGTTTCTAGACCACCTGATAGACTTCAATATTATAATAGTGAGATTTATCTAGTTATCCCTGAAAGAGTTTCTAACACTTATTAGGAAGCTACATTAGATGTAGATGTATCTCAATGGAATAAAGCCATAAATGCTTAAATAGATTCCATGTATGACAATGGCGTCTGGACTTTAGTAGATCCACCAAATGGTATAAGGCCCATTGGATGCAAATGGATTTACAAAAGAAAGAAAGGTGCCGATGGAAACGTGGAGACCTATAAAGCAAGAATTGTTGTAAAAGGTTACACTCAAATTCAAGGAGTTGATTATGAGGATACCTTTTCACCAGTAGCTATACTCAAATCCATCAGGATATTGCTAGCTATAGCTGCACACCATGACTATGAGATATGACAAATGGATATCAAAACTACTTTCCTAAATGGAATGTTAGAAGAAGACATCTATATGAAGCAACCTGAGGGCTTCATTGCTCCTAACCAGGAGAACATGGTATGCAAGCTTAATAAGTCTATATATGGTTTAAAACAAGCTTCTAGAACCTGGAACCAGAGATTTGATCGTTCGATCGAAGAATTTGGATTCCAAGAAGGACAGTGGGAGAGAGATAGTATACCTTATTCTCTATATAGATGACATCCTACTCATTGGGAATGATATAAGGATGTTGTCATCAATCAAGATTTGGCTTTCTTAATATTTCTTAATGAAAGATTTGGGAGAGACATCTTATATTCTCGGAATAAAGATTCTGAGAGATAGAAAATGCCGGATGTTGGGATTGAGCCAAACTTCCTACATTGACAAGATCTTGTCAAGGTACAATATGAGTGATTGTAAGACAACTCTCATTCCTTTTAGACATGGTTTTACTTTGTCTAAAAAGATGACTCCTATATCAGCTGATGAGATCGAGCAGATAAAGAGGTGCCCATATGCTTTGACAGTTGGGAGCCTCATGTATGCCATGTTATGAACTAGACCGGATATCTCTCATGCACTGGGAGTTGTTATTCGGTTCCAAAGCAATCCAGGAGTCAATCATTGGACTATTGTGATGCACATCATGAAGTACCAGAAAAGGACTAGGGATTATGTGCTTACTTTTCAAACTGAAGATTTCTATTGCGAGGAAGTATCATCTCATTCGTGAGATTATTGAAAGGCGAGACATTATTGTTACAAAGAACAAGTCTTAACTTAATGTGCTTACTTCTTAAACTGAAGCTTGAAGCCTGCACAGCTGATTTTGAAATCAAATGTGTTTGAAATATATTTTTAATAAAATATATTATACTAAATAAAAGAGTTTCTCAAAATGTTTTAAACATGAGAAATAGTTTCTCATGGTTTAATCAAATGTCTTGGAAAGTTATGTGATTGGATTATCACAGGCAGATATAACTTTCCAGTTCCTTATACCTTATATAGTCACAGCTATGGGTGAAGCTGGGCACTTCACTTATATGGCTGCCAAAATACTACGATGTTCTCAGTAGTTGAGATGTAGTTCTATCTCAAACTATTGTAGTGGAAACTACACATCAGTATAGGGGTGCTTAAATGTACACTGATTGATTGCATTCAATGAGAGACCTCTTGCATAAACATACTATCAGATAGTTGGTCTCTCATTCACATTGAACAGTTTCGATGATCCTTAGATCTGATGAGTTCATCTATGACTGAGCAGTGATCTGACTGTTTTGATTCCACCAACGTATTTTCTGCCTTAGGGAATACAATACAGTGATAGTTGGATAGTCAGAAAGCTGTTCCAATCATGATGAATTTCAAACAAGAAACCATGCTCATTAATTTGAGAGATTATCCAAGTTTCGGGTAAGACAGTTGATTAAGTTCAAATCCTGCGCAGGTGATTTTGAAATCAAAATAAGTTTTGAAATATACTTTTATTAAAAGATATTATACTTATCAAAGGATTTTCTCAAAATATTTTTCATGTGAAATTGTTTCTCATGGCTTAAACATAAGTCTTAAAAACCCGGATGATGTGCAATGGGCTATGAGTTAGATAGTATTAAAAATCTCAAAGGCCCATTAGGGATAATGTATTTGGAAAGATAAATCGAATTAAAAAGTTCATGTGGTGGGATCCGTATTGGTTAATGCTCATACACTGGGATTCAATTGCAACATGGATATCTCACGTCACTTGCAATTCCGATGTAATTCTTGTTTAGGGTCAATGGGATAACATTGGGTAAGCCAGGGTAAGAATGTCCCATAGCAATCTGTGGAGATGCTCACATAAGAAATACAAGCTCAATAATTGATTAAATGTTAGTAAATTATTTAAGTGATTAAAAGTTAATCATTGATTAAATAGATTAAAAGTTAATCTATGGTTTAAATTAATTGTTAATTTAAATCTAGGGATTATTATAATAATTATTTAATTAACCTAATGAAAGGAGAAATGGGTTTGACCCATATCCATAAACCCATTTGATATGGGCCCAAGCCCATGGGTTTAAACCCTAGGGTGGGGTGCCCACTTTGGAAGTCCTAATTGGATTAGGACATGGTTACTTGAATAATTATTGAATAATAATTCTATTTACTATGGAATTTAAATTCAATGGTTGAATTTCAAGTAGGATTAAGATGAGAAGAAGTTGGATTTCAACAAGGAGTCTAAAGCTCCCCAAATCTCACGCCCCTTTGATGCTCATGCCCACCCCTTGTGGTTATGGTTTCCTAGTTTGATTAGGATTCCTCTCTTATGTTAGTTGTTGACTAACCCTTTATTTGAGGAATCCTCAATTGATAAGGACTCTTTAATTAGTAGGTTTACTATAACTAAAGTAGTTATAGATAAACTAAGATATTGTTTAATTAATAATAATGACAACGATGATAAGTCCTTTGGCTTATCATACTAGTCCAAGAGATAAAACAATCTACATTCAAACAGATTTAACCAAGTCAAAGATTTTAACTCCCGAATATACAACAAATTGGAATGAAGTTGATATTCCAGTTCAATGGTGTTTACAAAATAAACCTCCGCAAAGACAACTCCCTCAAACAGAACTCAAATACCCCAATCAGATAAGAGAACAAGCTGATGGAAAAGTCATTATTGACTTCTCTTCATCAAGATTCCGAATCAATGATTTAGATTCAGGAAGATTCAATTTTGAACCTTCTAGGTCTTCTTGCTCCTCAATTCCTGTAAAATCTAAAGTCAATTTATCAGGATTAAGAAATTTAAATATACCTCAACCAATTTATACAGTTAAAACTCCTCAAAGAATTGAACAAGAAGAAAATGAATCAAACACATCTCAATCACCTCAGTTATCACCAACACATTCACAAATGCATACACATTCACAAATTGATATGATAGAAAAATAATTTGAAATTGACAAACCTTATATTCGCAAAGATTTCAATTCACAAGAAAACAAACCACTTAGGGATTGGTATTTCTCAAACTTTGATAAACAAAAAGCTGAACTTTTACAAATATATTATCAATTTTTAACAAAGCATAAATGCCAAATGTATTTCTTCAAATGATTCGAAATATATGCCAAAGATAATTCAATACATTTTCCTTTTGCCAAATCTATAAATGAAACATCAAAATCCTCTGTCACATGGCAAATAGTCCAAGATAAAAATATTGAATCAATACATCCTCCATTAGAAGCCATCAAAATAACTCATCAAGATACTTCGTTAATAGCATCTCCTTTCAAAAGAAAAAATGATTCAAATGCTCCTAATGCTAGGGATATTGATAAATTATTTGAACAAAATAATTACACAAACCAAAATCTAAACACAATAGGAACACAACTCAATCGAGTAGAAAATTTAATCCAAAAAGAAAAAAATTTACCCCAAACTGAACCACAAAAACAAAATGATAAACCAATGTTTATACCACATGAAATTCCAAAAAAATTATCTGCACAATTATCGTCTAGGAATTTAATGGAAACAATTGATGATAAGTTAAACAAATTAAATACAATAATTTACAAATGTGCTCAAGTCCCTGACACACCTGAAACACAAAGTTCACATATCAACATAGTAAAATTAATATTAGATTCTGATCCAAATTTTGATCCAAATACAATTGATCCAAATTCTGTAAATGTTTTATCAAAACTACCAAACATAATAGAATCTGATTCAGATGATCTGTCTGAAATCCAAGATATTGATCAATTAGAACAAAATTTCACAAAAGACTGTAAAATAATTTGAAGAGCGAAAGGCATACTAAAATTTTGAAAGAAAACTATTTCATATATTGAAGAACATGAAATCAAAAATACATTGATATTTGAAGATACCTTTTGAACTGATGGTTACAGATTGGATGCAGTAATCTCCCGCTTACAGCACCATACTTGAAAAAGAAAAGAAAGAAGGAAGAGAAGAGAAGAAGGTTACAAAAGAGGAAGAATGTTGAACTTCAACAAAAGAAAGAAAAAGATTACAAGGGTGAAAACTAAACTAAGGCTTGTGGTTTCCAATTGAGCTCCCTCTAAATGGCTTGAACTTCCGAACTTATAGACTTGCTGAAGAATCTTTGCACTTGAGTGGTTGATGTTTTAACTTTGCTTTAACTCTTGGTAACTTGCTTTCGGTGTCTTTTACTTCTTGCTTTTGACTGCTTTTGATCGAGTAACTTGAACGAATCTTGAACCTTGACTGCTTTCTTTTGCTTTTGAATACTTTCTTTTGTAATTGCTGTGTCGAGAAACTTTTGATATTTTGACCGAGCTGGATGCTGCTTTGTATCATCTTATTTGATTGTCATTGTTTGAGAGAGGAAAGATTGCTGATTGGGTTATAATTCCACACGATATTTTAGTTGTCTTGAAATAGATCTTCTTCTGCCCAATCATTATCATTATCTTGTGGGCCCCATACTGCTTGAAGATTGAGATAAAAATCACCTTGATTATTATCTTCTGAATTTGAACTGTCATCTTCTATTTCATGTATCCATTCCCCTGTTGTTGGATCATAAAAATCCGTATATTCTGGGTGTTCATGAAAATTTTCCCATAGAACCTTTTGAACATAATTTGAAGAATTTACTAATCCATTGGTAATTTGATATATGATGGGATGGAAGTCTGAATTGCTTGGGATTGGTTTGGCTAAGATAACAATTCTCCCTGTGTCAATCATGACATTCCAAGGACAAGTTTTGAGAGTTTGGTAGATGTGACTAAGTCCCCAAATTTTCCGGGTTTGAATATCTAATTTGTGGTAATTGGGTTTTGTTCTTTTGCAAGCAGGAACATTGTAACATGGGTCATTGTCATGGATAAGAACCACATGACTGGTTGGAAAAAGACGATAACCATTGTCAGACCATTCTGGACAAGAACTTAGGACTTCCAAGAAAAGGAATGGATCTGGCTTTGCTAATCTTTGCTGTAGGCATGCATCAATGATACATTCTGGAAATCCAATTAAATCCTTTTGATTATAGGAATAAATTCCTTTTGTAAAACCATTTTCAAATAACCAGATTTTTTCTTCTTGAAATTTTGGATCCATATTGAATATTTTGAGAAGATTGTAAAGATGACAATGAATAAGTCGTGAATTAGGAATTAGAAAGGTTTTTGCTTCTATTTGAGAAAACACTTGAATCCATTTATGATATTGGTTAAGAGATTTTGAAAAGATGAGTTGTTGAATACTGACAGGTAATTGAGTACGAACTTGACTTCTTAATTTGACTCTGAAGGCTTCACACAAAGATAATTTTGGATTGAGGATTAATTTTGAGAAAAATTGAGGATGTTCTGAGATCCTATCAGTCAAGGAAATATAAGGACTTTTTGAGGATTTCGAACTTTGAGTTTTGTTTGCTACAAAATAATGCTGCAGAGCATTAATTGATTTTTCCAATAATTGAGGGGAATTGAGAGATTTAGCATGCCATAAATTATCTAAAAGACATATTTCCAAATTTGATAATCCCTTTGTTTTATGAGGATAAATATATTTTCTTTGTTGAACATTTTGAAGATGGATATTACCAAAATTATATCCTTTTGAAGATCTTTCTCGAGCCATTCTGTCCTGAAAATAAGATAATAATACTTGGCTATTTATATTATCCAAATATGCTTGAAATAAATTTTTGAGAAAGTTGAAAAGTTGTTTTGGAAATATATTTTGATATTCTAAGTAAAATATGAAGCTTTTGGGGGAATACTTATCATAAATCCTTAATGCCATGTATACAAGTAATTCATCTTGTTTTGGTATTTTTATTATCCTAAGATTTTTCCATATTAATTGATTGTTAAGATCTATTTGTATTTTTTCTGCAAATTTGTTTATTGTATTAATACTTTTGCAATGATTTGATGCAAATTAAAATTTCCTAAAAATCTTTGTAATTGAGTTTTATCTTTTATTACATCAGGAAATTTACTAGCAAATTCAATAGAACGATTAATTGGCATGAAAGTTCCAAATTGAATATTGTGACCAAGAAATCTTATTTTTGTTTGGAATAATTGAATCTTTGAAGAAGATATTACTAAACCATTGTGTTTGATGATTGAAAAGAATATATTGAGGTGTTTCCAATGTTGATCAATTGAATTTGAGAATATTAAGACATCATCAATGTATACAATTGAAAATTGTGTGTATTGATTGAATATTTCATTCATTATGTTTTGAAATTCTGAAGGAGCATTTTTTAGGCCGAAAGGCATGACATTCCATTCATAGTGTCCAAAAGGAACTGTGAATGTAGTTTTGTACTTATCTTGTTCTGAAATTTGTATTTGCCAAAATCCTGATTTCATATCAAATTTTGAAAATACTTTTGCATTGTTTAGCCTTTGTAAAAGATCTTGTTTGTTTGGTATCGGATATCCATTGTAAAACGTCATTGAGAGGTTTATAATTGATTACCAATCTTGGTGTACCTCTTTCTAATTCAGCATTTTTCTGAACATAGAAAGCAGCACAACTCCAAGGAGATTGAGATTTACGAATTAATTTCTTTTTGAGTAATTCTTGTATTTCCTTTTTGCAATATTCTAACAATTCATGATTCATTTGAATTGGTCTTGCTTTAGTTTTAATATTTGCTTCATTAAAATCTTTGATATAAGGTAATTCAACAATATGTTTTTTCTTATGCCAAAAGGCATTTGGAAAGTCTGAACATACTTCAGTTTTGAGTTTTTCTTCAAAATTCTTAATTTGTTGTTGCAATTTCCAGTCATTGAGTTGTTCATCAATCTTTTTGTATTGTATTTCTTTTTTTAGAAAACAGATTTGTTTTTGTTTTTGGGTTATTAAATGAATATGATGTTCTTTGAATATGGAGTATTCCTTGATTATATTAATGTTTTTAAGATGTGGTGGATTGATAAATTAGAAATTAATAGTTTGAGTATTAATTATTGTTTGAATTCCTTCATGATTTACTGTGAAAGGTTTGATTAAAGTTATAAAAGGAGAACCTAAAATAACTTCTCTTGTAAGATTTTTTACTAATATAAAGGGCGTAGAGATACATATCCCTTCATTACATACATGAGCTTTGGTTAACTTGTAATTTATATTAAGTTGACTTCCACTTGCAGTATGTAAAATTTCTTTTGTTTTTTCAAAATACTTGGTTGGAATTAAACCTTCTTGAATACAATTTAAATCAGCACCTGAATCAATAAGAGCTATTGTATCCAGTCTAAATTCTTTGTTTACTATTATGGATATGTTGACTAACCATTTTTGTTGAATTGTTTGTGTGATTAAATTGATATATTCTTGTTGTTTTTCTGTTTGTTCTTCTGTATTTTGATCAGTTGGTTCTTCATTATCTGAAGTAATTTCATGTGTGTGTGGTATATAATATTTTTGAGAAATTTGGTTTTTAAGTTGATTAATTTCAAAATGAGTATTATTTTTAAGATGTTTATTATTAATTAAACAATTCCTAAGGGATAAGATCAAGTTGGAGTAGGATTAGGATTGGATCCTAGTCTATAAATACACTAACACCAAAATGTGGGGAAGTATTCAAAAATTCTCTAGAATTTTTTCTTCTCTCCCTCTCATCCTCTCCAAACTATGAGCCCCAAGGGATGTTCCCTAGGATTTTCGTGAGCTTCAAAGGGTGGTCCAAGTTGGGTTTTGCTACTTTAGGGTTTTGAACCTTAAGGTTGTGGGTGACAGAAGGTCTACACCATTACTCCATCTTCTTCCTCTTGCTTCAACAATTCTAAGGAGAGATTCTAAAACATCGTGGGGATAGTGAAAAACAAGGATCGAGCTTCAAGTATTTCTTCGAGAAATCTCTACAAAGAGTTCTGACGGTTCGAGTGGATTAAGCTTCACCGGTGAACATCATTCACCGAGGTGATATGACTAAAACTTTTAGATAGATTTTGATGCTTTCTATGGTGTTAAGATCTAGGGGATCTTATTTTCTGCATAATTTTTATCCGGATCCCCTTACAGTAGTTAATATTAAATGTTTATTATGGTGTAAAGATCTTCGGGATCTAGTATTCTGCATATTTTTTTATCTGAATTCCCTTCACCTTGCGGGTAAAGTTTTGAAGAAAGATAGAAGAAAGTTTGGGTGAGGTTCAGGAGCAGAGGGCACATCTGAAAGATAGAAGAAAGTTTTCATCTTTATGAATACTTTAAAACTTTACTAGAGTGTAATCTTTTGGTGTAGGAAGATCCTATGTTGTGTAAGACTTCCATTTCCATAGCCTTTACACCATATCTTCAGCGCGCGAGAGTGCATGTGCAAAGGGTACTGGGCTTTGGGCGCTATGAGGAGCATTTGCACTTTGCTAGTCGCGATTGACCGCTTTTTCTTTTATTTGATCTAATCAGGGCCGTCGGTTAGACGAACTGTGATCGTGTGTACCTAGGGAGACATGTGGCGGGCCATGTGGGTGTGACCCATTTGGATCTGGTTTGGTTAGGTGGCCCATGCGGGTTGGCAGATTAAGTTCTCCATACAACCCATCAGTTATGGTTAGATTCATTGAATTTGGACTGTGGGTAGTTAGGGTACTTAGGCTCAGCGAAAAGGTGTCATACTACTTGGGGCTCTATATAAGGAGGGGTTAAAAAGGCTCAAACCAACCAGACTATTAGAGAGCCCAAAAATTCTGCAGAATTGAGAGCAGATCCCACAACCAGAGATCCAGTCATTCCAGAGAAAGAAGACAGACCACTCCAAAGAGGAATAAGACTTTCATACCCAGTCTTACTAGAGAAGCTTGAACCATTGGCTCGTTCGTGATTTAGATTGGAATAGATCCAATTGAACAGAACAAATTATGATTCCAGAAATGGTTAATCATAGATTGGTACTACTTGTAGCCCAATCATGGAGACAAGCCCAAAAGGGTTAGCCTTTGGTAGTCTTTTACTATTGACCCACTCAAACAGATCAGTCTAACTAGTTAGTCCTCAGATTGAACCAATCCAACAGATTGACATGATATTGATAAATCAAACCACCTAATGTCGTCTTAATGGACCTCTCTAACAGATAGTTTAATCGATTGGTCTACGAACTAAATAAACTTAACTGATCGAATTGAGATGGTCCAAACAGACTCAACCAATTGGACCATTCTGGTCCATATACCGTTATGCTGCCAAAATTATGACAAAAAACTGCTTGGTTGGCCTAAACTCTGGATTAAAACAGATTAATGATTTAATCATTTTTGTTAAGTTAAATAAAATGAATTTAACTTATGATTTAATTGAAATTCAATTAAATGGTTGTTTAATTAAACAAAGGGGTTCAATGAATTGGAAAATGATTTTTGGACTAAAATCATATTTCTAACTTTTAGATTAATTAACTTTAATGAAATGAACTTTTCATAAATTTAATTAATCTATTGTGAGACTGTTTTAATTTAATGGGCTTTAAATTAATTATTCGGGCATACTCTAAAAGAGATTTGGTACACCACATTCCGTTGAGCAGTGCAAACTGTTGCCCAGGGTATGGACTCTAAAGGAGGGGGGTGAATAGGGTGTATGGCAATTAAAAAATATTTACTCTAAATTCCCTAAGCGGAATTTTAACTTTAAGGCAAGTTAAAGGGAAATAAAGATTCTAACAATTTTGCTTTAACAATAGTGTAAACAATAATGGAAATCAGTCAAGTACAGAGAGTTAGAGAGATGCAAACATTTGACACTGGATATTGTTCACGAGGTTCGGCAACCCGCCTACGTTCCCACCTTGAGCTATTCCCACTCCAAGGATTCCCCACAATTTTATTCCCAAACCGTGTCCTCTTCTTTCGGGTGAAGAGTAAACCGTTACACTCCCTTGCAGGCTAGGAGACCACCTTTACTATCCTTTTACGGGCCGAGGATGAATCGTTACACAATCCTTTTATGGCTTAGGATCAAACCTTCACAATCCTTTGAGGCTAAGGATGAACCTTTACAATGTAGAGATTTGGATTTGAATCCGGAATACAAAACTCCTTTATAGTTAGATAAGAATGGAATAACAAACTCTAAGAAATCTCTCAAAAGATGGATTGGAGTTTAGCTTAAAAAAACAGAGTATTGGGAGTTTCAAATTTTTCATGATAGATTTGAGTTTTGGATCTTGGTGAATGATTGAGAATTGACATATTGATCACCCTTCTTGTTTTAGTTCATAAACAAGAATATAGCCGTTGGAGAAGCAATAGATGCGAAAGGAGCCAATAAAAATATAGTCGTTATAGTAAAAATCATGTTTTGAGCATTTTTTATTCTATCCAGTAGATCACAAGGCTTGTGTGATCGACTGGATGGTCCTCCTAATCACTAGATGCTCTACCAGATCAGCTGGATAGAACTTCGTCTTTGCTTCTTGGTATTTTGACCATAACTATTGATTCCATTATTAGATTAGGGTGATGCAAAAGCCTATTCCACTTAAAATTCAAAGGGGGACATTTTTGTTTCTAATAGTTGAGTCCTAATTTTGCTTTTATCATGGTCAAAAAGGGTCCCAAAAAAATCTAGATTTGGGAAAAATGGCCAGAACCGAGTTTTGAGAAACTTGGTCTATCCAGTCGATCACAAGACCCTTGTGATTGGTGGGATAGTGTATTTTTGCTCAAAAAACCACTGAAATCTTATTTTCTTGACTTTAAATGTTGGTGTAGAGCCCCGGACTTTTTCATGCTTAATGCATGGCACTTTCGTAGCCAATTTACCTTTAATGTAGTACAATTAATAAATAAGGAAGAAATTAAAAATTCTAAAATTTCAAAAATGTTCCTTTTCGAAGTACGAACCCAACGCAAGTTGAATCGTCAAAATCCGACGAACGAGTCAAAAGATATGGCCAAAACAGTTTGAACCTGCAGACCACTGATCGCTCGGTCCATTGAGCGTATGGGGAAATTTTCCAGAGAGCATGTTTTTGACTGGTCGCTCGGTCAAGAACACCGATCGCTCGGTAGGCAACCGATCGATCGGTCATAACCACCGATCGCTCGATCCCTCGTGTTTTGCAGAAAATTCAATGAGGGTGTTTTCTTCTTTTGGGCGTTTCACTCTTGCCTATTAAGGCTTGCCCGAGCCTTTAGGGCTTCATTCACACACTTAGAGTGTTTTGAGAGATAGAAAGAGAGGAGAAAGGGTTCTAAACCTAGGGTTTTCTTTTGAGGAGGAATCAAAGGGTTGAAGACCTACAATCATCCTCAAGCTCGTTTCTCTTCAAGTTCAAGATTCAAGCTCGCGAGGACTACGCTCTCCAAGCTAGGGCAGCGGCTCACGCACATTTTTGCAAGGGATTTTTTCCCTCATTTGTCAAGGTCGGTACCTTTTGCTACCCTCCTAGTTCATACCTCTTTCATTTTCTTCTTCTTTGTTGTTTTCCCTAATGTATGAACCTAATGGGATGAATGGATAGTTGGTGGATGTGAATGGGAGATTGGATGCCGTGTGTATGGTTGTGATGAATGAAATGGGGAGGGCATGGTATCCATAATGAACATACATGTGTGATGAGAACATAAATCCACCTAGAAAAGCATGATGTAGGTTTAATAAATAAAGAACACACCCTATGTTTTATGAAATGCCAAGTTGAACGAAATGAATTATAAATTAAGAAATGCATGTTTAATTAATTATTGGAACTTGCTAGGGCCTATGATAGTGTGCCTTCTTGTTTTCCCTAAATTGCATGAATATTAACTTGCTCAAATTATCGATGTTATATGTATTGTGAGTTACCCAATTGTCATGTTTAATTCCAAATGCAAGTATGTACATGATCTCACAAGCACGGCATGCATGATATGGTTTACCGGCATTTTCAAGAATGAGATTCAGAGGTGGGACATATCCTACGATATGTTTTACCTCGCTTTTGGCAAGAGCAAGACAATCATGAGCATTTAGGAAGAAGGGTCTCCCTTCCCTCACAAGTAATTTATTGTCCAAGCGAGCATGGAACATGACATGGCAAGCATGAGCATTTAGGAAGAAGGGTCTCCCTTCCCTCACAAGTAGTTTATTTTTTGAGCAAGCATGATACATGGCATGGCAAGCATAATGCATTTAGGAAGAAGGGTCTCCCTTCCCTCACAAGTAGCATGAACATGTTTATTTTTCAAGCAAGCATGACATGGCATGACACGCATGACACGACATGATACGACAAGACAAGACAGACAAGACAATTTTTCAAGCACGATGTTTTCAAGGGTTTTATCGGCTTTTACGAAAATGAAAGCATGATTATAAACTGCTTTACTTTTCTGTTGTGAGATTAACTGCTTCCTGCTTTATATATATATCATTGTTGCTGTACTATGACTGTTGGTTAGCATTTGGTACACGCTGAGTATTCCATGCTCAGTTGTACTTCTTATGTCGGCAGGCACTGAGGGAGCTACTGCTCCATTCGATGTCTGTGCTCCGAGCCCGTAGGTGGAGGAGGAGCACGTCGAGGAACCTTTGGAGGAACCTCCGGTCAAGGGTTACTATTAGGTGGTAGTAGATTCTGAGTGAATAGCTGTGGGTGAGATGAGAGATATACATTCATGTATTTTGGCGGGTCTGTCCGCACTTTCTTTTGAATTTCTTTTTGTATAAACTTGAATTATGTATATACATAGAGGTTTGATAGACTTCCGCTGTACTATCTTTAGAGTATGTTTCCGCTGTTTTATCCTCTATTGTATATGCTCTGTGGGTTTTGCAGGTTGGTTTGTCAAGCAAGTCATGCAAGTCATGATTAGTCGTCCAAGATTCACTCTAACTCTTAGGGTGGGTTTTGGGTCGCGACAGTTGGAATGATGTCCTAGGCCACTTGGCTTGCCTTTAGCATGATTTTTAAGTGTTCCAAAGTCTTTTAGATTGATAGATAAACATGATTAACAACTCATAATTATCATTAGAGTGATCTAAAATTGATTCAAAGAGGTTTCCAACACTAATAGAGCATACAGACAAATTTTGGAAAAATTTGTTCTATCCAGTCGATCACAAGGCTCATCTAATCAACTGGATGGTCTGCCTAATGCGCTGGATGGTCTGTCTAATGTGCATGATAGACAATTTTTATTTACAGAATCCATTTTTTAAAACATATAAGATGAGATTTGATTCCAAAGTTTTGTACTTAGGCATTATGAGTAAGATGATCATGTTTAAAGGTCCTTAATCATATTTTAACATTCGTTTAAGGGACCTATGGTCAATCCAAGATCTTTGAGCTTTTCATCCAAACCATCTAATAAGGACTTTTACAAAAGTCCTAAACACTCTCAACTTAAACCACAACAATAAAAACCTTGAGAGTCTTCACTTCATTTCTGGATCTGATTTAGCTTTGTGATGATCCATCTTCTTCATCTTCATCTTCATCTTTATCTTGATGTTTGAGCTTATGTCAACTTGATGATGTGAGCTTGAATGAATTTGACTTGGACTTAGACTAGATTTTGCATATAGGCTTTAACAGGGTCCAGCTCATGCTTTTTGGATGAAAGATACTCTAATGCTCTTCTTAATTTGATTTTTATAGAAAGTCAAGAGAGACATTAGTAACAAAATATTCATTCCTTCATTGTGTTATCATCAAAATCAATGATGTTGCCTTAGGTCAAAACCTAAAGGCTAACAATCTTCCCCTTTTTGATGATGACATAATAATGGAATGAATCGGGATAAAACTCCCCTTTAATAAATAATATCTATTAAAGATTTGAGGAAAGCTCCCCCTAAACATATGCATTCATTTTATTATATGAATTTTAATTCACTTGCTTATGGTTTAGTTATCATTTCTTATATTTGATATCAATTAAAGAGTTAAGACTTTTTAGCATTTCGATATCTTTTTGCATAAGGCTTTTAAGCACAAAGATCTTATCTTTTTAAACCAATTAGGGATTTTAGATGAGATTCATTCCATTATATATTTCTCCCACTATGGCAACATCAAAAAGCATGATAAAGTTGAAGCACCAAAGCATTTTCAGCAAGACAATTCAGTTCAACACAGCAAAACAGCAAGACAGACATTTTTTGTCTATCCAGTCAATTAGAGGCTTCATCTGATTGACTGGATATAAGAAAAAAACAAAAATTTTCTGTTTTCTTCTAAATTCAATTCATTTAACAAAAATGATCATTTAAATACTTTAATAATCATCATTATTCAATACAAATTATATCAAACATGATCACAACCATATTACACATGATCATCAAAATCAATTAATGCAAAGGATACCATCATACATATTTTCAATCAAAGTTCATGATATCATTCAAGTAGTGAAAAAAATGTTCTAATTCCTGAGCTTTTTGGGCAGTTGCTCTGTAATTGTCAGTGAGATGATATCAAAGACTTACGACGCCACTCAGTTAAACATTTGTGCAGTAAAGCATACATTCAAGTCATTTAAGTATCAATTTAATACAATTCAAGCATTGAATTCACATCATCTATGGTTAAATTTCAAATCATAAAATCTATATATCTTTATTACCCACTTAATCATATCATCAAACATATATAGAAAGTCAAGCATCAATCATATCACATTCAAATTCAAATAATTATATCATATATATTTCAAACAAGTCATAGCATCAAGCATCAAGTATAACATCAAAGCATGTCATTGCATCATACATGTATCAAACATTCAAAATCAATAAAGTTTTACATTATCCAATCGATTACAAGACTCATCTAATCGATTGTATAGAAGAAAAAATTCTGAAAATTTTCAGATTTCTTCTAAATCTAACTTTTTACACAGTAAACATTATTCACTCATTTCAAATTATATATCAAATATACTTGATTATCATACATAGGCATTCAAAGCATATTTCAAGCACATATCAAACATGATTTAAACATATATCTTTCAACAATCATGATTCATGCAAACTCATTCTCATAAGGAAATTAATATAAGATTGACAATAAGTACATTTCCTTAAGGTGAACCCTATCCAAATGTTTAGGTTGCATCCTTTGGCACCCAAACCATCTTGGGTCCAATAACATTACCTTTAGGAATGCTAGTTCCCTTAGGCACCCAAACTTGCCTAATCCTTTTGTTTCTAACAAAAGTATACATATTCTTTGTAGAGCAAGGGATAAAAAAGTTTTTATAATCTTTTTGTTTAATATTAGCATATAGCTTAATCCGGCCTTATTAAACACACACTTTTGATTTACTAGCAACATATTTAGGCTCTTTTGTCCTATAGAGAATTTTGATAGTGTGCTAGTAAAGGTTTCAACTTTAGCATTTAAAGATTCACATTCTTTGCACGCACTAGTTGAAACTATAGGCATAGAATTCACTTTTTCATTTTCTTTTAATAATTTATCATTCTCATTTAGTAAATATTCATTTTTACTTGAGATAAATAAATTTTTCTTTTTGAGAGTCTCATTTAGAAACTTATCTTTATTTTGCACAAATTCAAGTTTATTTTGATAAGAAGATTTTTCTTTCTTAAGCATTTTAATTTTAGATGACATTTTAGTATAATTTTCATAAAGTTCATCAAATGCATCTTGAAGTTCATCAAAAGATAAAGAGTTATCTTGGGAAGAGTTTACCTCATCCTCATGGACCATGAGGCATAGATTGACCTTTTCTTCCTCACTTGAGCTAGCATTCAAACTTCTATCGGAGTCATCCCAAGTTGTGGCTTTCATTGCCCTTCTCTTGTAGGTATATCTTTTCTTGAGTAGGGGACACTCTGGTTTGATATGACCGGGCTTTTTGCACTTGTAGCACACCACATCTTTCTCTTCATCACTAGATTTGTTCTTCTTGCATTTGATGACTTTCTTTTCAAATTCTTTTATGCAGGCCCTTTTCTTGATATTCTTCTTATGTTTCAAAAACCTCATGAATTTCTTTGCCATCTTCTCAATCTCCTCTTCTTCTTCACTTTCACTTGAGCTCATTTGAGAAGACTTCAAGGCATGACCTCTTGATGGTGTAGTCTCTTCATCACTTTGTTCCCTCATGATACTTTCATGGGTCATTAATGAGCCTAGTAACTCATCCATGGTTAGCTTGGTGAGGTCTTTAGCTTCTTGAATGGCCGTCACCTTTGGAGCCTATTCTTTTGGAATAGATCGGAGAATTTTCCTTACAATTTCTGCATTTGAATAAGTTTTACCAAGAGATTTAAGTTCATTAGTAATGTTAGTGAGTCTTGAAAACATAATAGAAATGGGCTCATTCTCTATCATTCTAAACAGTTCATATTCATGGATTAAAATATTAACTTTCTCTTCTTTTACTTGGTTAGTCCCTTTATAGGTAATTTGGAGTTTATCCCAAATTTTCTTAGCGGTGTGACAACCTGAGACTCTATTAAACTCTTGAGGACTCAAGGTATAACGCCCCAGAAATTTGGTTCACTGTTCAAGTGAATAGTGTTAATGAATAGTGCTGAGGGCACTAGTATTGGAAGGGCCAAAGGCCCTTATTATAAGTGGGTTTGGTTAATGAGTTAGATGAGGGTTTTAGGTGCGGGTGTTGAACCTCAAAAGAGAGTATAAATGTACTCTCCATGTGAATAAGCAAGGGTATATAAAATACCCTAAGTGCTTAAATGGTTGGAAGTGGATAGTGTGTGAATAGTTCTATGAACCATGCTTTTGAGGCCAAGGTTCCCTATGTGCTTGTGTATGATGTGAGGATCTTATCATAGATCTTATGGTGTGTGAGGGTACTAAAGAATACCCCTTGATGTTTAAGGGGGTTAAAACAAGAGTGTGAAACACTCTAGGTGATCAAAGTATGATCAAAATTGAGAAGAAGAAAAAGGTCTTTGCATACCCTTCACTTTAGGGAGGCATAGTTTTGTCACCGCTGGTCAGAATTGAGTGATTTTTAAATTTTTGGAAAGGTATTGGAACCCTCTTTGAGGTTCATGTTGATCACTTTTCCAGATTTTGAATCAAGGTTAAGTCAAATGTCTGATTTCCAAAATCGGATTTGCTGCAAAACGGGTTAATGAAACCCATTCGCATGTTAGTCGGTTTTAGAGCCAGTTTTGTTAAATAAAAACTCAAAATTTAGATTTTTATAAAACACTAAAGTTGTTTTTCTTCGAAAGAAGAATTCAACGCAAGTTGAATTGTCAAAATCTGATGAGTGAGTCAAAAGTTATGACCAAAATACCAAAGTGGGAAAAATCTGAAAAACCTGCTATCAGAGTTACGATCAATCGTAGGAGACCTACGAACGATTGTAATTACGATTGATCGTAGAGATGCTATGACCAATCGTAAAGCCCCAGAATTGCTGTAAACTAACTAGGCAACCTACGATCGATCGTAGGAAGCCTATGAACAATCGTAGGAGCGTGAATCAACTATTTTTGTGCGAAAAATTTTAGGGTTTCACCCCTTGGCCTATAAATAGGGGATCAATTGGGGGTTTTTAGCTCACCCTAAACCTAGAGACTAAGAGGAGATTGAGAGAGGAAGAGGAAGGAGAGTGGAGATTTCTTCAAGGGAGTTTGGATTGGAGGAAGAAGAACCCAAGATCAAGCCTGGATCATGCTCACTCTAGCAAGAGTTCCTCCATTCTTCAAGTTGTGGATCCTTCCCCACTTCAATCTTGGAGCATTTGTACAAATTGGATCTTCTACACCAAGTGGGGTTGCCAAATGAAGGGATTTCTTCAAGATCAAGCTTTGATCTTTAAGGTTAGTACTCCCTACTAATTAACTTAGTAATAACCTAGTTCCTTTTTCAAAAATGATGTTCTTGAGTTTGGTTACCATTTTCTTTGAAATACAACTACTATCCCTAATTGAACATGATAAATAGAATTGTTATGAATGTGTGAGAGAATACATGAAATAAATAAATATAAGAATGTTGCATACCACTTGTTTGACAAAATGCATGAATGACTTTGGAAACCAAGACTAAGGAAATGAACTGTCGCACCCCAAAATACCCCCCAGGAGTTAAGGGATACTTTAGAGGTGACTGTTCGGACCTGTCAAACCATCCATTAATGAACACGGCTAATAATGATATAATGACAACCAAAATCAGAGTGCAGGAGCTAAACATGAGTGTGGAAGAGTAAACCAATTTTTTTCTTTTCCATATAAGGTGGTCTGTATTCCAAGTAAGCATATACAAAACATATCGAGTCAAAGGTGGGCATGCCTACGCAATCAAATATACCAAAATACAAAAAGACTATTGAGCCCACTAAGCTCAACAGTAATCTAAATATGGTCAGACGTCGCGATCCCTATCCTCCTGTAACTGGATCGGGATGGGAGGCTCTTTCTCCTCAACATACTCTTCCTCAACCCAAGGCTCGGGTTGAGGGCCTCTTCGGTACCTACCGACATAAAAGTACGGTTGAGAATGGAATACTCAACGAGTACACGATACTAGCTAACAATAGCAATAACAAAGCACAACAGTAATAACTACAACACACAATAATCAATTTTAAGCAACACTAGTAACATGTGACATTTATACCATTGAAAATGAAGCAATATAAATATCTTGACATGCGTGCTTAAATGTGAAAACTCCGGTAAAACCCATGTTTGGAAACCCGTTTCATCTCGCTATCTTGCTTGTGAAAATCATGCATCCGTGTCTTGTCTTGTTTAGAAACACATGTCTTGCTTGTTCCTGACTTGTTCTTCACTTGTATACTTGTGAGCCAGAGATTAGCACCCGTACATCCCTGGGCTACAAGCCACCTTGACATTTCGTTTACTTGTGAGCCAGAAGCTAGCACCCTTCACTTGGGCTACCAACCTCCTTGACATGTACTAGCTTCATTTACTTGTGAGCCAGAGGCTCGCACCCGCACCTCCCTGGGCAACCAACTTCCTTAACGTTTCATTTACTTGTGAGCCAAAGGCTAGCACCCTTCACTTGGGCTACCAACCTCCTTGACGTTTCATTTACTTGTGAGCCAGAGGCTAGCACCCTCCAATTGGGCTACCAACCTCCTTGACATTTCATTGACTTGTGAGCCCGGTGTGACATATCCTAGGGATATGCCCTACCCTTGATATTCATGCTTGTTTATTTCATTCATTTACTTGTACTTGAAAAAAGTCGGTTCATGCATGCATGCGTGTGTCGTGTGACAATATGTGAGCATAATAATGACATTACGAGATTGAGGGCAACATATAGCAATTCGACAATTAAAGGTACATGTGGAGTCTAGGAAACTCATAAAGTATATTATTTTACTCCACATTTTTCACATACATTATAACAAACAACTTGCATGCAACATTAGTTCAACCCTTTATTCATGTTTCCTAAATCTTAGGTTTTTAACTCATTCATGCATTTTCTCAAACATTTAATATGTGACAATTCCATAGCCATTTTATTCGAGTCTTTAGTTCATACATTTCCACAAACACATAGGGTGCATTTATTATGCGTACTATGCCCTTCCACCATTTTCCATCACACATAACACTTAACATTCATACGGCATCCCATCGCCTCACCCTTCATCCATTCACACATCCTATACCATTTATTATCTTGTTTATATTTAGGGAAGATGGTATATTTCAAAGAAACTAAGAACACAAGATCAAGAATCATCATTTTTAAGGGGAAAAACCTAGGTTTTCGCTAAGGGAGTTAGTAGAGTGTACTAACCTTGAAAAGAAGGGGAGGAAAACTCTTGTGAATGCTGAGGAGAATGCTGCCTGAGCTTGGAGAAGGTACTCCATGCGTGCTTGAGCTTGAGCTTGAGGAATCCAAGCTTTTGGGATGATCCTAGGGTTCTCAAACCCTTGATTCTCTCAAGTTGAAACCCTAGGAGAAAAACCCCTTTCTCTTCTCTCTCTCTCTCTCAAAATATGATCTCGAAAGGTTTATGAACCCTTATGGCTCGGGCAAGCCTTATAAGGACAAGAGGTGATAGCTAAAAGACATAAAAGCCCTTAATGAAATTTCTGCAAAACACGAAAGACCGAGCGATCGGTGGTCAGGATTGAGCGATCAGTTGCCTACTGAGCGACTGGTATTGTTGACCGAGCGATCGGTTGAAAACATCCTCTCTGGAATGTTTTCCCATACAAAAAAGTTACCAGTCGATAGATATCGATCGATCGGTTGTGGACCAATCGATCGCTAATATGGACCGAGCGATCGGTTTTGGACCGAGCGATCTGTAGTGATCGGTTCTTTGCAGATTTTTGCTGTTTTCATCATATTTTGGAATTTCAGCCATAACTTTTGACTCGTTCGTCGGATTTTGACGATTCAACTTACGTTGGATTCGTCTTTCGAAAAAGAACATTTCTGCCATTTTAGAATCTTTAAATTTTTCTTTATTTATTAATTAAACTATGTAAAAGGCCAATTGGTTACGAGAACACTGTTCATTAGGCACGAAAAATTTTGGGGTGCTACATGAACGACTACGAAATGCTTGCATGCTAAATGTTTGATAAAATGCCTAAATAAGAATTAAATGAGTTTGATGAAAATTATTAAAGCACGAATCACGTAATTCTTCGTATAATACAATTGTTGATGTATGCTTTCCCTATTGCTTATATATCACATGATTTTAAGATGAATTAAGATGTAATATGTTTCACTTGAACTTCCTATACTAGAAAATCTCTATGAATTAACACACACCAAGCATGCATGCATGAACCAAACTTTTAAACATGAGTATATATACAAGAAACATAAGAACAAGAAATGTGATTGTGAAAGAAACACGAATGTCAAGGGTAGGGCATAACCCTAGGATGTCATACCTAGGTCACAAGTGAACAAGCATGAATGTCAAGGGTAGGGCATATCCCTAGGATATGTCATACCTGACTCGCAAGTAAACAAGCATGAATGTCAAGGGTAGGGCATATCCCTAGGATATGTCATACCTGGCTCACAAGCAAACAAGCATGAATGTCAAGGGTAGGGCATATCCCCAGGACATGTCATACCTGGTTCACAAGAAAAGAAGAAAAGCAAACAAGTCAAGCAAGAATAACTAGTGTGTTATGTTCCACCATAGTTCGGGCACTAGTCAAGTCAAGGCAAGGAGGCTAATGTGTTCCATTCCATTATAGTCCGGGCATTAGTCAAGCAAGAATGACAAGAACCTAGTATGTCCGTCTACTCATAGTTCGGGTACTAGTTAACCAAGGCAAGCAAGTAAACAAGAAGACATGCATGATTCTCACCAGACAAGAATAATCTCATGAGATGTATAAGGAACTCACAAGGTAATGGAAAACACGTATGGGTTAAACCATGTATAGAATGTATGATTTAAAGTATGATGTTCAAGAATTGTACAAGTGCTAGTTGTATTAGCTTCCGCACTCTGATTATGTATATGTGAAAATGAATTGTACCATGCATGATATATTATTGTTTTTACATATTAACATTATTACTATTGTTAGCTAGTAGCTTGTACTTGTTGAGTATTCCATACTCAGCCGTACTTTTATATCGGCAGGTACATTATGTGATATATGGACTCCGGGTTCCTTGGATAGAGGCGGCTTATGTAGAGCAAGAGACTACTCTGGTTGTCACCCAGATATTAGGAATCTTGGCATATGGCCAATGGTTGGGATGAGTGAGAGAGAGAGACATGTATTTTGGGTTCTTATGTATGGGGATGTTTGTCCCACTTGAGTTGGGACTCAATTAAGGAGTTTATGTTCATGTTGTAAATTCTATTCAATTATTGTAATGAATTGCACTTGAAATATAGTTAAGTCATCAAATAAATTTTTAGTACACTATTTTGCATGCTTTGTATACTCTTTGCAGGTTTGATTTAAGGTTAAGTCACGTCGCTAAAGTATCCTAACTCCTAGGGGGTATTTTGGGGCGTACACAAGGCACAATATAAATAACTTATGGCTTAGCATTGGTTTGAATGAGTTTAACAACCTCTTGAGTCCATTCATCCTCATTCTTAGGTATTTTATTATCATTGACATGCTTTGAGGGGATGAAGGGACCATTCATTATTGATTGTCAAACTTTATAATCTAAAGCTCGAATGAAGTACATCATTCTAACTTTCCAATATGCATAGTATTGGACATCAAATAAAGGAGGTCTTAGGGTTGATTGGCCTTCTCCTAGGGAGGTTGAATAAAAATTTATAGAATTTTCCATAAAAATATATCTTTAAACTCTAAGATTTTTTAGATCAAATGTAGAGCTTCTAGTTCTGATACTAATTCTTGCCCAGGGTATGGACCCTAAAGGAGGGGGGGTGAATAGGGTCTATGGCAATTAAAAAATATTTACTCTAAATTCCCTAAGAGGAATTTTAACTTTAAGGCAAGTTAAAGGGAAATAGAGAATCTAACAATTTTGCTTTAACAATAGTGTAAACAATAATGGAAATCAGTCAAGTAGAGAGAGTTAGAGAGATGCAAACACTTCACACCGGATATTGTTCACGAGGTTCGGCAACCCGCCTATGTTCCCGCCTTGAGCTATTCCCACTCTAAGGATTCGCCAAGATTTTATTCCCAAACCGTGTCCTCTTCTTCCAGGTGAAGAGTAAACCGTTACACTCCCTTGCAGGCTAGGAGACCACCTTTACTATCCTTTTACGGGCTGAGGATGAACCGTTACATAATACTTTTATGGCTCATAATCAAACCTTCACAATCCTGTGAGGCTAAGGATGAACCTTTACAATGTAGAGATTTGGATTTGAATCTGAAATACAAAACTCCTTTAAAGTTAGATAAGAATAGAATAACAAACTCTAAGAAATCTCTCAAAAGATGGATTGGAGTTTAGCTCAAAAAAATAGAGTATTGGGGGTTTCAAATTTTTCACGATAGATTTGAGTTTTGGATCTTGGTGAATGATTGGGATTTGATAGATTGATCACCCTTCTTGTTTTAGTTCATAAACCATCTCAATTTATAGTGCAATCAATAATATAGCCGTTGGAGAAGCAATAAATGCGAAAGGAGCCGTTAAAAATATAACCGTTACGGTAAAAATCACGTTCTGGGCATTTTTTATTCTATCCAATTGATCACAAGGCTTGTGTGATCGACTGGACGTTCCTCCTAATCGACTGGATGCTCTACCAGATCGGCTGGATAGAACTCTATATTTTCCTCTCGGTATGTCGACCATAACTATTGATTCCCTTATCGGAATAGGATGATTCAAAAGCCTATTCTGTAACGACCCCAAAAATCCAACAAGGCTAAAATAGGACTTTGGGATCGCCACATTACTTAACCTGCTTAAAATCCATGCATACAAGGCTTACTACATGAGTCTCCAAAAATGAGGATAATAAAATTCTGGTATATAAACTATAATCAAATAGCAAAAGTCTACGGTAAACATATACAACTCACTCTAAAACTAAAGAGTCTGATACACAACTATAAAAGTCTACCGAGCAACATCCTCTAAAAGTCTATTACAAAACTCTCTCAACTAAACAAAACATAAACTAAGAAGTATAGACACCTAAGACTCCGGCTCCTTCCTCGATGGGCTCACCTTCTCCTCCTTCCTCGATTTAAGTTTCCTCAACCCACGGCTCCGCCGTGTACTCCTGCTCTAAACCTGCCAAGACAAAAGTCCGGTTGAGTACAAAAGTACTCGGTGTATATAAAATCCAACCAACATTAATAATACACCTGCATTTAGTTAGGAACATATCCAATAACATAATAACATAATCAGAGTACGGAAGAACGTGTGCGCATATACATCATATCATCACCTTGACTCGTGTACTTGTGAGAATCTTAGACTTGGAAGACAATACACTTATGAGTTGCTTATGCTTATAAGACCACGTGCTTGGGAGATGCTTATGCTTATGCACTTATTCAGATCACACAGTAATGAGACATGCCGTTCTTGGCGAATACGGACCATGCCTTAGAAATCATATGGTTGACATACCGTTCTTGGCGGATACGGACCATGTCTAAGAATCAGGTTGACATGGCGTTCTTGGCGGATACGGACCATGTCATGCTTATGCTTATTCAGAATGTCATACATATGTCATGCTCATGCTTGTGGTCCACATGTGTGACTTGTGAGACTCTTATCTTAACATACACGTGCTTGTGTACTTAAGTGTCGAAATTAACATTCGAGTTGGTAATTACTTAGATTCCGATCTCCCACCATGGAAACTCCACTATACTGTCCCATACCAAAAGTTAGAGAATTCCCGGTTTGAGAGATGTTCCTCTAAGTTCTTACCTTCCCGACTATCAATTTCCATGCAAATAATTAGACATACTTAACAAACAATTCACATATACATATCTTATCATAATTCATATCGCAATTCATAATCAATTTACCACCATTTCATAAGAGTATAATAGCATTTATCCTTTCAAGCATTTTCACAAACACCTTGTGTACGCATAATATGAATCCATTTCCCTTCTATATTTTCAAGCATTCATCAAATCATAATTCATCCATACAATCAATTCACTATTCACATCCACATATTAATCTCATCTTCCATACATTTCCCATCCTCCATATATTCTATCCACATCCAATCCACATTTCCATCAATAATTAGCTCACTTCATAGAAAATTTAGGGAAAATGCATTTAATCTCTATTCTATCATTTCTATCAAATTAATATTCACAAAAGATTAAAATAGAGTTGATTAGGATAGTATATCGACCTTAGGAATCCTTCCCTTGGATTCAAAACGCTCCCGAGGAGATTTGGAGAAGCTTTGAGGACGATCTCCAAGCTTTCCTCTCAATCTTCTAGCAACCTCCTTCTTCTCCAAGCAACCCTCTCCCTCAAACCCTAGGTTTTCTCCCCCTTTTTGCCAAATTAGGTTAGAAATAGGTAGGGTATTTTAATATTTCGAGTAGAACCCCCTATTTATAGCCCCAAGGTCTGAGAACAAAAGACCAAAAAGCCCTTACTAAAATTCTGCAAAAACACGAAGGACCGAGCGATCGGTGGTTATGACCGAGCGACCTGTTCTCAACCGAGCGATCGGTGCTCTTGACCAGTCGATCGGTCAAAAAATCACTCTCTGGTAATTTTCCCCATACAAAATTCTAGACCAGTCGATAAATACCGATCGATCGGTTTTGAACCGATCGATCGCTACTTCTGACCGAGCGATCAGTTGCCTATAGATTTTTTGACCCGCTTTACTGTTTCGGCCATAACTTTTGACTCATTCGTCGGATTTCGACGATTCAACTTGCGTTGGATTCGTCTTTCGAAAATGAACATTTCTGGCATTTTAGAATTTCTAAATTTCACTTAATTGATAGACTAAATTGTCCCCAAAGTTGACTGATCTGTATTTCCATCAGATAAAACTCACCATTGACTTGGCTTAAACTCAAAATAAGGAAAAACATTAAACATGAACTTCGAAGAGGGTTCCCGCACCTTTCTAATGGTTCAAGAATCACTCAATTCCAGTAAACGGTGGCAAAACTAGAGCTTCCTAAAGTTTAGGGTGTGATATGACATCCCTCCGTTACAAGTTTGATTAAGCCTAGTTTACACCACACCAAATATATATATAATACAATAAACATCAAAACATCACAAAGACTATAATACCCCTAATACAATGAAGTAAAAACATGAAAAAGATTCGGGGTCTCTACACATTCCACTTAAAATTCAAAGTGGAACATTTTTGTCTTTGATAGTCGAGTCCTAATTCTGCTTCTATGATGGTCAAATAGGGTCCCAAAAAAATCTGGATTTGGAAAAAATGGCCAGAACTGTAGAACCCCAGAACTTTTTGCATGTCTTGGAATGTGTGGCAAAGCATGATACCTTTGAAATCTCCATTTCTCATGAAATGAGAAATTGAAAACTTTGAGAATTTTGCAAAAATGCTATAACTAATTAAATACATTATTTAATCATGTCTATAAGCCTTGAAAGGGTCCTAGTCATGTTTAAAAGAGGTCAAAAGGGAAGTAGGATAAGTCCAAGTAGTAGGAATGGGTGAAAAATGGACTTAGTGTCGAAACCTGCAGAGAACCGATCGCTCGGTCACGAGAGTGATCGATCGGTCCATAACTGATCGTTCGGTCCATATTAGCGATCAATCGGTCCACAACCGATCGATTGGTAGCTATTGACTGGTGCACTTTTTTATATGGGAAAAAATTCTATAGAGGGTGTTTTTGATCGATCGCTTGGTCAAGAGCACCGATTGCTCAGTCCTGACCACCGATCACTCGGTCTATCCTGTTTTTGCAGAATTTCATTAAGGGCTTTTTCGTCTTTTGGGCACTATACCCTTACTTATAAAGGCTTTCCCGAGCCATTAGGGGTTCATACACCCTAAGGCATCAAATTGAGAGAAAGGGAGAGAGGAGAAAGAGGGGTTTTCACCTAGGGTTGCATCTTGAGAGAAATCAAGAGTTCAAGAATCCTAGATCTCACCTTAAGGCTTGGATTCTTCAAATCCAAGACAAAGCAAGTGAGGAGCTCATTCTCCAAGCTAGGGCAGCGTTCATCCTCAGGATTTACAAGGGTTTTCTTTCCATATTCAAGGTCGGTACCATATGCTACCCTCCTAGCTCATATTCTCTCTTTTCTTCCCTTCTTTCATGTTTTCCTTAAGTATGAATGAAATAAAAGATGGATTGTGGTGTGAGAATGGATGTTAGGCGATGGATGTCGTGTGGATGTGTTGTGATAAATGAAATGGGAAGGGTATTGTACCAATAATGAACACATTAGTACGTTATGAACATAAACCATCTAGAAAAGCATGGTATTGGCATAAACCAATAATGTACACACCACATGTTTGATAAAATGCCAAGGTGAAGAAAATGAATTATGAACCAAGAAAGTAATGATTTAAAGGGTATGAAATTGCTAGGGTTTATGATAGTGTGTTTAATTGCCTTTTTCCAATGGTATGAATAATTACTTGATGAAATAAATGTTATGCTATACTTTGTTGAATCCCAAATGTCATATTAAATTCCAAGTCAAAGCATGTACACAATTTCACAGGCACGACATGCATGACATGGTTTACCGGTGTTTTCAAAAATAAGGGTTGGTAATTAGAGGTAGGGCATATCTTAAGATATGTTTTGCTTTGCTTTTGATAAGAACAAGCATTGCACATGAGGTAGTTTACACTTCCCTCCCTTCAAGATTGAAAGAGGGGTCTCCCCTCACTCAGAAGTACATATCATTGAAAGAAGGGTCTCTCTTCCCTCTCAAGTGTATCTCATTGAAAGAAGGTTCTCCCTTCCCTATCAAGTGCATCTCACAAGTTATATAAACATGTTTAATTTACAAGCAAGCAAGCATGATCTCATGGCATGACACGACATGACACGCAATACAAGAGAAGCACGACTCGACAAGATCAAACAAGACTGAACAGGACAAGACAAGTTTTAAACACGAAAGAGTATTTTAAGTCAAGTCAAGCACATGACGTTTTCAAGAGTTTTTCCGACTTTGATACAATGCAAGCATGAACTATCAACTGTTTACTTTTCCTGTCAATTATATGAACTGCTTCTTGCTAATTTCTGTTATTACTATGCTATGACTGTTGATTAGTATTTGGTACCCGTTGAATATTCCATGCTCAACATACTTCTCATGTCGACAGGTGATAGTGGAGCGGCGACTCCTTTTGACATCTATGCTCCTGGCCCATGGGTGGAGGAGGAGTATGTTGAGGAACTTGCGGAGGAACCTCTTGTAGAGGGCTACTACTTGGTGGTAGATTCTAGATGATTGTGGGTGAGTTTGAGAGATTTTCTGTTGTATTTTGGTGGGCGTGTCTGCACCTTCTTTTGTTTTTCCTTCTTGTACAAACTTGGATTACATGTATATACATAGAGGTTTTGTTAAACTTCCGCTGTGTCATAATTAGTGTATGCTTCTGTTATTGTGTCCTCTATTGTATATGCTCCGTATGTTTTATAGGATGGTTTGTCAAGCAAGTCATGTATGTCATGATAAGTCGTCCAAGATTCACTCTAACTCTTAGGGTGGGTTTTGGGTCATGACAGAGGTGGTATCAGAATTTAGGCTTTAGGTCTCGTAGGGTCACTTAGAATCTAGTACCACAGCTTGACAAGAGCATATGTCAGGAAGCAAGTTAGGAAGGAAGTAAGTCGGAAGCGGGTCATGTTCCAAGTGTAAGACTAAACTTTAGTCTTAATCTAAGGGGTTGTTTCAACCAAGTACGAGTCTTAGAAACGCTAGAACACTAGTCTATTATGTATGCACTGATGGTTATGATGTAATGTATAATAGTATTATATCAATAATACCACTTGAACTGTTGTGAAATGGAACTGTGATAAATTGTGGTTCCAAGTTAGACTCATGTGGTGCTATTGTTCTCAGGACGTTAGTCGTGAGGCGAGGCACACGGGATCACAGAGCACACACCAGAGCTTCCTCTTCTTCACGGAATGAGGATGAGCAGCCGGACCTCTCTCAGGTCTTAGGCTCTATTGCTAAGACAGTCGCCATACTGGTAGCTCGGCAGACTATACCAACATCGGCGATACTTACTCCACCGCCCGTAGCTCCAGTACATCGTACAGCTGGGGTTGAGGCATTCCGGAGACTAAGGCCTCCATCATTCCATGGGAGTGTGGAACCTCTTGCTGTAGAGGCTTGGATCCTCCAGTTGGAGAAGATCTTCGCAGTCCTCACTCCCACGGAGGAAGAGAAAGTGGCATGGGCTGTTTTCATGCTAGAGGGTGAGGCACACCATTGGTGGTTGTCTGCCTTGAGGACTTGAGATTTGACCATGCAAGGTCAACCCTGGACTTGGGACGAGTTCAAGGATACCTTCTATAAGAAGTACTTTCCAGTTGGAGCACGGAAAAAGAAAGAGAGAGAATTCATCAACCTTGAGCAAGGTTCGATGTCGGTGGCTAAATTTGAGGCCAAGTTCTCAGAGCTATCACGCTTCGCGACTCACATGATTGCCACTGAGGTAATGAAGGCGAGAAGGTTTGAGCAAGGGCTAAAGGATGTCATTATAGAGAAAGTATCGGCTTTCAGGCATACTACTTATCCAAAAGTAGTGGACAAGGCCTTGTTGATCGAGGCCAATGCAGAGGCCGTATCTAAGAAGAGGGATTTGGCGAGAGGCCAATTTAGCAATTCAACACCTCCAGAGAGGCAGGCTCGGACCGGCCTTTATCATTACACATGGCCAGCACCACCTCAGTATGCGTGGCCAGCACCACCGATGAGGCCATCTTATGCGCCTCCAATTCCATGGTCGTACATGCCTCAAGTGCCACGACCTCAGGCTCTTCCAGCTCCACGGCCAGTTACACCTCAGGCGGTGAGGTATGCTACACCTCAGGCGGTGAGGTATGCTACACCTCCGGCCCCTCCGACCTACACATATAAGGTCTGCACTTCATGCGGCTGAAGGCACCTAGTAGGAGATTGCCCTAGGGCATCGGGTGGATGTTTTCACTGTGGTCGCTAGGGCCACTTGATCAGAGATTGCCTTAGTCGACATTTGTCAGGCTAGTCTCAGGGGATTAGGCCCCCAGCATGCCCAACAGGAGCATACCAGGCATCCTCCCAGCCTATCCGGTCTACACCTCCACCTCGCCAGGCGAACCAAGGGCGAGTATTTGCCTTGACAGAGGGAGATGCACTTGTATCGGATGATGTAGTGCAAGGTACGCATTTAAAGTTATTCAATTGTCCAAAATTTTCATGTTATGCCTTATTCCTTGTGTACGTATATGGCGTCTTATATATATCTATACATATGATGTTGATGCATAGATTGACTTAGTTAGTTAAAATTTCAGGAACCTTACTAGTCAATGAATGTTTGGCTAGAGTGTTGATCGATACCGGGTCCACTCATTCATTTGTCTCACTGAGTTTTTCCCAAGGCTTTTCTATGGAGCCTAGTCAATTGGAACCGGAGTTATTCATTTCGACTCCTCTCGGCAAGACGGTAGTAGCAGATAACATTTTTAGAGGCAGTACAGTTTAGGTTGGAAGCCACGAATTAGCAGCTGATCTTATCGTCCTTGGATTCCAGGACTTCGACGTTATCTTGGGGATGGATTGGTTAGCAGCTCATCATGGGAATGTGGCTTGCTTTTGAGAAGATGGTACTCTTCAAGCCGGTGGAGGGGAAGCTATTTCATTTTTGGGGGTTGAGAAGTAAAGATATTGCCCGCTTTGCGACGTTGAGCCTAGCGAACACCGAGGCAAAGGACTCTTCGACTATCCCGGTCATGAGTGAATTCCTGGATGTATTTCCAGAGGAGTTGCCAGGGTTACCTCTAGACAGGGAGATTGAGTTTATGATCGAGCTAGCACCAGGCATAGCTCCCATCTTCTGGGCTCTGTACAGGATGGCCCCGATTGAACTTAAGGAGTTGAAGACTCAATTGGAGGAGATGCAAGGCCTTGGTTTCATTCAACCAAGTGTCTCACCATGGGGAGCGAGATTTTTCTCTAAGATTGATCTTCAGTCGGGTTACCACCAGTTGAAGATTAAGGCTGAAGATGTTCCCAAAACTACTTCCAGGACTCGGTATGGGCATTACGAGTTCTTGGTGATTCCTTTTGGTCTCATGAACACGCTGGCAGCTTTTATGGATCTGATGAACTGGGTATTCCAACCGTACCTGGATCGATGCGTGATAGTGTTTATCGATGACATCCTAATATATTCCAGACATGGGAAGATCACATGTGAGACCTTCGCCTTGTTTTGGAAATGCTGAGAGAGCACAAGTTGTATGCCAAACTAGGCAAGTGTGAATTTTGGTTGGAAGAAGTGGCATTTCTAGGCTATGTTGTTTCTACGAAAGGCATCTCGGTAGATTTGAAGAAGATAGAGACATTCATGAGTTGGGCGAGGCCCAGGAGCGTCATAGAGATCTGTAGCTTCCTTGGGTTGGCAGGCTATTACAGGAGATTCGTAGAGGGGTTTCCAGCCTTGCAGTGCCACTTACATACCTAACAAGGAAGAATGTCAAGTTTATATGGAGTGATAAGTGTGAGATTAGCTTCACGGAGCTGAAGAAGAGGCTTACTACGTCCCCCGTCCTCACAGTGCCATTAGGACGTGGTGGATATGAGGTGTACAGTGTTGCCTCGTACGTTGGACTTGGGTGTGTCCTCATGCAGCACAAGAAATTCATTGCCTATGCATCGAGGCAATTGAAGGAGCATGAAAAGAATTAACCTACGCATGACTTGGAGCTTGTTGTAGTCGTGTTTGCACTTAAGATTTGGTGGCATTACCTTTACGGAGAAGAATTTTATGTGTTCACGGAACATAAGAGCCTCAAGTACCTCTTTTCCCAAAAGGAGCTAAGTTTACGGCAATGGCATTGGATGAAATTTTTGAAAGACTATGAATGCACCATCTAATACCACCCTGGCAAAGCAAATGTAGTGGAAAATGTTTTGAGTAGAAGACCTCCGGGTCTGTTGGCTCACATGTTGGTGTGGGAATAGAAACTATTGGAAGATTTGGAAAATCTAGACATCAGTGTGAATGATTCCATCCGTAGCCTATCTTGGCAAATATCATGGTTAGACCGTACATTATAGATCTGATCAGAGAGTTTCAGGCCACGGATGCTGACTTGTTGGCTTTCTGGGACAAGGAAGTTGCCAAGGGTAGTGAGGAATTCTCTCTCACTAGCCGAGGTGCTATTACGTTCAGGGGAAGACTGTGTGTTCTGGCCAATACGGATCTTTGAAGAGAGATTATGGATAAAGCCCACCGTTTGAAGTACACAGTGCATTCTGGGGGTACAAAGATGTACCGGAACCTCAAGGGACACTTTTGGTGGCGGAATATGAAGAGGGATGTTACAGAATATGTATCTCGGTGCTTGGTGTACCAACAGGTGAAGGCAGAGCACTTGAGGCTGGCAGGTCTGTTACAGTCTCTCCCTATTCCCGAGTGGAAATGGGAGCACATCTCCATGGAGTTCATTGTTGGCTTGCCACGTACAATAAGGAACTCAGATGCGATATGGGTGGTGGTGGACCGTCTAACAAAGTCCGCACATTTCTTACCTTACCGAACTATGTTCAGCTCGAACCAATTGGCTTCGTTGTATATCAAAGAAATAGTTCGGTTGCACGGGGTGCCAGTCAGTATTGTGTCAGATCGGGATCCAAGATTCACATCCAGGTTCTGGAAGAGCTTTTAGGATGCCATGGGTTCCTAACTTGATTTCAGCACCACCTTTCATCCACAAACGGATGGACAAACCGAGAGGGTGAACTAAATCATGGAAGACATGCTTCGGGTATGTATGTTGGATTTCAAGGGTAGCTGGGAAGAGCATTTGCCTTTGGTTGAATTCGCCTACAATAATAGCTATCAGGTGAGCATCCAAATGGCACCATTTGAGGCCTTGTATGGGTGAAGCTGCAGGTCTCGTCTCTACTAGGATGAGGTAAGAGAGAGAAAAGTGTTAGGTCCTAAGTTGATCGAGCAAACTGCGAATAAGGTTAAGATCATCCGTGATCGGTTGAAAGCCGCTAAAGATTGTCGAAAGAGCTATGCTGACACTCGCCACAAGGACTTGGAATTCTAGGTTGGGGATTGAGTCTTTGTAAAGGTATCTCCTAGCAAAGGGATTATGAGATTTGGCAAAAGAGGCAAGCTTAGTCCTCAATATGTCGGCCCCTTTGAGATTATCACGCGAGTTGGTGAAGTTGCTTACCGGGTAGCTCTTCCACCTCATATGGCCGCAGTTCACAACATTTTCCATGTGTCTATTCTTCGGAAGTACATTGTGGACCCTTTGCATGTCATAGAATTAGAACCGTTGGAATTCCGAGAGGACCTCACTTTGGTTGAAAAGCCGGTTCATATATTGGATCGGAGAGATCAAGTCCTCCGCAAGAAGACTATCCCATTGGTTCTCATGCAATGGAAACATCATGCTCGAGAAGAGGCTGCATGGGAGCGCGAGGCCGAAGTCATAGTGAAGTACCCGGAGTTGTTCGAATGAGTTTTTGTATGTGACTTGTAATTTTGATTCGGTTTTGTAATGCAAGAATGGTCCAAATTTTGGGGCAAGAATGGTCCAAATTTTGGGACAAAATTTTTATAAGGGGGGAGGATGTAGAACCCTGAAACTTTTTGCATATGTCTTGGAATGTGTGGCAAGGCATAATACCTTTGTAATCTCCATTTTTCATGAAATGAGAAATTGGACACTTTGAGAATTTTGCAAGAATACTATCACTAATAAAATAAATTATTTAATAATTTCTATAAGCCTTGAAAGAGTCCTAGTCATGTTTAGAAGAGGTCAAAAGGGAAGTAGGATAAGTCCAAGTAGTAGGAATGGGTGAAAAATGGACTTAGTGTCGAAACCTACAGAGAACCGATCGCTTGGTCCATAATAGCGATCGATCGGTCCACAACCGATCGATTGGTAGCTATCGACTGGTGCACTTTTTTGTATGGGAAAAAATTCTAGAGAGGGTATTTTTGATCGATCGCTCGGTCAAGAACACCGATCGCTCGGTCCTGACCACTGATCACTCGGTCAATCGCGTTTTTGCAGAATTTCATTAAGGGATTTTTCATCTTTTGGGCACTACACCCTTGCTTATAAAGGCTTGCTCGAGCCATTAAGGGTTCATACATCCTAAGGCATCAAATTGAGAGAAAGGGAGAGAACAGAAAGAGGGGTTTTCACCTAGGGTTGCATCTTGAGAGAAATCAAGAGTTTAAGAACCCTAGATCTCACCTCAAGGCTTGGATTCTTCAAATCCAAGGCAAAGCACGTGAGGAGCTCGTTCTCCAAGCTAGGGCAGCGTTCATCCTCGGCATTTCCAAGGGTTTTCTTTCCATATTCAAGGTCGGTACCATATGCTACCCTCCTAGTTCATATTCTCTCTTTTCTTCCCTTCTTTCTTGTTTTCCTTAAGTATGAATGAAATAAAAGATGGATTGTGGTGTGAGATTGGGCGATGGATGCCGTGTGGATGTGTTGTGATGAATGAAATGGGAAGGGTATTCTACCAATAATTAACACACATGTATGTTGTGAACATAAACCCATCTAGAAAAGCATGATATAGGCTTAAACCAATAATATACACACCACATGTTTGATGAAATGCCAAGGTGAATAAAATGAATTATAAACCAAGAAAGTTATGATTTAATGGGTATGAAATTGCTAGGGTTTATGATAGTGTGTTTAATTGCCTATTTTCGAACAGTATGAATAATTACTTGTTAAAATAAATGTTATGCTATACTTTGTTGAATCCCAAATGTCATATTAAATTCCAAGTTAAATCATGTACACGATTTCACGAGCACGGCATGCATGACATGGTTTACCGGTGTTTTCAAGAATAAGGGTTGGTAATTAGAGGTAGGGCTTATCTTAAGATATGTTTTGCCTTGCTTTTGACAAGAACAAGCATTGCACATGAGGGAGTTTACACTTCCCTCCCTTCAAGATTGAAAGAGGGCTCTCCCCTCACTCACAAGTACATATCATTGAAAGAAGGGTCTCCCTTCCCTCTCAAGTGCATCTCATTGAAAGAAGGGTCTCCCCTCCCTCTCAAGTGCATCTCACAAGTTACATGAACATGTTTAATTTCTAAGCAAGCAAGCATGATCCCATGGCATGACATGCATGACACGACATGACACGCATTAATACAAGACAAGCACGACTCGACAAGATCAAACAAGATTGAATAGGACAAGACATGTTTTAAACACATCTCACAAGTTACATGAACATGTTTAATTTCCAAGCAAGCAGGCATGATCCCATAGCATGACATGCATGACACGACATGACACACAATACAAGACAAGCACGACTCGACAAGATCAAACAAGACTGAATAGGACAAGACAAGTTTTAAATACGAAAAGAGTATTTTAAGTCAAGTCAAGCACATGACGTTTTCAAGAGTTTTTCCGACTTTGATACAATGCAAGTATGAACTACCAACTGTTTACTTTTTCTGTTAATTATATGAACTGCTTTTTGCTTATTTCTGTTATTACTATGCTATGACTGTTGGTTAGTATTTGGTACCCTCTGAGTATTCCATGCTCAGCCGTACTTCTCATGTCGGCAGGTGATAGTGGAGTGGTGGCTCCTTTTGACATCTATGCTCCTGGCCCATGGGTGGAGGAGGAGTATGTTGAGGAACCTGAGGAGGAACCTCCTATATTGGGCTACTACTAGGTGGTAGATTCTAGGTGATTGTGGGTGAGTTTGAGAGATTTTCTCTTGTATTTTGGCGGGCATGTCTATACCTTCTTTTGTTTTCCTTTCTTGTACAAACTTGGATTACATGTATATACATAGAGGTTTTGCTAGACTTCCGCTGTGCCATGATTAGTGTATGCTTCTGCTATTGTGTCCTCTATTGTATATGCTCCGTATGTTTTGTAGGATGGTTTGTCAAGTAAGTGACGTAAGTCATGATAAGTCGTCCAAGATTCACTCTAACTTCGAGGATGGGTTTTGGGTCATGACAAGAACGGAGTTTTGAGAAACTTGGTCTATCAGGTCGATCACAAGACCCTTGTGATCAGCTGGATAGTGTATTTTTGCTCAAAAAAATACTGAAATCTTATTTTCTTGACTTTAAAGGTTGGAATGATGTCTTAGGCCAGTTGGCTTGTCTTCAGCATGATTTTTAAGTTTTTCAAAGTCTTTGAGATTGATAGATAAACATGATTAACAACTCATAATGATCATTAGACTGATCTAAAATGGATTCAAAGAGGTTTCCAACACTAACAGAGCATGCAGACAAACTCTGGAAAAAAAATATCTATCCAATCGATCACAAGGCTCATTTGATCGACTGGATGGTTTGCCTAATGCGCTGGATAGTCTATATAATGTGCTGGATAGACCATTTTTATTTGTAGAATCCATTTTTCAAAACCTATAAGATGGGATTTAATTCCAAGGTTTTGTACATAGGCATTATGAGTAAGATGATCGTGTGTAGAGCCCCGGACCTTTTCACATTTAATGCATGACACTTTCGTTGCCATTTTGCCTTTAAAGAGGTATAATTAATAAATAAGGAAGAAATTGGAAATTCTGAAACATCAGAAATGTTCCTTTTCGAAGTACGAACCCAACGAAAGTTGAATCGTCAAAATCGGACGAACGAGTCAAAAGATATGGCCAAAACAGTCTGGACCTGCAGGCAATCATAGCTCGGAAGGCACTAAGGACGTAGCTCGGAAGGCACTAAGAAAGTGCTCTGACAACGTGCTCTAATAAGGCACAGACAACGCATAGACAATGTACTATGATAACGTAGCTCGAGCTCTGATAACGTATACGTTGTGCACCCGTTGTGCAACAGACAACGGGTACGTTGTACAGCACGACGGGCACGTTGTACATAAGACAACGGACAACGAGCTCAGCACTATTCACAACACAACGTGACAACGGGTTCGGCACCCTTCAGAACGGACAACGGGTTCGGCACCCTTCACAACGTGACAACGGGTTTGGCACCCTTCACAACGGGTTCGGCACCCTTCACAACAGACAACGGGTTCGGCACCCTTCACAACGTGACAACGGGTTCGGCACCCTTCACAACGGACAACGTACTCGGCACTATTCACAGCACAACGTGTTCAGCACTATTCACAGCACAACGTGTTTGGCACTGTTCACAGCACAACGTGTTTGGCACTGTTCACAGCACAACGTGTTTGGCACTATTCACAGCACAACGTGTTCGGCACTCGTGTCTTTGCAGAAATTTCAGTAAGGGTATTATGGTCTTTCGGTCGGTTCACTCTTACCTTAAGAGTTTAACCCGAGCCTTTAGGGCATCATTCGACACTTAGAGAGTTTGAGAGAATAGGAGAAAGGGGAGAAGGCGATTCCAACCTAGGGTTTGTCTGTGGAAGAGAAATCAAAGGGGTTTGAGACCCTAGATCACTTCAAGCTCGGCTCTTCTCCAAGATCTCGGCTCAAGCACTCGTGGAGAGCGTTCTCCAAGCTAGGGCAACAGCTACACAGTCGTTTTTGGAAGGGGTTTCTTCCTCATTTCTTCAAGGTCGGTACTTCTTGCTACCCTCCTAGTTATAGTTCCTCTTTTCCCTTTATTTCTTTTGATTTTCTTTCATTTACACATGTGCTATGAGATGGATGGTTGTGAATGGTGAATGGAGATGGAATGGGCGAATGGATGCTGTGTGGATGATGTGATGAATGAATGGGAAAGGGCATTGTACTAATAATGAACATACAAGTGTGATGTGAGCATAACCCACCTAGAAAAGCATGATTTAGGTTTAAATGAATAATGAATAATGAACACACCATGTTTGATGAAATGCCAAGGTGAATAAAGTGAGTTGTAAATTAGGAAATGCATGCCAAATAAATTATGGATATTGCTAGGGCCTATGATAGTGTGTTTTCTTGCTTTCCTTAAATGATATGAATATTACATTGCTCAATCATTGATGTTATATGTGTTGTGAAATTACCCAAATGTCATATTTAAATTTAATTGCAAGTAAGTACACGGTTCCCACGAGCACGGCATGCATGACATGATTTATCAAGGTTTTCAAGAACATGGTTAGAGGTGGGACATATCCTACGATATGTTTTACCTCGCTTTTCACCAGAAAACAAGAACCAACATTCCACGAGGGGTCTCCTCTCACTCACAAGTGCATATCATGAAGAAGGGCCTCCCTTACCTCGCAAGTACATACATATCATGAAGAAGGGTCTCCCTTCCCTCACAAGTGCATTGCATAAAGAAGGGTCTCCCTTCCCTCTCAAGGCATCTCTCAAGCGCATCTCACAAGGATATCTCACGAGTGTATCTCACAAGTTACATGATCACAAGCAAGCACGCATGACATGCATGACATGACACGTACGACACGACATACAAGAATCAAGCAAGATAGACAAGACAAGTTTTCAAGTACGAAAAGATATTTCAAGCCAAGTCAAGTGCACGATGTTTTCAAGAGGTTTTATCGGTTTTCTACGAAATACAAGCATGATTATAAATTGCCTTACTTCCTTGTATGATATAAACTGTTCCTGTTCTATATATGCAACTTGCTTCCTACTTTATGTATGCTATCGTTATGCTATGACTATTGGTTATTATTTAGTACCCGTTGAGTATTCCATGCTCAGCCTGTAACGCCCCAAAATACCCCCTAGGAGTTTAGGGATATTTTAGGTGTCACACTGCGAACCTATCAAACCATCCAGTAATGCACAAGATAAAATACAGTACTCATAACGATAATCAGAGCGCGGAAGCTATCATATATGCGGAAGCGTAAACAAATTTTCATTTCTTCTGATGATCCAAAATAGTATTCCAAGTTAACATAAATACAAGACATGTCTAAACCTAAGGTGGACAGGCCCACCTATCAAAATATCAAATACACCAAACCCTCTCATACTCTCCCCTCAACAGTAGTCGAGGTATGGCCACGCATCGAGGTCTCGGTCCGCCTGAGACTGTAATGGGATAGCCGACTCTCTCTCCTCTGTATACTCTTCCTCGACCCAAGGCTCCGGGTCGAGGGCTCCCTCAGTACCTGCCGACATGAAAGTACGGCTGAGCATGGAATACTCAGCGAGTACAAGCTACTAGCAGACCATAACAGTAATAAAAACACATAACAGTAATATCATACAAGCAGTAATAGAAACATCACAAAGAAACAGTATAGGGCATGACACAACACAAGCATCCTGACGTGCGTACATGAATGCGAAAATGCCAATAAAACTCATGCTTGAAAACCCTTGTCATGTCCCGGTATGCCTCGTAGAAATCATGTATGCGTGCATGCATGAATGCATGATCATCATCTTGTAAACCTCCATCTTGTAAACTTGTGAGCCAGAGGCTAGCACCTGAATCTCCCTGGGCTGCCAACCTCCTTGATATGCAATGCACTTGTGAGCCAGAGGCTAGCACCCGAATGTCCCTGGGCTACCAACCTCCTTGTTATGAAATGCACTTGTGAGCCAGAGGTTAGTACCCGAATCCTCCCTGGGCTACCAACCTCCTTGTTATGCAATGCACTTGTGAGCCAGAGGCTAGCACCCGAATCCTCCCTGGGCTACCAACCTCCTTGTTATGAAATGCACTTGTGAGCCAGAGGCTAGCACCCGAATGTCCCTGGGCTACCAACCTCCTTGTTATGCAATGCTTTCTTGTTGTTTATTATATGCACATGCTCTTGAAATCACGGTTCATGTTATCATGCGTGCTCGTGTACGTGTCCATAGTGACAATCATGATAATGGAAATAACCAAATATGACATTATAATTCAATTCATGATATGAACATAAGTAACATAAGTAGTTTGCATAACATTTGATCAATTTATCATTTATAAAGACACATGCAAAAAACCCATTTCCATGTCCTTCATTGAGATCATTTGTTCACAGTTTAGGCATTTTGTCAAACACTTTCATACGTTATTTCTTAGTAGTTTATCTCCTTCTTTTTAATGCATAATTTCCATTCAATCACACAAGGGTAAGTTTGTTATTTGTACAATGCCCATCCTCCATTTTCCAATCCACATCCCACACATCATATATCACACATTCGGCATCCAATCGCCGTATCCAACCTCCATCCAAACATCCCTACTCTTTCTTTATCTTGTTTATATTTATTATAGATGCCACATTTGCAAGGAATAAAACACACTAACAAGAATCATATTTCATAAGGAAAAACCTAGATTTATTGCTAGGGTAAGTTAGTAGGGTGTACTAACCTTAGATCAAGGTTTGATCTTGAAGAAACCTTGAAATAGAAGCTCTAATTGGAAAGGAGGAAGCCTTTGCTTGAAGGGGACTTGAGTTGGGGGAAGAAACCTCTTTCAAAACGTGAGTGAGTGCTGCCCTAGCTTGGAGAATGCACCTCCACACGAGCTTGAGTTGAAATCTTGAAGAAGACGTGCTTGGGGACGATCTAGGGTCTTCACCCCTTTGATTTCTTCTCCAAAAGCAACCTAGGTTTAGAGCTTTCTCCTCCTCTCTCTCTATCTCTCAAAATCCCTCAAATGTTGTAAGTGAGGCCTCAAAGGGTCGAGCAAACCCTTATGGGTAAGGGTTTAACACCCAAAAGACGAAAACGCCCTTACTGAAATTTCTGCAAAAACGCGAAGACCGAGCGATCGGTGGTTATGACCGATCGATCGGTTGCCTACCGAGCGATCGGTGTTTATGACCGATCGACCGGTCAAAAACTCACTCTCTGGAAAATTTTCCCATACAAAATTTCTGACCGCGCGATAGCTACCGATCGATCGGTTATGGACCGATCGATCGCTGACTGGACCGAGCGATCGGTTCTCTGTATGTCTGGACTGTTTTGACCATATCTTTTGACTCGCTCGTCGGATTTCGACGATTCAACTTGCGTTGGGTTCGTCTTTCAAAAACGCACATTTCTGACGTTTCAGAATTTCCGATTTCTCCCTTATTTATTAATTAGACTACAAAAACGGCCAATTAGCTACGAAGGTGCTATTCATTAAGGATGAAAAAGTCCGGGGTGCTACACAGCCGCACTTCTTATGTCGGTAGGTTTTGAGGGAGCTGCTGCTCCATTTGATGTTTGTGCTCCTGGTCCATGGGTGGAAGAGGAGTATATCGAGGAACCTTTGTAGGAACCTCCAGTAGAGGGTTACTGTAGCACCCCGGATTTTTCTATACTTAATGAATACTGTTTTCATAGCTAATTGGCCGTTTTTGTAGTTTAATTAATAAATAAGGGAGAAATTTGAAATTTTGAAACGTTAGAAATGTTCCTTTTCGAAGTACGAACCCAACGCAAGTTGAATCGTCAAAATCGGACGAACGAGTTAAAAGATATGGCCAAAACAGTCTGGACCTACAGGAAATCGTAGCTCGGAAGGCACTAAGGACGTAGCTCAGAAGGCACTAAGGACGTAGCTCTGATAACGTAGCTCTAGCTCTAATAACGTATATGTTGTGCATCCGTGGTGCAACAGACAATGGGTACGTTGTACAGCACAACGTGTACGTTGTACCGCTCACGACGGGCACGTTGTACATAAGACAACGGACACGAGCTCAGCACCCTTCACAACGGACAACGGGTTCGGCACCCTTCACAACGTGACAACGGGTTCGGCACCCTTCACAACGTGACAACGGCTTCGGCACCCTTCACAACGGACAACGGGTTCGGCACCCTTCACAACGTGACAACGGGTTCGGCACCCTTCACAACAGACAACGTGTTCGGCACCCTTCACAACGGACAACGTGTTCGGCACCCTTCACAGCACAACGTGTTCGGCACTGTTCACAGCACAACGTGTTCGGCACTGTTCACAGCACAACATGTTCGGCACTGTTCACAGCACAACGTGTTCGGCACTGTTCACAGCACAACATGTTCGGCACTGTTCACAGCACAACGTGTTCGGCACTGTTCACAGCGCAACGTGTTTGGCACTATTCACAGCACAACGTGTTCAGCACTATGCACGGCTCAACGTGCTCGGCACTTGTGCTTTGTAGAAATTTTAGTAAGGGTATTATGGTCTTTGGTCGGTTCACTCTTACCTTAAGAGTTTAACCCGAGCCTTTAGGGCATCATTCGACACTTAGAGAGTTTGAGAGAATAGGAGAAAGGGTAGAAGGCGATTCCAACCTAGGGTTTGTCTTTGGAAGAGAAATCAAAGGGGTTTTGAGACCCTGGATCACTTCAAGTTTGGTTTTTTCTCCAAGATCACGGCTCAAGCACTCGTGGAGAGCGTTCCCCAAGCTAGGGCAGCAACCCAAGCACGTTTTTGAAAGGGGTTTCTTCCCCAACTCAAGTCTCCTTCAAGCAAAGGTGTTCTTCTTTCAAGTTGGAGCTTCAATCAAGGTTTCTACCAAGGATCAAGCCTTGATCTAAGGTAAGTACACCCTACTAACTTACCCTAGCAAAAATCTAGGTTTTCTATATAAAAATGTGATTCCGTATATTACTTTTCCTCCTTATGAAAAGTGTTATTCCCCATTAAATATAAACAAGATAATGGAAGAGGTGTGGATGTGTGGATGGAATGTTGGATGTGGCGATTGGATGCCGAATGGGTGATGTATGGTATGTGTGGGTTGTGGATTGGATAATGGAGGATGGGCATTGCACAAATAATAAACTTACCTTTGTGTGATTGAATGGAAAATATGCACTAAAAGGATGGAAAATGAACCATGAAGGAAAATAGCATACTATGTGTTTGACAAAATACCTAAACTATGAATAAATGGTTTAAATGAAGAATATGGAAATGGGTTTTATGCATGTGTTCTTATGGACGATGAATTGATCCAATGTCATGTGAATTACTTAAGTTACCTATGCTAATATTATGAATTAAATTGTAATGCCATGTCTCTTTTGTTAAGCGCATTCCCACGATTGTTATTATTGGCACGCACATGAGCACGCATGATAGCATGAACCGAGATTTCAAGAGCATGTGCATATAATAAACAACAAGAAAATATTACATGTCAAGGAGGTTGGTAGCCCAGGGAGAATTCGGGTACTAGCCTCTGGCTCACAAGATAACCCCTAAATCACCTATTGTCAAGGAGGTTGGTAGCCCAGGGAGATTCGGGTGCTAACCTCTGGCTCACAAGAAAACTAAACAAGTAATAAAAATCACCTATTGTCAAGGAGGTTGGTAGCCCAGGGACATTCGGGTACTAGCCTCTGGCTCACAAGAAAACCAAACATTGCATATCAAGGAGGTTGGTAGCCCAGGGACATTCGGGTACTAACCTCTGGCTCACAAGTGCATTGCATATCAAGGAGGTTGGCAGCCCAGGGAGATTCGGGTGCTAGCCTCTGGCTCACAAGTTACAAGATGAAGGTTTACAAGATGATGATCATGCATTCATGCATGCACGCATACATGATTTCTACGAGGCATACCGGGACATGACATGGGTTTTCAAGCATGGGTTTTGTCGGTGTTTTGCATTCATGCACGCACTTCTAGATGATTGTATTGTACCATGCCAAATACTGTTTAGTTTGTGATACTTCTATTACTGCTTTATATGGTATTACTATTACGTGTGTTATTATTGTTATGGCTAGCTAGTAGCTTGTACTCGCTGAGTATTCCATGCTCAGCCGTACTTTCATGTCGGCAGGTGCACGAGCCCCTCTTGACATCTGTGATCAGGGTCCTTGGATAGAGGAGGACTACGGGGAGGAAGAACCGTATGAGGATCTAGTAGTCGAGCCTCAGGCGGAGGCGAGAGACTTAGACAATTGGCCCCACGGGGGTGACTATTGAGCGAGATAGTGTTGGGTCTTATGTATTTTGATATTTTGATAGGTGGGCCTGTCCACCTTAGACTTAGACATGTCTTGTATTTATGTTAACTTGGAATACTATTTTGGATTATTAGAAGAAATGAAAATTTGTTTACGCTTCCGCATATATGTTAGCTTCCGTGCTCTGATTATCGTTGTTAGTACTGTATTTTATCTTGTGCATTACAGGATGGTTTGATAGGTACGTAGTGTGACACCTAGAATATCCCTAAACTTCTAGGGGGTATTTCGGGGCGTTACAGTTACCATTAGGTGGTTGTAGATTCTGAGTGGATTAGCTGTGGGTGAGATGAGAGATATACATTCATGTATTTTGGCGGGTCTGTCCGCACTTTCTTCTGGTTACTTTTTGTATAAACTTGGACCATATGTATATACTTAGAGGTTTGTTAGACTTCCGCTGTGTTTTATAGTTATGTTTCCGCTATAATGTCCTCTATTGTATATGCTCTGTGAGTTTTGCAGGTTGGTTGTCAAGCAAGTCATGATTAGTCGTCAAAAGTTCACTCTAACTCCTAGGGTGGGTTTTGGGTCGCGACAGAAGTGGTATCAGAGCTTAGGCTTTAGGTCTCTAGGGTCACTTAGAATCTTATACCACGGCTTGACAAGAGCATATGTTAGGAAACAAGTTAGGAAGGAAGTGAGTCGGGAGCGAGTCTGGTTCCAAGTTTAAGACTAAACTTTAGTCTTAGTCTAAAATGGTTGCTTTAACCAAGTACGGGTCCTAGGTATGCTAGAACACTAAAGTATAAGTATAATATGATGAATACTCTGATGACTTGATGTGATGTATAGTAGTATTATACAACTAATACAAATTGAATTATTATGAAATGGCATTGAAATAAACTGTGGTTTCAAGTTAGACTCATGTGGTGTTATTATTCTCAGGACTTTAGTCATTAGACGGAACACACGGGGTCGTGGACCACATACCAGGGCTTCCTCTTCTTCACGGGATGAGGATGAGCAGCCGGACCTCTCTCAGGTCTTAGGCTCTATTGCTGAGACACTCGCCATACTGGCGGCTCGGCAAGCTATACCATCGCCGGCGGCACCTACTCCACCCCCCGCAGCTCCAGTACATCATACCGCTGGAGTTGAGGCATTCAGGAGATTGAGGCCTCCACCTTTCCATGGGAGTGTGGACCCTCTTGCTGTGGAGGCATGGATCCTCCAGATGGAGAAGATCTTTGCGGTCCTCTCGCCTACAGAGGAGGATAGAGTAGCATGGGCAGTTTTCATGCTAGAGGGTGAAGCCCACCATTGGTGGTTGTCCGCATTGAGGACGCGAGATTTGGCCATGCAGGGTCAACCTTGGACTTGGGAGGAGTTCAAAGATACTTTCTACAAGAAGTATTTCCTGATTGGAGCACGGGAAAAGAAAGAGAGAGAATTCATTAACCTCGAGCAAGGTTTGATGTCGGTGGCTCAATACGAGGCCAAGTTCTCGGAGCTATCACGCTTCGCGACACATATGATTGCCACCGAGGCAATGAAGGCGAGGAGGTTTGAGCAAGGGCTCAAGGATGTTATTATGGAGAAGGTTTCCGTTTTCAGGCATGCTACCTACCCTGAAGTGGTAGACAAGGCCTTATTGGTCGAGGCCAATTCTGAAGCGGTGTCTAAGGAAAGGGAGTTGGCGAGAGGCCAATCCAGTAGTTCAGCACCTCAAGAGAGGCGGGCTCGTACCAGCCCTTATCAGTATGCATGGCCAGCACCATCGATGAGGCCATCTTATGCGCCTCCAGCTCCACGGCAGTATGTGCCTCAAGCACCACGACCTCAGGCTCTTCCGGCCCCACGGCCTGTTGCTCCTCAGACGATGAGGTATGCTCCACCTCCGACTTATACACACGAGGTCTGCACTTCATGCGGCCGAAGGCACCCGGCAGGAGATTGCCGAAGGGCATCGGGTGGATGTTTTCATTGTGGTCGCCAGGGCCATATGATCAGGGATTGCCCCAGTCGGCATTTACCAGGCCAGTCTCAGGGGATTAGGCCACCAGCACGCCCAGCAGGATCATATCAGGCGTCATCTCAGACTACCCGGTCTACACCTCCGCCTCGCCAGGTGAACCAAGGGCGAGTTTTTGCCTTGACAGAGGGTGATGCACTTGCATCTGACGATGTGGTGCAAGGAACCCTACTAGTCAATGAGTGTTTGGCTCGAGTGTTGATTGATACCGGGTCTACTCATTCGTTTGTCTCGCCGAGTTTTTCAGTAGAGCCAAGTCAGCTAGAACCGGAGTTAGCCATTTCGACTCCTCTCGGCAAAACAGTATTGGCAGATAAAGTGTATAGAAATAGTGTGGTCCAAGTTGGAAGCCACGAGTTGGCGGTTGATCTCATCGTCCTTGGATTCCAAGACTTTGATGTTATATTGGGAATGGATTGGTTAGCAGCACATCATGGGCATGTAGCTTGCTTTGAGAAAATGGTACTCTTCAAGCCAGTAGAAGGAAAACCATTCCACTTTCGCGGGTTGAAAAGTAGATATATTGCTCGTTTTGTGGCGTTGAGCTTAGCTAACCCCGAAGCAAAGGACTCATCGACTATCCCGGTTGTGAGTGAGTTCCTGGATGTATTTCCAGAGGAGTTGCTAGGATTACCTCCAGACAGGGAGATCGAGTTTGTGATCGAGCTTGCACCAGGCACAGCTCCCATCTTTCGGGCTCCGTATAGAATGGCCCCTATCGAACTCAAAGAGTTAAAGACCCAGTTGGAAGAATTACAAGGTCTTGGTTTCATTCGACCAAGTGTCTCACCGTGGGGTGCCCCGGTGTTGTTTGTTAAGAAGAAAGATGGCTCGATGCGGATGTGCGTCGATTACAGGCAATTGAACAAAGTCACTATAAAGAATAGGTATCCCTTGCCTAGGATTGATGACTTGTTCGATCAGTTGAAGGGAGCGAGATTTTTCTCAAAGATAGATCTTCGATCGGGTTATCACCAGTTGAAGATTAAGGCGGAAGATGTTCCCAAAACTACTTTCAGGACTCGGTATGGACACTACGAGTTCTTGGTGATGCCTTTTGGACTCACGAACGCGCCGGCAGCCTTTATGGATTTGATGAACCGGGTGTTCCGGCCATATCTTGATAGGTGCGTGATTGTATTTGTTGATGACATTTTGATCTATTCCCAGACACGGGAAGATCACACACGCGACCTATACCTTGCTTTGGAAATGCTAAGAGAACACAAGCTATACGCCAAACTTAGCAAGTGTGAGTTTTGGTTGGAAGAGGTGGCATTCCTAGGCCACGTTGTATCCACGGAAGGCATTTCGGTGGATCCGAAGAAGATAGAGGCAGTCATGAGTTGGGCGAGGCCCAAGAGTGTCACAGAGATACGTAGTTTCCTTGGGTTGCAGGCTACTATAGGAGATTTGTAGAGGGTTTCTCTAGCCTTGCAGCACCGCTCACTTACCTGACAAGGAAGAACGCCAAGTTTGTATGGAGTGATAAGTGCGAGATCAGTTTCACGGAACTGAAGAAGAGGCTTACTACAGCCCCTGTCCTTACTGTGCCATCTGGATCTTATGGGTATGAGGTGTATAGTGATGCCTCACACGTTGGACTTGGGTGTGTACTCATGCAGCACAAGAAAGTCATTGCCTATGCATCAAGGCAATTGAAGGAGCACGAGAAGAATTATCCCACGCACGACTAGGAGCTTGCGGCGGTCGTGTTTGCACTTAAGATTTGGCGTCATTACCTTTATGGGGTGGAGTTCTATGTGTTCACCGATCACAAGAGTTTCAAGTATCTCTTTTCCCAAAAGGAGCTGAATCTAAGGCAACGGCGTTGGATGAAATTTTTGAAAGACTATGATTGTACCATTCAATACCACCCGGGTAAAGCAAATGTAGTGGCTAATGCTTTGAGTAAAAGACCTCTGGGGTTATTAGCTCACATGTTGGTGCAAGAATGGAAGCTACTTGAAGATTTGGCAAATCTGGACATTAGTGTGAATGACTCTGTTCGTAGTCCTATCTTGGCAAATGTCATGGTTCGGCCATACATTATAGATTTGATCCAAGAATACCAAGCCACGGATGCTGAATTGTTGGCTTATCGGGACAAGGAAGTTGCTAAGGGTAGTGAGGACTTCTCTCTCACTAGTCGGGGTGCTATCACATTCAAGGGAAGGTGTGCGTCCCAGCCAATGCAGATCTTCGAAGAGAGATTTTGGATGAAGCACACCGTTCGAAGTACACAGTGCATACAGGGGGTACAAAGATGTACCGGAACCTCAAGAGTCACTTTTGGTGGCGGAATATGAAGAGGGAGGTTGCGGAATATGTAGCACGATGCTTGGTGTGTCAACAGGTAAAAGCAGAACACATGTGGCCCGCAGGTCTATTACAGTCCCTTCCGATTCCCTAGTGGAAATGGGAGAACATATCAATGGATTTCATAGTTGGCTTGCCAAAGACGGCAAGGGGCTCAGATGCGATATGGGTAGTAGTGGATCGTTTGACGAAGTCCGCTCACTTCTTACCTTACCGAACTACTTTCAACTCTAGTCAGTTAGCCGCTTTGTACATCAAGGAAGTGGTGAGGTTACACGGAGTGCCCATTAGTATTGTGTCAGATCGGGATCCAAGATTCACATCACGATTTTGGAAAAGCTTCCAGGAGGCTATGGGTTCCCGACTTGATTTCAGCACCGCTTTTCATCCACAGACGGATGGACAAACCGAGAGAGTGAACCAAGTCATTGAAGACATGCTTCGGGCTTGTATGTTGGATTTCAAAGGTAGTTGGGAAGAGCACTTGCCTTTGGTAGAGTTCGCCTACAATAATAGCTATCAGGCGAGCATCCAAATGGCTCCATTTGAGGCTTTGTATGGGCGAAGTTGTAGGTCCCCTCTCTATTGGGATGTGGTAGGAGAAAGGAAAGTACTTGGTCCGGAGTTGATTGAGCAAACTGTAAACACAGTTAAGATCATTCGGGATCGATTGAAAGCCGCTCAAGATCGCCAGAAAAGTTATGCGGACACGCGCCGTAGGGACTTGGAATTTCAAGTAGGGGATCAAGTTTTTGTGAAAGTATCTCCTAGCAAAGGGATCATGAGATTTGGAAAGCGAGGCAAGCTCAGTCCTCGGTATGTTGGGCCTTTTGAGATTATCACACGAGTTGGTGAGGTTGCTTACAGGGTAGCTCTCCCATCCCACATGGCCGCAGTTCACAACGTCTTCCATCTGTCTATGCTTCGGAAGTACATTGCGGATCCTTCGCATGTCATAGACTTGGAACCGTTGGAAATTCGAGAGGACCTCACCTTGATTGAAGAGCCGGTTCAGATTTTGGATCGAAGAGATCAGGTGCTTCGCAACAAGACAATCCCTTTGGTTCTTGTGCAATGGCAACACCATGTTCGGGAAGAAGCTACATGGGAGCGTGAAGCCGAAGTCAAAGCAAAGTACCCAGAATTAATTGAATGAGTTTTTGTATAAGTCTGTATATGACTTGTAATTTTCTGTTTGGTTTGTAATGCAAGTAGCGTCTAAATTTCGAGGACGAAATTTTTGTAAAGGGGGGAGGATGTAGAGCCCCGGACCTTTTCACATTTAATGCATGACACTTTCGTTGCCATTTTTCCTTTAAAGAGGTATAATTAATAAATAAGGAAGAAATTGGAAATTCTGAAACATCAGAAATGTTCCTTTTCGAAGTACGAACCCAACGCAAGTTGAATCGTCAAAATCGGACGAACGAGTCAAAAGATATGGCCAAAACAGCTGGACCTGCAGGCAATCGTAGCTCGGAAGGCACTAAGGACGTAGCTCGGAAAGCACTAAGAAAGTGCTCTGAAAACGTGCTCTAATAAGGCACAGACAACCTATAGACAACGTACTCTGATAATGTAGCTCGAGCTCTAATAACGTATACGTTGTGCACCCGTTGTGCAACAGACAACGGGTACGTTGTACAGCACGAAGGGCACGTTGTACATAAGACAACGGACAACGAGCTCAGCACTATTCACAACACAACGTGACAACGGGTTCGGCACCCTTCACAACGGACAACAGGTTCGGCACCCTTCACAACGTGACAACGGGTTCGGCACCCTTCACAACGGACAACGTACTCGGCACTATTCACAGCACAACGTGTTTGGCACTGTTCACAGCACAACGTGTTTGGCACTATTCACAGCACAACGTGTTCGACACTCGTGTCTTTACAGAAATTTCAGTAAGGGTATTATGGTCTTTCGGTCGGTTCACTCTTACCTTAAGAGTTTAACCCGAGCCTTTAGGGCATCATTCGACACTTAGAGAGTTTGAGAGAATAGGAGAAAGGGGAGAAGGCGATTCCAACCTAGGGTTTGTTTGTAGAAGAGAAATCAAAGGGGTTTGAGACCCTAGATCACTTCAAGCTCGGCTCTTCTCCAAGATCTCGGCTCAAGCACTCGTGGAGAGCGTTCTCCAAGCTAGGGCAGCAGCTACACAGTCGTTTTTGGAAGGGGTTTCTTCCTCATTTTTTCAAGGTCGGTACTTCTTGCTACCCTCCTAGTTATAGTTCCTCTTTTCCCTTTATTTCTTTTGATTTTCTTTCATTACCCTCCTAGTTATGAGATGGATGGTTGTGAATGGTGAATGGAGATGGAATGGGCGAATGGATGCCGTGTGGATGATGTGATGAATGAATGGGAAAGGGCATTGTACTAATAATGAACATACAAGTGTGATGTGAGCATAACCCACCTAGAAAAGCATGATTTAGGTTTAAATGAATAATGAATAATGAACACACCATGTTTGATGAAATGCCAAGGTGAATAAAGTGAGTTGTAAATTAGGAAATGCATGCCAAATAAATTATGGATATTGCTAGGGCCTATGATAGTGTGTTTTCTTGCTTTCCCTAAATGATATGAATATTACATTGCTCAATCATTGATGTTATATGTGTTGTGAAATTACCCAAATGTCATATTTAAATTTAATTGCAAGTATGTACACGGCTCCCACGAGCACGGCATGCATGACATGATTTATCGAGGTTTTCAAGAACATGGTTAGAGGTGGGACATATCCTACGATATGTTTTACCTCGCTTTTCACAAGAAAACAAGAACCAACATTCCACGAGGAGTCTCCCCTCACTCACAAGTGCATATCATGAAGAAGGGCCTCCCTTCCCTCGCAAGTGCATTGCATAAAGAAGGGTCTCCCTTCCCTCGCAAGTGCATTGCATAAAGAAGGGTCTCCCTTCCCTCTCAAGGCATCTCTCAAGCGCATCTCACAAGGATATCTCACAAGTGTATCTCACAAGTTACATGATCACAAGCAAGCACGCATAACATGCATGACATGACACGTACGACACGATATACAAGAATCAAGCAAGATAGACAAGACAAGTTTTCAAGTACGAAAAGATATTTCAAGCCAAGTCAAGTGCACGATGTTTTCAAGAGGTTTTATCGGTTTTCTATGAAATACAAGCATGATTATAAATTGCTTTACTTCCTTGTATGATATAAATTGTTCATGTTCTATATATGCAACTTGCTTCCTACTTTATGTATGATATCGTTATGCTATGACTATTGGTTAGTATTTAGTACCCGCTGCGTATTCCATGCTCAGCCGCACTTCTTATGTCGGCAGGTTTTGAGGGAGCTGTTGCTCCATTTGATGTTTGTGCTCTTGGTCCATGGGTGGAAGAGGAGTATGTCGAGGAACCTTTGGAGGAACCTCCAGTAGAGGGTTACCATTAGGTGGTTGTAGATTCTGAGTGGATTAGCTGTGGGTGAGATGAGAGATATACATTCATGTATTTTGGCGGGTCTGTCCGCACTTTCTTCTGGTTACTTTTTGTATAAACTTGGACCATATGTATATACTTAGAGGTTTGTTAGATTTCCGCTGTATTTTATAGTTATGTTTCCGCTATAATGTCCTCTATTGTATATGCTCTGTGAGTTTTGCAGGTTGGTTGTCAAGCAAGTCATGATTAGTCGTCCAAAGTTCACTCTAACTCCTAGGGTGGGTTTTGGGTCGCGACATCGTGTTTAAAAGTCCTTAATCATATTTTAACATTGGTTTAAGGGGCCTATGGTCAATCTAAGGTCTTTGAGCTTTTCATCTCAACTTAAACTACGACAATAAAAACCTTGAGAGTCTTCACTTTATTTATGGATCTGATTTAGCTTTATGATGATCCATCTTCTTCATCTTCATTTTTATCTTGATGTTTGAGCTTATGTCAACTTGATGATGTGAGCTTAAATGACTTTGACTTGGACTTAGACTAGATCTTGCATATAGGCTTTAACAGGGTCCAACTCATACTTTTTGGATGAAAGACACTCTGATGCTCTTCTTAATCTGATTTTCATAGAAACTCAAGAGAGTCATTAGTAACACAATATTCATTCCTTCATTGTGTTATCATCAAAATCAATGATGTTGCCTTTGGTCAAAACCTAAGGCTAACACAAACTCGTAGGAATTGATCAATTGAATTCGAGTTGAGTTGTTTTCCCTTGCACACGGGAGGCTTCAACTATCTTCAAAGAAAGACTCTTTTTCGAGTGCCTATCAACATGCATGATTCCATTATATATATATGCTTATATATTATTTGTTGTTCAATTGTTTATTTGTCTAACTTGTGCAGAGATTTAGTAAGTAAATCTAACATTCCTCATCCTAGGGTGGAGGAAAATGTGGATGTCTCTCTACTCCCCACCAAGATGATCTCAACCATCAATTCTATGACAGTCATTTGCATCCATCCATTCTCAATATTTTCGTATTATCTTAAAATTCTCCCCGGATTCAATGGTCAATATTGAATTAAATAGATAATTAAGCTTGTCAAAACATTTTGAATTTTGATTTATATTGGGTCAAGCCAAGGTTGGGCCTCGCATTTCGATGATCCAGATTGCACACAGTGTGCACCATCATCATGTTTAAGAATCCCTGCGAGTGTAGATAGCATCCTGTTCTGCTGAACACAACTCCTTTCCAAAAGTAATAAGAGAGAGAGAGAGAGGGTTGATGAAAGTCTTTAACACATGTATAATGATTTTATCTCTCTACAAACAAACCAAAAGATCAAGCATGTAAAAATAAAGAAAAAAGAGCCACCACCCCAGCAACCTCCAGGCCAACCCCTACTTCAACAACCCTTCAATCTATTGAGAAAGCTAAAAACCTCCCTGAAAGCCACACTCAATTCAATTATTCAAAGAGAAAGAGAAGTCATCCTCAGTCTGTGCTCTAGAGGAGTACATTTCCCCTTCACTAGCATATGAAGAATACTCTTCATCACTGTCCCTCTCCCTCAACTCTTCAATCTTCTCAATAGCGTCCCCCAGATCCCACCTTCTCTCCACATCCCTTTCACAACAATCTAATCCAATCTTCAAAAGCTTCAGCATCTCACCTTGCCCGTTCTTTGTCCCCCCCATTTCGTTATCAAACACCTCGCCCGTCCACTCCTCCCTAACTACCGAGTTCACCCAACTCGCCAAATCTCCATCACCCCTCTTACCTTGTTTTAGATAATTCGCCGGGAACTTACCCGTCAACATCTCCAGTATCAGTATTCCCAGACTCCATACATCAGTCTTCTTTGTTGTGCGCCCGTATTGCGCATACTCTGGTGACTTGTAGGCTATCATCAGTTCTTGAGCGTGCTCTTGGTTTACCACTGGCACTAATGCATAATCCGTAAGAAGGGGCTCCAAGAACTCGTCTAGAAGCACATTGGAGGATTTTAGGTGACCATGTGGTACAATTAGGGTAGGAAGCTCATTGTAGAGATAAGCCAATCCCTTGGCTACTCCTTTGATGATTTTCAATCGGGTCGGCCAGTCGAGCCCCGGCTGGGCTGAAGTATGTTTGCCTGAATAAGTAAAACGTTAGGTAATCAAAGTTTATACATAATTTCACACAAAATAAGTGAATGCTGAGAACTTGCACAATTTGTTGGTGAATCGAAAAGTATTAATACATGCACGGGCAAATCTAATTAAATTCAAGTAACATATTTGCATGATTTGAATCAAATGCTGCCATTTTGCCTGGTTCATTCAAATCCCCTGAGGTAATGCATGGCATGTATTAATGAAGGAGCATGGAGATGATCATGTCATGGAAACTGGGAAATAATGCATACATGTATGGATGAGGAAGAGGAACTTACCGTGGAGATGACCAGCCAAGCTGCCATTCTCAACAAAGTCAGAAACCAGCAGCTTCTCTTCCTTCCTATAGTAGTAGGCCACAAGAGGTAGCAAGTTGGGGTGCCTCAACCTCCCTAGCCTTCTCATGTGCTCTTGAAACTCCTCTCTCCCAACATTGTTCATTTGCCGAAACCTCTTCACAACCATAGCTGGCCCACTCAGAAGAACTGCCTTGTAAGAAGACCCAAAGCTCCCACTACCCAACACTTCAGCTGAGGCTCTAAGCAAGTCTTGTAAATCAAACCTCTCTCTATCATCCCTAACAAAGGACAACTTCCCATTTTCGGCCTTTTTATTCGTGCCAGCGAACTCCGGTGACCCGCTTTCCATTTGATCTCCCTCACTAGAAACCACTTTATTTTGCTTATTCGTTGATGGGGACTTACCCGATTCTGATGTTTGTCTCCGGCGATGACGGATAATGATGAAGAATGCACCAATGGCCGCTAGTGCCACCCCTACAGCTATCACAACCATGGCGATCATTAGGACTGACGGCTTCTTGGAGGATTTGCAGGTGTCCAGAGGCTTCCCACATAGATCCTTGTTTCCTGCTTGGTTGGAAAATTGTGTCAGATGCCAAAATTTGGATCCGAAAATGTAGTGAACAATGAATAAAATGTTCCAAATACTAGTAAAATGAGAGGTATATCCAATCCTCTTTCTATTTTGGTTACTTTAACTGAACATATTAAACAAATGTCCATCGATGGGTTGGCTGAAATCATCCATGATACCATTTTATGGTCTAGATCATCTAGTTTGGGGCCAATGAAAACGACGGGTATCAATTCCACTAGGTGGTAACTACCCTTTGGATATGACAAAATGTGTGTGTGTGTGTTTGAGAGAGAGAGAGAGTTGACTTCTATTTTGCCACTGTCTATATCTATTGAGAACGTGCACAGGACTTACATTCTTATTCGAAGCTTTGAAAAACAGATAGATTTGAGTTTAAATTTAAATTATAAAACGAAATTTCTTCTCTTCCAATTTTTTTCTCTCATAGATTTCAGTTTAGTAGATATTTTATTTTCCTTTATTTTTGTTGATAATTTTCTGTTATGGAAGTTTTATTAGTTTCTTTTTTTAATTTTTAAACAACAAACTACCTAAATTAGTCCTAACTGTATTTTTAAACCTTTGGGATTAGCAATAACAATAGCAACTACAACAATCATAAACCTAATTAACCATACAAATGAAAAATCCATTATAAATCAACAGATATAATGAGGATGATGGTGGTGGTGGTAGTTGTGAGTGGGATTTTGAAGATGTTGATATCCATATAGCTAACTGTTATGGTTCCAACGGTGACAAACCTGAAAACGAGCTCGTGTCCATCTTGCTTAGGCCTGCTGGAATTTTCCCCTCCAACTCGTTGTTTGATACATTAAACGCTCTCAGATCTTTTTGTCGAAAATCAGGTATCTTGCCTTGAAACTGGTTTCCCTCAAGTCTCAACTGCAAAAGCCTAGGCACCGCAACAAGGGACAAAGGAATTTTACCTGTAAACTCGTTGTTCGCCAAATAAATTTTCTTCAAGGACCCCATGCCTGCAAATGCCTCGTCCGGAATCTCCCCAGAGAAGTTGTTATTGGACAAAAACAAAGATTTTAATGCACCAAGTTTCTTTATATCAGGCATGGGACCTTCGAAGCTATTGTTCATGAAGCTTACAGTCCGCAGGTTGGGCAATCCCATAAGCGAGTCCACATCAATTAGACCCATTAGTCCCATGTTCTCGAGTTGCAATCCCAATACGGTCCCCTTGGAGCAAAGCACACCAACCCAATTCCCCTTGTTGCCCGAACAAGGACTCGTGGACGCATTCCAATTGCCTAGTGCGGTATCGTTAGCCAGGGACTCCTTGAACTTGAAGAGGACATCGGAGTCTGATGCATCACAAGACGCAACAACACATAGCAACATGAGAAGAAGAAGCGTGGGAGGCGAAGGTGGATCATTACGGGCCATGACGGGGGGTGGTGCGCGCACAAGCAGAGCTTCGTGCGCGCCCGGTAGCAATAGTGGAATGGAGAGGAGGAGAGGATGAGGGTAGAATGGAGATGGGTTTTGATGGCATGGAGATAAGAGGAGAGGGAGAGGGAATGAGGACGAAGGAGGGCGTGGAATGCTAAGAATAGAAGGGAAGTGAGGTTAGATAGAAAGGGACAAATGAAATTGACGAAGTCCTCTTTGCATCTCTTCTGCATAGTTGTATCTGTGTTTAGGATGAGCTGTTTCAAGAGAGATCTAAGGCCGGCCTTTGAATTTTGTTGATTTTATTCCAATATTTTTATCATTTATTGTTATTCTTCTTGTGTGTGTTGGTGGGATGAACTCTGAATCCTGTTTTTGATTGATAGCGATGATTACTCCGCCGTCTAGATATTAATAATTATATTATTGTTAGAGGAAATCTGCAATAGCCGTTAGCCAGATCATAAGACACCTGCCGGCTTGTGCGCTTGGTATTGTGCAAGAAATCCATTACCCTAAGGTGAATGCCCACTATTTGGCTTAACATCTAATCCCTTTTTTTTAAAAAATGAAACTCAGACCAGTTCAACGTGCTACCTCGTACAACCGATATCATTGAAAGAAGCCTAGGAATCGACCTCAAGACCTCCGAGTTTACAGTTCGCCCTTTGGCCACTAGGCTACACCCTGGGGTTCAAATGTTAGGCTTTTAACCAGCTAAGTAATTAACATATACTAATTTAGATGACCCCAATCTACTCTTTAAAAAAAAAATAACTAGCCAGATCGCTCAAATGATTTAAGGGCATATAGGGAGTGGAGCCCACCATTGGATGATTGATGCCTACATCAAAATCGGATGATCTTGGCCATCCGTTTTGTAGATTTCCTTCGAAGTCATTCTCAAATTAGGATCCTCTCGAGTTCAAACCAGGGAAACTCTCTCCAGTTTGAACCCCTAGAGGTCGCCATGTGTCTCCTTTGACACTCCTTAACCATGGGTAAGGTTCATCCACCCCTAGGGTTCACCCATCCATCCTTGGTTTCTTTTCTAAAATATTAATTCTTTTTTTAAAATTAAAAACTGTTTTTAATATTAAAAAAATTCTAAAAACAGTTTTTTTTAATTTAGAAAATAATAATTAATATATAAAAAACAACCAAGGATGGGTGTGTAGGGGTATCCAGATAAAAATTAATGCAGAAACTGGATCCCCTAGATCTTAACACTATAGAAAGCATCAAAATTATCTAAGAGTTTTAGTCATATCACCTCAGTGAATGCTTTTCACCGGTGAAGCTTACTCCACTCGAACCGTCAGAACTCTTTGTAGAGATTTCTTCGAAAAAATACTAGAAGCTCGATCCTTGTTTTTCGCTATCCCCACGATGCTTTAGAATCTCCTTTGGAATTATTGAAACAAGAGGAAGAAGATGGATCAATGGTGTAGACCTTCTATCACCAAAAATACTAAGGTTCAAAACCCTAAATTTGCAAAACCCAACTAAGACCTACAATATAGCTCACGAAAATCCTTGGGGGTCTCCCCTAGGGCTCACGGTTTGGAGAGAGAGAGGAGATGAGAGAAAAAATTCTGGAGAAAAGTGCTTAATGGTCTAAGGTGTTGGGGTATATATAGACTAGGATCCTATCCTAATCCCACTCCAACTTGATCTTATCTCTTAAGGAATTATTTAACAATAATAACTTTTATTATTTAATAAATAATTTCCTAATTTATCTATAACTACTTTAGTTATAGTAATCTTACTAATTAAAAAGTCCCTATTATAAGAGGATTCCATAATTAAAAGGGATAAGTCAACATCCTAACTCAAAGAAGGAAACCTAGTCAAACTAGGAGACCAACACCAAGGGGGGGCATGAGCTTCTATGGGCCATGGACTTTAGGGAGTTAAAACTCCCTTTTGTAATCTAATTACAATTCCATCTTAATCCTTAATGCAATCCAACCATTGGATTTATATTCCATAATTAAAGGAATTATATTTCAACAATTATTCAACTAAACAAATCCTAATCCAATTAGGATTCATCAAGTGGGCGCTCCACCCTAAGGTTTAAATCCATGGGCTTTGGCCCATATTAAAGGTCCATTTTAATGGGTTTATGGATATGGGTCAAACCCATTTCCCCTTTAATTATGTTAATTAAATAATTAATAAAATAATCCCTAAATTTAAATTAACAATTAATTTAAACCATAGATTAACTTTTAATCTATTTAATTAAATGATTAACTTTTAATCACTTATATAATTGATTAACTTTTAATCAATTATTGAACTTGTATTTCTTATGTGAGCACCTCCACAGATTGCTCTAGGACATTCTTACCCTGGCTTACCCAATGTTATCCCATTGACCATAAACAGGAATTACATTAGAATTGCAAATGACGTGAGATATCCATGTTGCAATTGAATCTCAGTATATGAACATTAACCATTACGGATCCCACCACATGAACTTTTAAATTCGATTTATCATTCCAAATACATTATCCCTAATGGGCCTTCGAGATTGACATACTATCTAACCCATAGCCTATTGCAAATCATCCAGGTTTCCAAGACTTATGATTAAGCCATGTGAAAAAATTTCTCATGAAATTTTTTTTGAGAAAATCCTTTTATAAGTATAATACCTTTTAATAAAAGTATCTTTCAAAACTTATTTTTTTTTCAAAATCACCTGCATAGGATTTGAACTTAATCAACTGTACCTAGAACTTGGATAATCTCTCAAATTAATGAGCATGGATTTTTTGTCTAAAATTTATCATGACTCGAACAACTTTCTGACTATCCAACTGTCACTGTATTATATTTCCTAAGTTAGAAAATACGTTGGTGGAATCAAAACAGTCAGATCACCGCTCAGTCATAGATGAACTCATTAGATCTAAGGATCATCGAAACCGTTCAATGTAAATGAGAGACCAACTATCTGATAGTATGTTTATGTAAGAGGTCTCTCATTGAATGTCATCAGTCAATGTACATTTAAGCACCCATATGCTTATGTGTAGTCTCCACTACAATAGTTCGAGTTTGAATTACATCTCAACTATTGAGAATATCTTAGCATTCTGGCAGTCATATAAATGAAGTGCCCAGCTTCACCCACAGTTGTGACTATATAAGGTATAAGGCACCGGAAAGTTATATCTGCCTTTGATAATCTTATCACATAACTTTCCTACAATATATCCTATGGACCTTTATCGATATCTCATATCGTATAGATCATCTCATGATCATGGTCAATTACCCATAATGAATACACAATAGATTAAGAAGAAACATTTATTAATCAAATTAATAAGGTTCTAACAATCTAAATGACTTTTCTGGGCATCATGTCTAACAGGGTGGGTGAACTCTAGGGGTTGGTGAACCTTACCCATGATTAAGGGGTGTCAAAGGAGACACGTGGCGACCTCTAAGGGTTCAAACCGGAGAGTCTCCCCAGTTTGAACTCGAGAGGATCCTGAGCCTTCTCAGAAACCATATAATTTAACTATGATAATTTGAATTTTTAACGTAGCGAAAACTTGAGAAAAAAGAAGAACACCATCTTCAACCCAAATAACCCTTGAATGCACAAGGAAAAGAGAGAAATTCGAAATTTTATTGATAAAAATTGTGTTGCAATTGCTTACAAGAGTATTTATATACTCCTAAAAGTCCTAATTCTCGAAATAGTACAAATTACAAAAAATAGTAAAAACCCTAAATTGACTCAAACTCTACCAAAAGTCTTAAAAGAACTATTTAAGACTTTCTAAAACAAAAACGGCCTCAAAATACCTAAAATGACCTAAAACAAAATTTTCCAAACATAGAAAGTTTTCTCTAAAAAGTAAGATCCAGACCCTTAAATAGCCTTTTCTAGGCTTTTCGATGGGCTGCCTTTATAGCTGGTTACCACAACGTTGGTAACCAGCTATTTTGACTTCTTACTCGTCTATATCTTCGATTTGATGACGTTGGGCTCATTCATATCTTCGATTTGAGTACTCGTGGGTTCCGAGGCGATGTCCGGATCAAAAGTTATGGTAGTTTGAAGTTTAAGTGCATATTTTGACTTCCAATTTACCTTAAACATATGTTGCCGCTCCAAGAAGTCGTTTGCCACTTGTTCTACATCAGTTTCTTACTTTTTGACACCCAAAAAATAATTGTTTTCCACTATATTTATGACACGTGTATGGTTTGGAAAACTACCCTTTCAGGTTATCGGGTGGATTCCTTGGATTTGACTCAAATTGACTCGATGATTTTTTCAGTAAACCACTTGGTAATTGATTGAGCCTCTTGTAATGACTAAATGGGGGGCCTTCCACCTTGTGCTGTGGAGAGTAGTTCACCTAGATGATGGACCTAAATGGATGGTAGCCGAGTGTTGAACTTAAAAACAGGTTAAACATGGTGGACCGGTCAATTACTATACTTTTACTTGAGGCAATGAAAATCTAAACACCCTACATGAGGATATACAATCTACCAACACAAGCAAGCCGTTGATGGACCTCTATGTTCAATGTATGCAATTTGACCTCCACTGGTTCTTTGTAAGCTTCTTGAGGATACTTTTGTGGGTATGCGCTTTATGCTTAATATACACCCTAGTCCTATTAGATAGTTGCTGGTATAATCACTCTTCTGGGACTTTTTCGTGAAGTGTGAAGAAGGAGGGGGGGGGGTTCTAATAACCCAATTTCTTTTTATTTGGGATTTTTTGGGGTTTTGGGATTGTTGGATTTAATCACTCTTGTGGGGCCCAAAGAAAAAAGCCCTTAGTATAGGCTTAGTTGGGCTAAGCTCATACACTCAAAGTTTTTAGTAGTAGTTTAAATTTTAAAAGAATAGGAAAGTGGGGAGGGGTAAAAGGGGAGTTGAGAGAATTGAGGGATTGAAAAACTTCATAGGTAGGCTTTTTCTTTTATTTTATCTAAAAGCCTAAACCTAAGAAAACATTAATGTTGATGATCATATCTAATAGCACAAGGAAGCAATCAAGATTGAGAAGACCCCACAGTAGCCTCCCTTTAGATGACCCGTGAAGCGGAACATAGCTCAATTCTTAGTGCTACCTATATTGGCAATAACTGATGTACCACCATTATAGGCTCCACTCAGAATCAGCAAAAAGGTCTAACCTCCTGAAGTCCCAAATGGATTGTAAAAAGGTCTGAAACTCATCAAAATCTAGGGGGTTAGGAGATGCAGAATAGGAGTAGGACTTTTGTTGGTGCTGAAATTCAGATTGGTGGCAACTGCTCTACCGCCCACTCTAAAGTCACTAGGTGACACAACCCTGAATTATACTCGGAGTCGAAATTCCAGTATAGTTCTGGATTGTGAACTCAATAACACATATATGCGAAAACAAGAATATAAAACCATTCACTGTAGTCACCCTAGTAAGTTCCCCATACATGTTTTAATTACAAGAAGTTTACAATTTAAGTTCTTTGCAAAAGTTTAGTCCTGATCACAAAATGTTCAAAAAATGGCAGGCTCCCTCTTAAGTCCAGGTCTTGGCATCCTTCGGTCCAAGCACCTTCTAAGCGTTATCACTTGACATGAAAAGTCAAATGAGCTATAAATCTTTGAATAAATCCACTTTTCTTACATTTCAACCATCTCCTTATACTATATATATAGTGGCTACAACATCAAATTATTGTTGAGCATCGTCTATCATAATACATTTGTTCACATCTTTTATCCCGAGTTCAACATTCTTCCCGTTCTTAGACTAAGGAGTCAATTCCGAACTAATCCGCCATATCTTAGCACTCACCTCTCTTTCAAGGGTGTACTACAAAACTACATGTCTGTAACGGCGGTTTCCAATAACTGAAAAGGCGGTTTACTATAACCATAGTAGAAGCATGGTTGCTGCCTCCTTGTAATGGCAGTGTATTAATAACCGCAGCAACTGTATTGTTTGCCACAGTGGTTATTAATAAACCGCCATTACAACCCATATTACCATAGCGGTTTATTAATAACCATTGTGGAAAAGAGTTCCTTCCACCTTTTTGGCTTCCTGCCCTATCAATTCCCGCTTTGATTACAGCGGCAGTATGTTTAATAACCGTCGTTATAAACATTAATAGTAACGGCGGTTATAAAATTAACGTCATTATAATTGAATTGTAATGAAAGTTCTAAAAACCGCCATGAAAAATCTTCATTTAGGACCCAATATTTTCCCCTCATTTCACCTTGCTTCCATTTTCAGGCTAATCCCTCTCCTTCTCTCTGTTCTCTGCTCCCATCTCCTTCTCTCTGCCGTCTCCGGGGTCTCCAGCCTCCTGCTCCATGCTCCGGCCATCACCTCCACTCCAGCCACGTCACTCCAGCCACCTCTGTCAGCACTTCCACCCTGATCACGACAACTCCCCTCTCCTCACTCCAACCACCTCCACGGCTGCCACCTCTCATCTCCTTGTTGTGCTCTCTCTGGTCGCCCTCTCCAATGCATGCTCGTGCTCGGCTTCCTACTCGTAGGTTCTCTCTCTCTATCTCTCCCTCTATCTCTCTTTCTGTCTCTCCTCTCAATGTCTCTCTCTGTAACTCTTTCTCTCTCTCTGCATGTTAGCTTCCACCGGTGACCCACTCCGGCCACCACAAAAATTGACCCTCAAGCTCGGCCACATAGAAGCTACCACCCTCCAAGTTAACCTCCACGCTGCTATCCACAAGTGAGCCCCTTATCCAACCTCTATCTCTCTGTAATTTATGATTTTTAAAAAAAATTAATTAATAGAAGGGGAATTAGTTTTAATCTTTTTGTTAGATTGGTATTAAATCTAATTTAGATTAGTTTAAAGCAATTAGTTAGTTTATTGTTAATCTAATTTATGTTAGTATTAATATTTTTAAGATTAAATTCGATCTAGATTTGGTTTGTAAAAATCTGTTTTTGGTTAGAATAATTAGATTTTAAGTTAGTTTATTTAATCTAATTAATTTAGGTTTGTTTAGAACCAATTAGTTTAGATTGATTAATTTGATATTTGGTATTAATTTATTTTCTGTAAATTGGTTTAGGTTAGTAACTAATCTAATTTTTTAGTCGTTTATTAATTCTTTTTTAGGTTAAGATAATAATTAGCTTAGTTATTAAATTAGATTCTTAGGTAAATTTTTAGATGCTTAGTAGATTAGTATTAAACTGATACCTTTAGGTTAGTTTAGTCTATTTTTTTTTTACTTGGTATTAGTTATTAAATCTGATTTTTAAGTTAGTAGGTTAGTTTAGACATAATTACCCCCTCCTTTTGGTAATTGAGTCCCATTTTTTTGTTTAGATTACAATAATTAGTTAACCTTAATCTGATTGAACTTAATTGTTGAGTTTAATTATTTTTCTAAATTATTAATTTTAGAACATCCATAATGTTGATTTTTCTACTCTATATAAATGAAATACAAGTGCCTGGGGAATTTATAATATTTCAAACAAATCATCTTTCGATGTTATTAGTTTTATTAAATGTCACGAAATCGGAAATGTTAGGGTCATTATGCTTTATCACTTAGTTTAATACATGCGTTAGAAGAAACAACATCGAAATCTGACCCCCAGTTTGGATTTGGTGTGCTTTTTTGGCTTTAGTTCGAAGTATATTTTTGAAGTATGGATTTCGGCCTCTCGGTGCCCAAATAGGGCAAACGACCTCGGATTCTATCCAAACGAATTCCCACACTTAAGATGGGTCGAAATACACGCGTTAGAAGAAACGACATTGAAATCCGACCCCCCGGTTTAGATTTGGTGGGTGTATGTAGGTTTAGGCCGAATTATACTTTCTAAGTATGGATTTCAGCCTCTCAGTGCCCAATTTGGGCAAAGGACCTCGGATTCTATCAAAATGAATTCTCACACTTAGGTTTGGTCAAAATACACACGTTAGAAGAAACGACATTGAAATCCGACCCCCAGTTTGGATTTGATGCGCTTTTTTAGGTTTAAGCTGAGGTATACTTTCTCAGTATGGATTCTAGCCTCTCGGTTCCCAAATCGGGCAAACCACCTTGGATTCCATCTGTAAGCACCTGATTTTTACACCCCTAGCTAACCATGGTTAAGTCTCTTAACCATGGCAATCCCTAACTCGGTCCCTTTAACCTTAGGATAAATTAGCAAACCCTAGGTATTACCCTAGTCAAACCCTAGGATTTAACCCTAGTTAAACCCTAACCCTAGGTGGACCTGTAGAACCTCGGATATTCGAGTTCACTATACTATGAATAGTGCCAGTGAAAAGTGCCCTTGTATGGTATATGTAAAGGCCTAAAGCCTCCCTTTGTGTTCTGGGTATTATGGTGAGTCAAGTGAGGGTTTAAGTGCGTGTTTTGAATCTCAAAAGAGTGTATAAAGATACTCTAAGTGTCTAAAAACAAGGGAATAAGATACTCTAGTGTTTAGTGGGTTGAAATTGAAAAGTGCGCTGAATAGTGCTAGTGTGTGAGGCACAAAGAGGCCGTGGCCTCTCAAGCATATTGGCGTGAACTCAATGATCACCTAGGTGACTTACAAAACTATGGGGTAATGGGTCATAAAGTGTGAGTAGGGTTTTGGACCCGAGGAAAAAGAGTGTGTAACACTCGAGATGTTCTAAGTGTTAAAAAGGGTAGGTCTTAACATCACCTCAACTTCAAGAAGCTCTAGTTTGATCACCGATGATCAGAATCAAGTGATTCTTGAATTTTTAGAAAGGTATTTAAACCCTCTTCAAGGTTCAAGTTGACCACTTTCCCCGATTTTGAGTCGGGTTGAGTCAAAAGTCCGATTTCCAAAGATGAGATTGTTGAAAATCTGGGCTGTTGAAACCCATTTACAGACCAGTCGGCTTTCGAGCCATTTTTGGTAAAGTAAAACTCAAAATTAGGATTTTTATAAAACCTAAAAGTTTTTCCCCTTCAAAAGAAGAATCCAACAAACCTAAAAGTTTTTCCCCTTCAAAAGAAGAATCCAACGCAAGTTGAATCGTCAAAATTAAACCACCGAGTTAAAAGTTATGGCCAAAATACCAAATGACGTTTTTGCAGACAAACTTGCTCGAGCGAGATCCAAACCCGCTCGAGCGAGATTGACCAAACTTGGATTTTTGAGTCCCGGGAGCAATCCACTCGAGCGAGATTGCCCAGAAATATTTTTTTTTAGGTTTTTCACTAACCTAACACCTATATAGACCCCATTTTCGGGGGACCAAGGTTTCTAACACCTAGAGAGGGACTTTTTGAGAGAAAAGGGAGGAAACTTAGGTTTCCAAAGGGGGGTTTCTCTCAAGATCAAGGAAACCCCCAAATTCAATGTTCAAGCTTCTTAATACCAAAAAGAAGAACTTGAATCCTCACTTTCCAAGCTTCCACAAGTGTGGATCTTCAAGTTGGATCTTCCTCCATCAAGCAAGGGTTCCTCTACCTTTCAAGTTGGTGTTCTTCCTCAAGCTTGGGACCCAACCCAAGGATTTTCTTCAAGATCAAGCTTTGATCTTCAAAGTTAGTACACCCTTACTAGCTCACTTAGTATTAACCTGGTTTTTCATGAAAATAAGTAGGATTGAGCAATTGCATCCCCAACTTCTTACCTAAGATCAATGATGCCTAAATTATACAAGATAACTGAGTGGTGAATGTTGTGTGAGATGTGGGATGAAGCGATTGGATGCCGTGTGGTGGTGAGGTGTGTGATGACAATGGTGGAAGGGCATTGTACTCATAATGAATACACCCAAGTGTTTGATGAAATGTTGGAATGAGAAATTATGAAATAAAGGGTTTTAAAAATGTGAACACTATATGTTTGATAAAATGCATGAATGAGATTTAAGAAAATTAAAGAAGAATATTAAAGCATGATTTATGCAGTTTTCTTAATAATAATAATTTTAGATCAATTGCCCTACATGCATGTTTAAGATTCCAGCATGATTATAAAAAGAATTGAAATGCAAGATGTGTCCCTTGAATTATCCATGATAGTATGATTGTCACACAATGTCACACAAGCCAAGCTCACATGCATGGACCAAACTTTTCAAGTATAAGTATACATGTAAGAAATAAATTAGAACAAGACATGCTATTTACGATACGAATGATCAAGTGTATGAAAGAACGACCAAAAACAAAACAAGTGATCTAAAACAAGCATGAAGGTCAAGGGTCAAATGTCATACCTGGCTCACAAGCAAGCAAGACAAGCAAGAATGACAAGGAGGCTAATGTGTTCTGTTCCATTATAGTCTGGGCATTTGTCAAGCAAGAATAATTACTGTGTTCTGTTTCACCATAGTCTCGGAACTAGTGAAGTCAAGGCAAGGAGGCTAATGTGTTCCGTTCCATTATAGTCCAGACATTAGTCAAGCAAGAATAACTAGTGTGTTCCATTCCACCATAGTCCGGGTACTAGTCAAGTTAAGGCAAGGAGGCTAATGTGTTCCGTTCCATTATAGTCTGGGCATTAGTCAAGCAAGAATAACAAGTGTGTTCCGTTCCACCATAGTCCAGGCACTAGTCAAGTCAAGACATGAGGCTAATGTGTTCCGTTCCATTATAGTCCGGGCATTAGTCAAGCAAGACAAGAACCTAATACGTACGTCCATTTCATAATTCGGGTACTAGTTAAACAAGACAAGCAAGTAAACAAGCAAACACGCATGATTCTCACAAGACAAAAATAACCTCATAAGATGTGTAAAGGTTCACAAGTACATGAAATTTCAAGGAGGTTGGTAGTCCAAGTTGAAGGGTGCTAGCCTCTGGCTCACTAGTATACAAGCAAGATCAAGTCAAGAACATGACAAGAACAAGCAAGGCATGTGTGATTCCCACGAGACAAGAACAAGTTCTAAATACGGCAAACAAGTTTTGAAGACCATGAAAAGTATTTTCAAGAACAAGTCATGATGTTTGAATACGAGTTTACAATGCATGAGTTAAAGTATGATGTTCATGATTTACTTTACACTGTTATTGTAGCACCCCGGACTTTTCTATACTTAATGAATACCGTTTTCGTAGCTGATTGGCCTTCCTCATAGTCTAATTAATAAATAAAAAGAAATCAGAAATTCCGAAACGTCAGAAATGTGCATTTTTAAAAGACGAACCCAACGCAAGTTGAATCGTCGAAATCCGACGAGCGAGTCAAAAGATATGGTCAAAACAATCCAGACATACAGAGCACCGATCGCTCGGTCCAAAACCGATCGATCGGTAGCTATCGCACGGTCAAAGATTTTGTATGGGGAAATTTTCCAGAGAGTAGTTTTTTGACCGGTCGCTCGGTCAGAGTACCGATCGCTCGGTAGGCAACCGATCGATCGGTCATAACTACCGATCGCTCGGTCCCCATGTTTTTGCAGAAATTTTTGCAAGGGCGTTTTTGTCTTTTGGGTGTTAAACCCTTTCTTATAAGGCTAGGCCCGAGCCTTAGGGATTATTACAACACTTAGAAGCTTTTGAGAGTTAGGGAGAGAGGAGAAGAGACTCTAACCTAGGGTTTTGATTTTAAGAAGGAATCAAAGGGGTTTAAGAACCCTAGATCATCCTCAACTTGGATTGCTTCAAGTTCAAGGCTCAAGCTCGTGGGGGATCTCATTCTCAAGCTAGGGCAAGCATTCTCCAAGGTAATTCAAGAGGGTTTTCTTCCCCAAACCAAGCCTTCTTCAAGCAAGGATCTTTCTTCTTGCAAGTTGGAGCTCAAATCAAGGTTCCTACCAAGATCAAGCCTTGATCTAAGGTTAGTACACCCTACTAACTTTCCCTAGCGATAATCTAGGCTTTTTATGTGAAATGTGATTCATGTTAGTAGGTTTCCTTCCTTGTAAAATGTATCATTCTAATAATTATAAACAAGAAAAGGAAAAAGGATATGGACGTGTGGATGGGAGATTGATTGAGGCTGTAGAGCCCCGGACCTTTCACATTTAATGCATGACACTTTCGTTGCCATTTTGCCTTTAAAGAGGTATAATTAATAAATAAGAAAGAAATTGGAAATTCTGAAATGTCAGAAATGTTCCTTTTCGAAGTACGAACCCAACGCAAGTTGAATCGTCAAAATCGGACGAACGAGTCAAAAGATATGGCCAAAACAGTTTGGACCTGCAGGAAATCGTAGCTCGGTTAGGCACTAAGGACGTAGCTCGGTTAGGCACTAAGGACGTAGCTCGGAAGGCACTAAGGACGTAACTCTGATAACGTGCTCTGATAAGGCACAGACAACGCATAGACAACGTATACGTTGTGCGTCCGTTTTGCAACAGACAACGGGTACGTCGTGCAACAGACAACGTGTACGTTGTACAGCTCACCGGGCACGTTGTACATAAGACAACGGACAACGAGCTCAGCACTATGCACAACACAACGAGCTCAGCACAACGTGTTCGGTACTGTTCACAGCACAACGTGTTCGGCACTGTTCACAGCACAACGTGTTTGGCACTGTTCACAGCACAACGTGTTCAGCACTGTTCACAGCACAACGTGTTCGGCACTGTTCACAGCACAACGTGTTCAGCACTGTTCACAGCACAACGTGTTCAACACTATTCACAGCACAACGTGTTTGGCACTATTCACAGCACAACGTGTTCAGCACTGTTCACAGCACAACGTGTTCGGCACTGCTCACAGCACAACGTGTTCGGCACTGTTCACAACACAACGTGTTCGGCACTATTCACAGCACAACGTGTTCGGCACTCGTGTTTGTGCAGAAATTTCAGTAAGGGTATTATGGTCTTTTGGTCGGTTCACTCTTACCTTAAGAGTTTAACCCGAGCCTTTAGGGCTTCATTTCGACACTTAGAGAGATTGGGAGATAAGAAGAGAGGAGAGGGCGATTCCTAAACCTAGGGTTTCCATTTTGGAGAGAAATCAAGGGTTTTGAGACCCTAGATCACTTCAAGTCTGGTTTTTCTCCAAGATCTCGGCTCAAGCACTCGTGGAGAGCGTTCTCCAAGCTAGGGCAGCAGCTACACGGTCGTTTTGGAAAGGGGTTTCTTCCTCATTTCTTCAAGGTCGGTACTTCTTACTACCCTCCTAGTTATAGTTCCTCTTTTCCCTTTATTTCTCTTGATTTTCTTTCATTTTCACATGTGCTATGAGATGGATGGTGGTGAATGGTGAATGGTGATGGAATGGGCGATTGGATGCCAGTGGTTGTGTTGTGATGATTAAAATGGGGAGGGCATTGTTCCAATAATGAACATACATGCATGATCTGAGTAAAACCCATCTAGAAAAGCATGTTGTAGGGTAAATGAATAATGAACAAACCATGTTTGATGAAATGCCAAGGTGAATAAAGTGAGTTGTAAATTAGGAAATGCATGCCTAATAAAATACGGATATTGCTAGGGCCTATGATAGTGTGTTTTCTTGCTTTCCCTAATGATATTAATATTACATTGCTCAATCATTGATGTTATATGTGTTGTGAAATTACCCAAATGTCATATTTAAATCTAAATGCAAGTATGTACACGGTTCCCACGAGCACGGCATGCATGACATGATTTATCGAGGTTTTCAAGAACATGGTTAGAGGTGGGACATATCCTATGATATGTTTTACCTTGCTTTTCACAAGAAAACAAGAACCAACATTCCACGAGGGGTCTCCCCTCACTCACAAGTGCATATCATGAAGAAGGGCTTCCCTTCCCTCACAAGTACATACATATCATGAAGAAGGGTCTCCCTTCCCTCGCAAGTGCATTGCATAAAGAAGGGTCTCCCTTCCCTCTCAAGGCATCTCACAAGCGCATCTCACAAGTACATCTTACAAGTGTATCTCACAAGTTACATGATCACAAGCAAGCACGCATGACATGCATGACATGACACGACATACAAGAATCAAGCAAGATAAACAAGATGAGTTTTCAAGCACGAAAATGGTACCTTAAGTCAAGTCAAGTGCACGATGTTTTCAAGAGGTTTTATCGGCTTTCTACGAAATATAAGCATGATTATAAATTGCTTTACTTCCTTGTATGATATAAATTATTCCTGTTCTATATATGCAAATTTGTTTCCTACTTTATGTATGCTATCTGTATACTATGACTGTTGGTTAGTATTTAGTACCCGCTGAGTATTCCATGCTCAGCCGTACTTCTTATGTCGGCAGGTTCTGAGGGAGCTACTGCTCCATTTGATGTCTGTGCTCCGAGCCCTTGGGTGGAGGAGGAGTACTTCGAGGAACCTTTGGAGGAACCTCCAGTAGAGGGTTACCATTAGGTGGTTATAGATTCTGAGTGGATAGCTGTGGGTGAGATGAGAGATATACCTTCATGTATTTTGGCGGGTCTGTCCGTACTTTCTTTTGGATTCCTTTTTGTGTAAACTTGGATTCGTATATACATAGAGGCTTGTTTAGACTTCCGCTGTGCTATGTTAGAGTATGTTTCCGCTGTTTATATCCTCTATTGTATATGCTCTGTGGGTTTTTGCAGGTTGGGTTGTCAAGCAAGTCATGTAAGCCATGATTAGTCGTCCAAAGTTCACTCTAACTCCTAGGGTGGGTTATGGGTCGCGACAGAAGTGGTATCAGAGCTTAGGCTTTAGGTCTCTAGGGTCACTTAGAATCGAATACCACGGCTTGACAAGAGCATATGTCAGGAAACAAGTTAGGAAGAAAGTAAGTCGGAAGAGAGTCTTGATCCAAGTGTAAGACTAAACTTTAGTCTTAGTCAAAATGGTTGTTTCAACCAAGTACGAGTCTTAGGAATGCTAGAACACCAAAGTATAATATTATAAATACGCTGATGACTTGATGTGATGTATATTAGTAATATACAACTAATACAAATTGAATTATTGTGAAATGGCATTGAAATAAACTGTGGTTTCAAGTTAGACTCATGTGGTGTTATTATTCTCAGGACTTTAGTAATGAGACGGAACACACGGGGTCGTGGACCACATACCAGAGCTTCCTCTTCTTCATGGGATGAGGATGAGCAGCCGGACCTCTCTCAGGTCTTAGGCTCTATTGCTAAGACACTCGCCATACTGGCGGCTCGGCAGGCTATACCATCATCGGCGGCACCTACTCCACCGCCCGCAGCTCCAGTACATCGTACCGCTGGAGTTAAGGCATTCAGGAGATTGAGGCCTCCACCATTCCATGGGAGTGGGGAATCTCTTGCTGCGGAGGCATGGATCCTCCAGATGGAGAAGATCTTTGCGGTCCTCTCGCCTACAGAGGAGGATAGAGTAGCATGGGCAGTTTTCATGCTAGAAGGTGAAGCCCACCATTGGTGGTTGTCCGCATTGAGGACGCGAGATTTGACCATGCAGGGTCAACCTTGGACTTGGGAGGAGTTCAAAGATACTTTTTACAAGAAGTATTTTCCGATTGGAGCACGGGAAAAGAAAGAGAGAGAATTCATCAACCTCGAGCAAGGTTTGATGTCAGTGGCACAATACGAGGCCAAGTTCTCGGAGCTATCACGCTTCGCGACACACATGATTGCCACCGAGGCAATGATGGCAAGGAGGTTTGAGCAAGGACTCAAGGATGTCATCATGGAGAAAGTATCGGTCTTTAGGCACGCCACTTACGCTGAAGTGGTGGATAAAGCCTTGTTGGTTGAGACCAACTCTGAGGCGGTGTCCAAGAAGAGGAAATTGACGAGAGGTCAATCCAGTAGTTCAGCACCTCTAGAGAGGCGGGCTCGTACCGGCCCTTATCAGTATGCGTGGCCAGCACCACCGATGAGGCCATCTTATACGCCTCCAGCTCCACGGCAGTATGTACCTCAGGCACCGCGACCTCAGGCTCTTCCGGCCCCTCCGACTTATACACACAAAGTCTGCACTTCATGCGACCGAAGGCATCCGGCAGGAGATTGCCGAAGAGCATCGGGTGGATGTTTTCATTGTGGTCGCCAGGGCCATGTGATCAGGGATTGCACCAGTCGGCATTTACCAGGCTAGTCTCAGGGGATTAGGCCACCAGCACGCCCAGTAGGATCATATCAGGCCTCATCTCAGACTACCCGGTCTACACCTCAGTCTCGCCAGGCGAACCAGGGACGTGTATTTGCTTTGACAGAGGGTGATGCACTTGCATCTGATGATGTGGTGCAAGGTACACGTTTGGAGTTATTTTCTTTATTCGTGATTGTTATGTTATGCTATATTCTTTGTGTACGTACTCGGCATGTTCTATATGTATATATACCTACACGTATACGCTGTTGATGCATGGATTAACTCCGCTAGCTAAAATTTCAGGAACCCTACTAGTCAATGAGTATTTGGCTTGAGTGTTGATTGATACCGGGTCTACTCATTCGTTTGTCTCGCCGAGTTTTTCAGAAGGCTTTTCTGAGGAGCCTAGACAGCTAAAACCGGAGTTAGCCATTTCGACTCCCCTCGGCAAAACAGTAGTGGCAAATAAAGTGTATAGAAATAGTGTGGTCCAAGTTGGAAGCCACGAGTTGGCGGTTGATCTCATCGTCCTTGGATTCCAAGACTTTGATGTTATATTGGGAATGGATTGGTTAGCAGCACATCATGGGCATGTAGCTTGCTTTGAGAAAATGGTACTCTTCAAGCCGGTAGAAGGAAAACCATTTCACTTTCGGGGGTTGAAAGGTAGAGATATCGCTCGTTTTGCGGCGTTGAGCTTAGCTAACCCCGAGGCAAAGGACTCATCGACAATTCCAGTTGTGAGTGAATTCCTGGATGTGTTTCCAGAGGAGTTGCTAGGATTACCTCCAAACAGGGAGATTGAGTTTGTGATCGAGCTTGTACCAGGCACAACTCCCATCTTTCGGGCTCCGTATAGAATGGCCCCGGTTGAGCTTAAGGAGTTGAAGACTCAATTGGAGGAATTACAAGGCCTTGGTTTCATTCGACCAAGTGTCTCACCGTGGGGTGCCTCGGTGTTGTTTGTTAAGAAGAAAGATGGTTCGATGCTGATGTGCGTCGATTACCGGCAATTGAACAAGGTCACTATAAAGAATAGGTATCCATTGCCTAGAATTGATGACTTGTTCGATCAGTTGAAGGGAGCGAGATTTTTCTCAAAGATAGATCTTCGATCGGGTTATCACCAGTTGAAGATTAAGGTGGAAGATGTTCCCAAAACTGCTTTCAGGACTCGGTATGGACACTACGAGTTCTTGGTGATGCCTTTTGGACTCACGAACGCGCCGGCAGCCTTTATGGATTTGATGAACCGGGTGTTCCGGCCATATCTTGATAGGTGCGTGATTATATTTGTCGATGACATTTTGGTCTATTCCCAGACACGGGAAGATCACACACGCGACCTATGCCTTGCTTTGGAAATGCTAAGAGAGCACAAGCTATACGCCAAACTTAGCAAGTGTGAGTTTTGGTTGGAAGAGGTGGCATTCCTAGGCCACGTTGTTTCTGCCGAAGGTATCTCGGTAGATCCGAAGAAGATCGAAGCAGTTATGAGTCGAGCGAGGCCCAAGATTGTCACGGAAATACGCAGCTTCCTTGGGTTGGCAGGCTACTACAGGAGATTCGTAGAGGGTTTCTCTAGCCTTGCAGCACCGCTCACTTACCTGACAAGGAAGAACGCCAAGTTTGTATGGAGTGATAAGTGCGAGATCAGTTTCACGGAACTGAAGAAGAGGCTTACTACAGCCCCTGTCCTTACTGTGCCATCTGGACCTTATGGGTATGAGGTGTATAGTGATGCCTCACATGTTGGATTTGGGTGTGTACTCATGCAGCACAAGAAATTCATTGCCTATGCATCGAGGCAATTGAAGGAGCATGAGAAGAATTACCCCACGCACGACTTAGAGCTTGCCGCAGTCGTGTTTGCACTCAAGATCTGGCGACATTACTTATACAGGGTGGAATTCTATGTGTATACGGACCACAAGAGCCTCAAGTACCTCTTTTCCCAAAAGGAATTGAATCTAAGGCAACGACGTTGGATGGAATTTTTGAAAGACTATGATTGTACCATTCAATACCACCCGGGTAAAGCAAATGTAGTGGCTGATGCTTTGAGTAGAAGACCTCCGGGGTTGTTAGCACACATGTTGGTTCAAGAATGGAAGCTACTATAAGATTTGGCAAATCTGGACATCAGTGTGAATAACTCTGTCCGTGGTCCTACCTTGGCAAATGTTACAGTTCGGCCGTACATTATAGATTTGATCCAAGAATATCAAGCCATGGATGCGGAATTGTTGGCTTTCCGGGACAAGGAAGTTGCCAAGGGCAGTGAAGACTTTTCTCTCACTAGTCGGGGTGCTATCACATTCAAGGGAAGGCTGTGCGTCCCAGCCAATGCAGATCTTCGAAGAGAGATCATGGATGAAGCACATCGTTCGAAGTACACAGTGCATCCAGGGGGTACAAAGATGTACCGGAACCTCAAGAGTCACTTTTGGTGGCGAAATATGAAGAGGGATGTTGCGGAGTATGTAGCACGATGCTTAGTATGCCAACAGGTGAAGGCAGAGCACATGCGGCCGGCAGGTCTATTGCAGTCTCTTCCTATTCCCGAGTGGAAATGGGAGAACATATCCATGGATTTCATAGTTGGCTTACCCTACCGAACTACTTTCAACTCTAGCCAGTTGGCCGCTCTATACATCAAGGAAGTGGTGAGGTTGCACGGAGTGCCCGTCAGTATTGTGTCGGATCGGGATCCAAGATTCACGTCAAGATTTTGGAAAAGTTTCCAGGAGGCTATGGGTTCCCGACTTGATTTCAGCACCACTTTTCATCCACAGACGGATGGACAAACCGAGAGAGTGAACCAAGTCATTGAAGACATGCTTCGGGCTTGTATGTTGGATTTCAGAGGCAGTTGGGAAGAGCACTTGCCTTTGGTTGAATTCGCCTATAATAACAGCTATCAGGCGAGTATCCAAATGGCACCATTTGAGGCCTTGTATGGGCGAAGTTGTAGGTCTCCTCTCTATTGGGATGAGGTAGGAGAAAGGAAAGTACTTGGTCCGGAGTTGATTGAGCAAACTGCAAACACAGTTAAGATCATTCGGAATCGATTGAAAGCCGCTCAAGATCGCCAGAAAAGTTATGCGGACACGCGCCGTAGGGACTTGGAATTTCAAGTAGGGGATCAAGTTTTTGTGAAAGTATCTCCTAGCAAAGGGATCATGAGATTTGGAAAGCGAGGCAAGCTCAGTCCTCGGTATGTTGGGCCTTTTGAGATTATCACACGAGTTGGTGAGGTTGCTTACAGGGTAGCTCTCCCACCTCACATGGCCGTAGTTCACAACGTCTTCCATGTGTCTATGCTTCGGAAGTACATTGCGGATCCTTCGCATGTCATAGACTTGGAACCGTTGGAGATTCGAGAGGACCTCACCTTGATTGAAAAGCTGGTTCAGATTTTGGATCGAAGAGATCAGGTGCTTCGCAACAAGACAATCCCTTTGGTTCTTGTGCAATGGCAACACCATGCTCGGGAACAAGCTACATGGGAGCGTGCAGCCGAAGTCAAAGCAAAGTACCCAGAATTAATTGAATGAGTTTTTGTATAAGTTTGTATATGACTTGTAATTTTCTTTTTGGTTTGTAATGCAAGTAGTGTCTAAATTTCGAGGACGAAATTTTTGTAATGGGGGGAGGATGTAGAGCCCCGGACCTTTTCACATTTAATGCATGACACTTTCATTGCCATTTTGCCTTTAAAGAGGTATAATTAATAAATAACGAAGAAATTGGAAATTCCGAAACATCAGAAATGTTCCTTTTCGAAGTACGAACCCAACGCAAGTTGAATCGTCAAAATCGGACGAACGAGTCAAAAGATATGGCCAAAACAGTCTGGACCTGTAGGAAATCGTAGCTCGGTTAGGCACTAAGGACGTAGCTCGGTTAGGCACTAAGGACGTAGCTCGGAAGGCACTAAGGACGTAGCTCTGATAACGTGCTCTGATAAGGCACAGACAACGCATAGACAACGTATACGTTGTGCGTCCGTTGTGCAACAGACAACGGGTACGTCGTGCAACAGACAACGTGTACGTTGTACAGCTCACCGGGCACGTTGTACATAAGACAACGGACAACGAGCTCAGCACTATGCACAACACAACGGACAACGAGCTCAGCACAACGTGTTCGGTACTGTTCACAGCACAACGTGTTCAGCACTGTTCACAGCACAACGTGTTCGGCACTGTTCACAGCACAACGTGTTCGGCACTGTTCACAGCACAACGTGTTCGGCACTGTTCACAGCACAACGTGTTCAGCACTATTCACAGCACAACGTGTTCGGCACTGTTCACAGCACAACGTGTTCAGCACTATTCACAGCACAACGTGTTTGGCACTATTTATAGCACAACGTGTTCGGCACTGTTCACAGTACAATGTGTTCGGCACTATTCACAGCACAACGTGCTCGGCACTGTTCACAGCACAACGTGTTCGGCATTATTCACAGCACAACGTGTTCGGCACTCGTGTTTGTGCAGAAATTTCAGTAAGGGTATTATGATCTTTTGGTCGGTTCACTCTTACCTTAAGAGTTTAACCCGATCCTTTAGGGCTTCATTTCGACACTTAGAGAGATTGGGAGATAAGAAGAGAGGAGAGGGCGATTCCTAAACCTAGGGTTTCCATTTTGGAGAGAAATCAAGGGTTTTGAGACCCTAGATCACTTCAAGTCTGGTTTTTCTCCAAGATCTCGGCTCAAGCACTCGTGGAGAGCGTTCTCCAAGCTAGGGCACCAGCTACACGGTCGTTTTGGAAAGGGGTTTCTTCCTCATTTCTTCAAGGTCGGTACTTCTTACTACCCTCCTAGTTATAGTTCCTCTTTTCCCTTTATTTCTTTTGATTTTCTTTCATTTACACATGTGCTATGAGATGGATGGTGGTGAATGGTGAATGGAGATGGAATGGGCGATTGGATGCCAGTGGTTGTGTTGTGATGATTAAAATGGGGAGGGCATTGTTCCAATAATGAACATACATGCATGATCTGAGTAAAACCCATCTAGAAAAGCATGTTGTAGGGTAAATGAATAATGAACACACCATGTTTGATGAAATGCCAAGGTGAATAAAGTGAGTTGTAAATTAGGAAATGCATGCCTAATAAAATACGGATATTGCTAGGGCCTATGATAGTGTGTTTTCTTGCTTTCCCTAATGATATTAATATTACATTGCTCAATCATTGATGTTATATGTGTTGTGAAATTACCCAAATGTCATATTTAAATCTAAATGCAAGTATGTACACGGTTCCCACGAGCACGGCATGCATGACATGATTTATCGAGGTTTTCAAGAACATGGTTAGAGGTGGGACATATCCTACGATATGTTTTACCTCGCTTTTCACAAGAAAACAAGAACCAACATTCCACGAGGGGTCTCCCCTCACTCACAAGTGCATATCATGAAGAAGGGCCTCCCTTCCCTCGCAAGTACATACATATCATGAAGAAGGGTCTCCCTTCCCTCGCAAGTGCATTGCATAAAGAAGGGTCTCCCTTCCCTCTCAAGGGATCTCACAAGCACATCTCACAAGTACATCTTACAAGTGTATCTCACAAGTTACATGATCACAAGCAAGCACGCATGACATGCATGACATGACACGACATACAAGAATCAAGCAAGATAGACAAGATGAGTTTTCAAGCACGAAAATGGTACCTTAAGTCAAGTCAAGTGCACGATGTTTTCAAGAGGTTTTATCGGCTTTCTACGAAATACAAGCATGATTATAAATTGCTTTACTTCCTTGTATGATATAAATTGTTCCTGTTCTATATATGAAAATTTGTTTCCTACTTTATGTATGCTATCTGTATACTATGACTGTTGGTTAGTATTTAGTACCCGCTGAGTATTCCATGCTCAGCCGTACTTCTTATGTCGGCAGGTTCTGAGGGAGCTACTGTTCCATTTGATGTCTGTGCTCCGAGCCCTTGGGTGGAGGAGGAGTACTTCGAGGAACCTTTGGAGGAACCTCCAGTAGAGGGTTACCATTAGGTGGTTATAGATTCTGAGTGGATAGCTGTGGGTGAGATGAGAGATATACCTTCATGTATTTTGGCGGGTCTGTCCGCACTTTCTTTTGGATTTCTTTTTGTATAAACTTGGATTCGTATATACATAGAGGCTTGTTTAGACTTCCGCTGTGCTATGTTAGAGTATGTTTCCGCTATTTATATCCTCTATTGTATATGCTCTGTGGGTTTTTGCAGGTTGGTTTGTCAAGCAAGTCATGTAAGCCATGATTAGTCGTCCAAAGTTCACTCTAATTCCTAGGGTGGGTTTTGGGTCGCGACAGGGGCGATGGGATGCCGAATGTATGATGTGTGGTATGTGTAATGGAAAAATGGAGGATGGGCATTTTACCAATAATGAACTCACTTTGATTATTGGATGGAAAATATGCACTAAAAATAAGAAGATGAACTATGGAGGAACTTTGCATGTGATGTGTTTGACAAAATGCCTAAACTATGAAAAAATGATTTGAAGGAAGAAAAAGGGAAATAGGCCTTATGCATGTATTCTCATGAATGATGAATGGATTTAAATATCATGTTGATTACTCGAATTCTCATATGCATATATTGTGAATTGAATGGTGATGTCATACCTCTCTTATTATCCTTAGTCCATGGTTGTCACGATTGACACGTACACGAGCACGCAGGATAGCATGAGCCGAGATTTCAAGAGCTTGTGCATATAATAACCAACAAGAAAATATTGTATGTCAAGGAGGTTGGTAGCCCAGGGACATTCGGGTACTAGCCTCTGGCTCACAAGAAAACCCCTAAAACACCTATTGTCAAGGAGGTTGGTAGCCCAGGGACATTCGGGTACTAGCCTCTGGCTCACAAGAAAACTAAACAAGTAATAAAAATCACCTATTGTCAAGGAGGTTGGTAGCCCAGGGACATTCGGGTACTAGCCTCTGGCTCACAAGAAAACCATACATATCAAGGAGGTTGGCAGCCCAAGGAGATTCGGGTGCTAGCCTCTGGCTCACAAGTTACAAGATACAAGGTTACAAGATGATGACAAGACATTCATGCATGCACGCATACATGGTTTTAAAGTGCATACCGGGACATAGAAACGGGTTTTCAAGCATGAGTTTTGTCGGAGTTCTTGCATTCATGCTCATCAAGATGATAATATTTCTCCATGATTAATATTGTTTAATTCTATGATTTTACTATTGCCTGGAATTGATGATTGGTATTGTACTACTCTTTGCATATTTATTATTGTTATGGATAGCTAGTAGCTTGTACTCGCTGAGTATTCCATGCTCAGCCGTACTTTCATGTCGGCAGGTACTGAGGGAGCCCTCGACCCAGAGCCTTGGGTCGAGGAAGAGTATATCGAGGAGAGAGAGCCGTCTATCCCACTGCAGTCTCAGGCGGACCGAGACCTTGACGTGTGGCCATACCTCGACTACTGTTGAGGGGAGAGTACGAGAGGGTCTTTTATGTATTTTGACATTTTATAGGTGGGTCTGTCCACCTTAGACTTAGACATGTTTTGTATATATGTTAACTTGGAATACTATTTTGAAAATCTTAGAAGAAAAGAAAAAAATTAGTTTACTCTTCAGCATTTATGTTTAGCTTCCGCGCTCTGATTATCATTGTTTTGTACGTTAATTATCTTGTTCATGACAGGATGGTTTGGCAGGTACGTATAGTCACGCCTAAAGTATCCCTAAACTCCTAGGGGGTATTTCGGGGCGTTACAGTTATTTCACTTTAGCTTCCGTACTCTGATTATGTATCTTTTGATGAATTGTAACATGTATGACGTATTAATGTTATTACTATTGTTAGCTAGTAGCTTGTAGTCGCTGAGTATTTCATGCTCAGCCGTACATTTATGTCGGCAGGTACACTATACGATATCTATACTCCAGTTCCTTGGATCGAGGCGGTTCATGGAGAGTAGGAGATTGCTCAGATTATCACCCAGATATGAGGGGTTTAGAGATGTTGCCCTATGGTGAGGTTGAGTGAGAGAGACATGTATTTTGGGTTTTATGTTTGGGGATATTATATCACTCTAGTTTGTAACTCAGGTGAAGCATTGCTTGTACCTGTTTTAATTTATATTCAGTTGTTGTACTTGGAATACAGTTAAGTTATTAAAGAAATTTTTAGTTCACTACTTAGATTGCCCTGTATACTCCTTGCAGGATGGTTTTAAGGGTAAGTGACGTCGCCAAAGCCCCGTAACTCCTAAGGGGTATTTTGGGGCGTTACAGAACCCTAGCCTAACCCTAGGACCTAACCTAGTTTAGCCTTAGGACTCATCCCTAGTCAAAACTTAGGTAAATCCTAGCCCAAAAGCCAAACCTTAGTCTAAGATCAAGCCTTAGCAAAAGCCCTAAAGCCTTAGGCCCCTAAGCCCTAGCTTAGCCCTTAGGGCTTAAGCCCTAGCATCCCTAAAGCCCTAGAGTCCCAGCTTTCGGCCTGGGCCTAAGCCCAGGCCCAAAAATTGAAATCTACCTCACCAGTACTGTTAGACATGTATGCCCACAAAGCCATTCCGAAATTGTATTTATCTATTTTTTAAATCAATAAATGCATATTTTACATTCACACTTTATCTTCTACATTGGGTAATATATATCGAAAGTATCTCATTGGATGAGACTACTTTGTCCCTTAGGTAACATTGTAGAAAAACCATCCAATTAGTTGATAACTAATTGCTAAGGCGATATGGTTTTTCCGGTTCCTGGTAAACCTAAAATTGTTCTAAGTTAATCAGGATACATTTGGACAATGTATTCCTAATAACTTACACATTGTTAGTTCCATATGATGGAGTGATGAATCTCAATCACTGAGAGAAGGGTCTCTTGACTAAGATGTGGATATAAGTAAGAAGTACTTATATTGCAACTGGATCACTCAGTGGATACCCTTAGAAATATACTGTCTTTATATTTAGGGTAGTCCATTTGACAAATTGTCCTTAACCTGAGAGGTCGACATCTTCTCTAGTATTTCCCTATGTAACTTTGATGTAGCCAATCGTCAATGTCCAAAACACCGGACTAAATACGGGCTCGTTGGGTTATGTACGCTGTGCTGGAAGAAGTGTGTGTACGCTCGATAAGGATTCCACTACTCTTACAAAGTAAATAATATTGAGTTGATACTTGTCAAAACCGGACTTGAAAAACCCAGCGCTAGTATTTATCGATGAAATAGTTTTATCGAGGAATTTATTTTCTGTATAAAAGAAATGTAATAATAATAATTATTTCTTTTAAAGAATTTTTAAAATGTTTTGCAAGTCCAAGTTTGACTAAAAGTATCAAAGAGAATGGGTTCTCTTTGATAAAATCGTGGATTTGACTTAACAATTTCAATGTCGCAAAGGTATTGTCTCATTGAATAAAATCAATTAGAATCTTAGTCAGATCTTGGGATTCGATGTATGCCCCCCAAGAACTGTTTTTCTAAATTTAACAAGAGGCATACTTTCAGTTGTATCAGAGCATTGGCTATGCTTCTCTTTGATTTTAGGGCATAACCAATTTTTATTAGATCATATTAACCTCCCTATAGATTTCGGGTACCCCTAGTGATGAATCTTTATGATTCTTGATCACTTTTTGATTATAAGATAATCTTTAGTAGGGCTAAGTGGTTCCCTTGTTATTATTGAGAGAATAAAAATTAAGCCCTACAAATTAGTGTGATACTAATTTTTTTGTTTTGGATGATTTCAAAACATCTCTCAATTAATTTAGGGATAGGTATATATAGATAAATAAATTTGGTTAAAGGCCTTAAGGATTTAGAGATCCTTTTTAGTAGTAAATTAAATTGTTTAATTTATTCTGAGAGCCCCGGGCTAGCATAAATAATATATAAAATATTTATCATGATAAATAAATATTATTTCATGTGTTGGATGGGTTCCACAAATCATACCTTCTTCTCTTTCCCATCCTTTCCCCTTTTTCTTATTTTTAAAATAGGGTTGCTAATTTATGGTGGACTAAACCGAAGGAGATGCCCGGAGAACCATTGCAAGATAGTAAATTGTAGTAGGGCTTTATTTAATTCTCTTGTTATAATTAAATAAGGTCGTATGATTTTTGTGAACCCATTTTGAGATTATATTATGATTATAATTATTATATTATTATTCATGTGATGATTAATAATTTTTCCTTTAGCTCGGAAGCTGTGATAGTTGTGATTATCGCTTTTATGATAATTTAGGATAATTGGATTTCACTTTAATTAATGGATTGTGTTTAATTATAAATTATTTATATTTAGACACAATACATTACTAGTACTCTTTTGGACGTGGATTTTGTGACCCATGTGGAGATTTTTACGTAAAATCTTTGCATACGAGATTATTGGATAATCTTGTCTAGAAAGACAAAAATCGTAGATGGATCACTAAACTGACATCCAATTACCCTAAGGTAACAGGGATGAGTAGGTTTTGATTATATAAACTGACATCCAATTACCCTAAGGTAATAGGGATGAGTAGGTTTTGATTATAAGGTAAAATTCCTAATGATCAAAACCCCCTGTGAGGGCTAGTGGGAGTTTATCACTCCTTGATAATCCTACTATCGAAAATTTTCATAATTCATATAATGAATACTTGGATAATGATATAATCATGCCTATTTAATATTGTTCCCTTCAAGAAAAATATTAAGTGATAATAAATGGGATTATTAATCCTAAGGCCTTCCATTATCAATAAGATTAGGAATTAATTAGCCTGAGTCTTGTCTTGCTAAAAGGTATTGACATAATTCAGCCTAAATTAAACTCCTAGAAACTTATTTCTATTGTAGATAAGTTTGTGTATGGCCTGATAAGGAGTGTCAACTAAAATGGGGGCACAGCCTTACTTGATCATATGACGTACGAGAATAATGGGTTTCACTTAAATAAGGAAACATGGCGGCTGAAACAGCGACAGTCATGTTATCCTTGGAGGTCGCAAGAAATTGAGAATCACTGATTTACATAAGGAGTTGTGCATGTGTTGCGACCCAAAACCCACCCTAGGAGTTAGAGTGAACTTTGGACAATTAATCATGACTTACACGACTTGCTTGACAAACCATCCTGCAAAACCCACAGAGCATATACAAAGAGGATATAAATAGCGGAAACATATTCTAACATAGCACAACGGAAGACAATTCAAACCTCTATGTATATACATGATCCAAGTTTGTACAAAAAGATGCGCAAAAGAAAGTGCGGACAAGCCCGCCAAAATACTTGAATGCATCTCTCTCAACTCACCCACAGCTATCCACTCAGAATCTACCACAACCTAATAGTAACCCTCACCCTGAGGATCCTCCACAGGCTCCTCAATGTACTCCTCCTCCACCCATGGGCCAGGAGCACAGACATTGAATGGAGCAGTAGCTCCCTCAGAACCTGCCGATATAAGAAGTATGGCTGAGCATGGAATACTCAGCGGGTACCAAACACTAACCAACAGCCATAACATAACAATAATAACATAAAACAGGAAGCAGTTCATATTATAATAGGAAAGAAACAGTTAATAATTCAAGCTTACATCACATCAAAGTTGGAAATCTCGTAAAAACATCATGTGCTTGACTTGATTTGAAATACTCTTTTCATGTTCAAAAACTTGTCTTGTCATGTGTCTTGTCTTGTCGTATCGTATCGTATCGTATCGTGCCATGCTTGTATCATGCGTGTCATGCTTGTATCATGCTTGTCATGCTTGTATCATGCTTGTCATGCGTACTTGCTTGAGAATTTAACATGCTCATGTACTTGTGAGATGCGCTTGTGAGATGCCTTGAGAGGGGAGGGAGACCCTTCTTTCATGATATGCCTTGAGAGGGAAGGGAGGCCCTTCTTTAATGCAATGCACTTGTGAGTGAGGGGAGACCTCTCATGGAAGGGAGGGAAGTGTAAACTCCCTCCTAAGGAATGCTTGTTCTTGTCCTCTTGTCAAAAGCGACGTAAAACATATCGTAAGATATGTCCCACCCCTAACATTCTTACTCTTGCACAACCGTCGGTAAAAACATGTCATGCATGCCGTGCTCGTAGAATCGTGTGCGTACTTTCATTTGAAATTAAATATGACAATTTGGGGATTTCACAAAACATAGAGCATCACAATTTAGCAAGTGATATTGTATGTCATTTAAAAGAAAGCGAGGAATCACACTATCATAAGCCCTAGTAATCTCCATAAGCAATTAAGTATGTCATTTCTTAGTTTACAATTCATTTCATTCATTTTGGCATTTCATCAAACATTTGGTATGCGCATTATGGTTAATCCTAAATCTTGAATTTCTAGATGGGTTAACGATCACAACACACATGTGTATTCATTATCAGTACAATGCCCTCCCCATTTGTTCATCACAACACATACATGGCATCCAATCGCCCATAAACATCCACACCACCACCCATTCATCCATTCATCCCACATTATCTTGTTTATAAATTTAGGGAAAGACATAAAATAAAAGGAAAATGAACTAGGAGGGTAGTGTAGGGTACCGACCTTGATTTGGGGTTGAAGAACACCCTTGGTGTGTAGTTCCAACTTGAGGAAGAATCCCTCTTTGAGTTTGAGGAACTCTAGTTGCTTGAGGAAGGTCCTTTGCTTGAAAATCTTCAAGATGAGCTTCCCTTGATCTCCAATCCAAGCCTTCTTTGAAGGATTTCCCCAAGATCCTCTCTTCCTCTTTCTCCCCTTTTCTCTCCTTTAGGTTAGAAATGTCCCAAAAATGAGGATCCCTAACAAGAAAAGGGTTTAAAACCCTCAAATCTAGAATCTGCTACCACATGTGATCGATCGCACACTTATTTGCGATCGATCGCAGGTCCTTGCGATCAATCGCACCTGGATGCGATCTATCGCACATGAACCCGAACATTTCTAGTCTGATTTCCCCTGCATGCGATTAATCGCAGATCCCTGCGATCTATCACACCTGAGGATCCATCTATCGCATATGGCCCTGAGAGTTTGGGACCTATTTCGCCTGCATGCGATCGATCGCACCTGACTTGCGATCGATCGCACCCTTCAGATTTTGTTGTTTTTCTCATATTTTTCCACACTCTGGTAATTTGGCCATAACTTTCATCTCGTTTGTCCAATTTTGACGATTCAACTTGTGTTGGATTCGTCTTTTGAAAAGGAACATTCCTAAAGTTTCATAATTTCTAATTTCTACTTTATTTATTGACTAAATTACCCCTGAAGTCGACTGATCCGCCAATGGTTTCAGTAACTCGGGGTTTTCGACACATCCAACTTGGGAACACTCCTTTTAACACTTAAGTTGTTCAAAATTTCTCATTTCATAGAAAGGAAAAAGATTACAAAGGCAAAATGCCTTGGCATGAGTTCCAATGCATAGCAAAAGTTCTGGGGCTCTACACCATGAGATGCTCAGTGATGGATGGTTACTATTCACCTTGTAGTGCATGTGTGGTACTATCCTAAAATGGAAGATTACATGTGTAATATGAGGATCCTAATACTCATCTGGAATAAAAGGTTTATTCCCTAATTTCATATACTGAAGGGAATGATGAAATTTGAAGAAAGATGAGAGGATCATCATATTTTAAAATCCCAAAAATCCGATGAATATATTTGTGAAAATAAATGTAATAATTTATGCTTATTTTATTATGTAGATATAAACCATGAATCCCCTTTCCAAGATTCTAGAAGAGAATCGGTTGACTGGTCCAAATTTTGTAGACTGGAAAAGAAACCTTGATATTGTGCTTATCTCTCAGAATATAGCTTATGTCCTCACATCCGACTATCCGGAATTTGATGAAGCAATTCAAACCCCTGAGGCAGTTGAGAAAGCCTCAAAGTGGCATGAGTCAAATAGTTTGGCCAAATGCTACATGCTTGCATCCATGTCAAATGTCCTTCAGCAACAACATGAGGGTTTTGCTACAGCTAAGGACATATTGACTAATCTCAGGAAGATGTTTAGGGAACATAACAGAACTGCTAGGCAGTTGGCAATGAAAGGGCTGATGGGGACCAAGATGTCTAATGGTAGCCCAGTCCGAGAACATGTTGTCAAGATGATCGGGTTCATTAATGAACTCTTGACCCTTGGAGCTGATCTTGATCAACAGAGTCAAACGGATGCGATCCTGAACTCTCTCCCGGAATCCTTTTCTGCTTTTGTGTTGAATTTCGGCATGAACAAATTGGAGACATCTCTGCCAGAGCTCCTAAACATGTTGCAAGGAGCTGAGGACCTTATGAAGCATACTAAGCTCTATAAAAATGTGGCAAAAGGAGTTGGACCTTCAAGGCCCAAGCCTAAGGGCAAAAGCCAGAAAAAGAAGAAGTCCAATTTTTCCAGATTCCTCAAAGGCAAGAAGGGTAAGAATAAGAACAAGAAAGCTTCTGAGAAGAAAGACAAGGAAAAGAATCAGAATGTCTGCTTCTATTGCAAGAAACCAGGTAACTGGAAGAGGAATTGCAAAGTTTACTTAGCATCCCTCAAGGGCAAGCCTTTGGAAGGTATGTCAGATTCTTTCATCATTGAATCCAATTTTATTATTGGTTCCTCAAACTCTTGGTGTGTAGATAATGGATCTACCTCATATATTTGTAATATGTTACAAGGGTTTCAGGAGAGTAGAAAGCTCAGTGATAGGGAAGTCAAAATAAGGATGGGAATGGAAGCAAGTGTTGCTGCCATCGCCATCGGGACTTATATTTTAGAATTTGTATTTAATAGGATTTTGGTTTTAAAAGACTACTTATATGTGCCAGATATGCGCAGAAATTTGATTTCTATTTCTAGTTTAATTGTTAATGGTTATTTAGTGTATTTTGATACTGATGTAGTTATCAAATACAATAATAGTTTTATTGTTTCCGGCACATTGTCTAATGATCTTTATTATCTTGATCTTATAATAAATTCTGTAAATAACATTAAGGATAAAGAGTCCACCAGTGTGACACCTCAGAAAAAGAGGTAGAGAATCTATGAATCCAACATACTTATGGCATCTCAGATTAGGCCATATCAATTTGGATAGGCTCAATAGATTGGTAAAGGATGGTCTTTTAAACCATTTACATGTTGAACCTTATCCAACTTGTGAACCTTGTTTGCAAAGTAAAATGACCAAAAGGCCATTTACAGCAAACCTATGAGAGCCACAAGTATATTGAAATTAATTCAAACTGATGTTTGTGGACTCATGAATCATTCAGCTAGAGGTGGCTTTGTTTACTTCATTACATTCACAGATGATTTTTCAAGATATGGTTACATATATCTAATGAAACACAAGTCAGAATCTTTTGAAAAGTTCAAAGAATTCCGGTATGAAGTAGAAAAGCAATCAGGTAAATATATTAAAACTCTTAGATCCGACAGAGGAGGAGAGTACCTCTCGAATGAGTTCATGGATTATCTTAGAGATAATGGAATTTTATCCCAATGGACTCCCCCAGGAACACCCTAGCTTAATGGTGTTTCAGAAAGAAGAAATCGAACCCTATTGGATATGGTTCGTTTAATGATGAATAATACTGATTTGCCAATATCTTTTTGGGGATATGCATTAGACACTGCAATATATCTATTGAATAGGGTACCTTCTAAGTCTGTTTCCAAAACTCTAATTGAGCTATGGATGAGGCGAAAGCCTAGTTTAAAGCATGTCAGAGTATGGGGTTGTCCTGTTCATGTACGAAAGCAGAAATTCATAGGATACCCAAAAGAAATTCATGGATATTATTTATATAATCCTAGCGAACAAAAGGTGTTTGTGAGCAGGAATGCCATTTTTCTAAAAGAGGATATGATCCTCAATAGAAAAGATGGATTTAGAATTGATCTTGAGGAGCAAATTTAGGATAAAGTGACAATAGTTAATCCCATCTTAACTGAACCTTTAAATACACAACAGCCTAGGAGAAGTACAAGGATTAGTCGACCTCCAAATAGATTGTCTTATCAACATGAGGTATATTCTATGGAATCGGATTCTTTAGACGATGATCCTTACACTTATCAAGAAGCAATATGCGATATTGATTCTGATAATTGGAAAAAGGCCATGGAATCTGAAATGGACTCCATGTACTCAAATGGTGTCTGAACCCTGGTTGAAAAGCCTGAGGGAATTAGACCTATTGGGTGTAAATGAATCTACAAGAGGAAACGTGGATCGGATGGAAAGGTAGAAACCTTTAAAGCAAGGCTTGTGGCGAAAGGGTATAGCTAAAGAGCTGGTATCGACTATGAGGAAACCTTTTCACCAGTAGCAATGCTAAAGTCCATCATAATTATGTTATCAATTGCAGCCTTTTATGATTATGAGATATGGCAGATGGATGTCAAAACCGCATTCTTGAATGGAAACCTTCAAGAGGATATATATATGGACTAGCCCGAAGGTTTTGAACTCCACGACCAAAATAATAAAGTCTGCAAATTGATAAAATCTATTTATGGCCTTAAGCAAGCTTCTCGGAGTTGGAATATCCGTTTTGATGAATCAATCAAATCATTTGGTTTTCAACAAAACATGGATGAGGCATGTGTGTACAAGAAGGTCAGTGGGAGTGCAATAACTTTCCTAGTTCTTTATGTAGATGATATTTTACTCATTGGGAATGATGTAGGAATGTTATCAACGGTTAAAATCTGGTTGTCATGTAACTTTGCAATGAAAGACCTCAGTGAAGCTTCCTATATTCTTGGTCTTAAATTGTTTAGGGATCGAAAGGAAAGGATGCTGGGATTGTCCCAAGTCAATTACATTGACATGATCTTGTGCAAATATAGCATGGAAAATTCCAAGAAATGGTAAATTACCCTGTAGACATGGAATTAGTCTCTCCAAATCAAAGTCTCCAGAGACTGATGATGAAAGAGAGCAGATGAGTCATATCCCATATGCATCTGTAATGACAAGTCTCATGTATGCTATGTTGTGCACAAGACCTGATATTTGTCACGCAGTGAGTATCGTGAGTAGATATCAATCAAATTCGGGTCCTGAACATTGGACAGCAGTTAAGCACATTTTCAAGTATTTGAGGAGGACAATGCACCACTGTTTTGTTTATAGTGGAGAAGATCTGACTGTTGAAGGGTACACAGATTTAGATTTTCAGGCAGATGTTGATGATAGAAAGTCCACATCAGGATTTGTCTTTACTCTTGGAAAAGGAGCATTTAGTTGGAGGAGTTGTAAGCAATCAACAACTGCTGACTCAACAACTAAAGCTGAATATGTTGCTGCATGTGATGCTGCAAAGGAAGCAGTGTGTATAAAGAAGTTCATTCATGAACTTGGTATTGTCTCCTCGATTGAATCTCCTATCATACTTTATTGTGACAATAGTGGTGCTGTAGCTCAAGCTATAGTGCCTAGAGCACATTAGAAGACAAAGCACATTGAAAGGAGATTCCATTTGATTCGAGACATTGTCAAGAGAGGAGACATTGGGTTATCCAAGATTGCGTCAACGGACAACATGGCGGACCTATTTTCTAAAGCACTACCTCAGAAGGTGTTTGAGAAACATCTAGAGTTGATGGGTGTTAGATACATAGGAGATTGGCTTTGAGTGCAAATGGGAGATTGTTAGACATGTATGCCCACAAAGCCATCCCGAAATTGTATTTATCTATTTTTTAAATCAATAAATGCATATTTTATATTCACACATTGTCTTCTACATTGGGTAATATATATCGAAAGTATCTCATGGAATGAGACTACTTTGTCCCTTAGGTAACATTGTAGGAAAACCATCCAATTAGTTGATAACTAATTGCTAAGGAGATATGGTTTTTCTGGTTCCTTGTAGACCTAAAATTGTTCTAAGTTAATCAGGATACATTTGGACAATGTATTCCTAATAACTTACACATTGTTAGTTCCATATGATACAGTGATGGATCTCAATCACTGAGAGAAGGGTCACTTGACTAAGATGTGGATATAAGTAAGAAGTACTTATATTGCAACTGGATCACTCAGTGGATACCCTTAGAAATATACTGTCTTTATATTTAGGGTAGTCCATTTGACAGATTGTCCTTAACCTGAGAGGTCGACATCTTCTCTAGTATTTCCCTATGTAGCTTTGATGTAGCCAATCGTCAATGTCCAACACACCGGACTAAATACGGGCTCGTTGGGTTATGTACGCTGTACTGGAAGAAGTGTGTGTACGCTCGATAAAGATTCCACTACTCTTACAGAGTAAATAATATTGAGTTGATACTTGTCAAAACTGGACTTGAAAAACCCAGCGCTGGTATTTATCCATGAAATGGTTTTATCGAGGAATTTATTTTCTGTATAAAAGAAATGTAATAATAATAATTATTTCTTTTAAAGAATTTTTAAAATGTTTTGCAAGTCCAAGTTTGACTAAAAGTATCAAAGAGCATGGGTTCTCAATATAAGCCAGGGATTAAAGACAGTATTAGATATTGTCCCGTAAGCTTATAACAATATTGGAAGTGGAGGGACTGATCTGTAAACAAATCTTGAGATAGAAATACCTGTAAGTAATACTCTATTTTCTGGAGGTTAATCGCATTATGTTAATGGACATTAATTGTGATTAGTGGAAGTCCAGGGATATAGATAACATTCTATAATCCTAATGGAGTGTAGGAAAGGTGTTTCCTAGTAACAATACTTTAACTAAATGGTTGAGTACTTGGTCCCACAACTGGAAATACGAGATCCCTTTAGATCCCACACACAAGGACTTTCTTAAAGTATTTAATTTAATGATTTATTAAATTAATTAATTTATCTAAGAAATCACTATATGGTATAGTGAAGCTCTAAAAGGTGGAATCACATTAAATGTGAAAAACCAAATGGGTAGGATCCATTAGGGAATATGATTAAAGATCAAAGAAATTTACCAAAAGGGGTTTGGAACCCATATGGGCATGTGGGGTGGGGCCCACCTAGGGTGGGACGCCCACTCCATGGAGATTGCTTTATTGTTTGTCTTTTAATTAGTTTCTAATTAATAAACACCTTATTGGATAAGGTTTGTTAGTTAGTTAGTTAGTTACTAATTAAAGATTCCCTATTTGTTAGGGATTCTATTAATTTCTTGCTAATCAAGGAATCCTAATTGGATTAGGATAATGATGGGATTAGTTGGATACTAATGGATAAGATTAATTTCTATTTTGATTAATCCTAATTAATTAAAGGAGAAACCAAATAGGAAACTAATTAAGGACTTCTAATTGGATTAGAAAGTGGAGTCTTGGGTTGCGAGCAACCCAAGCATATCCTATGAAGAGGTGGACGTCCAAGGAGTTTGACACAATTAATGTTTTCCAAAATTTCCTGATTTGGAAATAATCCTCTCCCCTCAATCTCACGCCCTCCCCTTTCCAATTAGAGGTATACGGTGAGCCCCTTTTCCCCTTTTCATCTCCATTCTTGTGTTCTTGCTTTGAGTATCAAGAAGAAATCAAGAACCCATCTTGAAGGATAAAGATTGGATCTTTTAATCAAGATTTCTAGAGCTGGATTTTTGGAAGGGCCATTAGCTTCCATTAGAGAAAGCTTTAAAGAAAAAGAAGGTCCGTGTGGATTGCGAAGGAGACTTGGCACTTGTGAAGTTTTGCCGGTATCGCTATTATCATGGATTTGACTTAACAATTTCAAAGTCACAAAGGTATTGTGATTTTAACTCTCATTGAATAAAATCAATTAGAATCTTAATCAGATCTTGGGATTCGATGTATGCCCCCCAAGAACTGTTTTTCTAAATTTAAGAAAAGGCATACTTTCAAGTACCGCATGCCTACAATGGGCCGAAGGCTTGTTGGTTAAAAATCAATAGTGTCGGCAATTGGATTATTGACGCCCATTTTTTTAAAACCTTGGGAGTGTTGGTAATCCCATTACTGACACCACTGGGTTTCTTTCCTGTAGCACACCCACTACTATGCGGGTTCAGGCACGCATGCAGCCACCCCTCTCCGGCCTGCACGCCCCCTCTCCGGCTACTATAGCCCCACCAAGCTTGGTACTATTGTCAAGGGTGTCCCCATGGGACTCCCCTATAAAGAACAGTGCCCCACCTCCTCCAAAGACCATCTGAAAACCTCCAACCCGAAGCCCTGTCGAATTCTGAAGGCCTAGCCCTCCCTCCGATCTCTAGGACCTCATAGTAGCCCCCAGTAGCTCCTCCAGTGTCCGGCAGTAGCACCACCTCCTGTAGAAGCTCCCATAGTACTACCACTGACCACCACAGGACACCCCGCCTCTCTGGCAGTACAACAGTAGGGTAGGGCTTCCCCCAACCCCATTTTATTTCTGTTTTCTAACCTCATGTGAACCACTAGTCCATTCCAGGGGACTATTGCTTTCATTTTGGCAGAAAACCCATTAAAGGGGCTCCCCCACTTTCACCATAGGTGTGGGGAACCCCCTAAGGGTAGAGCACCATCTCCAGTGGCCTCAAAAGGCTCTGGGGGTACCTCACATCATGAGGGAACCCCTAATTCCAGTCCTATGGCAGCCATTGGGCCTGTTCAATTTTCTAGAAAATTTGCAAGGTGTCGGTAAACAAAGTGTCGACACCCCTGTACCGTACTATTTGAAGGCCTGTAGACCCCACCTGAGCACCTCCTGGGCCGCTCCAAAGCCTGGGTTTGATCCCTGGGACCTCTTAGAGCTCAACCTGAGCTTTGCAGCCCCCCACCTTTAATCTAACCATGGTTAAAATGCCAAAAGAGAAAAACAATCAAACTGTCGGTGAACATTTCACCGACAGTTTGTTATTTTATCTGAGCTGACTATGGGCCCACACTAGGCCCACATGAAGCATCCCCGGTGGCCCACTTCAGGCCCAAGGTATTCCCCTTGTAGCACCCCAGAACTTTTGTTCATATATAGAACTTGTGCCAAGGCTTTAAGCCTTTGTAATCCTCCACTTCCTATGAAATAAGAATTTTAAATCCTTGTAGTCTTAATTAAATATTAAGATCAGGTATTATAGTATTAAAAAGGTTTTATGAATGTTCATGGGTGTCAAAATAGAAGTGGGAAAAGTTCTAAATGTTAAAAGGGAAATGTCTTAACATTTTCCCTCAACTTGAAGAAGCTATAATGTTGTCACCACTTTTCCGAATTGAGTGATTCTTGAATTTTTGTAAAGGTATTGGAACCCTCTTTGAGGTTCATGTTGATCACTTTTCTTGATTTTTAGTCGGGGTTAAGTCAAACGTCCGATTTCTGAAATCAGATCTATTGCAAAAATGGGTTGATGAAACCCATTTGCATATCAGTCATCTTTAGTGCCATTTTTGGTAGAATAAAACTCAAAACTTGAATTCCTATAACATAAAATTTGTTCCTCTTTGAAATATGAATCCAACGCAAGTTGAATCATCAAAATATGATAAGGAAGTCAAAAGTTATGGCCGAAATACCGAAGTGCGTTTTTCTTGCAGAGCGCCGATTGCTAGAGCGATCGTTCGGTCCAAAACTGATTGATCAGTATCTATAGTCTGGTCCAAAAATTTGTATGGGAAAAAATTCCAGAGAGGTGGGTTTTGACCAAGAGCTCGGTCAAAACACTGATCACTCAATCAAAACACTGATCGCTTTGTTCTTCGTGTTTTGCAGAAATTTTATTAAGGGTTTTTTGGTCTTGGCTACTTGACCCTTACTTTTAAGGGTTGGCTCGCACCAAGTGTGTTCATAAACACCCTTAGCATTATTTTGAGAGAGAGGAGGAGAGAACCTAGGGTTCCTAAAGGCTTCTTCCCTTTTGAGAGACAAATCAAGGGGTGAGAACCCAAGATCATCCCTTTGGCTTGGATTCTTCAAATCCAACCTCAAGCAACGGGTGGAGCTTCTTCTCCAAGCTCGGCAATGTTTCCTACATCATTTTCAAAGGTTTTCTTTCCCATCAAGCAAAGAATCCTCCATTCTCAAAGGCTTCCTTCGTCCTCAAGCTTGATGTCCCAAATCAAAGGGTTTTTTCTTCAAGATCAAGCCTTGATCTCAAGGTTAGTACACCCTACTAACTACTTTAGTAATAACCTAGGTTTATTTTAAAAGTATGCTTTTAGATTTCTTTCATTCATTCTTTTCTTGATTTGCTTTATTAAATCCCTAAATTAAACAAGATAAAGAAGAAATTGTGGATGTGTGAATGTGTGGTTGAGGCGATGGATGCCGTACAAATGTGAGGTATGATGTGTGGTGGAGAATGGAGGATGGGCATTGTACACATAATGAACACACGTGTATTGTTGATGAAATGGATGAACTAAGAACGCAAATAAATGGTTAGAAATAAGTTGTATACCAGGTGTTTGATAAAATGTCTAAATGAGAATGAAAGGAATTAAATAAAGACTATGCAAGCATGATTCATATAATTTTCCTAATTAGTGAATTTGATCAAATACTCTACGTGTTTTCATTTCATTACATCCCTCATGACTATGAAAATACAAGAAATGCTATATTTTACTTTATTATCCCATGTCAACATGATATTACCAAGGGTCACACACAAGTACACATGCATGCATGAATCACGTTTTTATGTATAAGTATATGAAAAGAAAAACCAAGAACAAGAAATGTGAATTGTGAAACAAGCATGAATGTCAAGGGTAGGGCATATCCCTAGGATACATACCTGGCTAACAAGTGAAACAAGCATGAATGTCAAGGGTAGGGCATATCCCTAGGATACATACCTGGCTAACAAGTGAAACAAGCATGAATGTTAAGGGTAGGGCATATCCCTAGGATATGTCAGACTTGGCTCACAAGTAAACAAGCATGAATGTCAAGGGTAGGGCATATCCCTAGAATATGTCATATCTAGCTCACAAGAAAACATGATAGGAAAGAATCAAGAAACATTGAAGGATGTTAGTGTACTAAGACCGGGTACGGGCACTAACATCTGTTCCCCAACAAGTATGAGAGGATGCTGGTATACTAAGACCAAGTACGGGTACTAGCATCTGTGTCCAATTAAAATGACAAGCATGAAAGGATACTAGTGTACTACAACCAGGTACGGCCACTAGTATCTATTTCCAAGACATGAATAATATTAAAGTATGCTAGTGTACTAAGACCAGGTACGGGCACTACTGTATGTTTCCAAGACAAGCATGAAAGGGTGTTAATGTACTAAGATCATGTACAGGCATTAACATCTGTTTCTAACAAGTATGAGAGGATTCTAGTATACTTAGACCAGGTATAGGTACTAGTATCTGTCTCAAAGCAAGAATAAAGAAATATGGAAGGGTGATAATGTACTAAGACCAGGTACGAGCATTATCATCTGTTCCCATTCAAGCAAGTAAACAAGTAGACATACTTGATTCTCACAAGACAAGAATAATCTCATAACATGTGAAAGGTAACCACAAGATACATAAGACGCATAAGGAACTCACAAAGTAATTGAAATAAGATTCGTTAAAGCATGAACATAAGACATGATTTATTATATGATATTCAAGAGTTTATATTTGTTGTTACCTATTCTTGCTTCCGCACTCTGATTTTAGAAATGTGATGATGAACTGTATTATGTATGTTATGTTATTGTTATTACTATTGTTAGCTAGTAACTTGTACTTGTTGAGTATTCTATACTCAGCCGTACTTTTATGTCGGCAAGTGCACTATGCGATATATGGACTTTGGTCCCTTGGATCGAGATAGCTTAGGGAGAGCAGGAGGTTATTTGGATGGTTAGCCAGATGTTAGGGGTTGGCCTGTGGCCATAGGTTTGAAATGAGAGAGAGAGACATGTATTTTGAGATTTTCTTTTGGGATTTTTCATGTGAGCTTAAGTGGGTAACTCAAGCAATTGTACCATTTGTGATCATTGTATTTTATTCACTCATTGTTTATGTTAACACTTGGAATTACATTTATTCTAAAGAAATTTTTCGGGTCACTAGTTGGCATGCCTTGTATACTCTTTGCAGGTTCCATTTAAGATTAAGTCATGTCGCTAAAGTATCCTAACTTCTAGGAGGTATTTTGGGGCATTACACCCCATCCTGAGCTTCAAGATCATGGGTCATAGGCCCCAAAACTCATCCCCTAACCCGAGTTATGATCCTGTAAAATCTGGAAAAAAGGTGCCAAAACTATCGGAAATCCATCTGCCGACAGTTTTTTGAGCTTTATAGTGAGCCCACGGCCCATAGTAGCCCTCCTACTGACTTGACCTAGTCCCTGGGGTCCACTTTGAGCTTGCCCAGGCCATCCCTTGCTTTAACCATGGTTAACTCAACCATAATTAGAAGTTAACCATGGTTAATTGGCTTAACCAAGTTGGAAAAATCTGATAAAATCCCAAAAAATCCTCAATATTCTAAAATTATGCAAAATGTAATTTTCGGATTATGTGCTCATGCCTAACCATGGTTAGGTGAGCTTAACCATGGTTAACACTTGGGTTAACCGTGGTAGCCCATTTAAACCTTGGTTAAAATTCCAAAAATTGTAGAAAATCCCAAATGGTAATATAATTTTAAATTTGACATTGTACATTGCCTAACCTTGGTTATCCGGACTAACCATGGTTAAACCCATGTTTTAACCATGGTTAGCCCTATTTAACTTAGGAAAGATTTGGGAAAAATCCCTAAAGATGCTCAAATCGTCCTTGAAGATCATAAACATACCTTGGACCTCACCCAACCCCGATTAGTAACCCTAGCCACGGTCAAACCCCTCTTGGCCTACCGGGCCCAGCCTTAAGCTTACCGGGCTTCCCTTTGGTCTACTGAGCCCAACCTAAGCCTTCCGGGCTTACCGTTGGCCTATGGGCCCAACCCAAAGCCTACTGGGTTTGCTCTTGACCTCCGGGTCTAACCAAGGCCTACTGGGCCTAATTTGGACCTACCGAGCCTGAACCCTAGCCTCCGGGCTTGTACCCTTGGCCTACAGGGCCCAATTCAAAGCCTACTGGGCTTACTCTTGACATCGGGTCCATCCAAGACCTACCGGGCCTAATCTAGGCCTACTGGGCCCAATCACGGCCTATCGGGCCCAAACCCTAGTCTACCAGACTACCTATTGGCCAACTTGACCCAATCAAATGTATCCAAGTACTTGACCAACCCGGTCAACCACCCCTAGCCTCTCGGCTAGACTCTAAGCTACCCTTGGTGCACACACAACACTCTCCTAGCCTCGAACTACGCTCGGTTTGATCTCACCCCAATGTGAATATGTAGGCAACCTAACCCGGGTTCAACCCTAGTTTAGCTTTTCCCTTTTTGGATTAGTATAAACTAAACCTAAGACATTTGACTAATTTTGACATTAAACTGGCTTAAACCTAGTAAGTAGGGAATCGTTGTAAAACGGAAGTACCGGGGTGTCTAACACTTTCCCTGGGCTTAACCGAACCTGTTACTTAGAACTCTAAGCAAACTTAAGACTTCATCCATTAGCCGGGACTTATCCTTACTGAATTAATAAGTGGCGACTCTAAACATAACACCAAATGTGGGTAACCGGAATCCATGCTCATAGCTCTGGCGACTCTACTGGGGACACACATTTTTATCAAGGTTTAACCCGGAACCTAGGTCTAAGCCAAATTAACATTAACATTACTCAAATACCTTTGAGTTTAGTCTAACACTAATTTTTTATACCTTTTGAGTGTATTTTGTACTGTGTATCTTATGCATAGCATAGTAGTGTAATAATCCTGAATCCCATTAGACAGACTTAATACGCTTACGGCTGTTTGATGATTATCCTCAGTGACAGAGGCTTAAAAGTCTTGGAGGTTCGCGGAGTTACTCCTGTTGGGTGATTGCTCTCATAGATGGATTCTGAACGCTCCCGCTTATACCAATCGTCCATTTTAAAGGGAGTAGCATATACAGTGTTAAGTGATCCCCCTATCTATAGAAACACACTTATATCACCCCAGCATGCATACATATAGCTTAGGCCAGGGTATAGTCTACAAGCAGCCAAACCTAGAGGGATACTCTAAACCTTAACCTGCTTGTATCGTATACTTGTTCCCAATCATGGTTGACTATCCCGGCACATCTTACCCAGATAAATACCCATTAAGGGGCATGTGATGAGCCAAACTTGTGCTTGTAATAAAAACTTCCTACCCCGCATCTTGACATAGCACATGGGGTTCAAATCTCAGGAACACAGGTCCTCATATGACTTATTCCAGCCTTGACTTGATTGGTCTTCGGTTCCCAACAACCCGGGTAAAGCATACCGGATCTCTATCCGTTTGCCCTATCGGATCACATGTGCCATGTCGCACCCATTCAAAAATAAAAAAAATTGCATCATCATTACTTGCATCCTGCAGTTTGCATACACAGTACACTTACACAGAGTCTGTATATTTGTTTAGGTAGATGGCAGGTCTGTTAGGGATTGTTTCATCAAATAGTCAGCCTTCATGGCCCGTGCACCTCCTCTCTCAGGGGGTATATGACAAAGCCCTCTAGAAAACAATTGAGGCCCTAATTCGGGATCAGCGTCTCGCTTGGGCTCAGTACTATAGAGTGGGTAACACCCTAGACTTGTTCATGGCTGAGCCAGACTGGCACCTTTTACATACTGCAATCCAGTGCTGGAACCCATCCTACATGGTGTTCCGTTTTGGTAAGAATAAGCTGTGTCCAACACTAGAGGAAATACAACGCATTCTTGGCCTAACCATGGAAGGTGATACCATAGTATGGCGCTACAGGGCAAACTTCCAGGCAGACCTTTCAAGGTTTTTACAAATCATGCCTACCTCCCTGCAGCACCATCCTACCGGCACTTACAAACTGGTGTCTATAAAATTTCTTGAGCAACAGTAACTGCCCAGGTGGAACCCTGATTCCTTGACAGCTGAACTTCCAGGTCTCAACGCCTTTGCACTGATCATCATGTCCCAGTTGATGTTCCCGAAATACCATACCCTCGCCGACTCAGTATTGGTGGGGATCATTAAAGACATGCGTGAATCCAAGACGGTCGTCCCAATCATCCTTACAGAACGCATAAAGGGTAACTTCTATGCCAGTGCACCACTTTTGCACCTGTGGCTGGTCTCACACCTGCCCACCATCATACCAGTGCCCGACGTCCCCTGAGATGTATACAGCCTGCCCAGGAAGATTTTTCAGAATCAGGGCCAAATAGTGACTATTGACATCAAAACTCTCTATACGTTTTTCCAGAACCTGAAAAAGGAGCAGATTATAAGGGAATACGTGTGGTTGGTTCGCAGACAGCTACCACGCATTGTCGTAGTAGGAAGGCAATGCATGGTCCTAACAGGTTTCACTGGCTCTGCAGCCTACTTACCACTCCGAGTCCTCCACCATTTTGGACTCCCTCAGTACATTCCGGTGATAGACAGTCTGAAAAATGACTTCGCCAACTTCACAGTGTAGTCTGAACGCCTCACCCACCGATTCCAAGCAGATTGGCGAAGCTCCCGGAGAGATCAATGGTCAGACTTTGTATTTACAACAGGACCACCAATTGATTCAGCATATTGACTATGGGTGGAAGATCCTGACATTCCATCCGGTATGCCTGCACCCAGAGAACTGCTAACACTAGTTTCCGCTCCATCACGAGGAACCATACCCATCACGGAAATGGTGGTTCATTTGAGAGTTATCTTCCTGCAAAGGCAGTTACAGATCCAGGAGGTATCCATGCAGGAATAGGTGGAGCAGCTCATGCATACAGTCCAGTTCCTTCAGAAAAGACACAGAAGTGATGCCAAAGAAATTGCCGTCATCAGGGCCCAGCTGCACTTTTATCAGGAACAGCTTGACAGTGCAAAGGTTGAGATGACCAGTTGGATCCGATAGTTCAGATCCCACATGTTCAATGCCACGGAAACAATTGAACACATGGATGTTGAAATCACATCCCTCCAACAACATATCATGGACCTTGAAGGCGTGCCCCGACCGCTTCACTTTGCCATCCCTGATGGACTTGTTTAGAGTTAAGTCTTTTTTTATTTTTGAGTCTCTGTTTTGTACTCACTCACTCAATCATGCATATAATGAAAAATCTTTTCCTGCATTCTGGCTCATCATGCATAACTGTGATTAGCCGTTGCATTCTTTTCAGTTGCATGAGCCGGCCCATGACTCGCTCTATAACTGCGATTCTTATAGAAGTAGCAAACGCAGTCCTAACAGAAGTACCAGTCTCAGAACAGATGCCTACCCAAGCCATATCAGAAAGCAGTTCAAAAACAATGGCAGAACCAGTTAATCCGCATCAGCGGACTAGTGAGATCTTACAAGCTCATGAGAGAGATAGTACGACCATGTAAGCAAAACTTGAGTGTTCTGGAATCTCTAAAGATTCTGATTAGAACCCGAATCGATGAACCTTCTTCCGAGATCCTCACCGCCGAATCATCCGAGCAACCTATCCCTGAGCCTCACCATAACCCGATCATCATCCTTAACCCAAGACCCGCTATAGGCAGAGGAGATATGGAGTACGACCACTTCGAGGGGGCAGAGCAGCTCGAGGCCTCTCACATTAATCAGGATAGACCGTCTTCTTCTGATCCCAAACCATCTCTTCGAGACCAGTACGGAGAGATTAAACAAATGAAAGAAGAGATGAGAAAGATGAATGGTGCATCTACTAGCATCAGTCTGTCTCTAGAGGACTTGACTTTCTGTTCAGGAGAGGTTATTCCCACAGGTTTCAAAGTGCCAGACTTTGATAAATATGACAACTCAAGCTGTCCAAAACAACACTTACAACTATACTTTGGGGACATGCTCCTGCACCAGAAGAACCAGCCCCTCCTCATACAATGTGTTCAGAAGAACTTGAAGGGGGCAACCTTGACATGGTAGATGACTGTAGACAAACAGAGGATAAAAACTTGGCAAGATGCCATGGACTGCTTTTTGGAGTAGTATTCCTTTAATCAAGAGCTCCAGCCTGCGGAGCCAACTCAAACAAATAAGCCAGAGCAACAACGAATCTTTCTTTGAATACGCCACCTGGTGGAGGGAGATGACAGCTAAAATCCCTACTCCTATCCCAAAGGAGGAACTGGCAAGCAAGTTCATGAGCACACTGAAGCAGCCCTACTCGACCCTAATGGTCACATTGCTGGTGGTAGACTTTGGCACCATCGTCAAGACTGGTGCCCGCATAGAGAGTGCCATCAAGAGTGGGGCCATCCACTCCAGTCTAGGACTCGATCTTCCGAAAGCAACAACCTCAATCAACAGGAACAGTGTTCCCCTGGACCAGAAAAAGAAAGAAAGTGTACACATAGTGGCTTCCATAACACCCATAAGACTTCCAGCTCCAGCAGCTCCAGCTCAGCTAGCTACCAGAAACACCAGGCTAGCCCGGCCTAACCAGGGGCAGAACCAACAAAGAGCAAATTGTCGATACAATTTCCTATCCCACCAATTAGCCCATGGCGCCAACCCAAACCTCCACATCCACCGACCCATTCTGAATCCCTCACATCCCTTCTCAACATTTCACTCTCAACCATGTGCCTACTCTCTACTCTCTCATCATTGAGAGCAAGAGCATAGCCAACCTCACCCGTTCTGACCGGGTGTACCAAGCGCCGGCAACTGAGCTGGCAAAGGCAAAAGAGAAAGGGAAAGAGACAGAAACAACAAGGATACCAGACCCTAAAAAGGAATCATCAGACTCTACAGTTCTAGTAAAAATCTTAGAGAAAGCAAAGGAATTCAACATCACTCAGTAGTTGAGTAAGACACCAGCCCAGATCTCAATTATGGGTCTTCTTCTAACTTCTGAGCATCACTGAAAGTAACTCCTCCGTATATTTAACAGTGCCCACGTGCCCACGTGACACCAGATATTATGCTCGAGAAGCTAGGGCATATGATGGGACAAGTGCTAGAACCAAGAGTTATCTCCTTTACAGAAGAAGAGATACCGAACGGTGACAGGGACCATACCCAGGCCCTTTACATAGCAATACAATGTATGGATAGAACCATCTCCTCAGTGCTCATCGACAACGGCTCCAGCCTGAATGTCTGTAAACTGTCAACGCTAGAAAGCTTGGGTATGAGGCTCAGTCAGATGAAGAAGAGACCCATGACAATCAGAGCTTTCGACAACTCAACAAGGCAAAATCTAGGTGACCTAGATCTGACTATCAGAGTCGGACTTGGTCAATTCACTACAAACATTCAAGTTGTAAATGTGCCTGCCTTATTTACTCTGCTCCTTGGGAGGCCGTGGATCCACATGGCCGGAGCCATTCCCTCCTCTCTGCACCAGAGAATGAAATTCATCCAAGACGACCACCTGGTCATAGTACCATCAGAAGAGTTAGCGAGTTCCTTCTAGGACATCCAAGAGCTTGGGTAAGGCACAACCTTTATGTCTTGTCAATTTTAGTGGGTCAGTTCTATCACCCAAATAGAAAAGCAGAACAAACAGGAGATTCCACTATTTGTCAGGATGATGGCAAAGATGAACTACCAGCCTCAAGCAGGCCTAGGAGCCCGAAACCAAGGGATGAAGAAGGGATATACCCCTCCTCGATACACTCCACCTTTTGGATTGGGCTACAAGCCCAAATATGAGGAATATTTCACAATGCTAACAAAGAAGAGCAGCCGGTTGATGAAACCTTGACCTCATATTTCAGTAACATTTCCAGTTGGAACCTTCTAGCCTTACCTTGACGCTGCACCAGTTGCCTTAACCTCTCAGCCTAGTGCCGAATCTTCAGAGATTCCAGATCTAGAGATCTTCGGCATAGCCCAATTATTCGACGAGCTGATTGTTGAAGATGCTACCGAAGCAGAATATATAGCGGGAGAACAGGTTTGTACCTCTCCAAAAATGCCGAAGTGTCATCCAGTCGCCAGCCACTAATCTGTTGGTGGACTGAGACTCTCACTATTGAGGCCATCCAGGGCCGGGGCAGCAGTAGCGCAGGAAAGGTTGGTCAGACTGGGTAGTGAACAAGCATCACACTTCTCCTCCTTCTATCTCTCTTTGCTTCTGTTTTCAAAATCCAAATGTCAGGCCACTATTGGCCTCTTTTTTGTTGAATTAACTTTTGTAATAACAATCGTACTTGTTTTATGAATGAAATCTATCATTTTGACTCAAAAGCATGTTTTTGCATCAAATATTTTGGCTTATGACGAAAATCACACGGACTCTTCCCCTGGAAGGCCTACTGTCCTGAAGCCACCAAAAAAAAACACAAGCATGCTAAACTTAGCTACATGTTTTGCCAGGAAATTGCCTGCATTAGGGCTACCCCTGAAACCCTTCTGGAACTGATGAAAGTAGAATATGACTCAGAGTAGGAAGAGGAACCTCCTCAGGAGATTCTAGACCTCCTAGAATGCAGTGAGAGACTTCTGCAGTCAAATATTGAGGATACCGAGATAGTAAACCTTGGATCCAAGAATAACTCCCAGCTAGTCAAAATTGACACAAGCATGAACTCTGAGCAGAGAACAGACATGATCAGCTTTCTGAAGAGCTACAGTCTTTGCTTGACCATACACAGACATGCCCGACCTGGACCTAGCATTGGTGCCGCCCAGACTGCCCTTGAACCCTGACGTCAGACTAGTTAAGCAAAAGCTGAGACAGATGAGACCCGAATGGTCGGAGAAGGTCAAAGAGAAAATTGAGAAGCAGATCAATACAGGTTTTCTGGCAGTAGCAACCTACCCTGAATGGTTGGCCAACATCATGCTCGTACCCAAGAAGGATGGTAAAGGTCGGATGTGCATCGACTACCCGAATCTGAACAAGGGAAGCCCCAAAAACAACTTCCCTCTCCCACACATTGACATCTTAGTCGACAACACTACAGAGCACAAGACTCTCAAATTCATGGATGGTTTCTCTAGGTATAACTAGATTAGAATAGCAGCAGAAGACATGGAGAAAAGCTCCTTCATCACTCCTTGGGGTACATTCTGCTACAAGGTCATGCCCTTCGGACTTAAGAATGCAAGGGCAACCTACCAGAGGGCCATAATGACACTATTTCATGACATGATTCACAAGAAAACTGAAGTATATGTAGATGACATGATCTTCAAATCGCCTACTGTCAGGCAACACCCAGAAGACCTGAAAAGACTATGTGACAAACTCAAAGAGTTCGGCTTGAGACTAAATCTGGCCAAATGAGTCTTTGGAGCCTCATCAGAAAAGCTCCTTGGCTTCATAGTCAGCAAAAGAGGCATTAAGATCGATCCAACCAAAGCTAAGGCTATCATCGAAATACCGATTCCCCAGATTGAAAAGGCGATTCACGGTTTCCTGGGTAGAATTCAGTACATTAGCCGGTTCATCTCCCAGCTCACTCCAATCTGTGAGCTGATCTTCAAGCTTCTCCAAAAGAATACGCCTACAGTCTGGACAGATGAATGTCAGGAAGCCTTTGACAGAATAAAGCAATACCTGCTCAACCCTCCAGTATTTGTGCCTCCTAAGCCAGGACGGTCCTATTACTCTACATCTCAGTGCAAGAAACCTCCATGGGGTTCGTCCTAGCATAGCACAATGAGACAGGTAGAACAGAGCAAGCTATCTACTACATTAGTAAGCACCTACTGGAGTACGAAGAGAGGTACAACCCTCTTGAGAAGATATATCTGGCACTGGTCTGGGCAACTCAGTGTCTGCGGCATTTTCTGCTTTCTTACCCGGTAATCCTGATCTCCCGAATGGACCCGCTTAAATACCTCCTGAAAAAGCCAGCCACCACTAGAAGAACTACCCGATGGCTTATGATGTTGTCTGAATTCGACATTACTTACACAACACAGAAGTCAATTAAGGGACAGACGATAGCAGATCACTTGGTCCACTATCCAGAAGAGGACTACGTCTCAGTACATGATCAGTTTCCAGACGAAGCCATCTTGTACACAGAAGCAGAAGAACAAGAATACTACGGCTGAGAGTTATATTTTGACGGAGCTACAAACACTCATGGGCATAGGGCAAGAGCAGTCTTGATCTCACCCAAGGGAGCACACCTCCCTATCTCAGTTAAGCAGAAATTCAGATGCTCTAACAATGAAGTAGAATACGAGGTATGCATAGCCAGTCTAAAAGAAGCCTTGGGTATCAGGATTGAAGAGATAGACGTCTTTGGTGACTAGTCTTTGGTAATTTGTTAGGCAAACGAATCTTGGGTGATTTGAGAAGCAAGGCTAGTCTCGTACTTAACCTATCTTAACATGCTGATTACTCAGTTCAGAAGAATCACATTCAGCCGTCCAGGAACCATAACAAATTTACCGATGCACTGGCCACTCTCGCCTTCATGGTTCAGATCTCCAAGGGTATCATGCTTTGGCTGATTGAGATTCAATAATTAGAGCAACCTGCCTATTGCCTTGAGCTAGACATAGTATCCGACAACAAGCCTTGGTATGTGGACATCAAGCAATACCTCGAGGACGGGACCTTCACCCTCGATGCTACTAAAACAGACCGGCGGGTAATCCGAAGACTGGGTATCTAGTTTGTCTTCTCTGGAGGAATCTAGTATAAAAGGCTGAACCTGATCTGGCTCAGATGCCTTGACACCAATGAAGCAGCACAGGTAGTTGAAGAAGTCTACAGAGGAACTTGTGGCCCGCATATGAACGGTCTAATGTTATCCAAGAAGATACTCAGGATGGGTTACTACTGGTCTGTAATGGAAGCTGACTATTGTAAACACGTATAGAAGTGCCACCAATGCCAGATCTATGCTGACAAAATCAATGCACCACCGACAAGGCTCCACAACTTAACTGTTCCTTGGCCATTCACAGCTTGGGGTATCGACGTCATCGGACCCATAACACCGAAAGCATCTAACGATCATCGATTCATTCTGGTTGCAATTAATTACTTCACCAAATGGGTCGAGGCAGCCTCTTATACCACCGTCACAGCTTCTGTGGTTCAGTGCTTTTTGAAAAGGGATATCATTTATCGTTATGGAGTCCCATATAAGATTATAACAAACAATGCTCTTAAATTCTACAATAAGGGGATGACTAATCTTTATCAATGGTTTAAAATACAACATCACCACTCCACACCATATAGGCCTCAAACCAATTGTGCAGTTGAAGCAGCCTACAAAAACCTGAAGAAGATCATTGAGAAGATGGAAACCAATTACTCTGCCTGGCATGAGGTGCGCCCATACGCACTCATGACCTACAAAACATCCATCAGAACCTCAATTGGGGTAACACCATTTTCCTTGACTTATGGTATGGAAGCAGTCCTCCCCATCGAAGTATAAATTCCATCACTCCGCGTGTTAATGGAAGTAGAGTTGTCAGAAGCAGAATGAGCACAGACCCGATACGAGCAGCTGAACTTAATTGAAGAGCGGTAACTGAAAGCCATCAATCATTCCTAGGCTTATCAGAGGCGTATGGCTAGGGCATTCGACAAGAAAGTCAAGCCTCGCAGCATCGAAGTCTGTGACCTGGTTCTCCGGAAAGTGTTACCGAACCGTCCTGACCTGAGGGACAAGTTCACTCCCAACTATGAAGGCCCATACATCATCCGAGACGAATTCTCCGGCGGTGCCCTTTAGCTTGGACGTATAGATGACGAAGACCTTCCAGAGCCCGTCAATATAGACAAAGTCAAGAGATACTATGCTTAGGGTCTAGATCTGATAGGCACTTTGTACTCTTAGCTTCTCCGAAAAATGACAGGAGGCTATCTTTGGCATAATCCTTATTCCTAACATTGTAAACCCTTTTACAAAAATCAATTAAATTCGCTAGTTAGCAAGGAAAAAACTCCTCTCAACTTTCTCGGTAGAGTCGACATCATAGTATGCAAAATTTCCATAAAATGAAATCCCAAAATAGAAGTCGAAACATTCTCAAGAGTTAGATACTTCCTCAAGCCTACGTTTCGTCCTACTCTAAGTCCTTCTAGATCCCCTAGAAGCTACAAGTGCATGCGCAATATCACATCTACATCCCTCAGTAGAAATATCACCCCAACTCTCCAAATGAGTACCATTCAGGGCAATGACGAGAGAAGACATATTTTCCCTAGCAAGTCAAGGGCTTCCCCAACCAGTCGTGGGTATGAGTGAAAATTGGAAACGGCCTCATTTTGCAAAAATTATGCGATTCCTAGACCTAGTCTTACCATTAGGGGCAAAAAAGGGACAAAAATTAATCAGCTTAGTGGGCATGAACAAAATCGACAACGGCTTCATCGCACAAAAATTATGCGAACCCCATGACTTGGGTCATTTCAAGGGTAAAACAAGGAGAAAAAGCTAAAAATCAGTTTGGCAACAACCTTCAGTAGCAATCAGGCTTATCAAATTCCCCTAATTACCCTGACAGTCAGCAACTCTCAGTGGATGGGTATCCCCAATAGAGATTCCAGTAGGGAATATCCCCCAGAAGATGTTTAATTCCCAAGAATTAACCAGTAGAGGATCCTTCGGGAAATCCCTAGCAAACTGGAAATCCCTAGAATTCCCTAGCAGTGGTATACAGTAGAAGCCCACTCCCCAATAGAGCCTTGATGGCAAACAATCTCCAATCCCCAGCGGAATCCCCAGTGGAAACCTCCGATGGCTCACAGTAGTACTCTTCCTTAACAAGAGTCCAGAAGCTTACAAAGCCCACCAGAAAGCTTCTCCTCATCTGACAAACTTGTCTACCCTTTGGCGGCATCCTACTCTGAATCATACTCTCCTTTCAAGAGTGAAAGATGATTCACAAAGCCTTAGCATAGGCGATTTACTGGCACATCTAAAAGCTAACTAAGCATTTTTTTGTTGTCAAAACTAAAATCTTTATAAAAATCTCCTACACTTTTTCTGAAAAAAAATTTTCAAAAAAAATCTTTTGGTATCAAGATCTGTTTCTACCAACCTGCACCAAGCAGCCTTGGCTAGCAAGTAGAAGAAGGCGACACTACGCATCCCCACCAAACACGAATTGCCAGAGAGTCATGGGAAATCCTCCTCGTCTTTATCCCTACTTGACAACATAGCATCATATCCTACATGATCAAAATCTAGTCCCTCTTGGGCAATTCCAAAGTTAATCCGATATCACGCCTCAAAACTATTTTTGACACCCCTGTGTGTCCTTCACATCCTGTGTGCTCCGTGACAACCTCGTCACACCGCAGACTCACCAGCATGTCCTCCTTTTCGAGACCCCCGTGTGTTCTTGACATCCTGTGTGCTCCGTGATAATCTCATTGCACCGTAGACTCACCAATATGTCCCCCTTTTTGACACCCTCATGTGTCCTTGACATCCTGTATGCTTCGTGAAAATCTCATCACACTGTAGACTCACCAGCATGTCTCCCTTTTCGACACCCCTATGTCTCCTTGACACCTTGTATGCCCCGTGAAAATCTCGTCACATCGCAGACTCACCAGCATGTCCCCTTTTTTGACACCCCCATGTGTCCTTGACATCCTGTGTGCTCCGTGACAACCTCGTCACACCGCAGTCTCACCAGCATGCCCCCTTTTTGACACCCTCGTGTATTCTAGACATCCTGTATGCTCCGTGGCAGATTCACCACAAAACAACATTACCGCCTGACACTCTGAGTGTTCCCGACACCTTATACGTCCTTAAATTGATTCAGTTAATATCCTTCGAGAAACACCATTTCGATCAATCCTCTCATCGCTTCCAAGCGATGCCCTCTTCCGGCTAAGCTCCTCTAAGCCACACCATCTCTGCATCCATGTGCATTCCCTAGCTACGTGCTATTCCCTAGCAGTTGTAGAGCCCCAAACTTTTTCATGTTTAATGCATGGCACTTTCGTAGCCAATTTGCCTTTAAAGTAGTACAATTAATAAATAAGGAAGAAATTAAAAATTTCAAAGCATTAGAAATGTTCCTTTTCAAAGTATGAACCCAACGCGAGTTGAATCGTCAAAATCCGACGAACGAGTCAAAAGATAAGGCCAAAACAGTTTAGACCTGCAGGCAACCGATCGTTCGGTCCATGGAGCAATCGATCGGTCTAAAACCGATCGATCGGAGGCTATCGACTGGTCAAAAAATTTGTATGGAGAAATTTTTCAGAGAGTTGATTTTTGGTCGAGAGCTCGGTTAATTCACCGATCGCTCGGTAGGCAACCGATCGATCGGTCATAAACACCGATCGCTCGGTCTTCGTGTTTTACAGAAATTTCATTAAGGGTGTTTTCATCTTTTGGGTGTTTCACTCTTTCCTCTTAAGGGTTGCCCGAGCCTTTATGGCTCATTCTCAACACTTAGAGACATTTGAGAGTTAGAGAAAGAGGAGAGGGTTTTCCTAACCTAGGGTTTGCTTTTGGGGAGAAATCAAAGGGGTTTCAAGGCCCACAATCACCTCAAGCTTGGATTGCTTCAAGATTCTGATTCAAGCACGCGAGGAGGAGTTTCTCCAAGCTAGGGCAGCGCCTCATGAACGTTTTTGGAGGAGTTTTCTTCCTCATAGATCAAGGTCGGTACTTTTTGCTACCCTCCTAGTTATAGCTTTTTCTTTCTTCCCTTATTGTTTGTATTCTTTGCTTTCTTTCATCCATAGATGTATTATGAGTTGAAATGTATGGATGGTGTGAATGGAGATGGTTATTGGCGATTGGATGCCGTGTGAAATGATGTGATGAATGAAATGGGGAGGGCATTGTACCTATAATGAATAAACATTTATGATGTGAGCATAACCCACCTAGAAAAGCATGATTTAGGTTGAAATAAATAATGGACACACCCTATGCTTGATGAAATGCCAAGGTGAACAAAACGAAGGATAAATTAAGAAAATGCATGCTTAATTACTTATGAACTTGTTAGGGCTTATGATAGTGTGAGTTCTTGTTTTCTTTAAAATGTCAAAAATGCTTATTGTTTAATTTGCAACATGCTATATATTGTGAAATCCCCAAATGTCATCTTTAAATTCCAATGCAAGTATGCACACAAATCCATGAGCACGGCATGCATGACATGAATTTACTAAGGCTTTCAAGAACGAGGTTGAGAGTTGGGACATATCTTATGATATGTTTTACCTCGCTTTTCACAAGTAAACAAGAACAAACATACCATGAGGGGTCTCCCCTCACTCACAAGTGCATAGCATAAAGAAGGGCCTCCCTTCCCTCGCAAGTACATACATATCATGAAAAAGGGTCTCCCTTCCCTCTCAAGTGCATTGCATAAAGAAGGGTCTCCCTTCCCTCTCAAGGCATCTCACAAGCGCATCTCACAAGTACATCTTACAAGTGTATCTTACAAGTTACATGATCACAAGCAAGCACGCATGACATGCATGACATGACACGATACACAAGAATCAAGCAAGATAGACAAGACGAGTTTTCAAGCACGAAAATGGTACTTTAAGTCAAGTCAAGTGCATGGTGTTTTCAAGGGTTTTATCGGCTTTTACGAAATGAAAGTACGAATATAAATTGCTTTACTTCCTTGTATGACATGAATTGTTCCCGTTTTTTATATATGAGTTACTCCTGATTTATGTATTGCCATTTTTATGCTATGACTATTGGTTAGTATTTGCTACCCGCTGAGTGTTCCATGCTCAGCCGTACTTCTTATGCCTGCAGGTGATAGCGGAGCGGCTGTTCCTTTTGATGTCTGTGCTCCCGGCCCATGGGTGGAGGAGGAGTACGTTGAGGAACCTTTAAAGGAACCTCCGGTCAAGGGTCATTATTAGATGGTGTTAGATTCTGAGTGAGTGAGCTGTGGGTGAATTGAGAGAGATATATTCATGTGTTTTGGCGGGCCTGTCCGCACTTTCTTTTGTGTATTTTTTTGTATAAACTTGGAGCATGTATGTATATACGTAGAGGTTTGTTAGACTTCTGCTGTGTTTTGTTATATGTTTCCGCTATTATTGTCCTCTATTGTATATGCTCTAGGTCTTTTTCAGGTTATTCTGGTCAAGCAAGTTATGATTAGTTGTCCAAAGTTCACTCTAACTCATAGGGTGGGTTTTGGGTCGCGACAAGAAGTGGTATCAAAGCTTAGGCTTTAGGGTCACTTAGAATCTATACCACGGCTTGACAAGAGCATATGTCAGGAAACAAGTTAGGAAGGAAGTAAGTCAGAAGCGAGTCATGATCCAAGTGTGAGACTAAACTTTAGTCTTAGTCAAAATGGTTGCTTCAACCAAGTACGAGTCTTAGGAACGCTAGAACTCCAAGGTATAATATTATAAATACACCGATGGTTGTGCTGCGATGTATATTAGTATTATACAACTAATACAAATTGGAATTTTTGTGAAATAGAACTGTGATAAATTGTGGTTTCAAGTGAGACTCATGTGGTGCTATTGTTCTCAGGACTTTAGTCATGAGGCGGGGCACACGGGGTCGTGGACCACACACCAGAGCTTCATCTTCTTCTAGAGATGAGGATGGGCAGCCGGTCCTCTCCCAGGTCTTAGGCTCTATTGCTGAGACTCTCGCCATACTGGCGGCTCGGCAGGCTATACCATTGTCAGCGGCACCTACTCCACCGCCCGTAGCTCCAGTACATCGTATAGCTGGGGTTGAGGCATTCAGGAGATTGAGGCCTCCATCATTCCATGGGAGTGTGGATCCTCTTGCTGCGGAGGCATAGATCCTCCAGTTGGAGAAGATTTTTGCGGTCCTCTCGCCCACAGAGGAGGATAGAGTAGCATAGACAGTTTTCATGCTAGAGGGTGAGGCCCACCATTGGTGGTTGTCCGCATTAAGGACACGGGATTTGACCATGCAGGGTCAACCCTGGACTTGGGAGGAGTTCAAGGATACATTTTATAAGAAGTACTTTCCTGTTGGGGCACGGGAGAAGAAAGAAAGAGAGTTCATCAACCTAGAGCAAGGTTCGATGACTGTAGCCGCTTATGAGGCTAAGTTCTCAGAGTTATCATGCTTCGCGACTCACATGGCTGCCACCGAGGCAATGAAGGCGAGAAGGTTTGAGCAAGGGCTCAAGGATGTTATCATGGAGAAGGTCTCGGTTTTCAGACATGCTACCTACCCTGAGGTAGTGGACAAGGCCTTATTGGTCGAGTCCAATTTAGAAACAGTGTCCAAGAAGAGGGAATTGGCGAGAGGCCAACCTAGTAGTTTGGCACTTCTAAAGAGGTGGGCTCGTGCCGGCCCTTATCAGTACACGTGGCCAGCACCACCGATGAGGCCATCTTATGCGCCTCCAGCTGCACGGTAACATGTGCCTCAGGCACCGCGACCTCAGGCTCTTCCGGCCTCACGACCTGTTACACCTCAGGTAGCGAGGTATGCTCCGAAGGCATCGGCCTCACGACCTCTACACATGAGGTCTGCACTTCATGCGGCCGAAGGCATCGGGCAGGAGATTACCGAAGGGCATCGGGTGGATGTTTTCATTGTGGTCGCCAGGGCCATGTGATCCGGGATTGCCCCAGTCGGCATTTACCAGGCCAGTCTCAGGGGATTAGGCCCCCAGCACGCCCAGCAGGATCATATCAGGCGTCATCCCAAACTACCCGGTCTACACCTCCGCCTCGCCTGGCAAACCAGGGGTGAGTTTTTGCCTTGACAGAGGGTGATGCACTTGCATCTGATGATGAGGTGCAAGGTATGCGTTTAGAGTCATTCTTTTAGCTGCGATTTTCATGTTATGCTTTACTCCTTGTGTACGTATGTGGCGTGCTATATATCTATCTACCTATATACATATGATGTGATGCATGGATTGACATAGCTAGTCGAAATTTCAGGAACCTTACTAGTCAACGAATGTTTGGCTAGAGTGTTGATTGATACTGGGTCTACTCATTCGTTTGTCTCGCCGAGTTTTTCAGAAGGCTTTTTTGTGGAGACTAGTCAGCTAGAACCAGAGTTAGCCATTTCGACTCCTCTCGGCAAAACAGTATTGACAGATAAAGTGTGTCGAAATAGTGTGGTTCAAGTGGGAAGCCACGAGTTGGCGGTTGATCTAATAGTTCTTGGATTCCAAGACTTTGACGTGATATTGGAAATGGATTGGCTAGCGGCACATCACGGGCATGTAGCTTGCTTTGAGAAAATGGTACTCTTCAAGCCAGTAGAAGGAAAACCATTCCATTTTCGCGGGTTGAAAAGTAGAGATATTGCTCGTTTTACAGCGTTGAGCTTAGTTAACCCCGAGGCAAAGGACTCATCGACTATTCCAGTTGTGAGTGAATTCCTGGATGTATTTCCAGAGGAGTTGCCCGGATTGCCTCCAGACAGGGAGATTGAGTTTGTGATTGAGCTTGCACCAGGCACAACTCCTATTTTCAGGGCTCCGTATAGAATGGCCCCTATTGAACTCAAAGAGTTGAAGACTCAGTTGGAGGAATTGCAAGGCCTTAGTTTCATACGACCAAGTGTCTCACCATGGGGTGCCCCGGTGTTATTTGTTAAGAAGAAAGATGGGTCGAAGCGGATGTGCGTCGATTATCGGCAATTGAACAAAGTCACTATAAAGAATAGGTATCCATTGCCTAGAATTGATGACTTGTTCGATCAGTTGAAAGGAGCGAGATTTTTCTCGAAGATAGATCTTCGATCGAGCTATCACCAGTTGAAGATTAAGGCGGAAGATGTTCCCAAATCTGCTTTCGGACTCGGGATGGACACTACGAGTTCTTGGTGATGCCTTTTGGTCTCACAAACGCGCCGACAGCTTTTATAGACTTAATGAACCGGGTGTTCCGGCCATACCTGGATCGATGCGTGATCGTGTTTGTCGATGATATCTTAGTGTATTCCCAGACACGGGAAGATCACATGTGAAACCTTCATCTTGCTTTGGAAATGCTGAGAGAGCACAAGCTGTACGCCAAACTTAGCAAGTGTGAGTTTTGGTTGGAAGAGGTGGCATTCCTAGGCCACGTTGTATCTGTGGAAGGCATTTCGGTAGATTCGAAGAAGATAGAGGCAGTCATGAGTTGGGCGAGGCCCAAGAGTGTCACAGAGATACGTAGTTTCCTTGGGTTGGCAGGCTATTACTGGAGATTCGTAGAAGGTTTCTCCAGCCTTGCGGCACCGCTCACTTACCTAACAAGGAAGAATGCGAAGTTTGTATGGAGCGAAAAGTACGAGATCAGTTTCACGGAACTGAAGAAGAGGCTTACCACAGCCCCCATCCTTACATTGCCATCCAGACATGGTGGTTATGAGGTGTACAGTGATGCCTCGCATGTTGGACTTGGGTGTGTGCTCATGCAACACAAGAAAGTCATTGTCTATGCATCGAGGCAATTGAAAGAGCATGAAAAGAATTATCCCACACACGACTTGGAGCTTTTAGCAGTCGTGTTTGCACTCAAGATTTGGCGCCATTACCTTTATGGGGTGGAGTTCTATGTGTTCACGGATCACAAGAGTCTCAAGTATCTCTTTTCCCAAAAGGAGCTGAATCTAAGGTAGTGGCGTTGGATGGAATTTTGAAAGACTATGGCTGCACCATCCAATACCACCCGGGCAAAGCAAACATTGTAGCGGACGCCTTGAGTAGAAGACCTCCGCGGTTATTAGCACATATGTTGGTGCAAGAGTGGAGACTATTGGAGGATTTGGCAAATCTGGACATTAGTGTGAATGATACAGTTCGCGGTCCTGTTTTGGCAAATGTCACGGTTCGGCCATACATTATAGATTTGATCCAAGAATACCAAGCCACGGATTCTGAATTGTTGGCTTTTCGGGACAAGGAAGTTGCCAAGGGTAGTGAGGACTTCTCTCTCACTAGCCGGGGTGCTATTACGTTCAAAGGAAGGTTGTGTGTTCCAGCCAATGTAGATCTTCGAAGGGAGATTATGGATGAAGCACACCGATCAAAGTATACTGTGCATCCTGGGGGTACGAAGATGTACCAAAACCTCAAGAGTCACTTTTGGTGGCGGAATATGAAGAGGGATGTTGCGGAATATGTGGCACGGTGCTTGGTGTGCCAACAGGTGAAAGCAGAACACATGCGACCCGCCGGTTTATTGCAGTCTCTTCCTATTCCCGAGTGGAAATAGGAGAACATATCTATGGATTTCATAGTTGGCTTGCCAAAGATGGCAAGGGGCTCAGATGCGATATGGGTAGTAGTGGATCGTTTGACAAAGTCCGCTCACTTCTTACCCTACCGTACTACCTTCAACTCTAGTCAGTTGGCCGCACTATATATCAAGGAAGTTGTTAGGCTACACGGGGTGCCAGTTAGTATTGTCTCAGATCGGGATCTGAGATTCACATCAAGATTCTGGAAGAGTTTTCAGGATGCCATGGGTTCCCGACTTGATTTCAGCACTGCTTTTCATCCACAGACGGATGGACAAACCGAGGGGGTGAACCAAGTAATAGAAGACATGCTTCGGGCTTGTATGCTAGATTTCAAAGGCAGTTGGGAAGAGCACTTGCCTTTGGTAGAGTTCGCCTACAACAATAGCTATCAGGCGAGTACCAAATGGCTCCATTCGAGGATTTGTATGGGCGAAGTTGCAGGTCTCCTCTCTACTGGGATGAGGTAGGAGAAAGGAAGGTACTTGGTCCGAAGTTGATTGAGCAAACTACGGGCATAGTTAAAATCATCCAGGATCGGTTGAAAGCCGCTCAAGATCGTCAGAAGAGCTATGCGGACACAGGCTGCAGGGACTTGGAATTCCAGGTTGGGGATCAAGTCTTGGTGAAGGTATCTCCTAGCAAGGGGATTGTGAGATTTGGCAGGTGAGGCAAGCTTAGTCCTTGATATGTTGGCCCGTTCGAGATCATCACTCGAGTTGGTGAGGTTGCTTACAGGGTAGCTCTTCCACCTCACATGGCTGTGGTTCACAACGTTTTCCATGTGTCCATGCTTCGGAAGTACATTGCGGATCCTTCGCATGTCATAGACTTGTAACCATTGGAAATTCAAGAGGATCTCACTTTAGTAGAGAAGTCGGTTCATATATTGGATCAGAGAAATCAAGTCCTTCATAACAAAACTATTCCACTGGTTCTTGTGCAATGGCAGCATCATGCTCGAGAAGAAGCTACATAGGAACGTGAGGCCGAAGTCAAAACGAAGTACCCGGAATTGTTTGAATGAGTTTTGTATAGGTTGTGTATATGACTTGTAAATTTGTTTTGTTTTGTAATGCAAGTATCGTCTAAATTTCGAGGATGAAATTTTTTGTAAGAGGGGGAGGATGTAGAGCCCCGGACTTTTTCATGTTTAATACATGGCACTTTCGTAGCCAATTTGCTTTTAAAGTAGTATAATTAATAAATAAGGAAGAAATTGAAAATTTCGACATGTCAAAAATATTCCTTTTCAAAGTACAACCCAACGCAAGTTGAATCGTCAAAATCCGACGAGCGAGTCAAAAGATATGGCCAAAACAGTTTGGACCTGCAGGCAACCGATCGTTCGGTCCATGGAGCGATCGATCGGTCCAAACCCGATCGATCGGAGGCTATCGACTGGTCGAAAAATTTGTATGGGGAAATTTTCCAGAGAGTTGATTTTTGGTCGAGAGCTCGGTTAATTCACCGATCGCTCGGTAGGCAACCGATCGATCGGTTATAAACACTGATTGCTCGGTCTTCGTCTTTTGCAGAAATTTCATTAAGGGTGTTTTCGTCTTTTGGGCGTTTCACTCTTTCCTCTTAAGGGTTGCCCGAGCCTTTAGGGTTCATTCTCAACACTTAGAGACATTTCAGAGATAGAGAAAGAGGAGAGGGTTTTCCTAACCTAGGGTTTGGAGGAGTTTCTCCAAGCTAGGGCAGCGCCTCACAAACGTTTTTGGAGGAGTTTTCTTCCTCATTGATCAAGGTCGGTACTTCTTGCTACCCTCCTAGTTATAGCTTTTTCTTTCTTCCCTAATTCTTTGTATTCTTTGTTTTCTTTCATCCATAGATGTATTATGAGTTGAAATGTATGGATGGTGTGAATGGAGATGGTTATTGGCGATTGGATGCCGTGTGAAATGATGTGATGAATGAAACGGGGAGGGCATTGTACCCATAATGAACAAACATGTATGATGTGAGCATAACCCACCTAGAAAAGCATGATTTAGGTTGAAATAAATAATGGACACACCCTATGCTTGATGAAATGCCAAGGTGAACAAAACGAAGGATAAATTAAGAAAATGCATGCTTAATTACTTATGAACTTGTTAGGGCTTATGATAGTGTGAGTTCTTGTTTTCTTTAAAATGTCATAAATGCTTATTGTTTAATTTGCAACATGCTATATATTGTGAAATCCCCAAATGTCATCTTTAAATTCCAATGCAAGTATGCACATGAATCCATGAGCATGGCATGCATGACATGAATTTACTAAGGCTTTCAAGAACGAGGTTGAGGGGTGGGACATATCCTACGATATGTTTTACCTCGCTTTTCACAAGAAAATAAGAACAAACATACCACGAGGGGTTTCCCCTCACTCACAAGTGCATAGCATAAAGAAGGGCCTCCCTTCCCTCGCAAGTACATACATATCATGAAGAAGGGTCTCCCTTCCCTCTCAAGTGCATTGCATAAAGAAGGGTCTCCCTTCCCTCTCAAGGCATCTCACAAGTACATCTTACAAGTGTATCTCACAAGTTACATGATCATAAGCAAGCACGCATGACATGCATGACATGACACGATACACAAGAATCAAGCAAGATAGACAAGACGAGTTTTCAAGCACGAAAATGGTACTTTAAGTCAAGTCAAGTGCATGGTGTTTTCAAGGGTTTTATCGGCTTTTACAAAATGAAAGTACGAATATAAATTGCTTTACTTCCTTGTATGACATGAATTGTTCCCGTTTTTCATATATGAGTTACTCCTGATTTATGTATTACCATTTTTATACTATGACTATTGGTTAGTATTTGCTACCCGCTGAGTGTTCCATGCTCAGCCGTACTTCTTATGTCGGCAGGTGATAGCGGAGTGGCTGTTCCTTTTGATGTCTGTGCTCCCGGCCCATGGGTGGAGGAGGAGTACGTTGAGGAACCTTTAGAGGAACCTCCGGTCGAGGGTCACTATTAGATGGTGTTAGATTCTGAGTGAGTGAGCTGTGGGTGAATTGAGAGAGATATATTCATGTGTTTTGGCGGGCTTGTCCGCACTTTCTTTTGTATATTTTTTTGTATAAACTTGGAGCATGTATGTATATACGTAGAGGTTTGTTAGACTTCTGCTGTGTTTTGTTATATGTTTCCGCTATTATTGTCCTCTATTGTATATGCTCCAGGTCTTTTTCAGGTTATTCTGGTCAAGCAAGTCATGCAAGTTATGATTAGTTGTCCAAAGTTCACTCTAACTCCTAGGGTGGGTTTTGGGTCGCGACAGTAGTAGTCCTGATCACTTCACAAGCACTCACCACTTACATTGCACACATCTTTCTGCATTCCCCTAAAACCAATCTTGATGTAAAAATCGGATGATTCTAGTCTTTGTCATTCAATTCTCCGATCTCGACATTCTCTGACAAAGAGGGTCAATTGTAAGCACCCGATTTTTACACCCCTAACTAACCATGGCAATCCCCAACCAAGTCCCTTTAACCTCAGGATTTAACCTTAGCAAACCCTAGGTATTACCCTAGTCAAACCCTAGGATTTAACCCTAGTTTAGCCCTACGACTCAACCCTAGTCAAAACTTAGGTAAATCCTAGCCCAAAGCCAAACCCTAGTTGTAGAACCCCAGAACTTTTGCCCATGTATTGGAACCTTTAGGCCTTTGTAATCTTCCACTTCTAGGAAAGGAGAAATTTTGAAGAACTTTAAGTGTTGAGAAGTGAGATTCCTAAGTCGGATATGTTAAAATCCGGTTTACTGAACTCCAATTTTAGATCAGTTAACCTATGGGGTAATGGGTCATGAGGTGTGAGTAGGCTTTGGACCCGAGGGAAAAGAGTGTGACGCACTCGAGATGTTCTAAGTGTTAAAAAGGGTAGGTCTTAACATCACCCTCAACTTTGAAAAGCTCTAGTTCACTCATATCTGATCGGAATAGAGTGATTCTTGAATTTTTTAAAAGTATTAAAACCCTCTTCGAGGTTCATATTGATCACTTTTTCGGATTTTGAGTCGAGGTAGAGTCAAACGTCCGATTTCCATAATCTGATCTGCTACAAAAAGGGGTTAATGAAACCCATTCGCATGTCAGTCAGCTTTAGGGGCAAAATGGTCTAAGAATAAAGAAGATTTAGAACAAGAAAGAAAAACATGAAAGTTGTTCCCCTTCGAAAGATCAATCCAACGCAAGTTGAATCGTCAAAATACAATATGGGAGTCAAAAGTTATCGTAAAAATACCGGAGTGCATTTTTGTAGAAAAACTCGCTCGAGCTAGATCCAAACCCGCTCGATCGAGATTAACAAAAAATGAGTTTTTGAGTCCCGGGGGTAACTCGCTAGAGCGAGACCCAAGCCCACTCGAGCGAGACCCAAGCCGCTCGAGCGAGATTGCCTAGAAATGTTTTTTTTTTGGGTTTTTCACAACCCAAATGATATATATACCCAATTTTCGTGGTTCTAAGGTTCCTAACACCTAGAGAAGGGAGTTTTTCAGAGAAAATGAAGGAAATCTAGGTTTCCAAAAAGGGATTTCATGGGAGACCAAGGAGGAGCTTGAAATCCTCACTTCTCAAAGCTTCCACAAGCTTGAATCTTCTTCCTAGAGTATGGGTCTCCATCTCCAAGCCCAAGCTCGTGTTAGACCATCCTCAAATCCTTGGATTCTTCAAATCCAAGGCAAGGCAAGCAAGGAGCACGTCCTCCAAGCTTGAACAACAACTTCTACGACAATTTTCATGGGACTCTCTCCTATTTGAAGGTCGGTACCCTATACTACCCTTCTAGTTCATCTTTTCTCTTTGTTTTCTTCATTTCAAGATTTTTTTCCCTAAATTTTAAGCAATATAATGAGATGGCATGATGATGGAGAGGGATGGTTATGAATGGGCGATGGATGCCGTGTGGTTGTTGTGATGAATAAAATGGGAAGGGTATTGTACCAAGAACAAACATACATGTGTGCTATGAGCTTAACCCATCTAGAAAAGCAAGATGTAGGCATTAACCATAATGTAACACCATGTGTTTGATGAAATGCCAAAGTGAAGAAAATGATAATTTTAAGTTAAGAAAAGCATGATTTAAAGCATATGGAAAATTCTAGGGTTTATGACAGTGTGTTACTCGCTTTCTAGAATTGTACGATTGTATATTTATTCGCTTTCTAGGATTGCATACTTGTAGATTTAATTGTTTGATATTAAATGTTGCCTTGAATGATTTTGAGCCTATTATGAATTATTTAATTTCCATGAGTTAAGCGTACACGACTTCAAGAGCATGGCATGCACGACATGGTTTATCGGGTATTTCGAGTATCAGGGTAAGGACATATCCTAAGATATGTTTTGCATAGGGGTAGGGCATATCCTAAGATATGCTTTGCTCGATATCACAAGTCCATGCATAGGGGATACTAGTTGCGACGGTCTATGAATGACATTTAGGCATACCTAGTCCATGCATAGGGGATACTAGTTGCGACAGTCTATGAACGACATCTAGGCATACCCAGTCCATGCATAGGGGATACTAGTTGCGACGGTCTATGAACAGCAGCTAAGCATACCCAGTCCATGTATAGGGGAATGCTAGTTGCGACGGTCTATAAACGGTAGCTAGGCATACCCAGTGCATGCATAGGGGATACTATTTGTGACGGTCTATGATTGGCAGCTAGGCATATCCAGTCCATGTATAGGGGATACTAGTTGCGACGGTCTATGAACGGTAGGCATACCCAGTCCATGCATAGGGGATACTAATTGCGACGGTCTATGAACGGCATCTAGGTATACCCAGTCCAGCATAAGACAAGCAAGAGCATGACATGACACGAACGATTAGAAGCGCATAACAAACAAGCAAGTTCTACATGATGAGTTTTCACGCACGAACTGAGTATCTCAAGTCAAGTACAGTACAAGATGTTTTCAAGAGTTTTTCCGACTTCGACATGATTGAAGCATGAACTATAAACTGTTTGTTTTCCCTGTTAATCATATGAACTGCTTCCTGCTTTATTCCCTTTCTATATTGCTATGTTGCTATGACTGTTGGTTAGTATTTGGTACACGCTGAGTATTCCATTCTCAACCGTACGTTTATGTCAGCAAGTACTGAGGGAGCCGCTGCTCCATTCGGTATCTATGCTCTTGACCTATGGGTGGAAGAGGAGTAAGTTGAGGAACCTCCCATAGAGGGCTACTAGTAGGTGGTAGATTCTAAGTGTTTTGTTGTGGGTGTGTGTTTGAGAGATGAGATTGATGTATTTTGGCGGGGCTGTTCGCACTTTCTTTTGTGTATCTTTTTGTATAAACTTGGATCATGTATATATACACATAGAGGTGGTTAGACTTCTGTTGTGCTTTGTAGTTATGTTTCCGCTCCAGGTACATGTTGCAGGTTGGTTTGTCAAGCAATTCATGTAAGTCATGATAAATCGTCCAAGATTCACTCTAACTCCTAGGGTGGGTTTTGGGGCGTTACACTAGTCTAGGATCAAGCCTTAGCAAAATCCCTAAAGCCATAGGCCCCTAAGCCCTAGCATCCCTAAAGTCCTAGAGTCCAAGCTTAAAATTCAAATCTACCTCACCAGTACTGCGTGTCTGCAATGGGTCGAAGGCCTGTTGGTGAAAAACCAATAGTGTCGGTAATTGGATTATCGATGCCTATTTTTTTAAACACTTGGGAGTGTCGGTAATCTCATTACCGACACCATTGGGTTTCATTCTTGCAACACACCCACTCCTCTACGGGTTCAGGCACGCGTACAGCCACCCCTCTTCGGCCTGCACGCCCCCTCTCCTTCTACTGTAGCCCCACCAAGCTTGGTACTATTGCCAAGGTTGTCCCCATGGGACTACCCTATAAAGGGCAGTGCCCCACCTCCTCCAAAGACCATCTGCAAACCTCCAATCCAGAGCCCTGTTGAATTCTAAAGGCCTAGCCCTCCCTCTGATCTCTAGGACCTCCCAATACCCCCTAGTAGCTCCTCCAGCCTCCAGCAGCAGCTCCCACAGTGCCACCACCGGCCAACACAGGACACCCCGCCTCTCTGGCAATACAACAGCAGGGTAGGGCTTCTCCTTACCCCATTTTATTTATGTTTTGCAACCTCATATGAGCCCCTGGTCCATTCTAGGAGACTATTGCTTTCATTTTGGCAGAAAATTCATTAAAGGGGCTCCCCACCTTCACCATAGGTGTGGGGAACCGCCTAAGGGTAAAGCACCATCTCCAGTGGCCTCAGAAGGCTCTGGGGGTACCTCACATCATGAGGGAAACCATAGTTCTAGCCCCATAGGGCTTGTTCAATTTTTTGGAAAATTCGCAGGGTGTCGGTAAACACAGTGCCGACATCCCTGTACCTTACTATTTGAAGGCTTGTGGACCCCACCTGAGCACCTCCTTGGCCTCTCCAATACCTGGGTTGAATCCCTGAGACCTCTTAGAGCTCAACCTGAGCTTTGCAGCCCCCACCTTTAATCTAACCATGTTTAAAGTGCAAAAAGAGAAAAACAGTCAAATTATCGGTGAAGTGTGACTGTCAGTGAACACTTCACCTACAGTTTTATGTGAACTAACTTTGGGCCCACACCAAGCCCACATTAAGTATCCCCTGGGGCGCACTTCCGGCCTAGAGTATTCCCCTCATCCTGAGCTTCAAGATCATGGGTCATAGGCTCCCAAACGCATCCCCTAACCCGAGTTATGATCCTCTAACATCTGGAAAAAAGGTACCAAAACTGTTGGTAATCCATCTACCGACAGTTTTGATTTTTGATTTTTGGGCTTTACGATGAGCCCACACCCATGGGGGCCCTCCTACTGACCTGACCTAGTCCCTGGGGTCTACTCCGAGCTTGCCCAGGCCATCCCTTGCCTTAACCATGGTTAACTCAACCATAACCATGGTTAACACTTGGGTTAACTATGGTTAAGCCCATTTAAACGTTGGTTAAAATTCTAAAAATCATAGAAAATCCCAAATGGTAATATAATTCTAAATTTGACTTTGTACATTATCTAACCTTGGTTATCCAGACTAACCATGGTTAAACTCATGTTTTAACCATGGTTAGTCCCATTTAACTTGGAGAATATTTGGGATAAATCCATAAAAATCCTCAAATCGTACTTGAGGACCATAAATATACATTGGACGTCACCCAACCCTGGTTAGCAACCCTACCCACGGTCATACCCCTCTTGGCCTATCGGGCCTAACCCTAAGCCTATCAGGCTTGCCTTTGGCCTACTGGGCCCAGCCGAAGCCTACCGGGCTTACCCTTGGCCTATTGTGCCCAACCCAAAGCCTACCGGGCTTCTCTTGACCTCCAGGTCCAACCAAGGCCTACTGGGCCTAATCTCGGCCTACTGGGCCTGAACCCTAACCTCCTGGCTTGCACCCTTGGCCTACCGGGCCCAATTCAAAGCCTACCAGGCTTACGCTTGACCTCCGGGTCCATCCAAGGCCTAATCTAAGCCTACCGGGCCCAGTCTCGGCCTACCGGGCCCAAACCGTAGTCTTTTGGACTACCTATTGACCGATATCCAAGCACTTGACCAACCCGGTTAACCACCCTTGGCCTCCAGGCTAGACCCTAAGACACCCTTGGGGCACACACAACACTCCCCTAGCCTCGACATGGGCTCATGTGCCAGAACTATGCTCGGTCTGATCTCACCCCAATGTGAGTACGTAGGCAACCCAACTCGGGTTCGACCCTAGTTTAGCTTTTCCCTTCTTGGATTAGCATAAACTAAACGTAAGCAATTGACTAATTTTGACATTAAACTGGCTTAAACCTAGTAAGTTGGGAACCGTTGTAAAACGGAAGTGCCGAGGTGCCTAACACCTTCCCCGGGCTTAACCGAACCTCTTACTTAGAACTCTAAGAAGACGTAAGACCTTATTCATTACCTGCTTATCCCTACCGAATTAATAAGTGGCGACTCTAAACATAACACCAAAATGTGGGTAATCGGAATATGTGCTCACACCATCGAAAAGAATTCTCACACTTAGGTTGGGTCGAAATACTCACGTTAGAAGAAACGGCATCGCAATCCGACCCTCGATTAGGATTTGGTGGGCGTTTATAGGCTTAGGCCGAAGTATACTTTCTAAGTATGGATTTCGGGCCTCTCAGGGACCAAATCGAGCAAATGACCTCGAATTCCATTGAAATGAATTCCCACACTTAGGTCGGGTCGAAATACACGCGTTAGAGGAAACGACATCGAAATCCGACCATCGGTTTGGGTATGGTGGGCGTTTGTAGGTATAGGCCGAAGTATACTTTCTAAGTATGGATTTTGGCCTCTCAGTGCCCAAATCGGGCAAACGACCCCAGATTCCATCAAAATGAATTCTCACACTTAGATTAGGTCAAAATACATGCGTTAGAGGAAATCACATCGAAATCCGACCCCCGATTTAGATTTGGTGGGCATTTGTAGATTTAGGCCGAAGTATACTTTCTAAGTATGGATTTTGGCCTCTTAGTGCCCAAATTGGGCAAACGACCCCAGATTCCATCAAAATGAATTCTCACACTTAGGTTGGGTCAAAATACACGCATTAGAAGAAACGACATCTAAGTCCAACCCCCGGTTTGGATTTGTGGGCTTTTGTAGGTTTAGACCGAAGTATACTTTCATAGTATGGATTTCGGGCCTCTCAGTGCCCAAATCTGGTAAACGACCTCGGATTCCATTGAAACGAATTCTCACACTTAGGTTGGGTTGGAATACACGTGTTAGGAGAAACGACATCGAAATCCGACCGGTTTGGATTTGTTAGGCATTTGTAGGTTTAGGCTAATGAACTAAACTTTTGTGTTCAACTCAATAACTAGGAAATATTTAAGATTAATTTTTTTATTTGCATATTTGTGAACTGAAATTCATAAATTTTATCATTTCGCTATTCTAATAATAAATTATATTTTATTATTTTTGTAGGAGGGTGTTGGTAGCACACATCTATCTGCTTTTGGAGCAGTAGGGGCGACCCAGTCAGCAGGACATGCTAGGTAGCTTTAGCATATTTTTTATTTTACATTTGATACATTTTTATGGACATGTATATATTGCAATTATTAAAATTTTAGGCGGTTTATTATGACATTTTTATGGACATAAATTTATATATTGATGGATTATATTTCGGTGTTCAGAAATTTTGTAGATAATTTGAATTTATTTATATTGCTCACAGCTACAATTAATACAGGTAAAAAAAAAAATTTTAGAATATTTTTTTAATTTTTAATTAATTGTAGCAGTCCTAACTGTTGTTATATATTTATCATATAACGATGGTTAAAACCACCGTTGTAAATTCATTTAGTACGGCGGCTCCGTAATGCCGTTATATATTGAATATATAACGGGAATTAGAATCGCCGTAACATGGAGAATTAGAATGACGGAATTACCCTTTATAATCGTTGTTATAAGGATAAAATAACCACCATTATAAATTTGCTCTACAGTCACGGTTATAAGAACTATCCTTATAAACTACCGTAATAGACTTTGGGACAAGACCTGTAACAGTGTTTTGTTAAACCACCGTTATAAACATATAACGGTAGTTTTGGCATTTACTGCGGTGGTTTTTGACTGTACAAAAAACCTTGAATTTTGTAGTGTGTCCTCGAAATAAAGAGTCAATCTCGAACTAATCTGCCCTATTTTGGCACTCACTTCTCTTTCGAGGGTTTGCACCTCGGGATAATTGTTAGTCGGTAAACGTCTTGTCCAGCCCCGTCATGGTACTCACCTATCTATCAAGGGGATTGTACCTCAGGGTTGATTGCCACATTCACTTGATTTATACCAGCATTTTTTAATGTCTTTTTAATTAGGCAAACATACCTCCTGAAGGAGTTTTATCATTTCTTAATATTGTTGTTTCATTTGTCGATGGTCATCACTTTTCATTCTTTGGTCTTATTTATATTGATCTTTTTGTCACATTCTTTGCTTCTTAATATTATTGATTTGGTTATAGATAATCTACACCAAATTTCAAATGATTATTATAAATCATAAACATTGTTTCTTAATCAAATTTTTGGATGTGTTATTGTTAGGGTTTTTTATATTAACTAAAAACCATGTGGTCCAGCACAATCATTAGGGTTTTCAAAACTCAGATTGTATTGCTGTCAATAGAGAATAATAAGGTTAATGGGTCTAGCGCAATCCTTAGGGTTTTCAAAATTCGGATTGTATTGCTTTCAATCCTCATCTCTATTTGATTATGAAGTCTGGAAAACCAATTGCATGGTCTAGATCTCGGATTAAATAATACTGTTTAGGTTTAACATGTTTATTATTATTTGAATCTCAACAATTGGTATCAGAGCACAGGCTCATACCATGTGATTACTTTTTCTAGTTTTATAATCTGGATTAAATTTCGAATTTAATGTCAATTTTTATTGATCTAAATGATTGATGATTTAGGTGAATCAGATAAATAGAATGAATTTATTTTCGGATTTAAATAATCGTATTAAGAATCCGAGTGAATTGGATTAAAGATAAACATAAGAGAAATTTTTATTTAAAAAAAAAAGGTTTTTACCCAATTTTGTTGGACGACAATTTTGCTGTTGTCCTTCGCCGGAGGAGGTTGCTGGTGGTAGGGTTTTGGTCATCTGAGGGTGGCCGACCTTTTGGCACCGTCGGTTATCGGAATGGTGGCTGGTAGGGCCCCGAACAAAAGGGAATACAGTATGTGGCGATTAGGATTTTGAAATTAAAAATTAAATAAAAATCATTTAGTTTTCAGTTTGGGAAGATGACCCCCGGGGGTCAACCCAAGTGGTTGACCCTCTACCCATAACTCGAACCCGATCGCTCCATCCAGATACTGACCTGACTCAGATCCGAACCCGAGACCTATCGTGTAGAGCCTCGGATCTCACTTTCATATCCTATAATTTTATGAGATTTTATTCATATGTTTAGAATGATTTCCCGTGCAATGGAAAAATTTACAACGAACTGGATTTATCGGGTTTGCCTAAAACTGGAAATTCAGATTTTGAGTTATAAGGAATTCGATTTTCGAAGTATTTTTATTGGATTCAAATGGGGGGTACTTTCTTATTTTAATTTAAAACTTAAAGTTGACATTAACTTAAATGTTTTAAAGTAAAATAAGTATAAGAGTAAGTAAAAGAAGAGGAAAAAGATCAAAGCACATTGTAAAAATAGAGAAACAGGGAAAAACAAGCAAAATTGATTGAGCAATTTTGCTACCGGTCGACCGAATGCCTACCAGTCGACCGAACCTCCTTACCGGTCCACCGAACAAGCTTAATTTTGAATGGGTTTTTCAAGTAGAGAGGGGTCTTTTGACTGGTTGATCGAACCTCTCTACCGGTCGACCGATCATGTTGTTTTTGCCTATGGCCGACCTCCTGAGATCTTTTTAAGGGTGTTATGGGGTTTTGGCTCACCCCAAACCCCTATATAAACCCAATTATGTGGGAGTTAGGCTTTACACATCCCTTGAGCTAAGAAAAGAGAAAAAGAGATAGAAAGAGAAGAGAAGAAAGAGGAAGAAGGAAAAGGAGTTGGGTTTATATTTTTGGATGTTCTTGAGTTGATTTCTCAACATCAAAGGCGTTCCTTCTCGCTTCTCAACCTTTCTAAAGCGTTTTAGATCATAGGGTTGATCTAGAAAGTTAGATACATTCTACTACCTACCTTGTGCTATTATTTTTAAGAAAAACTATGTTTTAAGGTATGTTCTTGGATTGGTTGGATGATGATTTGTGCATGGTATGTAAATTATCACTACTATTGATGTTCTATGAATATGATTCCATGTTTACAAGTTTTCTAAGTTCACCATGATGTTCACAAGTATTATAGGCACTTTATGTTCACATTTCTAGCATGATGTTCACAAGTATCGCGATTTGATGATTTCTTACAACAAAAGGTGTTTTCTAAAAGTTCATAAGCAAGGTTTTTGTAAAAGAATTCTCACAAGTTCACAAGAATAGATAAGGCCAAACTATGGGTTGGTAAGTGACAAGGCCAAACTTTGGGTTGGTATTCTAAGAGCGTTTCAAAGCTCACAAGGAATCCCACTATACATGGACTCACAAGGAGTCATGTCTCACAAGCTTACAAGTTCACAAGTTCACAAGAAAATCATGCTTACTCAGATCTTGCATGCTCACAAAGAATCCCAAATTTCGTAAGAATTCATAAGAACTCACAAGACTATGATTATCACAAGACTTCACAAGATTTACATGATTTGATTTCACACGAAAACTGTTAAGGAAAGGGTTTTGGGAAACTATTTCACGTATGCTACTCTCTAAGCTTTTGCATGTTCATGATATTATTCATTGTTAGCTAGTAGTTTGTATGTGACTGAGCGGTAGGTGCACGTGGTCCCTTTGATGTCTGTGGTTCGGAGCCTTGGATAGAGGAAAAGTACTACGAGCCGGCACCTACTATGGATCATTATCAGGATAAGGGAGCACTAGATAGGCGGCTTGATTTTGACTTTTGCTGATCGAGCTAGGAAGAGAGATTTGTGTATGTTGAGAATGGGACTTGTCCACTCTATCCTCTTTTGATATGTTTTGTTGGTTCAGACTTGAACATAACGATAGGAGTATTTTATTATGAACTGTTTCCACTATTTGTATAACTTGTGTACTCTGAAATGATGATATGTATGCCTTAAGTGTCATACGGGATGGTATGACACGGTGGTCATGGTGTAATGCCCCAAAACACCCCTAGGAGTTAGGCGATATTTGAGCTCGTTACACATCACAACAACCATCCTGCGGAACCATATGAGGCAAGCTAAATAGTGAACTGAAAATTTCTTTTCTATAAATGTTCTTCCAATTGTTAACGTAAACAATTTACTTAATAAAAAATCTGATACATACACAAGAGTTCAACACTTGAGTTACCAACTTAAGTCTACATGAAAATCCCCAAAAGAAAATCCAAAAATACATGTCTCTCTCTCACTCATCCCAACCCTAGGACCACATGTCAATCCCTAACATCTGACTGACAATCCGAGCAACTTCTATTCTCCACAAACCGCCTCGATAACCATATGGTGTACTTGTCGACATCAATAGGTACGGCTGAGTATGGAATACTCAGGGAGTACAAACTACTAGCTAACAGTAGTAGTAACAAAATAATTAAGAACAATAATATGTCATGCATGGTACAGTTCATATCACATATACATAACCAAAGTGCTGAAGCTAATACAAATAACACTTGTACAATCTTGATCCTTATATTTTAATTCATACATTTCAATTCATGCTTTAACCAACTCATATTTTCCACTTTGTGAGTCTTGTGAGTTCCTTACATGTCTTATGCATCTTGTGGTTACCTTACCTGTCTCATGAGATTCTTTATTTCACTTGTCTTGTTTAGCTAGTACTCAAACTATGAAATGGATGGACATACTAGGGTCTTGCTTTGCTAATGCCCGAACTATAATGGGACGGAACACATTAGCATCTTGTCTTGTTTAACTAGTGCCCAAACTATGAATTGGATGAACATACTAGCTTCTTGTCTTGTTTTACTAATGCTCGAACTATAATGGGACAGAACGCATTAGCATCTTGTCTTGAATTGACTAGTGCCTGGACTATGGTGGAACGGAACACACTAGTTATTAACTTGTTTACTAATGCCCGGGCTAGGATGGAACAGAACACATTAGTATCTTGTTCTTGCTTTACTAATGCCCGAACTATAATGGGATAGAACACATTAGTAAATTAACTCGCTTAACTAATGCCCAGACTATGATTGAACGGAACACATTAGCATCTTGACTAGCTTTACTAATGCCCGGACTATAATGGAACGGAACATATTAGCAAATTTACCTGCTTAACTAATGCCCGGACTGTGATTGAACAGAACACATTAGCATCCTTGACTTGTTTTCTTGTGAGCCAGGTGTGAGATATCTTGCGATATGCCCTCCCTTGACCGGCCTGTTGTCCGGTTTTTATCATACTCGTCATGTTTACTTTTGAGCCATGTTTACTTATGAGCTAGGTACGACATATCTTGCAATATGCACTACCCTTGACCGGCCAGATGTCCGACTTTATCATTCATTAAGAAATTCACATCTCTTATTCTTGTGCTTTTTTACATGTAAACTTATACTTTGAAAAGCTTAGTTCATTGTTTCGTAATCACCTTCCATGTTCTTGGTGGTTTTTTTCATATACTTATACCTAGAAAACTTGGTTCATGTATGCATGTGTACTTGTGTGCAACCCCTTGGTGATATCATGTTGACAAAAAAAAATAAAGCATAATCTTGCATTTCTTATATTTTCGTAGACATGGAAAATTCAAGGCAACATATAGGGCAATTTATCCAATTTACTAATGATCAATAACCATGGGAGGGTTGAAGAAACATGCTTTGTATTTGATTAAAGCTACCCAATTGGAGATAAAACCCTAAACCATAATGTCATATTCTTGATTGAGTTCTCAGATGTACATTTTATCAAACAAGTGGCGTTCAACATCTCTTTAGTCTTTTAATTGTTTTTCATAGTTTCTTTCTCAACATTTCATTAAACACTTTACGTGTGTTCATTATGCGTACCATTGCTTTTTCCCATTTTCCATCAAACTACAATCATTTTAAGGAAAAACCTAAGTTATTACTAACCATGGTTAGGTTAAAGCGGAGGTGCTGTAAAGCCCAGGTTAGGCTCCAGAAAATCTCAGGGATCAAATTCATGCCCTGGATTGGACCAGGGCATGCTCAGGTGGGGTCCACAGGCCATGAAACTGTGAGCTTCAGGAGTTTCAGTACTGAGTTTACCGACACTCCTGGTTTTTCCAAAATTTGCAAAATGCCCTACAGGGCTGCTATCAGGGGAGTACCAGGGGTTCCCTCATGGTATGAGGGACCCCAGAGGCCTATGAAGCTACCTGGTGTGGTGTAATGCCCTTGGGGGAGGTTCCCAACACCTATGGAGGTGGGAGAGATTCCCCCCCACAGTGGGTGTGCCAGAAAATTGAGAGAATAAAGTCCCCTAGAATGGACCAGGGGCTCACAAGAGGTGTCAAAGCAAAGTAAAATGGGGTTGGGGGAAGCCTTACCCTGCTGTAACTCTGGTGGAGGTCGTGGAGACGCTTGGCAGGGGCAGTGGAGCACGGTGGTGCTATGGTGGTGGCCAGGAAGTTGCACATAGACCAGGGGGATCTGGAGACTTCATGAGGTTTCTAAAAATGCCTTAGGGGAGGGTTGAGTCAAGCAGGGGTTCGGATTGGGCATTTTCCGGTGGTTCAAGGAGCTGGGGGTATTGCCTTTTTATAGGGGAGACCAAGGGGACACCCCTTGTATTCATACCTGGGTGGATGGGTGCAACAGTGACCGGAGAGGTCGTCTAAGGTCGGAGAGGGGGTGCTGCAGGCGTGCCTGACCACACAGGGGGGTGGATGTGCCACTGGTAATGAGTTTAAGGAATGATGGTAATTAGTTTACCGTCATTCCCCTACCTGTACAAATTGGCAGTGTCGGTGAATAGTTTACCGCTAGGACTGGGTTTTACCCAACAAGCCTGGTCCAAGCTATCCATACGGTATAAGGCTTAAGTTTTTGAATTTTTGGGCCCTTGCTTGGGCCCAAACCGAGACTTAATGGTTTTGAGCCCTAAGGGACTGGAATTGAGCCCTAATGGCCTAGGGCTTGGTTAGGGCTAGGCTATGGCTAGGCTAGGCTAGGTCCAGGCTAGGCTACGGCCAAGCTAGGGCTAGGATTCACCTTGGGTTAGGGTTCAACTAGAGTTATAGCCTAGGGTTTGCTAGTGTTAGGGTTTAACTAGGGTTTGCTGGGGTTATACCTAGGATTTACTTGGGTTTTTCCTAGGGTTAGGGTTTAAGTAGGGTTAAAACCTAGGGTTTGCTTGGGTTACACCTAGGGTCTATTAGGGATTGTCTTAGGATTAGGGTTTAACTAGTGTTAAAACCAAGGGTTTACTTGGGTTCAGACCGAGGGGTTTCATACCAACCTCTGATAGCTGAGCCGATAAAAGAAAAGGCAAAAGAAAAAGCATGGGTTTTAGACCCAGAAAATGAAACAGCAGACTCGGTTCTCCTACTAAAAATATTAGGAAAAATAGAAGAATTCAATATCACCCAGCAGTTGGGCAAAATTTAGCACAGATCTCTATCTTGGGTTTTCTCTTGACTTCAGAGCATCACAAAAAGCAACTCCTCCAAGTAATTAATAATGTCCACGTAACATTGGACATATCACCCAAAAAGTTGGGGCATATGGTTGGGCAAGTTCTTGAATCCAGAATCATCTCCTTTATAGAGGAGGAAATACTGGATGGAGATAGGGATCATACTCGGGCCCTATACATCACAATTCAGTGTATGGATAGGACATTGTCCTCGGTACTCATTAACAACGGCTCTGACCTAAATGTCTGCACACTCTCCACACTACAAAGCCTGGTCTTGAACACCAGCTAAGTTAAGAAGAGACCAATGACTATAAGGGCATTTGAGAACTCCACCAGGCAGAACCTGGGTGATATTGATTTGACTATCAGAGTCGAACCAGCTCAGTTCTTGAAAAACTTCCAAGTTGTGAATATGCCCGCCTCATTCACCTTGCTCCTAGGGAGGCTGTGGATCCACTAGGCTGGAGCCATTCCCTCTTCGCTACATCAAAGAATCAAATTCATCCAGGATGACCACTTGGTCGTCATTTCTTCAAAGGAGTTAGAAAGTTCATTCGGGGACGTCCAGAAGCTAGGTCAAGGTACAACCTTTATGACCTACTAGTTTGAGCAAGTCAGTTTTGTCGCATAGATATAACAGTAGAACAAGCAATCACTACCTCTGTTTATCAGAATGATGGCAAAAACGAATCACCAACCGGGTCTAGGCCTGAGTGTTAGGAACCAGGGCATGAAAAAGAAATATACACCTCCTCGGTACACTCCTCCATTCGGACTAGGGTACAAGCTCAAGTACGAGGACTAACTCTTCAAGCTAATAAGGAAAAGTAGACAGTCGACGAAACCTGAACCATGACTCCACATTTCAGTAACCTTCCCCGTGTGAATCTTCAAAACCAATCCAGAAACCCCTCTTGCACCAGTTGCCAACAATCCAAAATTCCAACCTGGCACCGAGTCTTCAGTAATTCCCGAACCAGAAATATTCAGCATGACACAAATGTTTGAAGAGTTGGCTGTCAAAGATGCTGCAGAAATAGAACTGGAAGATCAAGTGGGAGAGCAGGTCTGCACACTCTCCAACAGCGCAGAAGCATCCTCCAGTCACCGACCACTGGTCCGTTGGTTGACCGAGGCTCTCACCAACGAAGCCATACAAGGTCGGGGCAAGCGCAGTGCAAGGAAGGTTGTTCAGATCAAGCAGTAATGCGGTACCACTCCCCTCTTCTTCTTAATCTATCTCTCTTTTGCTCCTGTTGTAAAATCCAAATTTCGACCAACTGTAGGCCTCTTTTTGTTTGATCGAGCCAACTTTGTAAACTGTCCATTTTTTATCAATGAAAATCTAGAATCTTGACTCAAAAGCTTGTTTTTTAAAAAATATTTGCATTCGACAGATAACGAAATCACACGGACTCTTCCTTTGGAAGGCCTAGTGTCCTAAAGCCAATGAAAACTAAAAGCATAAGCATGCTAAACTAAGTTTAATGATTTACCAGGAAATGGCCTCCAACAAGGCTACCTTTGAAATCCTTCTTGAGCTTTCTGAAGTTGAGTATGACTTAGAACAGGATGAGGAACCATCTCAAGAGATTTTAGACCTCCTAAAACACAGTGAAGGGCTACTGCAGTCGAACATCAAGGATACTGAAACAGTTAATCTTGGTTCCGAGGACAACCCCCAGTTAGTCAAGATTGGCACAACCATGAGCCCCGCAGCAAAGAACGGACATCATCAGCTTTCTGAAGAGCTATAGTGACGACTTCGCCTAGTCATATGCAGACATGCCTGGCCTAGACCCAATATTAGTGGTACACAGACTGCCCCTAAACCCCAACGTCAGACCAGTTATGCAAAAACTGAGACGGATGAGACCTGAATGGTCACCGAAAGTCAAGGAAGAAGTTAAGAAACAGATCAGTGCAGGCTTCCTGGTAATAGGAAACTACCCTGAGTAGTTGGCCAATATTGTACCGGTACCCAAGAAGGATGGCAAGGTTCGAATGTGCATCGACTACCGGAATCTGAACAGGGCAAAGCCCAAAGACAACTTCCCACTCCCGCATATCGATATTCTGGTTGACAATATGGTAGGACACGAGACACTCTCATTCATGGATGGTTTCTCCATGTACAACCAGATCAGAATGGTAGAGGAAGACATGGAGAAAACCTCCTTCATTACACCTTGGGGCACATTCTACTACAAAGTCATGCCTTTCGGACTCAAGAACGAAGGGGCAACTTACCAGAGGGCCATGACTGCATTATTCCACGACATGATCTACAAGTCAACTGAAGTCTATGTGGATGACATGATCATCAAATCTCTAACTGCCAGGTAGCACCCTGAATACTTAAAGAGACTCTACGACAGACTCCGAGAGTTCGGCCTGAGATTAAATCCAACAAAATGTGTATTTGGAGCCTCATCAGGAAAGCTCCTCGACTTCACAGTTAGCAAGAGAGGCATTGAGATCGATCCATCCAAAGCCAAGGCTATCATTGAAATGCTGGTTCCCCATACTGAAAAGGAAATCCACGGATTCCTGGGTAGAATTCTGTACATTAGTCGATTCATCTCTCAGCTTACTCCGATATGGGAGCGGATCTTTAAGCTTCGCCGGAAGAATACACCGACGATCTTGACAGCTGAGTGCCAAGAGGCCTTTGACAGAATAAATCAGTATCTTCTGAATCCTCCAATACTTATGCCTCCTACACCGGGATGGCCGTTCCTACTCTATATCTCTGTACAAAAGACCTCCATGGGGTGCATTCTGGCACAACATAACGAGATAGGCAGGACGGAGCAAGCCATTTACTACATCAGTAAGCGCTTGCTAGAGTATGAAGAGTGGTATAACCCTCTTGAGAAGATGTGTCTAGCACTGGTCTGGGCTGCTTAGCGTCTTCTGCACTATTTACTTTCTTATTTGGCAACTCTGATCTCCTGGATGGATCTACTCAAGTACTTACTGGAAAAGCCAGCCACCACCAGGAGAACAGCCCAATGGCTCATGATGTTGTCTAAATTCGACATCACTTATATGACTCAGAAGTCAATCAAGAGGCAAGTGATTACAGATCACCTAGCCCACCATCCATCACAGGACTATGTTTCTGTACATGATCAGTTTCCAGACGAAGCCATCTTGTACACAAAAGTAAAAGAGCAAGAATACTCCGGCTAAGAGTTATACTTTGACGGAGCTGCTAATAGTCATGGGCACGGGGCAGGAGCAGTCCTGATCTCACCTAAGGGAGTACACCTCCCTATCTTTGTCAAACTGTAATTCAGGTGTTCAAACAATGAAGCAGAATATGAGGCACGCATAGCCAGTCTAAAAAAAGCCCTGGGTATTGGGATTAAAGAGATCGACATCTACGGTGACTCATCTTTGGTAATTTGTCAGGTAAATAAATCTTTGACCATCAGAGAAGTAAGGCTAGTCCAGTACTTGGCCTACCTCAACGTATTAAATACTCAATTCAGAAGAATCAGCTTCAGCCACAGGTCCAGGAACTATAATAGATTTACTGATGCACTGGCTACTCTCGCCTCCATGGTACAAATCCCTAGGGGCATCATGTTCTGGCCAATCGAGATTCAGCAATAGGATCAGCCTGCCTACGATCTTCAGATTGAAGAAGTATCAAATAGCAAGTTTTGGTAGACAGACTTCAAGCACTACCTCGAGAACGGGACCTTCCCTCTCGATGCTACCAAAATAGACCACCGAGCAATTAGAAGACTGGCTATTCAGTTTTTTTTTATCAGGAGGCATCTTGTATAAAAGTTCGCTAAACCTAATCTAGCTCAGATGCCTTGATACCAGTGAAGCAGCCAAGGTAGTCGAAGAAGTTCACGGGGGAACTTGTGGCCCACACATGAACGGGTTGATGCTATCCAAGAAGATTCTCACACTAGTCTACTATGGAAGCTGATTGTTGTAGGCATGTACAGCAGTGCCACCAGTGCCAAATCTATGTTGACAGAATCAATGCACCATCGACAACGTTGCACAACCTCACCAGTCCTTGGCCATTCTCCGCTTGGGGCATCGATGTCATCGGACCAATATCATCGAAATCATGTAACGGTCATTGATTCATCCTAGTTACAATCGATTATTTTACCAAATGGGTCAAGGTAGCCTTTTATGCCAATGTCACAGCCTCAGTGGTTCAACGATTTCTGAAAGGGGTATCATTTTGTCATTATGGAGTCCCATTCGAGATTGTAACAGAAAATAATCTCAACTTTTGCAACAAGGGGATGACTAATGCCTACCAGAAATTCAAAATTCAACATCACAACTCTACGCCATACAGGCCACAGACCAATGGTGCAGTGGAAGCCACCAACAAAAACATAAAGAAAATCATAGAGATGGCAATCAATTACTCTGCCTAGTATGACATGCTCCCATACGCACTCATGGCCTATAGAATGTCCATCCAAACTTCAACTGGGACAACACCATTCTCTCTGGCCTATGGTATGGAAGCAGTCCTCCCTATTGAATTACAAATTTCATCACTCCGAGTGTTAATGGAAGTAAAACTCTCAGAAGCAGAATGGGTTTAGACCAGGTATGAGGAGCTGAATCTGATTGAAGAGCGGTAACTGAAGGCCATCAATCACTCTCAGGCCTATCAGAGGCACATGGCTAGGGCATTCAACAAGAAAGTCAAGCCACGAAGCATCGAGATCGGTGACCTGGTCCTCCCGGAAGATGTTACCAAACCGCCTTGACCTGAGGGAAAAGTTCACTCCCAACTACGAAGGCCTATACATCGTCCGAGATAAATTCTCAAGTGGCGCCCTCCAACTCGGACGTATGGATGATGAAGACCTCCTAAAGCCCGTCAACATGGACAAAGTCAAAAGATACTATGCTTAGGGTCTATATCTGATAGGCGCTTTGCACTTGTAAAATCTCTGGGAAATGACAGGAGGCCATCTTTGGCACACTCCCTATCCCTTTTCAATGTAACCCGTTTACAAATCAATGAAATCCGCTAATTAGCCCCTTGAGCCTAACAGCCTTTCTTTTATACAACCTTTTTAGGGACACCCTCCCTTGCCCCCTTTGCCATTTACCTGAACAACATCATGACCTGATCCTACAAAGGGTACGTAGATAACCTGAAAAATCAGGTGCGGTCATTAAAAAGGAGTCATACCTCCCTGAATCCCCCATACAGAGTCAAACCATCCCCAATGGAATCAAAGCCTCCCAAAAACCTCTCCCCACAGAGTCCGGTAAAGCAAAAATCTTCTCAATTCCCCCGGTTGAGGCGACTCTCAAGGATATAAAAATTTTCATCAAAGAAAAACCCAAAATAGAAGTTGAAACATTTTCAAGAGTCAGAGATAAACCTCTCCAGACGTTATCCCTAGCAAAACCCCTTCAAAGGTAACCTCTCCTGTAAAGCAACCCCCCAACAGAGACAACCTCTCTCACTCTTCCCAATAGAGACGACCTCTCTCAAATTCCTCAGCGAAGCAAAAAAAAAAACTCCACCAGAAATCCAAAATACAGAGGAGAGTATAAGGGAAACATCCCTAGAAGAGTCAACTGCAAACAAGGAAAATCCCCTGGGTGTCCCAAACTTCGGCCCCCTAGCCTACATTTTGTCCTACTTTAAGTCCTTCTAGATCTCCTAGAAACTACGAGTGCAAGCACAGTATCATATCTACATCCTCAGCAGAAATATAATCCTTAATCCCCAAAGGAGCGCCATTCAGGGCAATGACAGGAGAAGACCTATTTTTCCTAACAAATCATGGATTTCCCCAGTAAATCGTGGGCATAAGTGAAAATCGGCAACGGCCTCATTGCGCAAAAATTACGTGACCCCAGACCTAGTCTTGTAACTAGAGACAAAAAAAGGATAAAAATATTCAGCTTCGCAGGCATGAGGAAAATCGGCAACGGCCACATCGCGTAAAAATTATGCGAACCCCATTGACTTGATCATTCCAAGGGTAAAAGAGGGGAGAAAAGCTGAAGAGCGGTTTGGCAACAGAATCTGACAGCAATCGGTCTTGCTAAACTCCCGACAATCCCCCACAAATCACCGTCAGATGGCATGGAAAAGCAACTTCCCCGACAATAGTCTCCAGTAGAGTTCAGCTCCCTAATAGACAATTCTCAGTGAAATGGCACTCCATAACAGATCCCCAAGAGCGATCCATAACAGTGTTATATCCCCAAGTAGATCCTCAACAGTGGTCTACAACAAAGGCATCATTCCCTAGAGGAATCCCAGTAGCACTATTTTCTCCCCAACAAGAGACTAGAAGCTCCAATTGCTTCCAAGCAAGCTTCGCCTCAACCTGAGTCTAATCTCCAGCAACAGCAAGATGAGTAGGCCTTCCCCCAAGCATCCCCAGCAGTGAAGAAACCTCGTCTATGTCATACTCTACTATCAGAGAGTAAAAGTCAGACTACAAAATCCCCTAGAGCCCTAGCAAAGGCTATTTCCTGGTAAATCTAAAAGCTAGCTAAGCATTCTCTTAACTAGAATCAAAAAACACTTTTACAACGGCCAACACTTTTCTAAAAACATTTTTCAAAACAGAGCTTTCGGTATCCAGACCTGGTCGTACCAGCTTGCATCAAGCAACCTCGATAAGACAAGCAGAAGAAGCTGATATCATCCCGCAGGTCGCAATCAGTAGAGTCATAGGAAAGCATCCTAGCCTTTATCCCCTGTATGAAATCCTTGCATAGTATAACACCTTGCGTAATCAAGCTCCTTAGCATCATTCAAACATGATCAAAATTTTGTGCCTCTCGGCATCATGCCTCGAACCACTTCGACATCCCATGTGTACCTTTACAATGTACATCTTTGGCATGTCCCTTTTGTGACATCCCCGTGTGTCCTCGGCATCCCAAGTGAGTGTCGACATAATATAGTTTACCGACACCTCGTATACCTGACATCCTGTGTGCTTCGTGACAACCTCGTCACACTGCAACATTACCTCCTGCATGTCCACTTTGTGACACCCCCGTGTGTCCTCGGTATCCCAAGTAAGCATCGACATAATACACTTTGTCGATACCTCACATGCCCGACATCCTGTGTGCTCCGTGACAGTCACCGTAGCATTACTTCTTGCATGTCCCCTCTTCAACACCCCATGTGTCCTTGGCATCCCAAGTGGGCATCGACATAACACACTTTGTTGGCACCTTGAATGTCTAACACCCCGTGTGTTCTTGATACCCTGTGTGTCTGATTGATTCAGTTAATATCCCTCAGGAAACACCATTTCGATCAAACCCCATGTCGCTTTTGAACGACACCTTTTTTGGCAATGCCATCCCTCCATCCATCTTCTTTCCCAGCTACTCGCTACCCACTAGCAGTGGCCCTAATCACTTCATCACTCATCACCACTTGCGTAACATGCATGCATATCATCATCCCTTAGAACCCAATCTTGGTGTAAAAATAAGATGATTTCAATCTTTGTAGAACCCTATCAAACCCTAGACCTAACTCTAGGTGAACCCTAGCTAAACCCTAGGTAAGACCTAGACCTAGCCCTAGCCCAATCCCTAGCCAAACCTAGGTTAAGAGTCCCATGGGTTCAAGGCCCATTAACAAAGCAAAACCCCAAAACCGTAGCACCTAGGCCTTAGTAGGCCCAAGCAAGGGCCCATAAACTCTCTAGGTTCCATTAGGGTAGGGCCCACCCTCAAAAATTAAAAATTAAGGCGTTAAATTCCCCAAATGGCAAACCTCATCTTACTTTTGGCCCAAGTGTGCAAAGGTGTGGCCCAAAATGGCAAAAATCATATTTGGCGGTAATTGGATTACCGCCACTCTACAAATGGATTTCTTCAGCAATTGTGGTAATCTAATTACTGCCATTTCAGTATGTTCTGCAAACGTGCATCCGCAACCTCTTTGGCACACTGGGGTGCCCCTAGTTGGTTCTCCATGCTTGGGAAAATGCCCGAATCACCTCTGAGGCCTCCCTCACTCTCTTTAAAAGCCACCCACCATCTTCACTTCAAACCACTTTGAATTCTCATTCCCAAGCACTGCCTCACTTTGGCTAGCCCTCATCTAGCCACTCCAGTGCTTCACCCCTGTCTAAGAACACCCTTTAGGCCTCCAAGGTCCCTTCTAAACCTATCCCTGCTTCAGCATCGCCACTGCTCCGCCACCACCACGTCCACAACCACTGTCCAAGGGTAGAAACTCTACCCTCTTGTGTTTTTGCTTTGATCATTACTTTAAGGGACCCTTGGTCCTATTCCAGGGGTCTCCATTTCATTTCTATTAGCTGTTGTAGTGCTATAGCCAGGGATAGGGTTCCCCCCACCTTCCCTATAGGTGTGGAAGAATACCCTTGAGGCCTAGCTCAGGTTCCTTCCCTCCTCTCTTGCATGGTAGCTCCCCATAGGGTCTGGGGGTCCCTCAATCTATGAGGGAACTCCTGGACATGCACTAGTGCAGCCCCCAGTGGGAAAATTCTTTTTCTGGGCAAATCTCTAAATGGCGGAAGAATATCTACCACCATTTTTTTGTTCTCTGTAACTATCCTGTTAACTATAGTTAATCTAGGCCTTGGTCAGTTCTAGGGCCATGGTTAGACTCCCCTGAACCTTGGCTACCTCCCCTCAAAGTTTCAAACCTTAACTTAACCCCTAACCCTCGTTAGCATGGCCTTAAACCAGACCTAGCTTATTGGCGGTAAACTATTTACCGTCAATACAGACAATTGAACACAATGACTTTGGGCCCCTGTGGGGCCCACACTTGACATTTTCATGGGCCCATACTAGGCCCATTGTCTTCCTAGGACTTCAGGCTACCTCCCTTTAGCTTCACTTTCCCCTAGTTCATCTCCTAACCCTAGTTATCTCATTGCAAGCCGGGGTTAAAAATCAGACTGAATGGAGGTAATCCGATTACCTCCATTTCTGATTTTTAACTTTTTGGGCTTTGTACAAGGCCTAGACCAGGTAGGAGGCCCTTCTAGGCCTTGCCATGCTCCTTGGGCCCACTTTTGGCTAAACTTGACCCTTAACCATGATTAAATCCACCCTTGGTTAACTTTTAACCATGAGTTTTATCATAGGTTTGCCAAGGAAATCTAAGAATTTTGATGCAATTTGGGTTGTAGTGGATCGTTTAACTAAGTCGGCTCACTTTCTTTCCTATTGAACCACCTATAATTCTAAAAAGTTGGCAGAATTGTATATAAAGGAAGTAGTCCGATTGCATGGAGTACCGATCAGTATCGTTTCTGATAGAGACACCAAGTTTACATCAAGATTCTGGAAGAGCTTTCAACAAGTCATGGGATCTCGCCTGGACTTTTGCACAGAATTTCACCCATAGATAGATGGTCAGACAGAGAGAGTAAATCAGATCATTAAGGATATACTTCGGTCTTGTATGCTCAACTTTCAAGGCAGTTGGGATGAACATCTACCATTGGTCAAGTTTACTTACAATAATAGTTACCAGGCTAGTATCCAGATGACTCCTTTTGAAGCATTATATGGTAGTAGTTGTCAGTCTCCTCTTTGTTGGGATGAAGTAGGGGTAAGGAAACTTCTAGGCCCTGAGTTGGTTGAGCAGATTACAGACAAGGTTAATTTGATCAGGAAAAGGTTGAAGACTGCTCAGAGTATGAAGAAAAGTTATGCAGACACCAGAAGAACGGATCTAGAATTCCAAGTTGGAGATCAAGTCTTTATCAAGATATCTCCTACCAAAGGAATCATGAGATTTGGAAAGCAGGGTAAGTTGAGTCCAAGGTATGTTGGGTCATTTGAAATCATCAGAAGGGTAGACGAAGTAACATTACCGGGTTACTTTACCTCCTCATATGGCTGTAGTCCATAATGTCTTCCATGTCTCCATGCTAAGGAAGTACATTTCGGACCCATCTCATGTCATTGACTTGGAACCTCTAGACATTCAAGAAGACTTGACTGTGGTTGAACAACCGGTCCAAATTCTGGATCAAAAGGAACGTGTCTTGCGTAAGAAGACCATCCGCTTTGTCCTCCTATGTTGGCAACATCACTCCGTTGAAGATGCCACATGGGAAAGAGAGGATGAAGTTCGAGAAAAGTATCCACATTTGTTCGACTAAGGTATGCAATTTTGAGGATGAAATTCTTTTAAGGAGGATGTAAGAACCCGAATTTAATTTCTCGGTATTCGTGCCATTTATTTGAAGTTCCTAGAAAAATATGTCTGATTTTAATTCATTAGTTCCTATGGAAATTAATAAATAAAAAAATAAAAATAAAAATATTAATTAAGGCTTATTAATCAAGTAAAACAAAAATGAAGGGAAGAGGAGGTGTTGCCATGGGATTCCAAGAGAAGGGAGATCACATGTGGCTTATGTGAAAAAAATAATAACAAATGAAAGGGTGTTTAGAACGTCCTCCTTAGGAATGCTTTAGTGGAGCCATCATTAGGAGAGAGAAAAATAAGCTTTTCAAAATAGGACAAAATTACCTTTTTACAGAAAGAAGCAAGTGGAGAATCTCTCCACTCCTCTTTTTGAAATGTTGCTTTTCTATTTTTAGGTATTAGAAGATATTTTAGAAAGAAAAAAAAAGGAAAAATAAAATAAAAGGGCTTTAAAAGAGTATTGTGGTCGTACCTTAGACCACTTTCTTTTCAAGTGATCTCTCTCTTAACTGTTGCAAAAGAAACTTTCTTAGACTTCTTTCCAAGAAAATTCATTGGCCATGAAAGTTCCCATCATTAAAAATTGATATTATAATCCTAGTTATTCTAAAGAAATATTAAAGAGATAAGTACTTGGTTTCTTTTTATAATTATAATAATTATTTTAGAGAATCAAGAAATTAGAAAAAGGAGAGTTACCTTTTCCACAAGATCTCTCCAATCTCTCTTTTACGTAAAAGGTAAGAGTCCTTCTCTTCCTTTATTTGCAAAAGCAAGTTGTGTGTGATATATTAAATCCCTAACCAAAGTGTTCATGAGTTACTCTCTCTCCCTCTCCTTGAACGTAATCTCCAAATTGGAAAGGAAAAATTTCTTGGCCGTGTGTTCTTTTGGAAAAGGACGATCCTTGGCCGTAAGTCCCTCATTCTCCTTTATAGGTGAGTCTTCCTCTCTCCATCTTGGAACGTTTTCTTCCTTTGAAGATTTTGAATCTCTTATGCTCGTAGTTTCTCTTGTGTCTGTGAAGCCCCACATCCCTTTGATTGGATTTAAGATATTAGATCTTGAATCTTGTTTCTTGGATCATTGCTTGAGGCATCCCATCTTGGATAAAGATTTGGATACGTTCCCTTCTAGAAATCAAGATAGATTAACGAAACCCTTAAAGAAGTCTCGGGGAAGAGAAAGACTTGAAGTTCGAGATCGAGACTTATTCGCAAACGTAAGATCGTAGGGAAGCGATCAAGTAAGGTAAAATAACAAATCTAGGGATCCATATTTTGAATATTGACCTAAAGGATGAATTAAAAAGAGTAAATCTAAGTAAGAATGTAAGAATAGGTAGGAACTATGAACATATTTATGATTCCATTTCATTATTTCTAAATCGTTAAAATAGGATGTGAATAACCATATTTATGATTCCGTTCAATTATTCTTGAATCGTAAAAATAGGATGTAAATAACCATATTTATGATTCTGTCTCATTATTTTTTGAATTACTAAATTAGGATGTGAAGAACCATGTTAAAATTATTTATGATTCAACAAAGGGATTGGAAAATTTTATTGAAGTGTGTGGATTTATGAGGAGAATGTGATGAATGGATGAATTATTTGTGGGATTTGAATTATATGTGAGTTTGATTTTATGTTTATAATTCATGAGAATTATTATTGGTGAAAGGTGTTATAGTTAGGATATTGATCTTGACTAAACAAAAGGAAATTTTGATATTTAAATTAGATCGTGATTATTGTGTATTTTAATATCAACTGTGATTTTAAATTATTGAATCATTAGAAATATGAAAGGTTGTGTGTTTATTTTATGTTCCTTTATTCGTGATATGCATTTGGGTAAATGAACCTTAAGTTTGAGTCAAGCTTGCCTAGGCTTGGTTAACATAGTTGAATGAGACGCTATGATGAGATGTCCTATGGCCCTTGATGGTTAGTCTTAGGTGTAATTTAAACAAAAGGTGTACTCATGAATGAAGAATATGCATATAAATGAATAAATAATTAATGACACTTAGAAGATTATAAGTAAGACCAAAATTAATGCAAATAAGTAAGTAAGAAAGAAAGACACACGAAAGTGATAATGCATGTTTGTGTTTTGCACCACTGAATACAATCAAAAGGGTGAGAAGTATGCCAAAGTAAGTAAGCCGTCGTACCGGAAAATGCACTAAGCTGTCCGTGTCGGATAATATACGAAGGGTGGTATCTTAGTAAACTAAAGTATAGTAACTTATGTCCTTATACGGTAAAGTGGTAATTTAAGTTATTACCGATGCATGTAAATGTGTTGTTCATGAAACGATAAAGTATGAAGTATCAGAAAATAAGGAAGTAAGAAAGTAAGAAAGAAAGAAAGAAAAGAATGCAATTGACATAATGTACCTATTTGTTTTTTTGCACTCTGATTATGTATAGGAGCTGATGTATGAATTTTTAAAATGCATGCAAGTTAATGTTCATTATACTGTTCACTATGGTCTATTATATATGTAGAGTGACTTGTTACTCAGCCGATGACTTTTGTTGTCAGCAGGTTCAAGTTTTGATATTTGTGCGCCCGGACCGTGGGAAGACGAGGAATAATTAGAGGAACTGGAAGGTGATTATCCTGAAGAAGAACCGGATTTTGATCGTTGGCCCTACTATTAAAGTGGTTTACTAGTAGGTAAATTTCAAAGATACTTTAATTGACTTTATGAAGATTCATGTTTAGTTTAGTTTTATGATTATGATCATGATGGATGATCAAGACTTTATTATATTTCAGTTGCAATTATGGATTATGGGTTTAATTGATGTTATTAATTGAAGAAATTTTTAGGTTCGTATTTTAGTATGCCTTAAATGCTTTTAACAGGATGGTTTGTTAAGTAAGTCACGTGCCAAGATCTCACATTCTTCTAGGTGGGGTTTTGGGGCATGACACATACATATGCTTAAATGCATGTAGCATGGACAATTTCTAGACATACACATTTTGATCACATAAGGTTGTGTACCACCCATATTGCACCATATTGAGCCACCATTAAGTACCGCTCTAAAACACTAGAATTTTTTTTTATTTGACCATGGAGTGACTTGCATAATAGTAATGTACACTAGTAGATGCTATTTGTTTCCATGTTCACCATTAGTGGTGCTTTTGAATCAGAATGAAAGTTAAAAGAACACTTAATTCTCGACAACAATGTTTTTCCAAATAAAAGTGTGGCCATGGATATGCATGTCATTATGTTAATAATTGCCTCTTGATTTACATTTGTTAGCTGTTTATTTTGTCTTAATTGTTCTAATTATAACTTTTTTACTTTTACGTAAGAGTTAGAGAAAGTTTTAACAGATTTGAGCCCAAATTGAAGAAATTTAAAGCTAAAAGCCCATTAGAGAGCAAAGCCATATAGGGCCCACTCATCTAATAGGATTAATTTGAGAAGAAGATAGGGTTGCTGATATTTGGCATCCAAATATACAAGAAAAGCAAGTAAATTTTTGTGGGTGCTGTTATTGCACAACAAATCCCCAAAACTTTTGATTGAGAGATCAGATTAAGGCAATATTTGAGGCATTGGAAAGAAGATTCAAAGGTGAATAAAATTGGATTCCATGAAAATCTCCGAATTCGGAATTTTAAGGGGTTAAAATATTCAGTCAAGTAGAGGCTTATGCATAGAGGAAAAGAAATTAGGGTTGAAACAGTTTTTGCTCTACCTCTTTTCTTTTTTTTCTCTCACCTTCCTTACTCTTTTGTTTGATTTTATTGGATGTGGTGTAAAAGGAGATACTTTGTGAGGAAATTTGATCATTAATGAAGATTTATTTCGAAATTGATTGTATGCTCATTGCAATGTCCAGCTAAACTTCCTGATTAGAGCGAAGGACGAAGCTTAGTCATCTCTTTTTAATTTGCAATTCATCCCTTCTTTTTTCCCATATAATTTATATTCATTAATGCTAGAATAGGTTTTCCTTTATTGCTCTAGGCAAGCTTTGATATTTATTTCTTAAATAAATACTTTTGACTATTTATGCTTAGATTTTATAGGCCATGCTTAGGAATAAATTTTTTTGATGGTTTATATTTATTTTTGATAAATAATTCTTATGTTTTTATGATTTTTGAAGTGAATAAAATCTTAGGTTTTTAATTTTGATTTTGAAAAGGATTTTAAAGTTAAATATTCCGAACCAAAACATTGATTTGTTATTTAGTTTGAGTTATGATTGAGAAAAATTAGGGATATTTTGCAGATTGATTAGTTGATGTCTATTGGAATCCGGATGCTCTAATCTCTTTCTCTATTTGATTTACTTCTTATATTTCTCCATTTTAATCGCTTTGATTTATTTTCTTTAGTTAGATCATATGTCTCAAATCAATTCAAGATCTCTTTTATCACTAGTTTATTAGTTAGATTTTAGTTTTTAATATTATTTTTGTTCAGTTCTCTATGGTTCATCCTGTATTTACCACTGTCTCTTCTATAGATAGCCGTGCACTTGCAGTATTATTATTATTTGCACATCAAGTTTTTGGCGCCGTTGCCGGGGATCTGATTTCAAAACTATTTTAAATCTGAAATTTTTAGCTTTAAACTAGTTTTGTTTAGGGTTTTTTTCTTTTCTTTTCTTAAAAAAGAAAAAGAAAACTTTAATCTTTCTTTTTAATTGTTTTTAGCACCTCTAAATTATTTTATTGTTATATCTCTCGAGGTGTTACTAATCTTAATTTTTGGCAAGTTGCAAGACATTAAAAGGAGGAGAAAAGGTGGAGATTCAAGATAAAATAATAATAATAATAATTTAGGATTGGTTTTAGTTTTTATTTTTTTTATTTTTAGAACTCTTGTAGTAGATGTTTAGTTGTAAGAACTTTAAATTTTAAATTTTAATTTGGGAATGCCGAGAGTGTAATAGATTAGGAGTAGGGAAGGAGTACAGTTGCACTATACTGTCTCTACACCTCGGGTTCTTACACCAAGTTAGGTGTTGGTGGCCTGGGTCAACTCAATTGGATCTTCCCTCACCTAGAGTGGGAGGTGTGTACTTTAATCCTTACCCACGGATCTTTTACTTATTAGTGGGGATTGTTTGATGTCTTTAAATTAATGAGTGCTTGCATGCTTGACACACAAATTCAATTGGAGCACCGTACCAATGATAAGATAAGAACCAGATTTAATCACTATATTCTTGCCCATTAGGTTAAATACACCCCACATAACCATCTAACCTAATCTAAAATCAAGCAAACATTGGCCCTAGGGCTTATGAGCTCACTAGGACGAACACCACCAAAAGTTGCACCAATTGCACTCTTTAACTAACTTGATGCCTAGCCAAGCCCTGTCCCTCAAAAGCATGACAGTCTCTGTTCTGGGAGTTTGGTATTTAAGCGGGACCCTTAAATAGATAGCATTTTAAACAATGAATACAATGCATAGTATTGTGAGCATCATAGAGTAAGAACATCGAAACATATTATGGAGCATCATTCCTGGAGGTATCATAGTATACATATGTGTTTCTTACCCTATTTCATCCAAAAACCATTCATTTCATTTCACTTTTCTTAACATCATAACATAGCTCACTACTAGAGAGTATCTACTCTTTTTCATAAAAACCATGATGCAAAAACTTACTTTTTACAAAAAGAAAACAACAATAGAAACACATACCAATGGATTATAGCAAGGAAGGTTAGTAGAATGTATCTACCTTGAGAACGCTTGAGAACTCCTATGGAAGTGAAATCCAAGCTACAAGTGGTGAATCCATGCTTGAGGAAGAAGATTTAAGCTTTGAGGAAGATTTGAGCTCTACTTTGATCTCCAACGAAAAACCCCTTTTTAAACACTAGCTCTTCTCTATTTCCCTCCCAAAATCTCTCTTAGGTTTAGTCTCACCCCAAAAGTCCCGAAATTCCATCTATTTATAGCCTAAGGGGTTAAAACTCCAATTTCGTAATTCTGCATACGACTGCGATCAATCGCACACCAACTACGATAGATCGTACCTGGAGGTGATCTGTCGCACATTGACCCGAAGGCTTTCACTAGACTTCAACTATATGCGAACGATTGTAGGCTTTCTGCTATCAATCGTAAATTCACTCGAATGGTTTTCCATACTTTTCCCTAGCTGTGATGATTCGTAGGCGTTCTGTGATCGATTGCAACCCCCTTTTTCTCAGTTTTATCACCCTTAAGGCACCAACTCACCTACATACCACACATAGTTTGCTACCACCCTTTTCATCATTAATCGAAATACATGAAAGGCCATTTGGCCCAGAAAAGAACCATTCACCGACACTATACACCGACTACACAAACAAGTTCTGGTGTTCTACATCCTCCCCACCTTACAAGAATTTCATCCTCGAAATTAGGGCGATACAAAATCAAGTGCGGAAACTTTTCCCACGCTTTACCCTGCTCAACTGAGCACACCGGTATTAGCAACACTAGAAATGACAAAAGGATGTGTCAATCCACCTCCGTTCAACACATGGGCTAGGCACCTACTTAGCGGCAAAGCCTCCCAGTTTTATACTCAACTAAACACAAATCAAATGCAAGACAAAATTTCTAGCATATAAATAACATGTTTTCATAGATCTTGCATATTTGACACACCTAGCATATCATGTAAAAATTTAAAGTAACGTACCTTGAACCACATCAATAAATGCCGGAGCATCCTGTCTTGATATGGCGAAGGCTTTGCACTGATTTGCCGAACAAAGTGACTATGTGGGCTGCTGGGACCTGAAAGCCTGAAAAGAATCCTGTTGTGTGGCCAACTGAACTGGTCACCTGATCCCCCGAGACAGAGTTGGCGGCGGATGGCGAGGACAATTTCTAATCCGGTGCCGGTAGTCACCGCAATGGCAACAAGCATCTGTGCGTGCTCGGCACTCACCAACTCCATACTTCCTCCCACAATGTGCATAGGCTTCAAACAAAGGTGTAGAAGATTGCACCTGCCGAGTGACTTACATAGTAGTAGTGTCGCGCCCCAAAATACTCCCTAGGAGTTAAGGGATACTTTAGGTGTGACTATACATACCTACCAAACCATCTTTTAATGAACAAGGCAAGAACATAACCCAATAGAGGCATTAAATAGAGTGCGGAAACGTAAACCAACCTTTTTTTTCCTTTCTTCTATAAACCATACTAGTATTCCAAGTTTATATACAAACATCAGTAGTAAAGGTGGACATGGCCACCTATCAAAATTCAAAATGAACTTTCATAGTCACTTAGCTCAATAGTAATCTAGATACGGCCACACATCTAGATCTCTATCTGCCTATGTCTGCATTGGTTAGGCGGCTCTCTCCTCCACATATTCCACTTCAACCCAAGGCTCGGGGTTGAAGGTACCCATCGGACCTGCCGACACGAAAGTACAGTTGAGTATAGAATACTCAGCGAGTACAAGCTACTAACTAATCATAGTAATAACGAAACAATAGAATTAATGAAACACAATTTATGATATCAATCTAAGCAAAGTAATATAATGATCATGACATGGATGGAATGAATGCGAAAACTCCGTATAAAAACCCTTGCTTATAATTCATACTTATATTCTTAAAATATCTTTTCGTATTTAAGAAAGCTTGCTTGTCGTGTTAAAACTTGTTCTTATCTTGTAGGAATCACACATGTCTTGTCTTGTTCATGTTGGAATCACACTTTTCATGCTTGTCTAGTCATGTCTTGACATGTCTTGCCATGCTTTACTTGTGAGCCAGATGATAGGGCCCATGGAGCGATTTGTGAGCCGGATATATAAATATCCTTCATCGAATATATATATATATAGAAAAGGTGCACCAACAACCTTGACCGGCCCTCGGTCTGGATTTATCAACTTGCTTACTTGTGAGCCAGGTATGACATATCTTGCGATATGCCTTACCCTTGACCGACCCGATGTCCGGCTTTATCAGTCTTACTTGTTTACTTGTGAGTCAGGTGTGACATATCTAGGGGATATGCCCTACCCTTGACTGGCCCGATGTCAGGCTTTGTCATTCATTTCATAAATCACATTTCATGTTCTTGGTCATTCTCATAAACTTATACTTTAGAAAAACCTCAGTTAATGCATGCATGCATGTGTGTGCGTAACAAGTGATGGAAATCATGATGATATAAAAAATTAAGGGATAACATGTAGCATTTCGTTCCTTCCTATAATCATATGAGAGTTTGGGCAATTATGTAGAGCATTTGATCAAATTTACTATTTAGGAAACTACATGAATCATGCATACATAGTCTTCATTAAATTCCTTTAATCGTTCATTCATGCATTTCATCAAACATGTAGTGTTCAACATTCTTATAATCATTTATATATATTTTTTTGTTCTAACATTTCATCAAACACATGGGGTGTATTCATTATTTGTACAATGCCCTTCCTATTTTCCATCAAACAACACATCACAACCACATGGCATCCAATCGCCTCCATCACCCATACATTCCATCCACCCTTTACTCTTTAGTTTATCTTGTATAAATTTAGGGAATCATTGATCTTAGGTAAGAATTTAGGGATACACATGCTCAATCATATTCATTTCAAGAGAAAACCTAGGTTACTACTAAGTTAGCTAGTAAGGTTGTACTGACCTTTGAGGAGTAATCCTCACTTGAAGAAAATCCCTTGGATTAAGGTCCCAAGCCTTGAGGAAGAACACCAGTTGAAATTTGAGGAACCCTTGCTTGATTTGGGGATGATCAAAACTTGATCTTTAGCTACTTTGATCTTCAATCCAATCCTAGAAAAATCCCCAAATGAGATCCCCCCCTTATAACCAAGGGTTTAAAACTCCCAAATTCGGACTCAGCAACCCCGTGCGATCGACCGCACACTAACTGCGATCGTGTGCGGTCGATCGCGAATCAGTGTGATCAATCGCACCTGAGAACGATCTATCACACTCAATTCTGAAAGATTTTGCCTGCATGCAATTGATCGCATACATCTTTGATCAATCGCAGATCCTGACATGATTTATTGCACCTGAAATCCATCCATCGCACATGGACCCGTAGGTCTTGAACCAATTTCACCTGCATGCGATCGATTACACCTTACCTGCGATCAATCGCACTCCCCATTTTTTGGTTTCTTCCACCTGCAAACTCTTAGGGGTGTTTCCAACCTCATTTCCATCATTCTTAGGGCATGAAACCCCCTTTCACATGGTGCACAAGGGTCGTTAACATCCATTTTCTTACAAAATGCCAAATCCAAATACATGGAAAGCCATTTGGCCATGAAACACTATTCATTAGTTACAAAAAGTTCTGGGGTGCTACATCCTCCCCCTTACAAAAATTTCATCTCCGAAATTTGGACGATACATACATGTACACAACAACAACAAAATTTTACAAGATAATACATAATACCCTATGCAAATAACTTCGGGTATTTTTCTTTGACCTCGGCCTCGTCCTCCCATGTGGCCTCTTCTTAGCATGATGTTGCCATTGAATGAGGACCAATAGAATTTTTTTGTTGCGTAACACTTGATCTCTCCGATCCAAGACTTGAATCGGCTTGTCTACTAGCATGAGGTCTTCTCGAATCTCTAACGGATCAAGCTCAATGACATGGGATGGATCCGGGATATATTTCCAGAGCATGAAAATGTGAAATACGCTATGCAACGCTGCCATATGAGCGGGCAAGTCAACCCGGTAAGCTACCTCACCGACTCTACTAATAATCTCGAATGGACCCACATATTTCGGGCTGAGCTTTCCTCTTTTCCCGAACCTCATGACGCCCTTTGTCGGCGAAATCATGACAAATACGAAATCACCAACTAGGAATTCAAGATCTCTCTTACGAGTGTCCGCATAGCTCTTTTATTGATCTTGAGTGGTCTTCAACCTTTCCCAGATAACCTTGACCATATCTGCGGTCTGCTCAATCAACTCTAGGCCCAATACCTTTCTTTCTCCAACCTCATCCCAATATAGAGGGGACCTAAAACTCCTCCCATATAATGCCTCAAAAGGCAGCATTTGGATGCTCGCCTGATAGCTGTTGTTGTAGGCGAACTCCACTAAAGGCAAGTGATATTCCTAGCTGCCTTTAAAGTCTAGCATACAACGGAGCATGTCTTCAACCACGATGCTCACTGGCACTCCAAGCAACCAAACTATTTCCTTGATGTATAGTGCAGCTAGTTGGTTCGAGTTGAAGGTAGTCTGATACGGTAAGAAATGGGCGGACTTCGTCAGCCTATCAACCATGACCCATATAGCGTCGGAGTTTCTAGCCGTCCGTGGAAACCCCACAATGAAATCCATGGAAATGTTCTCCCATTTCCACTCGGGAATAGGGAGGGGCTATAAAAGACCTGATGGCCTCATGTGTTCGGCCTTGACCTGCTGGCACACCAAACACTGAGACACATACTCCGCTACTTCTCTCTTCATGTTCTGCCACCAAAAAAGTCTCCTGAGGTTGTGATACATCTTGGTACCCCCAGGGTGAACGTTATACTTGGACCAGTGAGCTTCATCCAAAATTTCTCTTCTAAGCTCTTCATCGGCAGGAACACATGTTCTTCCCTTGAATGTGATAGTTCCATCTCCCCTCGTGGCGAAGTCTTCGCTACCCCTACTAATCATCTTTTCTCGATAGGCAAGTAGCTCGGTATCCAAACCTTGTAACTCTCGAATCCTGTCCAATATATAAGGCCTAACGGTGATGTTAGCCATTACCAACCCAAAGGCAGGAAGACTAAAACTGATGTCGAGGTTTGAAGCATCCTCCAACAATTTCCACTCTTGCACCATCATATGGGCCAAGAGTCCAGGAGGCTTCCTACTAAGTGCATCGGCCACAACGTTTGCCTTACCTGGATGGTATTGAATGGAACATTCATAGTCTTTCAAAAACTCCATCTATCGCCTTTGCCTTAGGTTCAAATCCTTTTGAGAAAACAGATACTTCAGGCTTGTATGATCTGTGAACACGTCAAATTGTTCCCCATAGAGGTAGTGCCGCCATATCTTCAATGCAAACACCACTGTGGCAAGCTCTAAGTCATGTGTAAGGTAGTTCTTCTCATGCTCTTTTAATTGCCTTGAGACATAGGTAATGACTTTATCGTGCTGCATGAGCACACATCCTAACCCCATGTGAGAGGCATCACTATACACGACAAAACCCCCACTCCCGGATGACACTGTAAGGATGGGAGCTGTAGTGAGCCGCTTCTTCAACTCCTGGAAGCTAACCTTTCATCTATCACTCCATGCAAATCTAGCATTTTTTCGAGTGAGATATATGAGCGGTGCCAATAAACTAGAGAACCCCTCTACAAATCTCCGATAGTAGCCTGCCAACCAAAGGAAACTACGTATCACTGTGACATTCTTGGGTCTCTCCCAGCTCATAACTGCCTCTATCTTCGCCGGATCGACAGAGATGCCTTTGGCTGATACCATATGCCTGAGAAATGCTACTTTCTCCAACCAAAATTCACACTTGCTTAGCTTGACATATAGTTGGTGCTCTCGAAGAATTCCAAAAATGAGGTGAAGGTCTCACTCATGATCTTCCCGTGTCGGGGGATAAACCAAGATGTCATCGACGAACACCACAACACATCAGTCAAGACTAGGTCCGAACACCCGGTTCATCAAGTCCATGAACGCCACCGATGCATTCGTCAACCCAAAAGGCATGACTAGGAACTTATAATGCCCGTATCGAGTCTTGAAAGTTGTCTTTGGGACATCTTTTGCCTTGATCTTCAATTGATGATACCCCGATCTAAGATCGATTTTTGAGAAAAATCGTGCTCCCTTCAATTGGTCGAAAAAGTCGTCTATCCATGGTAAAGGATAATGATTCTTGATTGTGACCTTGTTCAACTACTGGTAATTGATGCACGTCCTCATCGACCCATCCTTCTTCTTCATAAAGAGTATCGGAGCTCACCATGGCAACACCTTAGTCAGATGAAACCAAGTTGTTGAAACTCCTCAATTTGCTCTTTCAACTCCTTGAGCTCTATTGGGGCCATCCTATATGGTGCTCTTGAGAACGGAGCTGTGCTCGGAGCAGGCTCAATTACGAACTCAATCTCCCGATCGGGTGGTAGTCCAATAATTCTTCCGAAAATACATCCAAGAACTCACTTATAACCAGAATGGTTGAGGAGTTTTGTACCTCAAGGTTCGCTAAGCTTAGAGCTGCGAAGCGAGCAATATCCCTTCCTCTTAATCCTCTAAAGTGGAATGGCTTAACTTCTTTCTGCCTGAAGTTCACCACCTTCTCAAAACATGCCACATGTCCGTGGTGAGTCGATAGCCAGTCCATCTCAAGAATAACATCGAAATCCAAATCTTGAAAATCTAGGTTGATGAGGTCGGCCAATTACTCATTTTGTCCCACTTAAACCACACAGTCTTTGTAGATCCAGTCTATATCCACTGACTTACCAAGCGGAGTCAAGATGGTTAACTCACGCTTTAATAGAATGAGTAGATCCTGTGTCAATCAACACTCGAGCTAGGCATTCGTTCACTAATAAAGCGCCTGTGCAATTTAAATAACTAACATCAATAGATTTCAAGCAAGAACATGCATCATAAATAGGTAACCTATTGCATATTAACATACAAATCTTATAATAGTAAGTATTCACACTTAAAACTCTATCATTCTTATATACCTTGCACGACATCATCCGATGCATGTGCGTCTCTCTCTGACAAGGCAAAGACTCGACCTTGAGTCGCTTGACAAGGCGATCGTGTAGACTGTGTGGGCCTCGATGCCGGTGAAGAGCTCTACTGAGACGGTTGCCTGACCAGGGGCCTACTCCCCTGAGACTGAGCTGACAAATGATGTCGGGGACAATCTCTGATCATATGGCCTTGATCACCACAATGAAAGCATGCCCACGAGATCTTCCTACATTCTCCAGCCAAATGCCTCCTACCACAATAGGTACAGGGCTCATAAGAGTAGGTATTTGAGGGCGAGGAGCCTGTACAGTATCTGAGTGCGAAGCTGAGGAACAAAAGGCGAGTAGACTGAGGTGTAGAGTACAACCTCTATGAATGTGCTAGCCTTATAGGCTGATATAACATATCCTAGCCCTTTTCTCTGCTGAGCCACTAGACTGGCCTTTCTCCATTTCTCTTCTCTTGAAGAATTCCTTAGAATTTGACTCTACCAAGAGTGCTTTATCCACAACTTCTGAATATGTCTCATGGCTGAACATTGAGACTCAATCCTTGAGGTAAGCCTTGAACCCCCTCTCAAATTTTTAGGCCTTCATAGCCTCGGTAGCTATCATGTGAGGAGCGAATCGAGATAGCTTCGAGAACTTAGCTTTGTATGTGGATACAGACATATTACCTTGTTCTAAGGTAATGAATTCAACTTCCTTTTTCTCCTTCATCCATATTGGGAAATACTTCTTATAGAAGACATCCAAGAACTCTCCCCAAGTCCAATCTTGACCCTGTCGGGTCAAATCCTGGGTCCTAACCACGGACCTCCACCAGTGGTTGGCCTCACCTTCAAGCATAGAGGCTACCCAAGTGACCCTCTCTGCTTCAGTAGGCAACAAGACTAGAAAGATCTTTTCAAGTTTCCGGATCCATGCTTCGGCGGCTAGCGGGTATATACTTTCGCAAAATACCGAAGGCCTCATCCTCTGGAAAGCTTCTATGTCCGCTTGTGCTCGATTTAGAGGAGAAACTATATGTGCGGCATTAGAAGGTCGAGTAGCAGGTTGCCTCGCTACTAACATAGCCAAAGTCTCGGCTATGGACGCAAAAGCATGAGAAAAGTTAGGTTACTCATCCCTCGAGGGTTCATCCCCTCCATTTCCTCTTGTATTATATCCATGACCCCGCGCACCACGTCTCATGATTTACTCCTGAGAATGATAGAACAACATGAGTCTAACTTGGATACCCATTTAATAACCATTTCACAATTTACACAAAACATCTTAAGCATTTAACAACACCTCAAGGTATACACACAACATGATAGGCATACAATTTGTGTTTCTAGCGTAGGACACTAAGTTCGGTTGGGTTTCAACCGGTTTTAATTTAGACTAAAGGGTTAGTCTATACTTGGAATATGAATCTTTAAAATGAACCTAATGCCTTGTTCAATCCGGGGTATCGAGTAATAAGTGACCCAAGGGACTCTAATACCTAAGCACTGATACCACTTCTGTCGCACCCCAAAATACCCCCTGGAAGTTAAGGGATACTTTAGGTGTGACTATACATACCTGTCAAACCATCCTGTATTGAACAAGGCAAAAACATAATGCAATAGAGACATTAAACAGATTGCGGAAGCTCACAATAGTGCGAAAACATAAACCAACCTTTTTTTTGTCTTTCTTCTATAAACCATACCAGTATTCCAAGTTTATATACAAACATAAGTAGTAAAGGTGGACATGCCCACCTATCAAAATACAAAAGGAAACTCTCGCAGTCACTCAGCTCAACAGTAATCTAGATACAGCCACACATCTAGATCTCTATCCACCTGTGTCTGCATCAAGATAGGTGGCTCTCTCTCCTCCACATATTCCTCTTTAACCCAGGGCTTGGGATTGAAGGTACCCATTGGACCTGCCGACATGAAAGTACGGTTGAGTATTGAATACTTAGTGAGTACAAGCTAGTAACTAATCATAGTAATAACGAAACAAAAGAATTAATGAAACACAGTTTATGATATCAATCTAAGCAAAGTAATGCAATGATCATGACATGCATGGAATAAATGCGAAAACTCCATATAAAAATCCTTGTTTATAATTCATTCTTATTCTTAAAATATCTTTTCGTATTTAAGAAAGCTTGCTTGTCGTGTTAAAACTTGTTCTTGTCTTGTAGGAATCACACATGTCTTGTCTTGTTCATGTTGGAATCACACTTGTCATGTTTGTCTTGTCATGTCTTAACATGTCTTGACTTGCCTTGCCATGCTTTACTTCTGAGCCAGATGTTAGTGCCCTTGGAGCGGCTTGTGAGGTGGATATATAAGTATCCTTCAGTGAATATATGTATATAGAAAAGGTGCACCAACATCCTTGAACGGCCATCTATTTCGCTTTATCAACTTGTTTACTTGTGAGCTAGGTATGACATATCTTGCGATATATCCTGCCCTTGACCGGCCTGATGTCCGTCTTTATCAGTCTTACATGTTTACTTGTGAGTCAGGTGTGAAATATCCAGGGGATACGCCCTACCCTTGACCGGCCCGATGTCTAGCTTTATCATTTGTTTCGTAAATCACATTTCATGTTCTTGGTCATTCTCATATACTTATAGTTAAGAAAAACCTCGATTAATGCGTGCATGCAATTGTGGACGTAGCAAGTCGTGGAAGTCATGATGATATAAACAATTCAAGGGATAACATGTAGCATTTCGATCATTCCTATAATCATGTGAGAGTTTAGGCCATTATGCAGAGAATTTGATCAAATTTACTATTTAGGAAACTACATGAATCATCCATGCATTGTCTTCACTAAATTCCTTTAATCCTTCATTCATGCATTTCTTCAAACATGTAGGGTTCAACATTCTTATAATCATTTATGTATATTTTTCTTGTTGTAACATTTCATCAAACACACGGGGTGTATTCATTATGTATCCAATGCCCTTCCCATTTTCCATCACAAAACACATCACAACCACATGGCATCTAATCACCTCCATCACCCATACATTCCATCCACCCTTCACTCTTTAGTTTATCTTGTATAAATTTAGGGAATCATTGATCATAGGTAAGAATTTAGGGATACACATGCTCAATCATATTCATTTCAAGAGAAAACCTAGGTTACTACTAAGTTAGCTAGTAAGGATGTACTAACCTTTTAGGAGTAATCCTCACTTAAAGAAAATCCCTTGGTTTGAGGTCCCAAGCCTTGAGGAAGAACACCAGTTGAAATTTGAGGAACCCTTGCTTGATTTGGGGATGATCAAACCTTGATCTTGAGCTCCTTTAATCTTCAATCCAACCCTGGAAAATCCCCAAATGAGATCCCCCTTATAAGCCAAGGGTTTAAATTTGGACTCAGAAACCGCGTACGATCGATCGCACACTAACTACGATCGATCGCGGATCAGTTCAATCAATCGCACTGGGGAACGATCTGTCGTACTCAATTCCGAAAGTTTTTCCCAGCATGCGATCGATCGCAGATCCTGATGTGATCTATTGCACTTGAAATCCATCCATCGCACATGGACCCGAAGGTCCTGAACAAATTTCATCTGCATGCGATCGATCACACCTTACCTGCGATCGATCACACTCCCCATTTTTTGGCTTCTTCCTCCTGTAGACCCCTAGGGATGTTTCCAACCTCATTTCCATCATTTTTAGGGCATAAAACCCTCTTTTACACGCTGAACAAGGGTCGTTAACATCCATTTTCTTACAAAATGCCAAATCCAAATACATGGAAAGTCATTTGGCCATGAAACACTATTCATTAGCCACAAAAAGTTCTGGTGTGCTACAAGTAGGGCGACGAGCCTAGGGTGTAATAGGAGGACTTTGCACATGCGTATGTCCAGAGGACTGGTATAAAGTCATTCTAGTCCTCTTCTCCGACTGTGTTGAGCCACTGGACTGGCCTCTCACCATTTCTCTCCTCTTGCAGAATTCCTCAGAATTCGTTTATGGCAACTGAGCCTTGCCCACAACCTCTGCGTAGGTGTCATGCCTAAACATTGAGAAATTATCTTTGATGTAGGCTGGCAATCCCCTCTCGAATTTCTTGGCCTTCATTGCCTCTGCGGCTATTAGGTATGGAGTGACCCTCGACAATTCAGAGAACTTGGCCTTGTACTCAACCACTGTCATGTTTCCTTGTTCCAAGGTAATGAACTCCAGTTCTTTCTTTTGTCTAACTCCTACTGAGAAGTATTTCTTATAGAAAACATCTAGAAACTCTTCCTAAGTCAATTCTTGACCTACTCGAGTCAAGTTCCTCGTTCTGATGGCAGATCTCCACCAGTGATCGGCATCAGCCTCCATCATGAAGGCAGCCCAAGTGACTCTCTCCACCTCAGTAAGCAACAACACTGAAAACAACTTCTCTAGTTGCTTGATCCATGTTTTAGAAACCAATGGATCAATGCCACCATAAAATACCGGGGCCCTCATCCTCTAAAATGCCTCGATCCCCATGGCATGATGTGCAGGAGTAGGTACAAGTGCTGCAGTAGGAGGAGTGGTGGGCTACCTTATTGCAAGCATAGCCAAGGTCTCAGCTTTAGATCCCTTGACTTGCATGAGGTCAGGTTGCTCATCCCCTGAAGGAGCATCACCCCCATTACTCCTTGTATGATAACCACGACCCCAGTTTCTACGTCTCATTATAAGAATCCTGAGAACAACAGTAAACCATGAGTCTAACTCAGAAACATATGTACCATCATAACCACATCGTAGGTTATTTAGTACACAATTACATAATACACATAGTTATACTCATGAATTAGCATTAACATACAAATGAGGTTTTTTTTTCTAGGGTGAGAGCCTATGTCACGCCCCAAAATACCCCCTAGGAGTTAAGGGATACTTTAGGTGTGATACTTCGTACCTGTCAAACCCTCCTGTAATTAACAAGAGAATACAGTACAAAAATGATAATCAGAGCGCAGAAGCTAAATATAAATGCGGAAGCGCAAACAAATTTTTTCTTTCTTTATAATGATCCAAACTATAGTATTCCAAGTGGACATAGTAATATACAAAACATGTCTAAGTCTAAGGTGGACAGGCCCACCTATCAAATACAAAAGACAAAATACGACTCTATCTCGCTCAATAGTCACCCCCGTGGGGCCAGTGGTCTAAGTCTCTAGCCTCAGCCTGAGGCTCGACTACCAGATCCTCATAAGGTTCCTCCTCGCCGTAGTCCTCTTCTATCCAAGGACAAGGATCACATATGTCAAGAGGAGCTTGTGTACCTGCCGACATGAAAGTACGGCTGAGCATGGAATACTCAGCGAGTACAAACTCCTAACTAACAATGGTAATAACGAACAACATCATATACAAGTAATAGAAGGAGTACAATTCATAATCATTTTCTAACGACATCATACATAAACGTTTTATCAAGTATAATTGTTATGAAACCAAAACACGTCTATGAATCATACGAAACCTCTTTGAGTTATCCTTTCAATATTTCTTATGAGCCAGAGGTTAGCACCCGCATATCCCTGGGCTACCAACCTCCTTGACAGTACAATATATTTCTTATGAGCCAGGGGCTAGCACCCGTATAATCCCTGGGCTACCAACCCCCTTGACAGTACAATATATTTCTTATGAGCCAGGGGCTAGCACCCGTATAATCCATGGGCTACCAACCCCCTTAACAGTACAATATATTTCTTATAAGCCAGGGGTTAGCACCCGTATAATCCCTGGGCTACCAACCCCCTTGACAGTACAATACCTTTCTTATGAGCCAGAGGTTAGCACTCGTATAATCCCTGGGCTACCAACCTCCTTGACAATACCATTTCTTTTCTTATGAGCCAGAGGTTAGCACCCTTAACCAGGGCTACCAACCTCCTTGACAATATCCTCCATCTACATATGTGCTCGTGCATAGCAATCGTGAAATCAAGATGACATATAGCATTTTAACAATTCCCAACTCACGTGAGAATTTAAGAAGCGAAATAAACACATGTATACAACTTGCCAAATGGGGAACATTTATGTGACTCATGCTTTCAAATCTTAGTTTATTCATGCATTCTATCAAACATGTGGTATTCAACCTTTTTACCTTTAGTTATTTCATATTATCTTATTCGAACATTTCATCAAACACTTGGGGTGTGTTCATTATGCGTAATATGCCCTTCCACTATTTTTCCATCATTCAATACATCACAACATGGCATCAAATCGCCTCCACTCCTCATCCATTCATACATTCCACCCTTTGTTTATATTATCTTGTTTATGTTTTAGGGATTTAGCATATACCAACACAAGGGAGCAATGGGGAAGATCTAACACATATTTACTTAGGAAAATCCTAGTTTATTACCAAAGTAACTAGAAAGAGTGTACTAACCTTGAAAAGGGAAAGAAAAATCCTTGAGGATGATGTAGAAACGCTGCCCTAGCTTGGAAGAGGTACTCCACACGAGCTTGAGGTTGGATTTGGAGAATCCAAGCCTTTAGAACGGTTCTAGGGTTCTAAAACCCTTGATTCTCTCAAGTGGAAAACCCTAGATGTAAATCCCCCTTCTCTTCTCTTCTTCTCTCTCAAAACCTTCTAAGTGAGGTGAATGAAGCCCTAAAGGCTCGGGCAAGCCCTTATGGGTAAGGGTTAACACCCAAAAGATGAAAACGCCCTTTTAAAAATTCTGCAAAACTCGATAGATCGAGCGATCGGTGCTTATGACCGATCGACCGGTCAAAAACATGCTCTCTGGAAAATTTCCCCATATAAAATTTCTGACCAGTCGATAGCCACCGATCGATCGGTTTTGGACCGATCGATCGCTGATGAGGACCGATCGATCGGTGCTTTGCAGGTTCCACTATTTTGACCATATCTTTTGACTCGTTCGTCCGATTTTGACGATTCAACTTGCGTTGGATTCGTCTTTCAAAAACGGACATTTCTGAAATTTCGGAATTTCTGATTTCTCCCTTATTTATTAATTATACTATGAGGAAGGCCAATTGGTAACAAAAATGCTATTCATTAAAGTTGAAAAGTCCGGGGTGCTACATTCTCCCCCCCTTACAAAAATTTCGTCCCCGAAATTTGGACGATACATACATGCGTAAAACTATAACAAAATACAAGAGAATGTCAAGGCCTTAAACAAATAAATGAGGGTACTTTTCTCGTACTTCGGCTTCTCGTTCCCAAGTAGCTTCCTCCCTTGAATGGTGTTGCCATCTTACCTAGACCAAGGGAACGGTCTTGTTGCGCAAGACTTGATCTCGCCTATCCAAGATTTGCACCGGTTGTTCAACTAGGGTGAGGTCCTCTCGGATCTATATCGGATCAAGCTCGATGACATGAGAAGGATCCGGGATATACTTCCGAAGCATGGAGATGTGTAATACGTTGTGGATCGCCGCCATGTGAGCGGGCAAGGCAACTCGGTAAGCTACCTCACCAACTCGAGTAATGATCTCGAACGGACCCACATATCTCGGGCTAAGCCTGCCTCTCTTCCCGAATCGCATAACACCCTTGGTCGGTGAAATCTTGACAAAAACAAAGTCACCGACTCGGAATTCAAGATCCCTCCTTCGGTTGTCGGCATAGCTCTTCTGTCTATCTTGTGCGGTCTTCAACCTTTCCCGGATGAGCTTGACTCTATCTGCAGTTTGTTCAATCAACTCGGGGCCCAAAATTTTTCTTTCTCCCACTTCATCCCAATACAACGGGGATCTACAACTCCTTCCGTACAAAGCCTCAAAAGGTGCCATCTATATGCTTGCCTGGTAACTATTGTTGTAGGCGAATTCCACTAAAGATAGGTGATCTTCCCAACTTCCCTTGAAGTCCAGCATACATGCATGGAGCATGTCTTCAATAATCTGATTCACTCGCTCGGTTTGCCCATCCGTCTGTGGATGGAAGGCCGTGCTAAAGTCTAGTCGGGAACCCATGGCATCCTGAAAAATTTTCAAAAACCTGGATGTGAATCTTGGATCCCGGTCTGAGACAATGCTCACTGGTACTCCATGCAATCGGACTATCTCTTTGATGTATAAGGCAGCTAACTGATTTGAGTTGAATGTAGTCCGGTACGGTAAGAAATGGGCGGACTTCGTGAGTCTGTCAACAACAACCCATATCGCATCAGTCTTTCTAACTGTCTTTGGCAACCCCACAATGAAGTCCATAGAGATATGTTCCCATTTCCACTCGGGAATAGGGAGAGACTGCAACAGGCCTGCCGGTCTCTTGTGCTCGGCCTTGACTTGTTGGCACACCAAGCATCGGGACACGTACTCCGCTATTTCTCGCTTCATGTTTCGCCACCAAAAGTGCTTCTTTAAGTCCCTATACATCTTGGTACCCCCGGGGTGAACGGTGTACTTGGACCGGTGGGCCTCATACAAGATTTCTCGTTTAAGCTTCTCATCGGCTGGGACACATACTCTTTCCTTGAAAGTGATAATTCCATCATCCCTCACCGCAAAATCCTTGCTGCCACTTTTAACTGACTAGTCTCGACAAGACAGTAGCTCGGCATCCATTTCCTGCAACTCCCTCGTCATGCTTAGGATATATGGCCTAACTGTGATATTAGCCATTACTGGCCCAAAAGTAGGGAGACTAAAACTGATGTCGAGGTTGGATGCATCTTCTAATAACCTCCATTCCCTCAGCATCATGTGCGCCAAAAGCCCAGTGGGCTTCCGGCTAAGAGCATCGGCTACAACGTTCGCCTTGCCAGGATGATATTGAATGGAACATTCGTAGTCTTTCAAAAACTCTACCCACCTCCTCTGCCTTAAATTCAATTCCTTTTGGGAGAACAGGTACTTCAAGCTTTTATGATCCGTGAATACGTCGAACTGTTCCCCATAGAGATAATGTCGCCAAATCTTCAAGGCAAACACAACTGCGGCGAGCTCTAAATCATGAGTGGGATAATTCTTCTCATGCTCTTTCAATGCCTGGAGGCGTAAGCAATGACTTTGCCGTGCTGCATAAGTACACATCCCAACCCCACATGCGAGGCATCACTGTAAACCACAAAACCACCACTCAAGGATGGCACAGTAAGGACGGGGGCCGTGGTGAGGCGTTTCTTCAACTCCTGAAAGCTCACTTCGCATTTGTCGCTCCAACTAAACTTGGCATTCTTCCTCGTCAAGTAAGTGAGAGGTGCAGCCAAACTGGAGAATCCCTCCACAAATCTCCGATAGTAGCCTACCAGCCCGAGAAAACTACGTATCTCCGTGACGCTCTTGGGTCTCTCCCATCTCATAACTGCCTCTATCTTTGCCGGGTCAACAGAAATGCCCTCAGCCGACACTACGTGGCCTAGGAACGCCACCTTCTCCAACCAAAATTCGCACTTGCTTAACTTAGCGTATAGCCTATGCTCTCTCAACATCTCCAGAGCAAGACGAAGGTCTCGTGCGTGATCTTCCCGTGTCTGGGAATACACCAAAATGTCATCTATGAACACAATCACACATCGATCCAAGTACGATCGGAACACCCGGTTCATCAAATCCATGAACGCCACTGGTGCATTCGTCAGCCCAAAAGGCATGACAAGGAACTCGTAGTGCCCATACCGAGTCCTGAAAGCCGACTTCGGAACATCTTCCGTCTTAATCTTTAACTGATGATACCCCGATCTAAGATCAATCTTGGAGAAAGCTCTATAGCGAACTCAATCTCCCGATCTGGAGGCAATCTGGGAAGTTCCTCTGGAAACATATCCAAGAACTCACTCACAACCGGGATGACCGAGGAGTTTTGTGCTTCTGGGTTTACTAAGCTCAAAGCTGCGAGGCGAGCAATGTCTCTTTCCCTCAACCCTCGAAAGTGAAATGGCTTAACTCCCATCGGCTCGAACTTCACCATCTTCTCGAAACATGCCACATGTCCGTGGTGAGCCGATAGCCAATCCATACCGAGTATAACATCGAAATCTAAGTCTTGGAAGTCCAAGATGATGAGGTCGGCTAACAACTCATTCTGTCCCACTTGGACTACACAGTCCCTGTATATACGGTCCGTGTCCACCGACTTGCCGAGCGGTGTGGAGATGGTCAATTCATGCTTCAACTGACTGGACTTGGTTGAAAATCCTTTCGCAAAGCTAGGCGATACAAAGGAATGAGTGGATCCTGTGTCGATCAACACTCGGGCTAGGCATTCATTCACTAATAACGCGCCTGTGTGATTAATTAAATTCACTTTAATAGATTTCACACAATAACACATAAGTATAGGTAGTATGTCATACATATAAGCAATCACATCATATAATAGAAGCCAATTACAACTCAAAACTTTAGCATGATAGCATACCTTGCACGACATCGTCAGATGCACGTGCATCCCGTTCCGATAAGGCAAAGACCTGCCCCTGGTCTGCCCTGCGAGGCGGTGGAGTGGATAACGTGGGTCGTGAAGGCCTAGACGCAGAAGCCTGTGAGGATCCCGGCTGGGAATCCTGTCGAACTGGGAGCCTACTCCCCTGGGGTTGTATAGGCTGCAGCTGCCTACGTGGGCAATCCCTGACCATGTGATTCACATCTCCACAGTGAAAGCACCCACCCGAAATCCTCCGACATTCACCAATCCGGTGACTCCGACCACAATAGGAGCACTCCTCAAATGCTGATGAGGATGAAGGTGGAACATATCGGGTGGCCTGTGAAAGTGTGGGACGAGGTACCGGTGTAGTGGTAGGCCAAGATACCTGTGATGTCAAGGGAGGCCTCTGTGACCGTATCGGCTTGGATGCCTGATATGGGGCTGCCCTAGCCCTCTTCTCTACCGACCCCGAACTACTCGATTGGCCTCGAGCCACATCCCTTCTCTTGAAGAATTCTTCCGAATTCTTCTCGGCAAGCTTCGCCTTGCTCACAACCTCTCCCCAGGTAGCCACCTGGAACATTGAGACCCTGTCTCTAATGGAAGGTTTCAATCCCTGCTCAAATTTTCTGACTCGCATATGATCCGATGCAATTAGGTGACGTGCAAATCTCGACAACTCCACGAAGGTAGCCTCATAATCGGCCACACTCAACTCTCCTTGTTCAAGAGCCATGAATTCAATCTCCTTCTGTTCTTTGACAGCCGCCGGAAAATACTGTTTATAGAAGACATCCAAAAATTCCAACCATGTCCACAGCTCCCCCGCCCTGGTGGACTCCCTCTGTCTCTGTGCGGCTCTCCACCAATGCTCGGCCGCACCTTCCATCACGAAGGTGGCCCAGTCCACTCTCTGTTCATCCGTGCAGTGGAGCGCTCTAAAAATCTTTTCCAATTGCATCACCCATGCCTCGGCGACCATGGGATCACAGGTAGGAGGACGCAATCTCCTAAATGCCTCCAATCCTGAAGCATGGTGTGCCGGAGGTGGCGGAGGCGTAGAAGGAGTAACAGCAACCGGCCTTGCTGCTAACATAGCCAAAGTCTCGGCTATAGTTGCAAAAGCTTGGGCAAAATCGGGTTGCTCGTCACCGGAAGGGGCATCACTTCCACTTCCCCTCGTATTGTATCCGCGACCCCGAGCACCGCGTCTCATGATGTGATCCTGAGAACGACAGTACCACATGAGTCTAACTTGGATACGCATTTAATACAATTTCGCAATTCACTTAATACATATTCATCAGACATATTTAATAAGCACAACACAATTTATGCACACATGGTATACAACATCATATCATAACATACATGTCGTGTTCCTAACGTAAGATTCTAAGTTTGGTTGAAGTTCAACCTATTTTGACTAAGACTAACTTGTTAGTCTATACTTGGAATACAACTCTTTCCTACACCTAATGCCTTGTTCAATTATGGTATCTAGTACTAACCGACCCTAGGGACTCTAATGCCTAGAGCTCTGATACCACCTCTGTCACGCCCCAAAATACCCCCTAGGAGTTAAGGGATACTTTAGGTGTGATACTTCATACCTGCCAAACCCTCCTGTAAATAACAAGAGAATACAGTACAAAAATGATAATCAGAGCGCAGAAGCTAAATATAAATGCGGAAGCGCAAACAAATTTTTCCTTTCTTTATAATGATCCAAACTATAGTATTCCAAGTGGACATAGTTATATACAAAACATATCTAAGTCTAAGGTGGACAGGCCCACCTATCAAATACAAAAGACAAAATACGACTCTATCTCGCTCAATAGTCACCCCCATGGGGCCAGTGGTCTAAGTCTCTAGCCTCAGCCTGAGGCTCGACTACCAGATCCCCATAAGGTTCCTCCTCGCCGTAGTCCTCTTCTATCCAAGGACCCGGATCACATATGTCAAGAGGAGCTCGTGTACCTGCCGACATGAAAGTACGGCTAAGCATGGAATACTAAGCGAGTACAAACTCCTAACCAACAATGGTAATAACGAACAACGGTAATAACGAACAACATCATATACAAGTAATAGAAGGAGTACAATTCATAATCAATTTCTAACGACATCATACATAAACGTTTTATCAAGTATAATTGTTATGAAACCAAAACACGTCTATGAATCATACAAAACCTCTTTGAGTTATCCTTTCAATATTTCTTATGAGCCAGAGGTTAGCACCCGCATATCCCTGGGCTACCAACCTCCTTGACAGTACAATATATTTCTTATGAGCCAGGGGCTAGCACCCGTATAATCCCTGGGCTACCAACCCCCTTGACAGTACAATATATTTCTTATGAGCCAGGGGCTAGCACCCATATAATCCCTGGGCTACCAACCCCCTTGACAGTACAATATATTTCTTATGAGCAAGGGGTTAGCACCCATATAATCCCTGGGCTACCAACCCCCTTGACAGTACAATACCTTTCTTATGAGCCAGAGGTTAGCACCCGTATAATCCCTGGGCTACCAACCTCCTTGACAATACCATTTCTTTTCTTATGAGCCAGAGGTTAGCACCCTTAACCGGGGCTACCAGCCTCCTTGACAATATCCTCCATCTCCATATGTACTCGTGCATAGCAATCGTGAAATCATGATGACATATAGCATTTTAACAATTCCCAACTCACGTGAGAATTTAAGAAGCGAAATAAACACATGTATACAACTTGCCAAATGGGGAACATTTATGTGACTCATGCTTTCAAATCTTAGTTTATTCATGCATTCTATCAAACATGTGGTATTCAACCTTTTTACCTTTAGTTATTTCATATTTTCTTATTCGAACATTTCATCAAACACTTGGGGTGTGTTCATTATGCGTAATATGCCCTTCCACCATTTTTCCATCATTCAATACATCACAACATGGCATCCAATCGCCTCTACTCCTCATTCATTCATACAATCCACCATTTGTTTGTATTATCTTGTTTATGTTTTAGGGATTTAGCATATACCAACACAAGGGAGCAATGGGGAAGATCTAAAACATATTTACTTAGGAAAATCCTAGGTTATTACCAAAGTAACTAGGAAGAGTGTACTAACCTTGAAAAGGGAAAGAAAAATCCTTGAGGATGATGTAGAAACGCTGCCCTAGCTTGGAAGAGGTACTCCACACGAGCTTGAGGTTGGATTTGGAGAATCCAAGCCTTTAGAACGGTTCTAGGGTTCTAAAACCCTTGATTCTCTCAAGTGGAAAACCCTAGATGTAAATCCCCCTTCTCTTCTCTTCTTCTCTCTCAAAACCTTCTAAGTGAGGTGAATGAAGCCCTAAAGGCTCGGGCAAGCCCTTATGGGTAAGGGTTAACACCCAAAAGACGAAAATGCCCTTACTAAAAATTCTGCAAAACTCGATAGACCGAGCGTTCGGTGCTTATGACCGATCGATCGGTTGCCTACCGAGCGATCGGTGTTATTGACCGATCGACCGGTCAAAAACATGCTCTCTGGATAATTTCCCCATATAAAATTTCTGACCAGTCGATGGCCACCGATCGATCGGTTTTGGACCGATCGATCGCTGATGAGGACCGATCGATCGGTGCTCTGTAGGTTCCACTATTTTGACCATATCTTTTGACTCGTTCGTCCGATTTTGACGATTCAACTTGCGTTGGATTCGTCTTTCAAAAACGGACATTTCTAACATTTCAGAATTTCCGATTTCTCCCTTATTTATTAATTATACTATGAGGAAGGCCAATTGGTAACGAAAATGCTATTCATTAAAGTTGGAAAAGTCCGGGGTGCTACAGCCTAAGTTCGGTTAAGATTTCAACTGGTTTTAATTTAGACTAACTTGTTAGTATACACTTGGAATACGACTCGCTAAGATGAACCTAATGCCTTGGTTTAATCGTGGTATCGAACTCTAAACAGCCCTAGAGAACCTAATACCTTGGCTCTGATACCACTTCTGTCACGCCCCAAAATACCACCTAGGAGTTATGATACTTTGGCAGCATGACTTATCCTTCAAACCATCCTGTAAAGAGTATACAAGGCATGAAAAATAGTGAACCTAAAAATTTCTTCCATATAAAAGTTGTTCTAAGTGTTAACATGGACAAAAGACTAAATAAAAACTGCAATATGTACACAAGATCCAACACTTGAGTTACCGACCAAACTGGAACCAACCGAAATAACAGTTCGGATAAGTATTGAGTACTCGGCGTATACATACTACTAACTAACTATGTTACAATACATTAATATGCCATACATGATACAATTCATCATAACCTATACATAATCAAAGTGCGGAAGTTAAGACAAGATTACAATGCATAATATCTACAATCATACTTTAAGTTCATGCTTTATCAAAACGTCTTTCAAATATCTTATGAGTCTTGTGAGTTCCTTATGCATCTTATGAATCTTGTGGGTTCCTTATACGTCTTATGAGATTCTTCATTTCATTTATCTTATTTGGCTAGTGCCAGAAATATGAAATGGACGGTCATGCCTAGCATTCTTCATTTTCATTAACTAGTACCCGAACCATGAAATGGACGGACATACTAGCACCTTGCCTTTTATTACCTAGTACCCGAAATATGAAATGGACGGACATACTAGCATCTTTTACTTTCCTTAACTAATACCCGAACTATGAAATGGATGGACATAATAGCATCTTGTCTTTTATTAACTAGTACCCAAACTATGAAATGGACGGATGTACTAGCATCTTTTAGTTTCCTTAACTAGTACCCGAACTATGAAATGGACGGACATACTAGCATCTTGACTTTTATTAACTAGTACCCAAACTATGAAATGGACGGAAATAATACCATCTTGACTTTTATTGACTTGTACCTGAACTATAAAATGGACGGACATACTAGCATCTTGACTTTTCTTACCATTTTATTTATCCTTTCTTATAAACCTTTCTTATGATACTTTCTCTTATTATTCTTATGATACATCTTGATAACATCCTCATACATGTGTATAGTGCTTGTCAGTATCATGGGGTATGTGTGAACATCATAATGATCATAAAAAGCATTTTAAACATTGAATACAATGCATAGATTATTGTGAGCATCATAGAGTAAGAACATCGAAACATATTATGGAGCATCATTCATGGAGGTATCATAGTATACATGTGTTTCTTAGCCTATTTCATCCAAAAATCATTCATTTCATTTCACTTTTCTTAACATCATAACATAGCTCACTAATAGAGAGTATCTACTCTTTTTCATAAAAACCATGATACAAAAACCTACTTTTTACAAAAAGAAACACAACAATAAAAACACATACCAATGGTTTATAGCATGGAAGGTTCGTAAAATGTATCTACCTTGAGAACTCTTGTGGAAGTGAAATCCAAGCTTCAAGTAGTGAAATCCATGCTTGAGGAAGAAGATTTAAGCTTTGAGGAAGATTTGAGTTCCACCTTGATCTCCAATGAAAAACCCCTTTTGAACCCTAGCTCTTCTCTCTTTTCCTCCCAAACTCTCTCTTAGGTTTAGTCTCACCCCAAAAGCCCCGAAATCCCCTCTATTTATATCCCAAGGGGTTAAAACCCCAATTTTCGTAACTCTGCGCACGACTGTGATCGATCGCTTCATACCTGGAGGTGATCTGTCGGACATTAACCTAAGGCTTTCCCCAGATTTCGACTGTATGCAATCGATTGTAGGCTTTCTACGATCGATCACAAATTCACTCGAATGGTTTTCCAGACTTTTCCCTGACTGTGATCGATCGTAGGCTTTCTGCAATCGATCGCAACCCCCTTTTTCTCGTATTTATCACCCTTAGGGCACCAACTCACCTACATACCAGTTTGCTACAACCCTTTTCATCATTAATCGAAATTCGAAATACAGGTAAGGCTATTTGGCCCAGAAAAGCACTATTCACCGACATTATTCACCGACTATGCAAAGGACTTCTGGGGTTCTACATCCTCCCCCCTTACAAGAATTTCATCATTGAAATTAGGGCGATACAAAATCAAGCGGGGACACTTTTCCCACACTTTACCCTGCTTAATTGATCACACCAGTATAAGCAACACCAGAAATGACAAAAGAATGTGTCAATCTACCTCCGTTCAACACAGGGGCTAGGCATCTACTTAGCGGCAAAGCACCCCCCAGTTTTATACCCAACTAAACACAAATCCAATGCAAGACAAAATTTCTAGCCTATAAATAACATGTTTTCATACATCTTGCATATTTGACACACGTAACATATCATGTAAATATTTAAAGTAACGAACCTTGAACCACATTAGTAGATGCCTGAGCATCCTGTCTTGATATAGCGAAGGCTCTGCCTTGATTGGCCTAACGAAGTGACTGTGTGGGCTATTGGGACCTCGAAGCCTAAAAAGACTCTCATTGTATGGCCAACTAAATTGGTCGCCTGATCCCCCGAGACTGAGTTGGTGGCGGATGGCGAGGAAAATCTCTAATCCGGTGCCCGTAGTCATTGCAATGGAAACAAGCACCTGTGCATTCTCAGCACTCCCCAACTCCATGCTTCCTCCTATAATGTGCACAGGCTTCAAATGTAAGTGTAGAAGATTGCACCTACCAAGTGACTTGCGTAGTAGTAGGATGAGGAGCCTGGGGTGTAATAGGAGGACTCTGTACCTGCGTATGTCTAGAGGACTGGTATAGAGTCGTTGTAGTCCGCTTCTCTAGCTGTGTTGAGCCACTGGACTAGCCTCTCACCATTTCTCTCCTCTTGCAGAATTCCTCAGAATTCGTTTCTGCTAATTGAGCTTTCTCCACAGCCTCTATGTAGGTCTCATGCCTGAATATTGAGACTTTATCTTTGATGTAGGCCTGTAATCCTCTATCGAATTTCCTGGCCTTCATTGCCTCTGTGGCTATCAGGAATGGAGCGAACCACAAAAATTTAGAGAACTTGGCCTCGTATGTAGCCACTGTCATGTTCCCTTGTTCCAAGGTAATGAACTTCAGTTCTTTCTTTTCTCTAACTCTTACTGGGAAGTATTTCTTGTAGAAAACATCTAAAAACTCTTCCTAAGTCCATTCTTGATCTGCTCGAGTCAAGTCCCTCATTCTGATAGCAGATCTCCACTAGTGATCGGCCTCACCCTACATCATAAAGGCAGCTAAAGTGACTCTCTCCGCCTTAATAAGGAACAATATTGAAAACAACTTCTCTAGTTGCCTGATCTATGCTTCAGCAACCAATGTATCAATGCCACCATAAAATACCTGGGGCCTCATCCTTCAAAATGCTTTGATCCCCGTGGCATGATGTGCAGGAGTAGTTACAAGTGCCTCAGTAGGTGGAGTGGCAGGCTTCCTTGTTGCAAGCATAGCCAAGGTCTCGGTTATAGATCCCAACTTGAGTCTAGTCGGGCTGCTCATCCCCCAAAGCAGCATCACCTCTATTGCTCTTCGTGTGATATCCACGACCCCGATTACCGTGTCTCATGATGTGAATCCTTAGAATAACAGTAAACCATGAGTCTAACTCAGAAACATATGTACCATCATAACCTCATCATAGCTTATTTAGCACACAATAATATAATACACATAGTTATACTCATGAATTAGAATTAACATATAATTGAGGTATTTTTTTCTAGCTTGAGATCCTAAGTTCTGTTGAGATTTCAACCTGTTTTGATTTAGACTAACTTGTTAGTTTACTCTTGGAATATGACACCCTAAGATGAACCTAATGCCTTGGTTTAATCATGGTATCCAACTCTAAACGACCCTAGAGAACCTAATATCTAGGCTTTGATACCACTGCTATCACGCCCCAAAATACCACCTAGGGGTTATGATCCTTTGGAAACGTGACTTATCCTTCAAACCATCCTGCAAAGAGAATATAAGGCATAACAAATAGTGAACCTAAAAATTTCTTCCATATAAAAGTTCTTCTAAGTGTTAACATTGAGAAAAGACTAAATAAAAACTACAATATGTATTCAAGATCCAACACTGAGTTACGAACTGAAGCCTTCATGAAAATCCCCAAAACAAAATCCCAAAATACATGTCTCTCTCACTCAACTGAATCATAAGGCCACATGTCAAGGCCCTTAATATCTAGATGATAATCCCAAACAAGCTCCTACTCTCTATGAACCTCCTCAACCCATGGCTCCAGAGCAAGATCGACCAACCTGGAACCTACCAAAATAACAGTTCGACTAAGTATTGAATAACCAGTGTATACATACTACTAACTGACCATGTTACAATACATTAATATGTCATACATCATACAGTTCATTATAACATATACATAATCAGAGTGTGGAAGTTAAGACAAGATAACAATGCATAATATCTACAATCATACTTTAAGTTCATGCTTTATCAAAACGTATTTCAAATATCATATTAGTCTTGTGAGTTCCTTATGCATCTGATGAATCTTGTGAGTTCTTTAAACGTCTTATGAGATTCTTCATTTCACTTATCTTATTTGGATAGCACCTGAACTATGAAATGGATGGTCATGCGTAGCATTCTTCATTTTCATTAACTAGTACCCGAACTATGAATTGGACGGACATTTTAGCACCTTGCCTTTTATTAACTAGTACCCGAACTATGAAATGGACGGACATACTAGCATCTTTTACTTTCCTTAACTAGTACCTGAACTGTGAAATGGACGGACATATTACCGGACTAGACCATTAGCCACCCTTGGTGCACACACACACACCCCTTAGCCTTGGCACGGGCTAATGTGCCAGAACTACGCTTGGTTTGATCTCACCCCATGTGAGTACATAGGTAACCCAATCCAGGTTCCCCTAGTTAGCTTTTCCCTTCTTGGATTAGTATACACTAAAACTAAGGCATTTGAATAAACTAAGGCATTTAAATAAGAAATTATCCCACTCATGACTTAGAGCTTGCCGCGGTTGTGTTTTCATTGAAGATTTGGCGACATTATCTCTATGGGGAACAGTTCGAGGGATTCATTGACCATAAAAGCCTTATGTATTTTTTTTCCTAGAAAGAGCTAAATCTGAGGCAAAGAAGATGGGTAGAGTTTTTGAAAGACTACGAGTGCTCAATCCAATACCATCCAGGCAAGGCGAATGTTGTAGCCGATGCTCTTAGCCGGAAGCCTACTGGATTTTTAGCTCACATGATGCTAAAGGAGTGAAGGTTATTAGAGGATGCATCCAACCTCGATATCAGTTTTAGTCTCCCTACCTTTGGGCCAGTAATGGCTAACATCACAGTTAGGCCATATATCCTGGGCATGATCCAAGAATTGCAGGAAGTGGATGCTGAACTACTTTCTTACCGAGACAAGTCAGTTAAGAGTGGCAGCAAGGATTTTACGGTGAGGGATGATGGGATCATTACCTTCAAGGGGAGAGTATGTGTCCCGGCTGATGAGAAGCTTAAACGAGAAATCTTATATGAGGCTCACCAGTCCAAGTACACTGTTCCCCCCGGGGGTACCAAAATGTATAGGGACTTGAAGAAGCACTTTTGGTGGCAGAACATGAAGCGAGAAATAGCAGAGTACGTGTCCCGATGCTTGGTGTGCCAACAAGTCAAGGCCGAGCATAGGAGGCCGGCTGGACTTTTACAGTCTCTCCCTATTACCGAGTTGAAATGGGAGCACATTTCTATGGACTTTATTGTGGGGTTGCCAAGGACGGCTAGAAACTGTGATGCTATATGGGTGGTGGTCGACAGAACAACGAAGTCTGCCTATTTCTTGCCATACCGGACTACCTTCAATTCCAATCAGTTGGCTGCATTGTATATCAAAGACATAGTCCGGTTGCATGGGGTGCCTGTGAGCATTGTGTCGGATAGAGACCCTAGATTTACTTCTAGGTTTTGGAAGAGCTTTCAGGAGGCCATGGGTTCCTGACTGGACTTTAGCACGACTTTCCACCCACAGACCGACGGGCAAAAACCGAGAGAGTGAATCAGGTGATAGAAGACATGCTCCGAGCTTGTATGCTAAATTTTAAAGGGAGTTGGGAAGATCACCTACCTTTGGTGGAATTCACCTACAATAACAGTTATCAGGCAAGCCTACAGATGGAGCCTTTTGAGGCTTTGTACGGAAGAAGTTGTAGATCCCCGTTGTATTGGGATGAAGTTGGGGAAAGAAAAGTGTTGGGCCTTGAATTAATCGAACAAACCGCGGATAGGGTCAAGCTTATCCGAGAGAGGTTGAAAACAGCACAGGATAGACAGAAGAGCTACGCCGACAACCGAAGGAGAGACCTTGAGTTTCGAGTTGGTGATTTTGTATTTGTTCGGGTTTCACGAACCAAGGGTGTTATGAGATTCGGGAAGAGAGGCAAACTCAGTCCGAGATATGTGGGTCTGTTCGAGATCATAATGAGTTCCATGTCTATATGCTCCGGAAGTATATCCCGGATCCTTCTCATGTCATTGAACTTGATCCGGTAGAGATTCAAGAGGACCTCACCTTAGTTGAACAACCGGTGCAGATCTTGGATAGGAGGGATCAAGTCTTGTGCAACAAAATCATTCCGTTAGTCCTTGTAAGATGGCAACACCATTCGAGGAAGGAAGCTACATGGGGACGAGAGGCTAAAGTTCGAGAAAAGTATCCTCAGTTATTTGGTTAGGACCTTGACATTCCCTTGTATTTTGTTATGATTTTGTGCATGTATGTATCGTCCAAATTTCTAGGATAAAATTTTTGTAAGGGGGGAGAATGTAGCACCCCGGACTTTTCCAAACTTAATGAATAGCACTTTCGTAGCCATTTGGCCTTCCACGTAGTCTAATTAATAAATAAAGACGAATCTAACGCAAGTTGAATCGTCAAAATCCGTCAAACGAGTTAAAAGATATGGCTAAAATGGTTGGGACCTGCAGAGCACCAATCGCTAGGGATTGATCGGTTCACAACCAATCGCTCGGTCATTTTTAGCGATGGATCGGTCCAAAACCGATCAATCGGTAGCTATCGACTGGTCAACTTTTTTGTATGGGAAAAAATTCCAGAGAGCATGTTTTTGACCGATCGCTCAGCCAAGAACACCGGTTGCTCGGTAGGCGACCAATCGATCGGTCATAACCACCGATCGCTCGGTCTATTGCGTTTTGCAAAAATTTCATTAAGGGTTTTTTCATCTTTTGGGCATTAAACCCTTGCCTATAAGGGCTTGCTTGGGCATTTGGTCCCCACACAACATCCTTAGAGAGATTTAGATAGAAAGGGAGAGGGAAGAAGAGGGTTTTCCTAGGGCATCATTTGTGAGAGAAGAATCAAGGGTTTTGAAGACCCACAATCATCCCTTTTGCTTGGATTTCTCCAAGCCAAGCCTCAAGCTCGTGGGGGAGTCTTTATCAAGCTAGGGTAGCCTTCTCCAAGGTCTTCCTCAAAGGGTTTCCTCCCTAACAAGCATCCTTCAAGCAAGGGTTTTCTTTTCTTCCAAGTTGGAGCTTCAATCAAGGGTTTCCACCCAAGATCAAGCTTTGGTTCAAGGTTAGTACACCCTACTAACTCCCTTAGCCATAACCTAGGTTTTCCCATTTTAAATGATGATTCTTGATTTCATGATTTTCCTCCTTTTGAAGTATGTTATTTCCTGTAAAATGTAAACAAGAAAATAATGGATGTTGTAATGTGTGGATGGATGGTGGTTGAGGGGATGGGATGCCGTAAGGATGTTGTGTGATGTATGAAATGGAAAATGGTGGAAGGGCATTTTACAAATAATGAACTTACCTTGATGCTTGGATGGAAAATATGCATTAAAAAGAGTAAGATGAACTACTAAGGAAATGTTGCATATTATGTGTTTGACAAAATGCCTAAACTAGGAGTAAATGAATTAAATGAAGAAAATGGAAGTAGGCTTTGTGCAATTGTTCGTATTAATGATGAATTGACCAAATGCCATGTATATTTCCCAAGTTCTAACATGCTCATACTATCAATTAAATTGCGATGCACAATCCTTCATGTCATCATAGTTGCCACTATTGACAAGCACACATGCATGCATGAATCGGGTTTTTAAAGAGTAATTGCACATGATAAATCAAACAAGAAAACAAGCATGCGTCAAGGAGGTTGGTAGCCCAAGGATGTGTGGGTACTAGCCTCTGCCTCACAAGAAAGCTAAACAAGTAAATAAAACAAGATACATGTCAAGGAGCTTGGTAGCCCAGGGATGTGCGGGTGCTAGCCTCTGGTTCACAAGAAAATGATACATGTCAAGGAGGCTGGTAGCCCAGGGATGTGCAGGTACTAGCCTCTATCCCAGCTTGAGCTTGGTTAGGAGGAGCAGGTATAAGTGCCGCATTAGGTGGAGTAGCCGGTTGCCTTGTCACTAGCATAGCCAAAGTCTCGGCTATTGAAGCAAAAGCTTGGGCAAAATGGGGTTGATCATCACCCGATGGTGCATCACTTCCATTGCCCCTTGTGTTGTATCTGCGACCCCGGGTATTGCATCTCATAATTTCTCCTGAGAACCACAATACAACATGAGTCTAACTTGGATACGCATTTAGTAATAGTTTCACAATTCACTCAATACATATTCACCAAGCATAGAATAAAGCACACATGGTTTACATAACAATGTCATAACATACAATCCGTGTTCTTAGCATAGGATTCTAAGTTGGGTTGAAGTTCAACCTATTTTGACTAAGACTAACTTGTTAGTCTTTATTTGGAATACGACTCTTTCATAACACCTAATGTCTTGTTCAATTATGGTATCGAGTACTAAGGTACACATACCATAATATAACATGAATCAGAGTGTGGAAGCTATATCATGAATGCGGAAGCGCAAACAAAATTTTTGCGCTTCTATATAAGGTGGTCTGTATCCCAAGTGAATATATACAAAATGTAATCAGAGTAAAGGTGGACATGCCCACCTATCAAAATACAAAAAAGAACTCGATAACACTCTCCTCTCAACAGTAGTCGAGGTAAGGCTACACGTCGAGGTCTATATCCACTTGCGACTGTAACGGAATAGATGGCTCCCTCTGCTCTATGTACTCCTCCTTAACCCAAGGCTCAGGGTCAAGGACATCTACGGAACCTGCCGACATAAAAGTACGGTTGAGCATGGAATACTCAGCGAGTACAAGCTACTAGCTAACCATAGCAATAGCGATAACATAACAACCGTCAACATAATACAATATATTGATTTAAAGTAATTACTAGAAGCATAAGATAAATAGCATGGAACATGAAGCAATATAATTATCTTGAAATACGTGCATGAATGTGAAAACCTTGGTAAAACTCATGTTCAGGAACTTCTTTCATGTCTCGGTCTTGCTTGTGAAAATCATGCATTCGTGCCTTGTTCTTGTTTCATTCTTGCCTTGTATACTTGTAAGCCAGAGGCTAGCACCTACACATCCCTAGGCTACCAACCTTCTTGACATTTCATTCTCTTGTGAGCTAGAGGCTAGCGCCCTTCACTTGGACTACCAACCTCCTTGTCATGTACTTGTTTCCTTTCACTTGTGAGCCAGAGGTTAGCACCCTTCACTTGGGCTACCAACCTCCTTGATATGTAATTATTTCATTTCCTTGTAAGCCAGAGGCTAGCACCCTTCACTTGGGCTACCAACCTCCTTGACATATTCTTGTTTCTTTTTCTTGTGAGCCAGAGGCTAGCACCCTTCACTTGGGATACCAACCTCCTTGACATATGCTTGTTTCTTGTTTGATTTATCATGTAAAGCTACTCGTGGAAAACCCGGTTCATGCATGCATGCGTGCTTGTGTGCTTGTCAATAGTGGCAACCAAGATGACATGTTTAAATGGGAGGGTCACATGAATATAGCATTTTGATTTCTAGCATAATTGTATGACAATGTAGGTAACATATAGTACATTTGAGCAATTGATCATTCATAAGAAGATTTACACAATTCCTATTTCCATTTTCTTGATTTAATTCATTTACTCCTAGTTTAGGCATTTTTTTCAAACACATAGCATGCAACATTTCCTTAGTAGTTCATCTTACTCTTTTTAGTGCATATTTTCCTTCAAATCATCAAGGTAAGTTCCTTATTTGTAGAGTGTCCTTCCCCATTTTCCATTTCATACATCACACAACATCCATACGGCATCCAATCGCCTCAACCCCTCATCCATCCACACATCACCACATTCCTTATTCTCTTGTTTACATTTTATAGAAATAGTCATTTCAAAAGGAAGGGAAAACATGGAATCAAGAATCATCAATGTAATGGAAAACCTAGGTTATTGCTAATGGGAGTTAGTAGGGTGAACTAACCTTCAAACTTGTAGGAGAACTTGAGGGATCTTGAGAAAAGGTGAGATCCAAGCTTTGATGGAGAAATCCTTGCTTGAAATGGGTCTTGAGCAAAACCCTAGTTTCTTCCTCTCTTCATTCTCCAATTTCTCCCAATATAAGCCTTGAGGGTTTATGAAACCCTCACCATGGATTTGGGGCTTATATAGAAAGTGGGGTGGTCAAATGACCATCCTACCCTTAAAATTTCTGCCAAAATAGACTGAAAAGGCAAAATACTTGAGGAGCGGTCGACCGGTAGGCTAGCGGTCGACCGGTTGGCTGGAGCGGTCGATCGGTCCAAAACTCCCTCTCTAGAAATTTCCCCCATACAAAATTAGTGCAATAGCGGTCGACCGGTGGGTAGAGCGGTCGACCGGTGGATGGAGCGATCGACCAGTTGGTTTGTGTTTTGCCTATTTTGCTGATTTTTCTCATTTTCTCCACTTAGGTCTTTTGGCCATATCTTTTGACTCGTTCGTCGGTTTTTGATGATTCAACTTGTGTTCGATTCGTCTTTCGAAAACGAACATTTTTGATATTTTCAAATTTTCAATTTCTTCCTTATTTATTAATTATAATACGTGAAAATCCAATTGGCTACGAAAGTGCTATTCATTAAGTATGGAAAAGTCCGGGGCACTACAGCAGGTTCCATGGATGTCCTTGACCCTGAGCCTTTGGTCGAGGAAGAGTACGTAGAGGAGAGGGAGCCATCTATTCCGTTACAGTCGCAAGCGGATAGAGACCTCTACGTGTGGCCATACCTCGACTACTATTGAGAGGTGAGTGTTAGCGAGTTCCTTTTTGTATTTTGATAGGTGGGCATGTCCACCTTTACTCTGATTATGTTTTATATATGATAACTTGGAATACTATTTTGGAGTTATAGAAGAAAAGAAAAAGTTCCGCACTCATGTTATAGCTTCCGCGCTCTGATTTTTATTGCTATTGCATCATGTTTATCTTGTTCATTGCAGGATGGTTTGGCAGGTACACATCGTCACCTCTAAAGTGTCCCTTAACTCTTAGGGGGTATTTTGGGGTGTGACACCATTAATAAGATTACCAGTAATCAAGATCATTCCATCTTTCTTAATTTCAACTATTGAATTAAAAATGATAGAGAATCCACAAAGTAAGAGTCTAGATACTGAAATCAAATTTTTGTGTGCAGAAGGCACATAAAAACAGTCTTCTAAAATTAATGTCTTTCTTGTTGGTAAATAAAGAGTAAGCATGCCAATTGACTTGACTACAACATCTGCACCCAAGCTAACTTTAAGCTTCTGCACTTGTTTGGTTGGCCTTTTTGGTTTCCTTGAATCCCTCCCCCTGCAAACAATTGCAAACATGTACAGTGGATCTAGAATCCATGCACCATGAGTTAAGAGGACCATCCAAAAATTTTGACTCAACAGTAATTAATACTTCAAAGCATCTCATAGCTTGAGTATTAGCACCACCCTTCTTAAGAGTTGTGAGGTAAGTCCTACAGTTCCTCTTCCAGTGGCCTATTTTATCGCAGTAGATACACTTTCCCTTGCCTTTGTTTTCCTTACCAGTATCACTTGAAGAACCTTTGAAAGCTTTTGTCTTACCTCTATTGTCTTTAAACTTACCTTTTCCCTTATTCTTCTTTCTAAACTTTTTGATCAAATCTTCTGCAGCCACAAGTGAGTTCATAAGCTCACTTAGTAACATTTCACTCTTGTTCATGTTATAATTTAATGTGAACGCATTGAAGGATGAAGGGAGTGGCTACAGAACTGTGTCAACCTGAGTGATGGCATCCATCTCTCCACCAAGAATTTACAGCTCATTCAATAAGCCCATCATCTTTATGATGTGCTCTCGGACTGGAGTTCCCTCAATCATCTTGCTGTTAATAAGGGTTTTCAACTTTACTTGTGGAGCTGACCTATTTTGCTCACCAAACAGCTTATGTAGGTTTTGCAAAATGTCAGAAGCCTTATCCATGTGTTCATGCTGGCTTTGCAAAATGTTAGACATCGAAGCCAGTATGTAACACTTGGTCATCTGATTGGACCTCTCCTATTGCTCCAACTCAACCTTTTAGGCTGATGATGCATTGATAGGAATTTCGGGTTTAGGTGTCTTAAGACATAGGTCTTGGTTATCCGCAACAAATACAATTCTAATCTTTCTTTTTCAGTCAATATAGGTAGTTCCAACTAACTTTTCATCATGAAGAATTTCAGTTAATGGGTGAAGGCCTGTCATGATCTAACCAAATGACAAATAAGATAGTATTAGGGATCTATTGAATTCATTAATTACTATTAGATTATGGGTCTGTTTCTAATAGTGTTGCCAATTTAGGAAGTATCAATTAGCATCGAATACTTAGACACTGGCTTAATGTAATCCTGCCTTTAGGCACAATATCACATCGCCTTGAATAGGCAGATAGAATCTATTTTCTCCATTTTCATAGATCTCATCTTGTGAATCTTAGAACATTCGATCTACTATATGATCTATAAGGGATGTTATACTCATGCTTTTGTGTTATTGTATGACACCTCTTATTCATTTGCCCACCTACTATGAACCTAATAAGCACCTAGCGAAAGCTCACACTTTGGCATTGTTTCTCTCACTATTTGCTTATAAAGTTTTCACCATATTTTCACATAGGTGAGAGGGATTTGGCCCGGCTTTGGCCTGTTAGCTTACTCACACTCCCCACTATAAGATCACATAGTGTATGGTAGAAGATCATAATACTTAAGGACTTGTCCCTAGTCTTATATACACATGATATATTAGGACAATTATTTCAATAGAATAATTAAACAAAATTAACAGATATCATCTCGTAATAAAATAAACAAATATCATATCATGATAATTAAACAATAATAAATATCATATGAGATTAATCGCTATGAGTCAATGAAAATTAAAATGCATGGATACAAGAGAATGAGATAAGAATAAAGGCAGCTCGCAAACTCCTTCGTGATCCCTTCCTTTATTATCTTATTGAGATCATCATCAGAGCATCTTCCTTCGCAGCATCTCGACCAATGCATGATATGAAAATTAAATGGCATTAGGGAAACCAGTCTTCCATTCACCCGTTTCAGGGAAACCGAATGAATCTGCCCTTTACAGATTTTCCAAAATCCTATTACATATTATCCTCTAATATGAATGCATGATAAAAAATTTATCATAGATTAAAATTGACCCATAATTGTAATCTCATACAATTAGATGCAACATGTCGATGAAGTACTTTTTCCTAATTTTAAGAGATTAAAAAATTGATAGCAATTATCAATTTGCTCGATAAAATCTATATATCATATAGATCAAACCCGGAAAATAAAACAATTATATTTTCCTACAAACAATTTACATAAAATTATTTCTAAAATATAAGATAGGATTTTCTTAAATCACTACAATATTTTATTCCTTTCTTGAATGCAAGATCCTTTCATATAGATTGGTTCTACTATTATTCAAGATTAAAATAAAAATTAAGAGAAAAATCCTAAATATGATCTCATCATAAAATAGGGTTTTAAAATTTTTCGAATAAATTCTATTTATAAGAAAAATCATTCATCAATTATTTTAAACAATTAATAAATATATATTAAATGATCAAATCATTTAAAAGGAATTTCAAAACAAACTATTTATTCTGAAATTTAATTATATCACATATAATAATACTAGTTTTTAAAATTATTTAATTATTATCATTATCAAATCTCATTTGATAATTTAATAAAAAATAGTTATTTATTTATTCATCTCATGAACAAATAAAAATAAAAACTAGAGCATTATTAAATAAATTGAATTAAATTTATCTCATGAATTAATTTATCTATTTAATTATCCTTTTAAAATAAACAAAAAATACTCCCTAACCATGAGCTCTGATACCACTTGAAGGGAATCCAGATAAAAAATTTATGTAGGAAACTGGATCCCAAGGATCTTTACACCATAGAAAGTATCTAATACTATCTACATGTTTAGAAAATTACCTCCGTGAATGATGATCACCGGTGAAGCAAAAACCAACTCGAACCATCAGAACTCTTTGTAGATATTTGTTGAAGAAATACTCAAAACTTGATCCTTGTTCTTTGTTGTCCCCGCGAAGCATTTGAATCTCTACTTGGTATTGAAGAAGAAAGAGATGAGGAAGAGATGTTGGAGTACACTTTCTATCTCACAAAACCCAAGGGTTCAAAACCCTAGCTTCGAAAACCTTAAAGAATCCCTAGAGGGCCTCTCGAAAATTGGGAGGGGAGTTTTCTCCCCTTTAGCTCACGTTTTTTGGAGAGAATAATACTGAGAGAGTTCTCTCTCATGGTTTGGGGTGTTGGTATTTATAGATTAGGAAATAATCCTAATTCTAATCCAATTAGAAAACCTCCCTTTTTAGAAGAGTTACTAGTTAATGATAACTCTTATCATTAATTATAAGAAACTTTCTAATTTAGGTTTCCTTTTCCTAAAAGGAGTCCATAAATAAAGGGGTGTAACTAATTCCTAGATTCTAGGAATACCAACTAACTCCTAACATTTAGGATTCCTAATCCAATCAGGAAACCCTAATAGGGGTGGGCATGAGTTAATGGGGGGGCGTGAACTCATGGGAGCTTGGTCTCCAAGTTTTAATAACACTCCACTCTTTTCTCCTTCTTTCTTGCATTCCAAGTATTGGAATCTAATCTCATAAAATAAGGAGTTATTAATCAATAATTAATTAACTAACCAAGTCCTAATCCAATTAGGAAAGTTCAAGTTGGCACCCTATCCTTTGGATTTATTCCACGGGCTTGGGCTCACTTATAAGGTCTAGACTTTATGAGTTTAATGGATATGGGTCAAACCCATTTCCCCTTATTTTATGTTAATTAAATAACCATCATTAATACCCTTTAATTTAGATTAACTTTTAATCTAAACCATAGATTAACATTTAATCCTTTTTATTAATGATTAACATTTAATCATTTAATTTATAGATTAACATTTAATCTATTATTGAACTTGTATTTCTTATGTGAGCCTCTCCACAGATTGTTCTGGGACATTCTAACCCTGCCTTACCCAATGTTATCTCATTGACCCTAAATATGAATGACATCGGAATTGCAAGTGACGTGAGATATCTATATTGCAATTGAATCCCAATGTAAGAACATTAACTATTAAGGATGCTGGCACATGAACTTTTTAATTCAATTGATCCTTCCAATCACATTATCTCTAATGGGCCTTCGAGATTAATATACTATCTAACTCATAGCTCATTGCACATCATCTGGGTTTCCAAGACTTTTGATTAAGCCATGAGAAACAATTTCTTATGTAAAACATTTTGAGAAAAACCTTTTTATAAGTATAATATATTTTAATAAAAATATATTTTAAACTTGTTTAATTTCAAAATCACCTGTGCAGGATTAAAGCTTAATCGATTGTCTTACCCAGAACTTGGATAATCTCTCAATTTAATGAGTATGGATTTCTTATTTGAAATTCATCATGACTCGAACAACTTTTTGACTATCCAACTATCACCATATCGTAGTCCCTCTGGTAGAGAGTACTTTGGTGGAATCAAAACAGTCAGATTACTGTTCAGTTATAAATAAACTCATCAGATCTAAGAATCATTGAAACTGTTCATTGCGAATGAGAGACCAACTATCTGATAGTATGTTTATGTAAGAGGTCTCTCATTGCATGCAATCAGTCAATGTACATTTAAGAACCCATATGCAGATGTGTAGTTTCAACTATAATAGTTTGAGATAAATCTACATTTCAACAATTGAGAACATCTTAGCATTGTCGCAGCCATATAAGTGAAGTGTCCAGCTTCACCCATAGCTGTGACTATATAAGGTATAAGGAACTGGAAAGCTATATTTGCCTGTGATAGTCCCATCACATAGCTTTCCTACAATATATCCTAAGGACCTTTGTCGATATCTCATATCCTATAGATCATCTCATGATCATGGTCAATTACCCATAATATATACACAATAGATAAAGAAGATGTCTCTATTAATCTAATTAATAAGAATCTTACAATCTAAATGACTTTTCTGGGCATCATGTCTAACAGTAATAACATATCTACTGAATTAAACCATTTTCATACCATGTGCTATTAGTTACAAGTAGATGATTGGGCTCATTGTAATGACTCAAGAGCAATCACCTTTGCTCCCTTTTACGTAATTGACTGAGATTCTCTTCTCTTTAACTATCAATTTCTTTCAATGTCTGCACTTGAGATTTTAATTATTGAATTTCATCCAAATATACCAACGATTTGGTGCATGTGGAGCCACCCCAATATATTGGGGGGACAACAAGCTGTCATACTACCCTAACTCGACCTGGATGTTCTGGACCTAACAACTACATAAGGATGTCAAATGTCTTATCAGTGCAGATGCTCTCTTCACCCTCAAATTATTGTTTCTCTAATTCTTCCTATGTAAGAAGTATTTAGTTAATAAGAGAATAAACTAAAGAAACACGCATAAGAATGAAAATAATAACCAAAGAAACACTTATAATTTTTTGAGCCTTTTGTCTAGACTCCTCTAAAGTGTATTGGTCTCGTGTTCTTTATCAGGCCTTCACCCACAAAGTATGTATCTCCACTATCTCAATTGGTTGCCCTTGAAAAGTGGATGCAGCCTTCTACAAATTTTAAGATTAATATTTAGGCTAATGATTAGTATAATAGTTACATAATCATAAATTTTAGGAATGTAACAAACATTATACCCGCCTTTCTTAGATGAGATGATAGGAGTACATATTATTCTTCCTTATTTCTTTATTCTTAAGGCCTGAATTGCAACACAACGAAGTGTAAATTCAAGTAAAAATGATCAAATGTAATAGACAAAATATACTTTTTACAAACCTTGAATTCCTCCTAAAGAGTGTGAACTTTATAACCTCTTCCCAATGCTGAGGCCTAATATGTACATATTGTTTAAGAGAATTTATTTCATCAACCATCCCCACTATCGATAAATGGTTGGATAAACTTTTTGTGGAGGTCCTTCTTGAATGTCTTCCAAGACATTCCACAATGTTTCACATATTTTTTCAATCTCTTTATAGTAAAGCATATGGAGAAAGGTTATGAATATTTTTACCTTCATCTTATCTCAATTTTTATTTCACTTCATCTGAAACTTTTTTTGAGTAACTTGGGGTGTCCCCAACCCATCGAGTCAGGACTAATCCCCAAGGGTGCAACGAGAGCACGCAACCCGCCACACTAGGAAAGTCTAGGAAATCCCGTGTAGGGCTGGCCCCAAAGGGAGAGTGGGAAGTCAAACCCAAGACCTTTTGCTTCATGAGGCGTAAGTGTCGGGAACCACTGGTCCAACCCCTCTGGGTTCCCTCATCTGAAACTTGTTTAAAGGTGCTATAATTAATTGGAATTGCTCGTGCAAATACACCAATAGAAATACTAAAATCTATTACATTTTTATTGAATGTGGCTACATACTCCTTAAACCCATTTAATACAAATTGAAAATCTCGTTCAAATTTCTAATTTAATCATGCTATTAATGAATCAGATTAATAAAGAAACTGGCTAAAGGAATAATAGGATAGAATTAAAATATTTATTCAAAATCAAGCAAGCATGCAAAAGGGAAAAAAATTGTTGGCAAGGTTGCACCCATGAAGGTTGCCTACGTATCCTGTGAAAGTGGAATCAGACAAGCTTGTCACTCAATTTCACGCAAGCAAAACATATATTTTGTATTTTTGAATTGTTTTGTGTTTTAATCGCCTAAATAGTTTAAGTTTGTGTAGGGATGGAGCATGTCCTAAAAAGTTTAAGCTCACAAGTATAGAGCATGTCCTAAACATTAATTTAAAGATGAAATGATGACTAATCCAATAATCTATTCAATAACATAAACATTAATTTAATAAATCAGAGGATTAAAAAACTAATAATTAAATTAATCAAAATATTAATCTAGAAATTGAGATTATGTCTAATCTAATACTTAAACTAAATGACCAAAGCATTAATCTAAAAATCATATTATTACTAATCTAATAATTAAATGAATTGACAAAAATATTAATTTAAAAATCAGATTAACCCTAATATATTAATTAAATTAATCGACCTAAAAATCAATATAAAAAATCAGATTATCTCTAATCTAATAATTAAATTAACCGACCAATGCATTAGAAAAATCGAGCCAAATAATTTAATACGATTTTTAATCCCTCGGTGGAGTAATCTGGTAAGAAAAATGCTCAAGGTATTTGGTTTATTTTAAAACATTAAAATTTTTGGAAATATCTCTCATAAACTCAAGGGAATCTCCTCGGCTCATGAGGGTGCAAAAAAGGGGTGCTTACAAGAGCTACGAACTTCAAGAAGGAAATAAAGCAACTCTGAAAGATGATGTTGAATTTACAATGAAACAATTGAAACAAAACTCAAAAGGAAGAGATCGACCGGTTCAAAGTTTGCACAAAAATTTTTTTTCCCAAAGAATTTAAATTAGCAGTGATTCTTAGAGGTGTCTACTTATTTAAATTATTTAAAGAAAATGGAAGGAGTAGTGATCATCAAATATATCTTTCTGTTCTTCAAATGAATTGAAAATTTAGACAGGCATGACAAGGTTTAAGTAAGATGGTACTTGTTAGCCTCAGGGTTACAACCATGAGTACCCCTAATAATTTTGATAATAACATAACAATGAAATGAAAATATTTGGTACTAATGAAACCATTTAAGTGCGTGAACATTTCAGATTACATAAGTTGATAGTATTCCAATCATGAAAAATGATGGAAATTATCCAAGAGGAAGTTCAACTCAATACAAGATGAAGATTCAAGAAGAGACCTTAGTCCAAGTCAAGACCATTGAAGACAAAATGCAACATCACAAGACCCAAGTCAAGCCAAGATTATCTCTCATTTTTCTAAATGTATTAAAAAGTCCTCAAAAGAAAGGTGAAGTGAATAAGCTCAAGAACCATACATTGACCATAGGAGCCTAGGACATCCTTTGAAATCAATTTAAGGTCTTAATGAATCATAAAAATATGATAAAAAGATAGCTAATTGTCCTAGGAAATCAATCAAATCCCTTCGGTCTAATCCTAGACTGAATTCAGAGTTTTTACTCTGAATTCGTCGACAAATTATCTAGGTAGATTGAATTCGACGATGAAGTCATGACAGAATTTTTAAAACTATATTCTGTCTCATGAATTTGCCGACGAAATCTTTGGTTGGGTTAAGATTCGGCGACAAAGTCGTTTCAAGATTTTTTGAAATCCACTTTTGTCTTTTGAATTCGGCGACGAACTCAAGTGGGAACTCCACTTCGTCAACGAAATCATGTCTAAAACAGAAAATTTTCTGTAACGGCTAGTTTGCAAAGGACCTAAAAGCATTTAATGCTTCCCCAACGGCACTATTGGATCAAATGCTATAAAAGGAGTTCATTTATGAACATATAATAACTCTTGATCACTGCAATAACTCCTATTGATCCCTCATTCATTGCTATTGATTTTCACTCACTCTCACACTTAGAAAATCCCCAAAAGTTTCTCTTGAGCTCATTCAAGTCTAATTTCTTTGAGAGACTTTATTAAAGTTTGTATTTCACTCTTATCTAGCTCATTTAAGGAGCCTTCTGTTCGAATTTCAATCCAAAACCTATTTATTGTGAGTAGTCAAGAATCTAGAATTCTTGCACTGAAGTTGTTGCTTCAGCAATATCAAGAGAGGGTTGTACTCTTGAAAGGTTTCAGCTCGGCCTAAAGGAGAGCTTGAAAGGTGATATCTCGACCTGTGAAGAGAGATTGTAAGGGTTTGGACTTCACCTGTGAAGGAGCCTGTACGATTAATGAACCGTGGTGAATCCTCTAGCTAGAAGTTGAGGCAGCGAGTAGGCTGGTTTGCTGAACCTCGAGAACAAATCTTGAGTTTGCACTCTTCTTATCTCTTCTCTCTCTTTTAATATTCCATTGTTTTATCTTGTTGCATATTATACTTTATTCCACTCTTTGAACTTATAGTTCATACTTTTAATTTTTAAAAATCTGCCTTAGACCCTATTCACCCCCTCTTTAGGGTCATTACCTGGCCAACAATTGGTATCAGAGCCTAATACTCTAATTAGATATAAAAAATCTGAGTAATCGATTTTATTATGGCAAACAATGTATTTGCAACAAGCCTAGGAGAAGGACAGTCCACAACTAGGCCACCATTGTTTAATGGAGAAAATTATAACTATTAGAAAACTAGGATGATGTATTACATTCAAGCTCTAAATTATGAGTGTTGGAGAGTAATAGTCAATGACCCTCATCTTCCCACAAAAACTGTGGATGATGACAAAATTCCTAAGGTAGAGGAATAATGGAATGAAGCTGACATTAAGCTCATTCAAATCAATGCTAAAGCTATTAGCAACCTCTACTGTGCTTTAAGTCCCCAAGAATTTAACAGAGTGTCTAGATGTGACTCTGCTAAAGAAATATGGGATAAACTGAAAGTCACCTATGAAGGGACTAATCAGGTTAAAGAAGAAAAGATTAGCATGCTTGTTCACAAGTATGAATTAATTAAAATAGAAAAAGAAGAATCTATCGGTGATATGTTCACCAGATTTACTAACATTTTAAATAGTCTTAAATCTCTGGGTAAAGTGTATTCTAATGCAGAAAATGTGAGAAATATTTTAAGATCATTGTCCGAGGATTGGACTCCAAAAGTAACAGCAATCCAAGAAGCTAAGGACCTCACCAAACTGCCTATGGATGAGCTGCTGGGATCTCTTATGACTCATGAAGTCATAATGAAGGATCAAATGCCTGATGAACCTAGACCAAGAAAGGGCTGGCTCTCAAGTCTACTCAAGTTGAAATCAGTGATGAGGAAACCAGTAGTGATGATGAAGATATAGCCTTGATGGCAAGAAGGTTCAAAAGGTTCCTTAAGCATAAGAAGAACTTCAAAAAGAGACCATACACGAAGGAGTTCTCAAAAGAAGTGAACAAAGCTGAATCTAGCAAGAAGGAACCTCTCACCTGTTATGAATGTAAGAAGTCAGGCCACATAAGGACTTACTACCCTCAACTCAAGAAAAGCAAAAAGTACAAGAAGAAGGCTATGATGGCAACTTGGGATGACTCAGAGGGAAGCAAGTCGAAAGACTCAAGCGATGAAAAAGTAGCAAATCTATGCCTCATGGTAAATGAAGATGAGGTAACTTCTTCCCTAAATGATTCTCTCTCATATGATGAAATAAGAGAAGCATTTGATGAACTTTATACTGAATTTGGTAGAATAGCTAAATTAAACAAATCCTTTAAAAAGGAAATCCACACTCTCTCACAATCATGTGAAACTCTACAAAAAGAGAAGAGTATGTTAGTCATTGAGAATGAGGAATTGAGTAAGAAATTAAATGATATTGAAAATGTTCCTCATAACTCACCATGTGAATATGATAAGCTAAAAGATAAAGTCAAGGACTTAACTAATACTGTCGCGACCCAAAACCCACCCTAGGAGTTAGAGTGAACTTTGGACGACTAATCATGACTTGCTTGACAACCAACCTGCAAAACCCACAGAGCATATACCATAGAAGACAATATAGCGGAACATAACTATAAAACACAGTGGAAGTCTAACCAAACCTCTATGAATATACATGCTCAAATCCAAGTTATACAAAAGTAACCAAAAGAAAGTGCGGACAGGCCCGCCAAAATACATGAAAGTATATCTCTCATCTCACCCACAGCTATTCACTCAGAATCTACAACCACCTAATGGTAACCCTCAACTGGAGGTTCCTCAAAAGGCTCCTCGACGTACTCCTCCTCCACCCATGGACTCGGAGCACAGATATCAAATGGAGCAGCTGCTCCGCCGTCACCTGCCGACATAAGAAGTACGGCTGAGCATGGAATACTCAGCGGGTACTAAATACTAACCAATAGTCACAGCAACACCATAGCAGTATAGGAAGTAGGAAGCATTTCACATATATAAAGCAGGAAATAATTCAAGCATATAAAGCAGGAATAATTCATATCATGACAATAAAGTAAAGGAGTATATAATCATGCTTGAATTCATAAAAGCCGATAAAACCCTTGAAAACACCGTGCACTTGACTTGATTGGAAATACCATTTCCGTACTTGAAACTTGTCATGTTGTCTTATCTTATCATATCATGCGTGTCATGCCATGTCATGCTTGCTTGGAAAGTAAACTACTTGTGAGGGAAGGGAGACCCTTCATCCTAAATGCCCATGCTTGTCATGCCGTGCCATGTCATGCTTGTATCATGCTTGGAAAAGTAAACTACTTGTGAGGGAAGGGAGACCCTTCTTCCTAAATGCTCATGTCATGTCCTTTCACTTGTGAGATGTTCTTGTGAGATGTACTTGCGAGGGAAGGGAGGCCCTTCTTATGTTATGTATGCACTTGTGAGGGAAGGGAGACCCTTCTTATGAAAATGCATGATTGTCTTGTCCTTGCCAAAAGCGAGGTAAAACATATCGTACGATATGCCCCACCTCTAAATCCCATTCTTGAAAACCTCGGTAAAATCATGTCATGTATGCGTGCTCGTGAGGTCGTGTGCATACTTGCATTTGGAATTAAATATGGCATTTGGGTAATTCATAACACATAACATCAATGATTTGGGAAATTTAATATTGATATCATTTAAGGAAAGCGAACAATCACACTATCATAACCCTAGCAATTTCCATAAACCTTAAACATGCATTTTCTTAATTTAACATTCATTTTATTCACCTTGGCATTTCATCAAACATGGTACATTCATTATTCATTAACCCTACAACATGCTTTTCTAGGTGGGTTATACTCACATCACACTTGTATGTTTATTATTAGTACAATGCCCTTCCCCATTCATTCAATACATCATCCACACGGCATCCATTCGCCAACATCCCTCTCCATTTACCATACATACCACCCATCTCATAATATATATATATATGAAGGAAAACAAGAAGAAATAAGGAAAGGAGAGGCTATAACTAGGAGGGTAGTAAAAAGTACCGACCTTGATCAAGTGGGGAGAAATCCCCCTTTCCAAAACGACCGTGAGTTGCTGCCCTAGCTTGAGGAGAGTGCCCCACACGAGCTTGAGCCGAGACTTGGAGAAAATAGACTTGAGGATGATCTAGGGTCTCAAACCCCTTTGATTTCTCTTCAAAATGGAAACCCTAGGTTTAGGAAAACCTTCTCCTTTCTCTCTATCTCTCAAAAGACTCTAAGGGTTGAGAATGAGCCCTAAAGGCTCGGGTAATCCTATATAAGAAAGGGTATAACATCCGAATGCCGAAAATGCCCTTAGTGAAAATTCTGTAAAACGCGAGGACCGAGCGATCGGTGTTAATGACCGATCGATCGGTTGCCTACCGATCGATCGGTTTCATAACGGAGCGATCGGTTGAAATTTCACTCTCTGGAAAATTTCCCCATAGTAAAATCTCGACCAGTCGATAGCCTCCGAGCGATCGGTTTTGGACCGATCGATCGCTCCATGGACCGAGCGATCGGTGGTCTGCAGGTCCAAACTGTTTTGGCCATAACTTTTGACTCGTTCGTCCGATTTTGACGATTCAACTTGCGTTGGGTTCGTACTTCGAAAACGAACATTTCTGACGTTTCAGAATTTCTAATTTCTTCCTTATTTATTAATTGCATTACTTTAAAGGAAAAATGGCTACGAAGGGTCATGCATAAATGTGAAAAGGTCCGGGGCTCTACATCCTTCCCCCCTTACAAAAATTTCGTCCTCGAAATTTAGACGCTACTTGCATTACAAATCAACAAGAAAATTACAAGTCATATACAAACTTATACAAAACTCATTCAAATATTTCTGGGTACTTCGCTTTGACTTCGGCTTCACGCTCCCATGTAGCTTCTTCCCGAGCATGGTGTTGCCATTGCACTAGGACCAAATGGATAGTCTTGTTGCGAAGCACTTGATCTCTTCGATCCAATATGTGAATCGGCTTCTCAACCAACGTGAGATCTTCTCGAATTTCCAACGGTTCTAATTCTAGTACATGCGAAGGGTCCGCAATGTACTTCCGAAGCATAGACACGTGGAAAACGTTGTGAACCGCGGCCATGTGAGGTGGGAGAGCTACTCGATAAGCAACTTCACCAACCCGCGTGATAATCTCAAACGGTCCAACATAGCGAGGACTGAGCTTGCCTCGCTTGCCAAATCTCATGATCCCTTTGCTAGGAGATACTTTCACAAAAACTTGATCCCCTACTTGAAATTCCAAGTCCCTACGGCGCGTGTCCGCATAACTTTTCTGGCGATCTTGAGCGGCTTTCAATCGATCCCGAATGATCTTAACTGTGTTTGCAGTTTGTTCAATCAATTCTGGACCAAGTAATTTCCTTTCTCCTACCTCATCCCAATAGAGAGGAGACCTACAACTTCGCCCATACAAGGCCTCAAATGGTGCCATTTGGATACTTGCCTGATAGCTGTTATTGTAGGCGAATTCAACCAAAGGCAAATGCTCTTCCCAACTGCCTCTGAAATCCATCATACAAGCCCGAAGCATGTCTTCAATGACTTGGTTCACTCTCTCGGTTTGTCCATCCGTCTGTGGATGAAAAGCGGTGCTGAAATCGAGTCGGGAACCCATAGCTTCCTGAAAGCTTTTCCAGAATCGTGAAGTGAATCTTGGATCCCGATCCGACACAATACTGACAGGCACTCCGTGCAACCTCACCACTTCCTTGATGTACAAAGCAGCTAACTGACTAGAGTTGAAAGTAGTTCGGTAAGGCAAGAAGTGAGCGGACTTCGTCAAACGATCCACTACTACCCATATCGCATCTGAACCCCTTGCCGTCTTTGGCAAGCCAACTATGAAATCCATGGATATGTTCTCCCATTTCCACTCGGGAATCGGAAGGGACTGTAATAGACCTGCGGGTCGCATGTGTTCTGCTTTCACCTGTTGGCACACCAAGCACCGTGCTACATATTCCGCAACCTCCCTCTTCATATTCCGCCACCAAAAGTGACTCTTGAGGTTCCGGTACATCTTCGTACCCCCTGGATGCACAGTGTACTTTGCCCGGTGGGCTTCATCCATGATCTCCCTCCGAAGATTTGCATTGGCTGGAACACACAGCCTTCCCTTGAATGTGATAGCACCTCGGCTAGTGAGAGAGAAGTCCTCACTACCCTTAGCAACTTCCTTGTTCCGATAAGCCAACAATTCAGCATCCGTGGCTTGGTATTCTTGGATCAAATCTATAATGTATGGCCGAACCGTGACATTTGCCAAGATAGGACTACGGACAGAGTCATTCACACTAATGTCCAGATTTGCCAAGTCTTCAAGTAGCTTCCATTCCTGCACTAACATGCATGCTAATAACCCCGGAGGTCTTCTACTCAAAGCATCAGCCACTACATTTGCTTTACCCGGGTGGTATTGAATGGTACAATCATAGTCCTTCAGAAATTCCATCCAACGCCTTTGCCTTAGATTCAGCTCCTTTTGGGAAAAGAGATACTTGAGACTCTTGTGATCAGTGAACACATAGAACTCTACCCCATAAAGGTAATGACGCCAAATCTTAAGTGCAAACACGACCGCCGCAAGCTCCAAGTCGTGCGTAGGATAGTTCTTCTCATGCTCCTTCAACTGCCTTGATGCATAGGCAATGACTTTCTTGTGCTGCATGAGTACACACCCAAGTCCAACGTGTGAGGCATCACTATACACCTCATACCCATAAGGTCCGGATGGCACCGTAAGGACAGGAGCTGTGGTAAGCCTCTTCTTCAGTTCCGTGAAACTGATCTCACACTTGTCGCTCCATACAAACTTAGCGTTCTTCCTTGTCAGGTAAGTGAGCGGTGCTGCAAGGCTGGAGAAACCCTCTACGAATCTCCTGTAGTAGCCTGCCAGCCCAAGAAAACTGCGTATCTCCGTGACACTCTTGGGCCTCGCCCAATTCATGACTGCCTCTATCTTCTTTGGATCCACCGAAATGCCTTCCGCCGATACAACGTGGCCTAGGAATGCCACCTCTTCCAACCAAAATTCACACTTGCTAAGTTTGGCGTATAGCTTGTGCTCTCTTAGCGTTTCTAAAGCAAGGCATAGGTCGCGTGTGTGATCTTCCCATGTCTGGGAATAGACCAGAATGTCATCAACAAACACAATCACGCACCTATCAAGATATGGCCGGAACACCCGGTTCATCAAATCCATAAAGACTGCCGGCGCGTTCGTGAGTCCAAAAGGCATCACCAAGAACTCGTAGTGTCCATACCGAGTCCTGAAAGCAGTTTTGGGAACATCTTCCGCCTTAATCTTTAACTGGTGATAGCCTGATCGAAGATCTATCTTTGAGAAAAATCTCGCTCCCTTCAACTGATCGAACAAGTCATCAATCCTAGGTAAGGGATACCTATTCTTTATAGTGACTTTGTTCAATTGCCGGTAATCGACACACATCCGCATCGAGCCATCTTTCTTCTTAACAAACAACACTGGGGCACCCCATGGTGAGACACTTGGTCGAATGAAGCCAAGGCCTTGCAATTCCTCCAACTGAGTCTTCAACTCCTTGAGTTCAATAGGGGCCATTCTATATGGAGCTCTGAATACAGGAGCTGTGCCTGGTGCAAGCTCTATCATAAACTCAATCTCCCTGTCTGGAGGCAATCCTGGCAACTCCTCTGGAAATACATCCAGGAACTCACTCACAACCGGAATAGTCGATGAGTCCTTTGCCTCGGGGTTAGCTAAGCTCAACGCTGCAAAACGGGCAATGTCTCTACTTTTTAACCCCCGAAAGTGAAATGGTTTTCCTTTTACCGGCTTGAAGAGTACCATCTTCTCAAAGCAAGCTACATGCCCATGATGTGCTGCTAACCAATCCATTCCCAATATAACATCGAAGTCCTGGAATCCAAGGACGATGAGATCAACCGCCAATTCGTGGCTTCCAACTTGGACCACACTACTTCTATACACTTTATCTGCCAATACTGTTTTGCCGAGAGGAGTCGAAATGGCTAACTCCGGTTCTAGCTGACTTGGCTCCACAGAAAAGCCTTCTGAAAAACTCGGCGAGACAAACGAATGAGTAGACCCGGTATCAATCAACACTCGAGCCAAATACTCATTGACTAGTAGGGTTCCTGAAATTTTAACTAGCGGAGTTAATCCATGCATCAACAACGTATACGTGTAGGTTTATATACATATAGAACATGCCGAGTACGTACACAAAAATATAGCATAACATAACAATCATGAATAAAGAAAATAACTCCAAACGCGTACCTTGCACCACATCATCAGATGCAAGTGCATCACCCTCTGTCAAAGCAAATACACGCCCCTGGTTCGCCTGGCGAGACTGAGGTGTAGACCGGGTAGTCTGAGATGACGCCTGGTATGATCCTGCTGGGCGTGTCGGGGGCCTACTATCCTGAGACTGGCCTGGTAAATGCCGGCTAGGGCAATCCCTGATCATGTGGCCCTGGCGACCGCAATGATAACATCCACCAGATGCTCTTCGGCAATCTCCTGCCGGATGCCTTTTGCCGCATGAAGTGCAGACCTCATATGTGTAGGCTGGAGGGACCGGAGGTGGTGTATACCTCGCTGCCTGAGGGGTAACTGGCCGTGGGGCCGGAAGAGCCTGAGGTCGAGGTGCCTGTGGTACGTACTGCCGTGGTGCTGGGGGCGCATAAGTCGGCCTCATCTGTGGTGCTGGCCATGTATACTGATAAGGACCAGTCCGGGCCCGCCTCTCTAAAGGTACCAAACCACTAGATTGGCCTCTCGCCAATTCTCTCTTCTTGGACACAGTCTCTGAATTGGTCTCAACCAACAAGGCTTTATCCACTACTTCGGCGTAAGTGGTGTGCCTGAAGACCGACACTTTCTCCATGATGACATCCTTGAGCCCTTGCTCAAACCTCCTCGCCTTCATTGCCTCGGTGGCAATCATATGTGTCGCGAAGCGTGATAGCTCCGAGAACTTGGCCTCATAAGCGGCCACCGACATCGAACCTTGCTCAAGGTTGATGAATTCTCTCTCTTTCCTTTCCCGAGCTCCAACCGGGAAATACTTCTTATAGAACGTGTCCTTAAACTCCTCCCAAGTCCACGGTTGACCTTGCATGGTCAAGTCCCGTGTCCTCAATGCGGACAACCACCAATGGTGGGCTTCGCCCTCTAGCATAAAAACTGCCCATGCCACTTTCTCTTCCTCTGTAGGAGAGAGCACCGCAAATATCTTCTCAACCTGGAGGATCCAAGCCTCCGCAGTAAGAGGGTCCACACTCCCGTGGAAGGATGGAGGCCTCAATCTCCTGAATGCCTCAACTCCAGCTGTACGATGTACCGGAGCTGCGGGCGGTGGAGTAGGTGCCGCTGATGCCGGTATAGTTTGCCGAGCCGCCAGGATGGCGAGTGTCTCAGCAATAGAGCCTAAGACCTGGGAGAGGTCCGGCTGCTCATCCTCATCTCTGGAAGAAGATGAAGCTCTGGTGTGTGGTCCACGACCCCGTGTGCCCCGCCTCATGACTAAAGTCCTGAGAACAATAGCACCACATGAGTCTCACTCGAAACCACAGTTTATTTCCATGTCACTTCACAATAATTCAATTTGTATTAGTTGTATAATACTAATATACATCACATCAAGTCATCAGAGTATTCATCACATTATACTTATACTTTAGTGTTCTAGCGTACCTAGGACCCGTACTTGGTTAAAGCAACCATTGTAGACTAAGACTAAAGTTTAGTCTTAAACTTGGAACCAGACTCGTTCCCGACTCACTTCCTTCCTAACTTGTTTCCTAACATATGCTCTTGTCAAGCCGTGGTATAAGATTCTAAGTGACCCTAGAGACCTAAAGCCTAAGCTTTGATACCACTTCTGTCGCGACCCAAAACCCACCCTAGGAGTTAGAGTGAACTTTGGACGACTAATCATGACTTGCTTGACAACCAACCTGCAAAACCCACAGAGCATATACCATAGAAGACAATATAGCGGAACATAACTATAAAACACAGTGGAAGTCTAACCAAACCTCTATGAATATACATGCTCAAATCCAAGTTATACAAAAGTAACCAAAAGAAAGTGCGGACAGGCCCGCCAAAATACATGAAAGTATATCTCTCATCTCACCCACAGCTATTCACTCAGAATCTACAACCACCTAATGGTAACCCTCAACTGGAGGTTCCTCAAAAGGCTCCTCGACGTACTCCTCCTCCACCCATGGACTCGGAGCACAGATATCAAATGGAGCAGCTGCTCCGCCGTCACCTGCCGACATAAGAAGTACGGCTGAGCATGGAATACTCAGCGGGTACTAAATACTAACCAATAGTCACAGCAACACCATAGCAGTATAGGAAGTAGGAAGCATTTCACATATATAAAGCAGGAAATAATTCAAGCATATAAAGCAGGAATAATTCATATCATGACAATAAAGTAAAGGAGTATATAATCATGCTTGAATTCATAAAAGCCGATAAAACCCTTGAAAACACCGTGCACTTGACTTGATTGGAAATACCATTTCCGTACTTGAAACTTGTCATGTTGTCTTATCTTATCATATCATGCGTGTCATGCCATGTCATGCTTGCTTGGAAAGTAAACTACTTGTGAGGGAAGGGAGACCCTTCATCCTAAATGCCCATGCTTGTCATGCCGTGCCATGTCATGCTTGTATCATGCTTGGAAAAGTAAACTACTTGTGAGGGAAGGGAGACCCTTCTTCCTAAATGCTCATGTCATGTCCTTTCACTTGTGAGATGTTCTTGTGAGATGTACTTGCGAGGGAAGGGAGGCCCTTCTTATGTTATGTATGCACTTGTGAGGGAAGGGAGACCCTTCTTATGAAAATGCATGATTGTCTTGTCCTTGCCAAAAGCGAGGTAAAACATATCGTACGATATGCCCCACCTCTAAATCCCATTCTTGAAAACCTCGGTAAAATCATGTCATGTATGCGTGCTCGTGAGGTCGTGTGCATACTTGCATTTGGAATTAAATATGGCATTTGGGTAATTCATAACACATAACATCAATGATTTGGGAAATTTAATATTGATATCATTTAAGGAAAGCGAACAATCACACTATCATAACCCTAGCAATTTCCATAAACCTTAAACATGCATTTTCTTAATTTAACATTCATTTTATTCACCTTGGCATTTCATCAAACATGGTACATTCATTATTCATTAACCCTACAACATGCTTTTCTAGGTGGGTTATACTCACATCACACTTGTATGTTTATTATTAGTACAATGCCCTTCCCCATTCATTCAATACATCATCCACACGGCATCCATTCGCCAACATCCCTCTCCATTTACCATACATACCACCCATCTCATAATATATATATATATGAAGGAAAACAAGAAGAAATAAGGAAAGGAGAGGCTATAACTAGGAGGGTAGTAAAAAGTACCGACCTTGATCAAGTGGGGAGAAATCCCCCTTTCCAAAACGACCGTGAGTTGCTGCCCTAGCTTGAGGAGAGTGCCCCACACGAGCTTGAGCCGAGACTTGGAGAAAATAGACTTGAGGATGATCTAGGGTCTCAAACCCCTTTGATTTCTCTTCAAAATGGAAACCCTAGGTTTAGGAAAACCTTCTCCTTTCTCTCTATCTCTCAAAAGACTCTAAGGGTTGAGAATGAGCCCTAAAGGCTCGGGTAATCCTATATAAGAAAGGGTATAACATCCGAATGCCGAAAATGCCCTTAGTGAAAATTCTGTAAAACGCGAGGACCGAGCGATCGGTGTTAATGACCGATCGATCGGTTGCCTACCGATCGATCGGTTTCATAACGGAGCGATCGGTTGAAATTTCACTCTCTGGAAAATTTCCCCATAGTAAAATCTCGACCAGTCGATAGCCTCCGAGCGATCGGTTTTGGACCGATCGATCGCTCCATGGACCGAGCGATCGGTGGTCTGCAGGTCCAAACTGTTTTGGCCATAACTTTTGACTCGTTCGTCCGATTTTGACGATTCAACTTGCGTTGGGTTCGTACTTCGAAAACGAACATTTCTGACGTTTCAGAATTTCTAATTTCTTCCTTATTTATTAATTGCATTACTTTAAAGGAAAAATGGCTACGAAGGGTCATGCATAAATGTGAAAAGGTCCGGGGCTCTACAAATACTGTCCTCACATTCACAAATGGTCAAAAGAACCTAGAAAGACTTTTAGGACATCAAAGATGTGTTTTTAACAAGGCTGGACTTGGTTATAATACTTTTTCAAAACAAAAAGATTATCAAAACTTCTTTACAAAACTAAGTAGTCACCAAACTCCACCATCTACCTCATTTTATAATGGTAAAATAATTAGAAAAGTTTGGGTTCCAAAAGGAACATCTTCTATTTCAAAAACTAACCATAAAGGACCAAGAATGATATGGGATCCCAAGGGAACTAATCTTCCCAAACCACAACCCAGATCACTTTGGGTACCATCCAAAACTGTTTGGGTATCGGGGGGAAAGTATCTTGGAGTTACTTGAATTGGATGTGTATGTATGCTTCAAATCAAGAACTTTCAAGACAACATTGTTCTTGGACAGTGGATGCTCAAGGCATATGACCGGGAACAAGGAACTATTTGCATCAATCACTCCAAAAGATGGCGGTCATGTGACATTTGAAGACAATGCCAAAGGGAAGATCATCGGCATAGGTAACATTGGTAAGAATAAATTTATCTTTATAGAGAATGTACTACTCGTTGATGGTCTTAAGTATAATCTCATAAGTATTAGTCAACTTTGTGATAAGGAATTGAATGTTTCATCTAAGTCAAATATCTGTATGATTAAGGATAAAGATAATCTAAATACTTTGTTTGTAGCACATAGGAATGAAAATGTTTATACCTTAGATTTTGATGAACTTAAATCTCAAAACATGATATGTTTTTCTACTATAGATGAAGCAAGTTAGCTATGGCATAGGAGACTAGGACATGCTAGTATGGATCTTTTATCTAAACTCTCTAAAAATGAGTTAGTTAAAAGATTACCTAAAACTAAATTTATCAAAGATAAAATCTGTGATGCTTGTCAACTTGGAAAACAAATTAAATCTTCATATCAAATCAAGAAAATGATTTCTACCACTAGGCCCTTAGAACTTTTGCATATGGATCTTTTTGGTCCAAATGAAGTAGCTAGCTTAGCTGGAAAAACTAATGCTTTTGTTATAATGGATGATTTTTCAAGATACTCATGGGTACTATTTCTTTTCTCATAAAAATGAAGCACCTTCTCTATTAAAAAAATTTTGTAAAAGAGTTCGAAATGAAAAAGGTTATTCTATTAACAACATAATAAGTGATAGAGGAGGAGAATTTAAAAATAAAGAACTTGAATCATTTTGTGATGAAAATGGTTTTAATCATAATTTTTTAGCACCAAGAACTCCACAACAAAATGGTGTAGTAGAAAGAAAGAATAGATCTCTTCAAGAAATGGCTAGAACAATGTTTAATGAAAATAAGTTACCAAACTATTTTCGGACTGAAGCCATTAACACTTCATGCTATGTAATTAATAGAGTTGTTATAAGAAACAAATTAAATAAAACTCCCTATGAGCTATGGAATGGAAGAATCCCTAATATAAGTTATTTTAAGGTGTTTGGATGTAAATGCTTCATACTTAATGAGAAACAACATCTTAAGAAATTTGATGTTAAATCTGTGGAAGGAATCTTCTTAGGATACTCTACTAATAGCAAAGCTTATAGAGTGTTTAATAAGAAATCATTAATTGTTGAAGAATCAATTCATGTAGTTTTTTATGAATCAAATCCTTTTAACAAAATCAATACTGATATGGATGATGAAATTGATAATCTTCCAAAAGCAATATCTAATTTAGAAATCAACAAAGAAAATAAAAATGATCAAGAAAAAGAAAAATCAAGTAACAACTCCATTGAAATAGATAATGAAGAAGAAATTGTAAATGAAGAATCTTATCAACTTCCTAAAGCTTGAAAATTAATAAAAGATCACCCTAAGAATCAATAATTGGTAATATGGAACAAGAAGTTAGAACAAGAAGAAATCTAATGAACCTTGCTTTCCTAAGTCAAATTGAACCTAAAAATGCCATAGAAGCTATTGAAGATAAATCGTGGGGCATTGCTATGCAAGAAGAGTTAAATCAATTTGATAGAAATCAAGTTTGGGATCTAGTACCTAGACCAAATGACAAATCTATTATTGGAACAAAATGGGTATTCAGAAATAAAAAGGATGAAAATGGGAATGTAGTTAAAAATAAAGCAAGATTAGTAGCTCAAGGTTACAACCAAGAAGAGGGGATAAATTATGATGAAACATTTGCCCCGATTGCTAGACTAGAAGCTATAAGAATGTTACTTGCATTTGCTAGTCATAAAGAATTTAAACTATATCAAATGGATGTAAAAAGTGCATTTCTAAATGGGTATATCAATGAGGAAGTTTATGTAAATCAACATCCTTGTTTTGAAAATCATAAATTCTCTAATCATGTATTTAAGCTAACTAAAGTCTTATATGGATTAAAGCAAGCTCCAAGAGCTTGGTATAATAGGCTAAGTAACTTCTTAATTGAAAACGGATTCACAAGAGGTAAAATTGACACATCTTTATTCATAATGACCAAAAATGATGATATGCTAATAATTCAAATCTATGTAGATGACATCATATTTGGATCAACAAATGAATCTCTCTGTAGAATGTTTGCTAAAACAATGCAAAAAGAATTTGAAATGAGTATGATGGATGAATTAACATTTTTCTTAGGACTTCAAATCAAACAAACCAAACAAGGAACTTTCGTTAATCAAGCTAAATATACTAAAGAACTACTTAAAAAGTTTGGAATGGAAAACTTTAAAAAAAATGGATACTCCTATGAGTCTATCAACCAAACTTGATAATGATGAAAAAGGGAAAAGTATTGATGAAAAACTCTATAGAGGCATGATTGGAAGCCTTTTGTATCTCACTACAAGCAGACCTGACATTATGTTCAGTGTTTGCATTTGTGCAAGATTCAAATCCTGTCCAAAAGAATCTCACTTAACTTCTATAAAAGAATCTTTAGATACTTACTTGGAACAATTGATTTAGGCTTATGGTATGCAAAGGACACAAACTTAGATCTAATAAGCTATTCAAATGCAGACTTTTTTGGATGCAAGGTAGATAGAAAAAATACTAGTGAGACTTGTCACTTTTTAGGACATTCTCTTGTTTCATGGTTTAGTAAGAAACAAAATTCAGTAGCCTTATCCACAGCTGAGGCTGAGTATATGGCAGCTGGATTTTGTTGCGCTCAAACTCTCTACATGAAACAACAACTAGAAGATTTTAAACTTATCTATACTAAAATTCCTATTAAGTGTGATAACACAAGTGCTATTTGTATGACTAAGAATCCTATTTAACACTTAAAGACTAAACACATAGAAATAAGATATCACTTTACTAGAGATCATGTGCAAAATGGAAATGTTATCTTGGAATTTGTTGATACTATTAATCAGCTTACTGATATCTTTACCAAACCTATACAATCTGACAGGTTCAGTGCTTTAAGAAGAGAATTGGGAATGACTACTCTAAATGATCTAACTTAATCAAGATCAAAAGTAATCAAAAATTGAAATCTTTGATTTGATCTGCCTATAACTTGCTTGATTGTTTAATAGATTGATTTGAATACGATATGATAATTTTTGATGTCTTAATGAATCTTTGACTTAAAGGAAACCAGGTAGAAAACTAAAGAGAAATCAATTCTTCATATCCAGAACTGAATTCGGCGACAAATTCAATCTAGAACATGATTTCGGCGACGAATCTTTGGGAAATATAGATTACATAATGTTTTCCGTACCCATTTCGGCGATGAACCTGGATGAGTTATCCATTTCGTCGACGAAATCAATCCGAAATTAAACACATTAGGGCTCCTAACTCAATTTCGGCAACGAATTCAGGGACAAAACTCATTTCGACGACAAATTGATTTGTGTGTATAAATAGTAACCCCCAAAATCCAAACTTTTTCAAACCTAATCCTTCCCTCCAAAGTCCCTATTCCATTGCTCGAACACCCTTCTTTGTTCAAAGATCTAGCAAATCTTTCCAAATCTCTCAGAAAATGTCTCCTAGAATGAAGAATTTATCTGTGGAGCCACCAAAGAAGAAATCACGAACTGACAAAGTAAAAGAACCGGCCTCAAGTTCAACTCCAGTCACAGTAAAGTTCAAGGAAGCAAAGTTCGAGAAATTATTCAAATAAAAATTCCTATCTCGTTCCCCTCTGTATGGTAAAGTCGTTAATTTCATTAGTTTTGATGCCTATGGGCTCGAACCCATAAAAACTCTCTTTTTCTGCCCTAAAATGGGATAAATTTCTTGAATCCAATGAACCCATGTTTCCTGAGTTAGTCAAACTATTTTACACTCACTTCCATTTCAATCAATTCGAATCTCTTATTACCTCATTTGTCTTAGGTAAAAACATTTCTTTTCATTTAAATCAATTGCACTCAACTTTAAAAATCCCTCAATGTACCCTTCAAACTTTTGTGAATGGTCAGTGGACCAGTCATGAAGGATTTGATGTGGTTGAAGCACTGAAAATGATGTGCATAAACCAAGATTTCACTTCTCCTTTTCAACCTAAGGTTAAAGATCTTACCCTCACTGCTAGACTGATTCATCACATAATCACTTATAACCTAGTTCCCAGGGCTGGTGGCAGGGAGTATCTCACCTACTTCGATGTATTCCTTATGTGGTGCATCCTTACCTCCACACTCATTGATCTCTCCTACATCATTGTCCATTGCATAGATGATGCATTTAAGAGAAAATCAGGGTGTCTCCCTTTTGGTCAGGCTCTGACTAAAATCTTTAAACAATTCAATGTTCCTTTAGCCTCTCAAATAGATATTGTCACCCCTGATGATTTCTCCATTTATAGCAGAGCAACCATTCAAAGAATGGGCTATATCTGGAATGACTCCCAGAAGGTTTGGACTCCTAAACCCTCTGTTTCTCAGTCCTCCTCCCTTCCCTCCAGTACTCCAGTTCCTATTCATACTCCATCTATACCTTTTTCTGCTCCCTCTTCATTTATTCTTTCCTCTTCATCTGCACCCACAACAGAACTTCAGGCTGAGCAGCAGCAAACATCAGTGCCAGAGGAGGAACCCCAGGCTGAGCAGCAACCAGTACCAGAAGAGGATCCTGTAGATGAGCTTCAAGGTGAGCAGCACCCCAGAGATGAGTTGCCTGACTGGTCTGATTTCGTGGATGCCGGAGAGATTCTCGAGAGTTCTCATAGACAGGTGTCTCCTCATTTTGAGGACCCTGGTCAGTTCTATGAGGTGCCCAGCAGGCTAGTAGCTTCAGATGAGCAGCTGAACATCATGGCAGGACAGATTGCCTCCATGTCTTCCAGCTTGGAGCAGTTTCAGTTGGAAATGAGGATGAGCCAGCAGGCTTTTCAAGAGGAAATTAGAGCATCCCTGCTCTCCTTCATGACAGAGTCAAAGGAAAACCTTATAGCCATTCAAATCAAATCAAGGGAAACTATTCAGAATCTCCATTCCTCTACTCTCTTCTGGTTTGTAGCTCTTGAGTCTGAGATGAGCAAACTCCCCAAGGTAGTCCAGTCTTTTCTTGCCACGGTGCATAATGATCTTAGAGAGTGTGCCAATGCCACCTACTCTATCTTAGGGACAGTTAACATGGATACCTCAGTCACCATAGATAGAGTTGACTCTGTGTCTTCATTTCTTCATAGATTGGGGGCAGAACAATCCGAAGAAAGTATCTGAATGGAGAAGGTCACAAAGACAATCCAAGGAATTGTAGAATCATCAGCTCTTCAGTTGAAGACTCAAGGCAAGCTTCTTTTGGATATGGTAGAGCATGATTCCATAGCTGCCTCAATTACCTTGCGGGCCACTGATGAGTTGAAGAAAATGAATCATTTTCTGGTGAGTCTAGCTAGTGGAGCCACTCCTTCTCAGCCTCCCTCTCAAGCTCCCTCTTCTTCCAAAGGCAAGAGACCAATGAAGGTAACCCCCTCCAACAGGGGTCAAGCTACTGATTCCCTTATCATCTCCCTTCCTTCCGACTCAGATTCTACCTCTTCTTCCTCAGACTCCCATGATGACTCTGATCCAGCTAAGCCATCAGAAGATGTCCTCTCAAAGGTTGCAGACCTCATCAAAAAGCAGAAAGCAGATGGGCTGTAATTTTTTTTATTTTTTTTTTATGTTGACATAGGGGGAGAAATATGAAATGTAATGAAAATTTGAATTCGATGATTGATGATTGATAAATGAAATGACATTTGAACCATTTGAATTATGATGTTTTTTTTGCATCTTTGGCAGTACACACATAATATGTCTTTCGCTTATGCAATTCTATTCTTGTCTGGATCTAATATGTTGTGAAGAGAAATTAAAATTGAAACTTATCTTTATGGAACTTTTCTTGGTACATAACCAGGGTGATATATCCTTTAATTCATCATAAATATGCATCTAAATTATAACTGTGATTATTTTTTACAAATGCATATGCGTAGGGGGAACTTACCTCAAAGTTTTTATGAAAAACATGTCGTGAGGGGGAGCTCAACCCAATTTCATTACATTGTTATGTCATCATAAAAAATGGGGAGATTGTTAGCCTCAGGCTTACAACCATGAGTACCCCTAATAATTTTGATAATAACTTAATAATGAAATGAAAATATTTGGTACTAATGAAACCATTTAAGTGCGTGAACATTTCAGATTACATAAGTTGATAGTACTCCAATCATGAAAAAGGATGGAAATTATCCAAGAGGAAGTTCAACTCAATACAAGATAAAGATTCAAGAAGAGACCTTAGTCCAAGTCAAGACCGTTGAAGACAAAATGCAAAATCACGAGACCCAAGTCAAGCCAAGATTATCTCTCATTTTTCTAAATGTATTAAAAATTCCTCAAAAGAAAGGTGAAATGAATAAGCTCAAGAACCATAGATTGACGATCGGAGCCTAGGACATCCTTTGAAATCAATTTAAGGTCCTAATGAATCATAAAAATATGATAAAAAGATAGCTAATTGTCCTAGGAAATCAATCAAATCCCTTCGGTCTAATCCAAAACTGAATTCAGAGTTTTTACTCTGAATTCATTGACAAATTATCTAGGTAGAATGAATTCGGCGATGAAGTCATGACAGAATTTTTAAAACTCTATTCTGTCTCATGAATTCGTCGACGAAATCTTTGGTTGGGTTAAGATTCGGCGACGAAGTCAATTCAGGATTTTTTGAAATCCAATTCTGTCTTTTGAATTCGGCGACGAACTCGAGTGGGAACTCCACTTCGTCGACGAAATCATGTCTGAAACAGAAATTTTTTTGTAACGGTTAGTTTACAACGGACCTAAAAGCATTTAATGCTTCTCCAACGGCACTATTGGATCAAATGCTATAAAAGGAGTTCATTTATGAACATATAATAACTCTTGATCACTGCAATAACTCCTATTGGTTCCTCATTCATTGCTATTGATTTTCACTCACTCTCACACTTAGAAAATCCCCAAAAGTTTCTCTTGAGCTCATTCAAGTCTACTTTCTTTGAGAGACTTTATTAAAGTTTGTATTTCACTCTTATCTAGCTCATTTAAGGAGCCTTCTGTTCGAATTTCAATCCAAAACCTATTTATTGAGAGTAGTTAAGAATCCAGGATTCTTGCACTGAAGTTGTTGCTTCAGCAATATCAAGAGAGGGTTGTACTCTTGAAAGGTTTCAGCTCGGCCTAAAGGAGAGCTTGAAAGGTGATATCTCGACCTGTAAAGAGAGATTGTAAGGGTTTGGACTCCACCTGTGAAGGAGCTTGTACGATTAAGGAATCGTGGTGAATCCTCTAGCTGGAAGCTGAGGCGGGGAGTAGGCTGGTTTGCTGAACCTCGAGAACAAATCTTGAGTTTGCACTCTTCTTATCTCTTCTCTCTCTTTTAATATTCCATTGTTTTATCTTGTTGCATATTATACTCTATTCCGCTCTTTGAACTTGTAGTTCATATTTTTAATTTTTAAAAATCTGCCTTAGACCCTATTCACCCCCCCTTTAGGGTCATAAACCTGGCCAACAGTACTAACGATCGCGATTTATAAGAAACCATGAACGTAATACTAAAATTAACCGTCACATTGTTAATGAGATTGCATCACCGTGGACATTGTGACGGGCTTGCCGAGAATGTAATAGGGGCAAAAATGGCATTTGGGTTTTTGTTGATCGATTGACCAAGTCAGCACACTTTTGGGCAGTGAAGGCTACTAATTCTCTCACTGCCCTTAGTAGATTGTATGTTTGGGAAATTGTGAGACTTCATGGTATTCCATTTTCAATCGTATCTGATAGAGATCCTCCGTTTATTTCCAAGTTTTGGCAGATCTTGCTAAAGGCCTTGGGGACAGAGTTAAGATTTAGTACGGAGTGGCACCCTCAGACTAATGGACAGTTAGAGAGGGTTATTCGTATTTTAGAGGATATGTTGACAGCATGTATTCTAGATTTGAAGAGTAGTTGACATGAAGACTTACCATTGCCAGAGTTCGCTTATAACAACAATTATCAGGCTAGCATTGAGTTGAGGTTGGTGCACGCATCATTCTTGGGCCAGATTAGTGAGACAGACCACAAAAAAGATCAATCTTATTTGAGGGAGATATATTACAACACAAAATAGGAAGAAGAGTTACACAGACAACAGGAGGAGACTCTGCGAATGTCTAGTTGGGGAACATGTCTTTCTTTGGGTGACACCACGTAAGGGTGTGGTTCGTTTTGACAAGAAGCGAAAGTTGAGCTTGAGTACATCGGACCATTTGAAATCCTTCAAAGAGTTGGTGACGTAGCATATAGATTGGCACTACCACCTCAATTGCTTTGGAAGTATGAGCCTGATCCGTCGCACATCATCAAGGGACAAGGAATTCAAATTGAGGAGAATGCGGTTTATAAGAAAAGACCAATCTGAATCATAGACACCAAAGAACAAGTGGTATGCACTAAGATCATTCCCTTGATTAAAGTGTTGTGGAATCATCATTATTTTGAGGAGGAAATTAATTTGGAAGCTCGAGTCCAAGATGCATAGAAGTATTCTTATCTTTTTAATTTAGCTGCGTGTCAAATTTCAAGGATGAAATTTTCTTTATGGAGGGTAGATTGTAATAACCCAATTTAATTTAGACCTTTTGAGATTTTGTGTTTGTTGAGCCTATTTACTCTTGTCAGGCCTAAAGAATGAAAGCCCTTAGTAAAGGCTTGGTTTGGCCAAGCCCATACACTCTTAAGCTTAATTTGAGTGATAGTTTGAATTTTAAAAGAATAGGGATTGGGGACAGACTAAAGGGGTTGAGAGAATTGACAGAACAAAGAACTTTATGTGTAGGATTTCACTTATGTTCTCAATTTTTTTTCAAATCCCTAAGCGTAAGAATCAATTCATCATGTTGATGATTGAATAACTCATACAAGGAAGCAATCAAGAAATGGAAAAGAAGATCATTGAAGCCCAAAGATCAAAAACTTTGAGTGACGAAAACGGGGTAGAATCTAACTTAAATCTTCAGATCATAATGTGAACAAATACTAACACTATTAACAAAGTTTGGCCTAACCATGCATACTATGATTTAGTAAAGAAATAAAAAAACAATGCAACCCTCCCATTGCTGTATCTGTGGTAGTTACACATGGGGAATATAACACTAGGAATCCATAGGTCAACACGTGTCAATCCCACGACCACATGACCTACACATTGAACCATTTGGCAATATACCACTCATATGCGACACTTGGCAGCTATCCATTCCATCACTCGTGATATGAAGAGCCTTGTCGGACCATCCACCGGCTGTCAGTTATTGGCCTCACAGTCATCACAAGTATCACTTTGTGTAACTTTCTTTCCACGAGTCCATATCTTGTGATATTAAATTCAATTTTAATAATTTGAATTTAAAATCTATAGAAATGCTCTTAATCCCGTGACTGATTGCCGGAGTTGGCGATTCCGATTGCCGGACTCGGGCATCCGACCATCTCAAGAAAGGAATGGTTATTCTGACATGGAAAAAAAAAGTAGCGAGAAGCTTTATTCTTCACTTCCTTGAAACCTCTTAACTAATATTAGGTAGAGAGAACTCACAAGATACAGCAAGGCTTTGCTTTTTTACTTTTGCCATTTTTAACTTTGCTTTATTTATATTATGCTTTCGGCACCTCTTAACTTTTTTATATTATTTCTTTGTGGTTAAGAGGAACAATAATCAGCTACAAATGGTGTTTTGCTATGTTTTGCAGTCAAAAGCGGCAAAAGGTTTCTCACAATGTCACACATAGAAAATAAAATTAGGTTAGCATTTATTATTGTCAAAATGTACAAGCGAAAGACAACACTCTCTTTTGAATGCTAATAAATGAACCTTCCTTTTCCTACGTGGTATTATGAGGGACCTTTTACCGTTTTAGGTTGCAACACATGTCTTGCAGCTCGTTATTTTTCTGAGATGAAGGAGCTTTATCACTTAACCAACAAAAAATAATGAAATATCTTTTAATTTTTTTTATTTTACTTTTTCTTGTTAATTTGTTCTATAATCTACACTTCAAGCAATCTTTTATTCCTGTTCTCGAAAATCTTGATTTCTTAACAACCGAAAAAACTCAAAGAGAGTATCCAAAGAAAACCCACTAAAGAGGCTCGTTGATCCATCTCTCCCTTCTCACAATATAAAAGCTCAGAAACACTAAGCATCCATCTTCCTATTAATTTTCCTCCCTAGAACATGGAACACACAAACACCTCCATTAATTCAGGTGACTCGCGCATCGACCTTGAATTTTCTGATCGACATGCATCATTTCCCGATCAGTTCGATAATTCAAATCCCCCCACTCTCCCTTTGCTCCTCCATCCCGCCTATGCTCGATCAAAATCACTCGCCTGCGACGAGCTACGGAATTTTGGAATAAGCCTCAAGTGGTGCGCACTCGATCACTCCTCGTGCATCGGCAAGTTCATCTCCTACCTCACGTTTGTCATTCTCACCATCCTAGTCCCCATCCTGAGCTCTCTCTCCATTCGACTCCCAGCCACTGCATCTATTTATGATCCTATTTCCTTAAACAAGTTGGTGCAATTGCCGGAGTCCGGCCTCGCTGCAATCAGCTTTTTCATGCTGTCCCGCTTCTTCCAATGTTATGGTCTTCGGCAACTCCTGTTCCTTGACGCGCTAACAGACGATTCATCGTATGTCCGATGTGGGTATGCGCGAGAACTCGACAAGGCCTTCCGACACTTGGCTTGCATCCTCTTACCTTCCTTCTTCGTTGAACTCGCACACAAAATAATATTTTTCTCGACTGTAACTGTGTCAATACCATATGTTAGCAAAGGTGTGCCAAGTAATTCAATTGTTTTCATAGCGCTCTTGGCGTCCTGGGTGTACCGGACAGGCGTGTTCTTGCTGGTGTGCGTGTTGTTCCGATTGACTTGTGAGCTTCAGATACTGAGGTTTGAAGGGTTTCGTAGGCTGTTGGAGGGATGTGGGTCAGATGCCGGTGTCATATTCCAGGAGCATGTGAGGATAAGAAAGCAGTTATTGGTTACAAGCCATAGGTATCGCTTCTTTATCATTGTGTGTTTGATTACTATCACGGTTAGTCAGTTGGGAGGCTTGATGTTGGTTTTATCATCAAAATCAGAGAAGAACTTTTTCAATTCAGGGGATCTTGTGGTAAGCAAACCAGACCCAGATCCAAACATGAAAATTAATTAGTACTCATGCATTATTCTTTATCCTCTGTTCTTTCATTTAAAATTAAGATATACACAAGTGTTTTATTACAAATTAAGTTTTAGTTTCTACTCAAATTAAATGTGAAGCCTTTCATTGGTGATGTTGCAGGTTTGTTCAGCTGTTCAGCTAAGTGGCTTCTTCTTGTGTCTGTTGGGGGCAGCAAGAATCACTCATAGAGCTCAAGGGATTGTATCCATTGCTACTAAATGGCATATGCTTGTGACATGTGCTTCTTATAATACAGGATCAGATACAAGGAAAGACCTCATGCCCAGGGCGAATGGGAACCCGGCGTCTAACTGGGGTACTTCTTCGGAGTCCTCCGACACTTCCACCACAATTTCCTCACAAGACCCATCCTCATTTCAAACCAGGCAAGCTCTAGGTCAGTACACACTTCATGTATCTATTTAAATTGAGAATGATCAAATTCACATGACTATCATCAAATTTTAATTAGATTTCAAATCACACGCAGTGACATATCTGCAACACAACAACGGTGGCATCACATTGTTTGGATTTGCGCTCGATCGTGGATTGCTACACACGCTCTTTGCATTCGAATTCTCTCTAGTGCTGTGGATCTTAAGTAAGGTTATTGTACTCTCTTGATAATCTTCTTCAGATCCCTTTGGAGCTGAGAAATAGGAGCCCATCTGGTATTTCTACCCTCAAGTAGAGGTAGTTCTCATGACTGATTCCTGACTATATTTCCATTTTTAATGCCTGAGTTCTATAAGAACAAAATAACTCTTCAATTCAAATTCATATCTTGAAGAATACAATGACGTTACAGTGAAATTTGTTAGGAATTAGGGGTCCTTATGTAATTATAGCAGCTGATCTGAGAATCTAATTACATGGAAGTGTTAGTCTCAGTACTCTCCTATTGCACTCTCCCCTTTTAAATTCATTTAGCCCAATAGAGTTAGGCTGCAACACCAGTTATCGTTTGTTTTGATTGAAAAGCCGGTTAAACACGGTAGGCCGATCAACTGCCACACCTCAGTCACTGGAGGGAATGAAACCTTAATCACCCCCTCATGGAGGATATACACTACCACAGGCTAAAAAAGAAAGTTAGATTCCTTAACCCTAAAAATTAACGAATCTTAATTACAGTTAAAGGGGACACAAGTTGGGCAAAGAGGCTAAGCCTGAGTAACATACTCATGCTTCAGCTAGAGAAAATCCGTTGCCTTTTTCATGTAAGGCTCCGTTTGTTTGGATGTAAAATAGGAGAAAACAAATGAATTTCATGGAAAATGTCAATTGTCTTAAAGAAATTATGTGTGAAAAATGATATTTTCTGTGAAATTCATTTGTTTTCTCCTATTTTACATCAAAACAAACAGATCGTAAGAAGAGAAAGATTTTGTGTCACACCGATGTAAGGCCACCACAAAATTCATGGTTTCCAAAAAAAAGGCATCGCATTAATTTCCTCTAGCGGCTGGGTGTTACTCTCCCAACGAATCAATCCGCTTGTGGCTGGGTGTTACTCCCACATCTGGTTACTTGACTTCGTAGGGGTATATAAGGGTCCATAGCTCCTCCTAAAGTCAGGCCCTTTTGGAGTTAGTATATGGTGGCACTTCAACCGTTACCCTAGGTCTGATAATCTTACCTACTATCAAAAAATCAATGCACATGTGGTTAGGTGTTACTCTCCCATAATAGTCCCACATCCCGGTGACTTGACTTGGTAGGGGTGTATAAGGGTCTATAATTCCTCTCAAAGTCAGGCCTATTTGGAGTGAATGTATGGGTTTACTCTTATGGAACCTCAACAGTTACCCGATGTCAGATCATGTTTGTGTGTTTTAAGATTATCTTTTACCAACTATCAAAAAAGAATTAATTTTCTCTAGCTAGTAATATATATGAGCAATCGTTCTCTCTTCAGCGAGGGGCAAACTATTGCTCTTCGTTCTCACAAAACCGCTTAAATTGCCCTTTAACTATGGTTAGAAAGTTTTAACCTTTATGGTTAATTTCTTATTTTTTATTTTTTAGAAAAACAAAGATGGATGATTTAACACTAACGGTGAGTTAATATTAATCACAATTAAAGAGAATTAAAAAGTGGGCATGTGGCAAAAAAAAGCCCTCCCTTTGCTCCACGATCAAAGAGGTCATTATTTTCCATTATATATATTCGGGCATATTCTCTTTACCAACACGTGGATGATTTTGACATGCATCTCTTTACGTTAATCTTCACATTCCGTTTCATTGTGTTCAAGTGTCGAGCAATGCCCGAGTATAATACTTGGTATCTGTGAAAGGAAATCCGTTGGCGAAAAAAGTAAGAGTTTGGATATTCTAAGTGTCCGGCAAAAAAGTTAGCCCAAGTATAATATTAGGGCATCTGCAAGAGGAAATCTGTTACGAAAAAAATGAACCGTTTGGCTAAGCAAAATCCACCTACCCTAGTAAGGGTCTTACCAGTCAACAGAAAGATCGACCCAAAGTTACACTGACACGTGAACATAACTATTAACCAAATCTAGTTCTATTGAAAACAAAAGAAACTATTCCATATCTAGTTTCTCTCCAGCCATACGGTGACCCTTTATAGGAAATGGATATGTATCTTTCCCAAAGGCTGCAGCTTTCCTATTGTCTCTGAAACTCTAAAATAGTAGTTGATTTATAAAAGGTTTCTCAAAAGGAGAATTCCTGTATAACCAAGGATTGTAACACGGCATTGATATTGAGAATATAGTTGATCTCTTTTAGCACCGGACCCATATATCAAACCTCACCCATTTTCTTAGTCTAAGTTCAATGGGCTTTGTAGGAACTCGGAACTTTTTGTATATGCCTTGAGATGTGTGTTAAGACATAGTGCCTTTGAATTATCTAATTTCATGAAATGAGAATTTGGAAACTTTGAGAATTGTCGCAAGAAAGCTATGATTACTTAAATAAATTATTTAATAAAAAACTATAGTCTTACAAGTGTCCTAAGCATTTTTAGAAAAGGTCAAAAGGGAAGTAGGGTACGTCCAAGTAGCAAGAATGGGTGAAAAATGGTCTTAGTGTAGAAATTTGCAGAGCACCGATCGATCGGTCCATTCCAGCGATCGATCGATCCATAACCGATCGATTGGTAGCTATCGACTGGTGCACTTTTTTGTATGGGAAAAAATTCCAGAGAGCTTTTTTTTACTAGTCGATCGGTCAAAACACCGGTCGCTCGGTAGGCGACCGATCGCTCAGTATTAACCACCGATCGCTCTGTCTATCGTGATTTGCAGAATTTCATTAAAGGTTATTTCATCTTTTGGGCGTTACACCCTTGCCTCTTAAGGCTTGCCCGAGCCATTAGGGTCTCATTCACCACACTTGGGCATTTTAAGAGAAAGGGAGAGAGGAGAAAGGGGATTCTAAACCTACGGTTTGCATTTGAGAAAAAATCAAAGGGTTGAAGGCCCTAGATCATCACAAGCTCGGATTTTTTCAAGTTCACGGTTCAAGCACTTGAGGAACACGTTCTCCAAGCTAGGGCAGTAACTCCATGCATGTTTGGAGGGTTTTCCTTGCTTCTACAAGGTCGGTACCTTTTGCTACCTCCTAGTCATGGTTTCCTCTTTTCCTTCCTTATTCCTTGTTTTCCCTAAACTACAACTATGCTATGAGTTGGGATGCATAAATGAAGATGGGTGTTGGGCGATGGATGTCATGTGAATGTGATGTGATGTGATGAAGGAAATGGGAAGGGCATTGTATTAATAATAAACACACAAGTGCGCTATGAGCTTAACCCATCTAGAAAAGCAAGATTTAGGTAATAACAAATAATGTACAAATTATTGATATGTTATGTATTGTTGAAATCCTCAAATGTCATATTTAATTTCAAATGAAAATATGCACACGATTTCACAAGCACGGCATGCATGACATGGTTTACCGATGTTTTTCAAGAATAAGGATGTTAGAGGTGGGACATATCTTACGATATGTTTTACCTCGCTTTTCACAAGAGGACAAGAACAAGCATCGCATAGGAGGGAGTTTACACTTCCCTCCCTTCTGTGAGGGGTCTCCCCTCACTCACACGTGCATTTCATTAAAGAAGGGTCTCACTTCCCTCTCAAGTGCATCTCATTAAAGAAGGGTCTCCCTTCCTTCTTAAGTGCATCTCACAAGCGCATCTCACATGTTACATGAGCATGTAAATTTCCACGCATGACATGACACGCTAGACAAGCTCAAGCAAGGCAGACATGACAAGTTTTCAAGCACGAAAAGAGTATTTCAAGTCACGTCAAGTGCACGATGATTTCAAGAGTTTTATCGGCTTTTATGTGATGCAAACATGAATATAAACTGCTTTACTTTCCTGTTATCATATGAACTGCTTCCTACTTTATATATTGCTATTGTTATGCTATGACTGTTGGTTAGTATTTGGTACCCGCTAGTATTCCATGCTCAGCCGTACTTCTCTTGTCGGCAGATGATAGTGGAGCGGCTGCTCCTTTTGACATCTGTGCTCCTGGCCCTTGGGTGGAAGAGGAGTATGTTGAGGAACCTATGGAGGAACCTTGAGTAGATGAGTACTACTAGGTGGTGGATTCTGAGTGAATCACTGTGGGTGTGAGCTTGAGAGATTGTATTTGTGTATTTTGGCGGGCATGTCCGCACTTTCTTTTGTTTTCCTTTTGTACACAACTTGGATCATGTATATATGTACTCAGAGGTTTGGTTAGTCTTCCGCTGTGTTATGTTAGTTATGTTTCCGCTATTATTGTCCTCTTTTTATATACTCCAAGTATTTGTGCAGGTTATTTTGTCAAGCAAGTCATGTAAGTCATGATAAGTCGTCTAAGATTCACTCTAACTCCTAGGGTGGGTTTTGGGTTGCGACAGAAGTGGTATCAAAGCTTAGGCTTTAGGTCTTTAAGGTCACTTAGAATCAAATACCACAGCTTGACAAGAGCATATGTTGGGAAACAAGTTAGGAAAGACGTAAGTCGGAAGCGAGTTATGTTCCAAGTGTAAGACTAAACTTTAGTCTTAGTCTAAAAGGTCGTTTCAACCAAGTACGAGTCTTAGGGTCGTTAGAACACCAAAGTATAATATTATAAATACTCTGATGACTTGATGTGATGTATGTTAGTATTCTAAAATTAATACAAATGGAATTATTGTGAAATGGAACTGTGATAGATTGTGGTTTCAAGTTAGACTCATGTGGTGCTATTGTTCTCAGGACTTTAGTCATGAGGCGGGGCACACGGGGTCATGGGCCACACACCAAAGCTTACTTTTCTTCACGAAATGAGGATGAGCAGTCAGACCTCTTTCTGTCTTAGGCTCGATTGCTGAGACACTCACCATACTGGCGGCTCGGTAGTCTATACCATCATCAACGGCACCTACTCCACCGCCCGTAGCTCCAGTACATTGTACCGCTGGAGTTGAGGCATTTCAGAGATTGAGGCCTCCATCATTCCATGGGAGTGTGGACACTCTTGCTGCGAGAGGCATGGATTCTCCAATTAGAGAAGATATTTACGGTCCTCTCACCCATAGAGGAGGATAGAGTAGCATAGGTTATTTTCATGCTAGAGGGTGCGGCACACCATTGGTGGTTGTCCACCTTGAGGACGCAAGATTTGACCATGCAAGGTCAACCCTGGACTTGGGAAGAGTTCAAAGATACTTTTTATAAGAATTATTTCCCGGTTGGAGCTCGGGAAAAGAAAGAAAAGGAGTTCATCAACTTAGAGCAGGGTTCGATGATTGTGGCCGCTTATGAGGCCAAGTTCTCGGAGCTCTCTAGATTTGCGCCTCACATGGTCGCCACCGAGGCGATGAAGGCGAGAAGATTTGAGCAAGGGCTCAAGGATGTCATTATGGAGAAAGTCTCGGATTTCAGGCATGCTACCTACCCTGAGGTAGTAGACAAGGCCTTGTTGATCGAGGCCAATTCTGTTGCCGTGTCTAAGAAGAGAGACTTGGCGAGAGGCCAATCTAGCAGTTCAGCACCTCCAAAGAGGCGGGCTTGGACCGGCCCTTATCAGTACACATGGCCAGCACCACCTCCGTATGCGTGGCCAGCACCACCGATGAGGCCATTTTATGCACCTCCAGTTCCACGATCGTACATGCCTCAGGCGCCACGACCTCAGGCTCTTTCAGCTCCACGGCCAGTTGCACCTCAAGTGGTGAGGTACGCTCGACCTCCGGCCCCTCCGACCTACACACATGAGGTCTGCACTTCATGCGGCCGACGGCACCCAGCAGGGGATTGCTGAAGAGCATCGGGTGGATATTTTCACTACGGTCGCCAGGGCCATGTGATCAGGGATTGCGTAGTCGGCATTTACCAGGCCAGTCTCAAGGGATTAGGCCTCCAGCATGCCCAGCAGGATCATACCAGGCGTCCTCACAGCCTACCCGGTCTACACCTCCATATCGCCAGACGAACCAAGAGCGAGTTTTTGCCTTGACAGAGGGTGATGCACTTGCATCGGATGATGTGGTGCAAGGTATGCGTTTAAAGTTGTTTAATTCTCCACGATTATCATGTTATGCCTTATTCTTTGTGTACATATCTAGTGTGTTATATATCTATATACCTATACTTATGATGTTGCTACATGAACTGACTTAGCTAGTTAAAATTTCAGGAACCCTATTAGTCAATGAATGTTTGGCTAGAGTGTTGATCGACACCAGGTCTACTCACTCATTTGTCTCACCAAGTTTTTCCCAAGGCTTTTCTGTGGAGCCTAGTCAATTGGAACCGGAGTTATTCATTTCGACTCCTCTAGACAAGACGGTAGTGACAGATAGCATTTTCAGAGGCAGTATAGTCCAAGTTGGAAGCCATGAATTGGCAGTTGATCTCATTGTCCTTGGATTCCAAGACTTCGATATCATCTTGGGAATGGATTGGTTAGCAGCACATCATGGGCATATGGCTTACTTTGAAAAGATGGTACTCTTCAAGCTGGTGGAAGGGAAGCCATTCCATTTTTGTGGGTTGAGAAGAAAAGGTGTTGCCCGCTTTGCAGCGTTGAGCCTAGCGAACCCCGAGGCAAAGGACTCTTCGACTATTCCGACCCTGAGTGAATTCCTGGATGTATTTCCAGAGGAGTTGCCAAGGTTGCCTCCAGACAGGGAGATTGTGTAGTACCCCAGACTTTTCCATCTTTAAATGAATAAGTATTTCATAGTTGAATGGCCTTCCGCGTAGTCTAATTAATAAATAGGGGAGAAATTGGAAATTCTGAAACTTCAAAAATGTGCGTTTTCGAGAGACGAATCCAACGCAAGTTGAATCGTCGAAATCGGACGAACGAGTCAAAAGATATGGCCAAAACAGTCGGGACCTACAGAGCACCGATCGCTCGGTCCAGTCAGCGATCGATCGGTAGCTATCGCACGGTCAAAACTTTGGTATGGGGAAATTTTCCAGAGAATGAGTTTTTGACCGGTCGATCGGTCAATAACACCGATCGCTTGGTAGGCAACCGATTGATCGGTCATAACTACCGATCGCTCGGTCTTCGTGTTTTTGCAAAAATTTCGTTAAGGACGTTTTCGTCTTTTGGGGGTTAAACCCTTTCCTATAAGGCTTTGCCCGAGCCTTAGGGCCTCATTCTCATCACTTAAGAGAAATTGAGAGATAGAGAGTGAGAAGAAGGGGGTTTCTAACCTAGGATTTCCATTGAGGAAGGAATCAAAGGGGTGGACCATCCTAGGTCGTCCTCAAGCTTGGATTGCTTCAAGCTCAAGGCTCAAGCTCGTGTGGGGTGCATTCTCCAAGCTAGGGCAGCACTCACTCACGTTTTTGAAAGGGGTTTCTTCCCCAACTTAAGTCCCCTTCAAGCAAAGGTTTCCTCCTTCCAAATAGAGCTTCTATTTCAAGGTTTCTTCAAGATCAAGCCTTGATCTAAGGTTAGTACACCCTACTAACTTACCCTAGCAATAAATCTAGGTTTTCCATATAGAAATGTGATTCTTTATATTATGTTTACCTCCCATATGAATTGTATCATCTCCAATGAACCTAAATAAGATAAGAAAAGGGTATGGATGTGTGTGGGTGTTGATGTGGCGATTGGATGCCGAGATGTATGTTATGTGATGTGTGTGATGGAAATGGTGGATGGGCACTTTACCAATAATGAACTTACCTTGATGTTGGATGGAAGATATGCGCTAAAAAGAACACGGTGAATCATTAAGAAACATTGCATGTGCTGTGTTTGACAAAATGCCTAAAATATGAATAAATGATCTAAAGGAAGAATATGGAAATGGGTTTTTTGCATGCGTTCTTATAAACGATAAATTGATCAAATGTTATGCAAACTACTTATGTTACCTATGTTCATATCATGAATTGAATTGTAATGTCATATCTTGGTTATTCCCATTATCATGATTGTCACTAGGGACACGTACACGAGCACGCATGATAGCATGAACCGAGATTTCAAGAGCATGTACATATAATAAACAACAAGAAAATATTGCATGTCAAGGAGGTTGGTAGCCCAGGGAGGATTCGGGTACTAACCTCTGGCTCACAAGATAACCCCTAAAACACCTATTGTCAAGGAGGTTGGTAGCCCAGGGACATTCGGGTGCTAACCTCTGGCTCACAAGAAAACTAAACAAGTAATAAAAATCACCTATTGTCAAGGAGGTTGGTAGCCCAGAGAGATTCGGGTGCTAGCCTCTGGCTCACAAGAAAACCAAACATTGCATATCAAGGAGGTTGGTAGCCCAAGGACATTCAGGTACTAACCTCTGGCTCACAAGTGCATTGCATATCAAGGAGGTTGGTAGCCCAGGGACATTCGGGTACTAACCTCTGGCTCACACGTGCATTGCATATCAAGGAGGTTGGCATCCCAGGGAGATTCGGGTGCTAGCCTCTGGCTCACAAGTTACAAGATGAAAGTTTACAAGATGATGATCATGCATTCACGCATGCATGCATACATGATTTCCACGAGGCATACCGAGGCATGACATGGGATTTCAAGCATGAGTTTTATCGGAGTTTTAGCATTCATGCACACACGTTAGTATGATTGCATTTTACCATGCCTTATGCTATTTCTCTGATGATGCTATTACTGCTTTGTATGGTATTACTGTGGTGTGTTTTTATTATTGTTATGGTTTGCTAGTAGCGTGTACTCGCTGAGTATTCCATGCTCAGCCGTACTTTCATGTCGGCAGGTGCACGAGCCCCTCTTGACATATGTGATCAGGGTCCTGGGATAGAGGAGGACTACGGCGAGGAAGAACCGTATGAGGATCTAGCAGTCGAGCCTCAGGCGGAGACGAGAGACTTAGACCATTGGCCCCACGGGGGTGACTATTGATCGAGATAGTGTTGGGTCTTATGTATTTTAATATGTTGATAGGTGGGCCTGTCCACCTTAGACTTAGACACGTCTTGTATTTATGTTAACTTGAAATACTATTTTGGATTATTAGAAGAAAAGAAAAAGTTAGTTTACGCTTCCGCATATATGTTAGCTTCCGCGCTCTGATTATCGTTGTTAGTACGGTATTTTATCTTGTGCATTACAGGATCATTTGATAAGTACGCAGTGACACCTAAAATATCCCTAAACTCCTAGGGGGTATTTTGGGGCGTTACAGATTGAGTTTGTGATTGAGCTTGCACCAGGCACAGCTCCCATCTTCCGAGCTCTGTACAGAATGGCCCCGATTGAACTCAAGGAGTTAAAGACTCAGTTGGTGGAGATGCAAGGCCTTGGTTTCATTCGACCAAGTGTCTCACCGTGAGGTGGCCTGGTGTTATTTTTCAAGAAGAAGAATGGCTCGATGCGCATATGCATCGATTACCAGGAGTTGAACAAGGTCACTATAAAGAATAGGTATCCATTGCCTAGGATTGATGACCTGTTCGATCAGTTAAAGGGAGCACATCTCCATGGACTTCATCGTTGGTTTGCCAAAGACGGCAAGGAACTCGGATGCAATATGGGTGTTGGTGGACCGTTTGATAAAGTCCGCACATTTCTTACCCTACCGGATTACTTTTAACTCGAGTCAATTGGCCGCACTATATATCAAGGAAGTGGTTAGGTTCCACGGGGTGCCAGTCAGTATTGTGTCAGATCGGGATCCAAGATTCACGTCTAGGTTCTGGAAGAGTTTTCAGGAAGCTATGGGTTCCCGACTTGATTTCAGCACCGCTTTTCATCCACAAACGGATGGATAAACTGAGAGGGTAAACCAAGTCATCGAAGACATGCTTCGGTCTTGTATGTTGGATTTCAAGGGCAGTTGGGAAGAGCACTTGCCTTTGGTTGAATTCGCCTATAATAATAACTACCAGGCGAGTATCCAAATGGCACCATTTGAGGCATTGTATGGGTGAAGTTGCACGTCTCCTCTCTACTGGGATGAGGTAGGAGAAAGAAAGGTGTTAGGTCCTGAGTTGATCGAGCAAACTGTGAACAAAGTCAAGATCATCCGAGATCGGTTGAAAGCCGCTCAAGATCATCAAAAGAGCTATGCGGACACTTGCCGCAGGGGCTTGGAATTCCAGGTTGGGGATCAAGTCTTTGTGAAAGTATCTCCTAGCAAAGGGATTATGAGATTTGGCAGGCGAGGCAAGCTCAGTCCTCGATATGTTGGGCTGTTCATGATTATCACATGAGTTGGTGAAGTTACTTATAGGGTAGCTCTTCCACATCACATGGCCGCAGTTCACAACGTTTTTCACGTGTCTATGCTTCGGAAGTATATCGTGGACCCTTCGCATGTCATAGACTTGGAACCGTTGGAAATCCGAGAGGACCTTACTTTGGTTGAAAAGCTGGTTCACATATTGGATTGGAGAGATCAAGTCCTTCGCAACAAAACTATTCTGTTGGTTCTCGTGCAATGGCAACATCATGCTAGAGAAGAAGCCACGTGGGAGCGTTAGGCCGAAGTCAAAGCAAAGTACCCCGAGTTGTTTGAATAGGCTCTTGTATGCACCCTGTAATTTTGTTTTGGGTTTTTGTAATGAACGTCCCGTCCAAATTTCGAAGATGAAATTTTGTAAGGGGGGAGGATGTAGGACCCCAGAACTTTTTGTATATGCCTTGGGATGTGTGTCAAGACATGGTGCCTTTGAATTATCCAATTTCAGGAAATGGGAATTTAGAAACTTTGAGAATTATCGCAAGAATGCTATGATTACTTAAATAAATTATTTAATAATAAACTATAGCCTTACAAGTGTCCTAAGCATGTTTAGAAAAGGTCAAAAGGGAAGTAGGGTAGGTCCAAGTACCAAGAATGGGTGAAAAATGGTTTTAGTGTAGAAATTTGCAGAGCACTGATCGCTCGGTCCATTCCAGCGATCGATTGGTCCATAACCGATCAATCGGTAGCTATCGACTGGTGCACCTTTTTGTATGGGGAAAAATTCCAGAGAGCTTGTTTTTGACCAGTCGATTGCTCAAAACACCGGTTGCTGGGTAGGCGACCGATCGCTCGGTATTAACCACCGATCGCTCGGTCTATCGTGATTTGCAGAATTTCATTAAGGGTTTTTTCATCTTTTGGGCATTACACCCTTGCCTCTTAAGGCTTGCCCGAGCCATTAGGGTCTCATTCACCACACTTAGGCATTTTAAGAGAAAATGAGAGAGGAGAAAGGGGATTCTAAACCTAGGGTTTGCATTTGAGAAGAAATCAAAGGGTTGAAGGCCCTAAATCATCACAAGCTCGGAATTCTTCAAGTTCATGGTTCAAGCACTCGAGGAACAAATTCTTCAAGCTAGGGCAGCAACTCCACGCAAGTTTCGAGGGTTTTCCTCACTTCTACAAGGTCGGTACCTTTTGCTACCCTCCTAGTCATGGTTTCCTCTTTTCCTTCCTTATTCCTTGTTTTCCCTAAACTATAACTATGCTATGAGTTAGGATGCATGAATGGAGATGGGTGTTGGGCGATGGATGCCATGTGAATGTGATGTGATGAAGGAAATGGGAAGGGCATTGTATTAGTAATAAACACACAAGTGCGATATGAGCTTAACCCATCTAGAAAAGCAAGATTTAGGTAATAACAAATAATGTACACACTACATGTTTGATGGAATGCTAAGGTGAAGAAAATGAGTTGTAAATCAAGAAATGTATGCTTAAAAGCGTGTGGAATTACTAGGGTTCATCATAGTGTGCATACTTGCTTTCCCTAAATGGCATTAATATTTATTTGCTCAAATTATTGATATGGTATGTATTGTTGAAATCCCCAAATGTCATATTTAATTTCAAATGAAAATATGCACACGGTTCCACAAGCACGGCATGCATAACATGGTTTACCGATGTTTTTCAAGAATAAGGATGTTAGAGGTGGGACATATCTTACGATATGTTTTACCTCGCTTTTCACAAGAGGACAAGAACAAGCATCGCATAAGAGGGAGTTTACACTTCCCTCCCTTCCATGAGGGGACTCCCCTCACTCACAAGTGCATTTCGTTAAAGAAGGGTCTCCCTTCCCTCTCAAGTGCATCTCATTAAAGAAGGGTCACCCTTCCCTCCCAAGTGCATCTCACATGTTACATGAGCATGTAAATTTCCACGCAAGCATGACATGCAAGACATGACACGCTAGACAAGCTCAAGCAAGGAAGACATGACAAGTTTTCAGGCACGAAAAGAGTATTTCAAGTCACGTCAAATGTACGATGATTTTAAGAGTTTTATCAGCTTTTATGTGATGCAAGCATGAATATAAACTGCTTTACTTTCCTGTTATCATATGAACTGCTTCCTGCTTTATATATTGCTATTGTTATGCTATGACTGTTGGTTAGTATTTGGTACCCGCTGAGTATTCCGTGCTCAGCCGTACTTCTTATGTCAGCAGGTGATAGTGGAGCGGCTGCTCCTTTCGACATCTGTGCTCCTGGCCCTTGAGTGGAAGAGGAATATGTTGAGGAACCTATGGAGGAACCTCGAGTAGACGAGTACTACTAGGTGGTGAATTCTGAGTGAATCACTATGGGTGTAAGCTTGAGAGATTGTATTTGTGTATTTTGACGGGCATGTCCGCACTTTCTTTTGTTTTCCTTTTGTACACAACTTGGATCATGTATATATGTGCTCAGAGGTTTGGTTAGTCTTCCGCTATGCTATGTTAGTTATGTTTCCGCTATTATTGTCCTCTTTGTATATGCTCCAGGTATTTGTGCAGGTTATTTTGTCAAGCAAGTCATGTAAGTCATGATAAGTCGTCCAAGATTCACTCTAACTCCTAGGGTGGGTTTTGGGTTGCGACATGCTCTAATATCTTGTTTAACGAAACCAAGTCCGTCTGATCTTGATCTCTCAAGATCTCTTTCCTTTTGTTAATGGCAGCTAAACCCCCTCCCCCCCCCCCCCATCCCCCATTGTCTCTTCTCTTTGATGGCAAATTCAATCCTAATTTCATTCTCTTGGAAAGTTGTGATAACAATGTTATCTGCTGCCTCAACTCAACTCTCACTAATGATGTTCTTGCACAATCCGTCGGCCTCGAAAGCAATTTGGGATCTCACATCCTCCTTCACCCCAACAATCTCAGGATTGCAAGGTGCAGTTGCACCTACAACTTCAGTCTTTACGGAAAGGCTGCTCTTCCGTATCTGATTTTCTCAATCAAGCAAAAACTATTACAGATTCTCTTGCTTCAGTTCGCGACACTCTCACATACAACAATCTTGTTATGTCTATCCGCGGTGGCCTTCCTCCCAACTACAAAGCCTTCATTACTGCTGTTACCAATTGCATCGATCCTATTACATTTTTTGAGCTTCGCTCTCGACTACTCACACACAAACATAGTCTCCTTCAATTTCACCCTACCACGGACTCTGCCCCTGTGGCCTTTTATGGTCAACATCAACAAAATCAAGCACCTCCTTTCCATGGTCATGGGTGTGGACATGGCCCTTCTCACCATGGACGTGGTTCCTCTTCACACCAATGCCCCCAGCATCCTCAATGTCATGGTTGTTGCCCAATAAGTGGACCCTAGAGGGGGGGTTATTAGGGTCAATGACACAATAAAAATTTACCTTGGACTAATTTACTGAATTAAGGAATTTAAGGCAATGTAATAAGCAATAACTAAAAGAATAAGAGGTAAAGAGTTAAGGAAATGCAAATACCACAAGTTAGTTCACGAGGTTCGACAACTTGTCTATGGGCCTTTCAGCTTCCCGCTTCAAGGATTCCCACGATTTTACTCATACAAGCTTCTTCACCAGGTGAAGCTCAAACCTTTTACAATCCCTTCAAAAGTTGGGATACCACCTTTACTGCAAGAGAACACCCTCTCTTGACTTCACAAAGCTCTCCGACTTCACAGACAAGAATCCTCGATTCTTGATTTCACTTAATACAAAGTTGTGATAGAATTTTAATCCAGTTACAAAGCTCTTGGATTAGCTAAATAGGATTGGAATAATATCTCTACAAATCTATCAAATGATTGGGAGTTTAAAGCTCAATTATGAAAATTGGGGATTTCTACAATTTTCAACGTATGATTGATGAGAATTGAATGATTTGATCAATGAGTATTCAATAGAAGATCAGTAGTTGTTGTTTGTTCATAAATGAACTCAATTTATAGAGCTAGGAAGATTATAGCCATTGGGGGTGCATTTAATGCGATTATGGCCGTTAAAAAACTAGAAATTATGATTTTCCCGCAGGCAGACGTCGACGTTTAGGTTTGAGTGTTGTATCTAACATTATGCCCTAAAAATTCATTTAGATTATAAGATTTTATTGATTAGATTAATAAAGATATCTTTTTTATCTATTGTGAATTCATTATAGGTAATTGACCAAGATCATGAGATGATCTATACGATATGAGATATTGAACAAGGTCCCTAGGATATATTGTTGGAAATATATGTGATTGGTTATGGACTGACACCGGTAGATATAGCTTTCCAGTTCCTTATACCTTATAGATTCACAGGTATGGGTGAAGCTGGGCACTTCACTTATATGGTCGCCACAATACTTAGATGTTCTCAATGAAGGGAATCCAGATAAAAAAATATAAGGAAACTGGATCCCGATGATCTTTACACCATAGAAAGCAACTAAAATTATCTATTCGTTTTAGTCATATTACCTCGGTGAATGATGTTCACCGGTGAAGATAAAACCAACTTGAACCTTCAGAACTCTTTGTAGAGATTTCTCAAAGAAATACTTGAAGCTCGATCATTGTTCTTCGTTATCCCCACGAAGCTTTGGAATCTCTACTTGGTTTTGAAGAAGCAAATAGAAGAAGATAAAATTTTGGTGTAGACTTTCTAATAACCAAAACCTTAGGGTTCAAAAACCCTTAACTTGAAAAACCCAACTTGGAACAACACTAGTAGCTCACGAAAATCCAAGGGGGTCTCCCTTGGGGCTCACGGTTTTGGAGAGGAGGAGAGAGAGAGAGAGATTGTGTAGAATCAATACCCCCACACGTTTTAGGGTATAGGGCATTTATAGGATTTAGGATAGAATCCTAATCCATCTCCAATTAGACCTTATCCATTAGGAATTATTAATTAATAATAACTCTTATTATTAATTATATAATATCCTAGTTTATCTATAACTACTTTAGTTATAATAAACTTAATAATTTAGGAGTCCTTCTTGAAAGAGGATTCCTTAATTAAAAGGGTTAAGTATCTACCTCAAAAAGGAATCTTAATCCTATTAGGAGACCAATCAAAAGGAGGGGCGTGAGCCTTAGGGGGGCGTGAGCTTCATGGAAGTCCTAGTTGTATTCCAACTCCATCTTATCTACATGATTCCTACATTCTAGGCATTGGAATTTAATTCCATAATTAAAGGTTTAATTATTCAACTAAAGAAAACCTAATCGAATTAGGATTCTTCAATTTTGCGCCCACCTTAGGGAATAAATCCCAAGGGCTTGGGCCCACTTTTAAGGTCCATACTTTATGGGTTTATGGATATGGGTCAAACCCATTTCCCCTTACATTAGGTTAACAAATAATTACTAATATTATCCTTTAATTTAAATTAACAATTAATTTAAACCATAGCTTCACATTTATTCTATTTTATTAATGATTAACATATAATCACTTAAATTAATTGATTAACATTTAATCAATTATTGAGCTTGTATTTCTAATGTGAGCATCTCTACATATTGCTCTGGGACATTCAAACCCTAGCTTATCCAATGTTATCCTATTGATCCTAAATAGGAATTACATCGGAATTACAGGTGACGTGAGATATCCATGTTGCAATTGAATCCTAGTGTAAGAACATTAACCAATATGGATCCCACCACATGAACTTTTTAACTCAATTGATCATTCCAATCACATTATCCCTAATGGGCTTTCGAGATTGACATACTATCTAACTCATAGCCCATTGCACATCATCCGGGTTTCCAAGACTTCTGATTAAGCCATGAGAAATATTTTCTCATGTAAAACATTTTGATAAAAACCCTTTTATAAGTATTATATATTTTAATAAAAATATATTTAAAACTTATTTTGTTTTAAAATCACCTGGGCAGGATTTAAGCATAATCCACTATCACACCCGGAACTTGGATAATCTTTCAAATTAATGAGCATGGATTTCTTGTTTAAAATTTATCATGACTCGAACAGCTTTCTGACTATCCAACTGTCACTGTATCGTAGTCTCTTAAATAGAGAATACTTTGGTGGAATCAAAACAATCAAATTACTGCTCAGTTATAAATGAAGTCATTAGATCGTAGGATCATTGAAACTGTTCAATGTGAATGAGAGACCAACTATTTGAGAATATGTTTATGCATGAGGTCTCTCAATGCATGCAATCAGTCAGTGTACATTTAAGCACCCATATGCTAATGTGTAGTCTCCACTATGATAGTTCAAGATAAAACTACATCTCAACTATTGAGAACATCTTAGCATAGTGGCAGCCATATAAGTGAAGTGCCCAGCTTCACCCATATTTGTGACTATATAAGGTATAAGGAACTGGAAAGCTATATCTACCTGTAATTGTCCCATAACATAGGTTTTGTACAATATATCCTATGGACCTTTATCGATATCTCATATCATATGGATCATCTCATGATCGTAGTCAATTACCCATAATGAATACACAATAGAGAAGGAACTAGCGAAAACGTATCCTCATAATCAACTCCTTGAATTTGAGTAGAACCTTTTGCAACAAGTCTTGCTTTATAAGTCTCCACATTACCATCAGCACCCTTCTTCCTTTTGTAAATCCATTTACATCCAATTGACCTTATACCATCTGATGGATCTACTAAAGTCCAGACGCTGCTGTCATACATGGAATCTATTTAAGCATTCATGGCTTTATTCTATTAAGATGCATCTACATCTAATGTAGCTTCCTTATAAGTATTAGGATCCGTATCCTCATCGTTAAGGGTAACAAGATAAACCTCATTATTGTAATATTGAAGTCTATCTGGTGGTTTAGAAACTCTTTCTTACCTTCTCAGTGGAATAGAATTTGAAGAGTCTATAGTGGAAGTATTAGGTTCAAGTTGGATACTGGCAATGTTGTCTTTCATCTCATGAAATTCAACCTTCTTAAGAAGATCCATTTCTTCCTCCAAGAAAATGACATGATGCCTAACAACTATTGTTTGGTCTGCCTTGGAGTATAAATAGAAACCCTTAGTTTCTTTTAGATACCTTACAAAGTTCTATTTTTCTATTCTAGATTTCAACTTAGTGGGTTCGAGTTTACGAACATGAGTAGGACAACCCCATACCCATAGATGTTGTAAACTAGGTTTTTGCCTAATCGACAATTCATAGGGTGTAACCATTATAGACTTAGAAGGAACCCCAGTTCAGAATGTAAATGACAGTTTCTAAAGCATACTCCCAAAGATAGGAAGGTACATCGGCATGGCTCATCATAGAGTGAACCATATCTAATAAAGTCCGGTTTCTTCTTTCAGAAACACTATTTTATTAAGGTGAGGCAGGACTTGTCCATTGTGAGATAATCCCATTATCCCTTAAGTAATCCATAAACTCGTTGGTGAGGTATTCACCACCTCGATCTGATCGAAGTGTCTTTATAGATTTATCTGTTTGATTCTCAACTTCTAATCTGAATTATTTGAACTTTTTAAAAGTATCAGATTTGTGTTGCATCAAATAGACATATCCATATCTAGAATAGTCATCGGTAAATGTGACAAAATACCGGTACTGACCTCATGCAACTATGTTAAATGGACCACATACATCACTATATATTAGTCTTAACTTTCCTTCAGCTCTTCGTACCTTTTTAGGGTAAGGCTTATTGGTCATCTTCCCTTCGACACAAGACTCGCAAGTAGGGAGTGGTTCTACCTTTAGGAATTCAACGGGACCATCTATTACCAATCTCTTGATCCTATCAAGATTAATATGACCAAGTCTCTTATGCCAAAGATAAGTAGACTAAGTGCAATGTCTCTTCATTCCAGACAATCTGGATGATGAGACATTGTCACTTTGCAGACATTCATTATTTACCAAAAGAAATATTAATTAAAGACCATGAATGAGATAAACAGTAATCAAGACCATTTCATCTTTCTTAATTTCAACTATTGAATTAAAAATGATAGAGAATCCACAAAATAAAAGTCTAGATACTGAAATCAAATTACGATGTACAGAAGGCATATAAAAGCAGTCTTCTAAAATTAATGTATTTCCATTAGGTAAATAAAGAGCATATAAGCCAATTGACTTCACTGCTGACTTCACTGCAACATTTGCACCTGAGCCAACTCTAAGCTTCTGCTCCTGTTTGGTCGGCTTTCTGGTTTCCTTGAACCCTTGCAAACAATTGCAAACATGTACAGTGGATCCAGAATCCACACACCATGAGTTAGGAGGACCATCCAGAAAGTTTGACTCAACAGTAATTAATACTTCAAAGTATCTCATACTTGAGTATTTGCACCACACTTCTTAAGAGTTGCAAGGTATGTCATACAGTTCCTCTTCCAGTGGCCTATTTTACCACAATGGAAACATTTTCTCTTGCCTTTGTCTTCCTTGCCAGTATCACCTGTAGAATCTTTGGCAACTCTTGCCTTACCCCTATTGTCTTTAAACTTACCTTTGCCCTTGTTCCCTTTTCTAAACTTTTTAGATCGCTTGGAGGTATCAAGTTTATCGACTATTAAAGTTTCCCATTTTGTTGACTTTTTTATCAAATCTTCTATAGCTACAAGTGAGTTCATAAGTGTTGCACTCCAGACTTTTCCATACTTAATGAATAGCACTTTCGTAGCCAATTGGCCTTTCACGTAGTCTAATTAATAAATAAGGGAGAAATTAAAAATTCTGAAATACTATAAATGTTCCTTTTCAAAAGACGAATCTAATGCAAGTTGAATCGTGAAAATCCGACGAAAGGGTCAAAAGTTATGGCCGAAACAGTAAAAGGGGTCAAAAATTTGCAGGACACCGACCGCTAGGGATCGATCGGTTCACAACTGATCGCTCGGTCATTATTAGCAATCGATCGGTCCACAACCGATCGATCGGTAGCTATCGACTGGTTAACTTTTTTGTAAGGAGAATTTTTCTAGAGAGCATGTTTTTGACTGATCACTCGACCAAGAACACCGGTCGCTCGGTAGGCGACCCATAGATCGTTCATAACCACCGATCGCTCGGTCTATCGCGTTTTGCAGAATTTTTATTAAGGGCTTTTTCATCTTTTGGGTGTTATACCCTTGCTTTATATGGCTTGCCCGAGCCATATAGGTTCATAAACCCTAAGGCATCCTATTTTGAGAGAGAAGGAGAGAGGAGAAAGGGATTTTTCCCTAAGGTTTCAACTTGAGAAAATCAAGGGTTTAAATACCCTAGAATCATCACAAGGTTGGATTTCCTCCCAAGCCAAGCCTCAAGCTCGTGGGGGAGTCTTTTTCAAACTAGGGCAACATTCTCCAAGGTACTCCTCAAGGATTTTCTTCCCCAAATCAAGCACCTTTCAAGCAAGGGTTCTCTTCTTCCAAGTTGGAGCTTCAATCAAGGGTTTTCACCGAAGATCAAGCTTTGATTCAAGGTTAGTACACTCTACTAACTTTCTCTAGCAATAACCTAGTTTTGCCCTTTTTAAATTCATGATTTCGATCTTGTATTCCCTTCCCTTGAAACATATTTTATATCCTAAACCTAAACAAGATAAATGGGAATGAATGTGGAAAGTATGAATGAATGAATTGGGTTGAGGCGATTGGATGCCGAGATGTATGATGTGTGATGTGTGTGATGGAAAATGGAGGAAGGGCATTTCAAACATAATGAATACACGTGGCGTGGTGTGATGAAACATATGCATTAAGAAATTAAAATGAATTGGCTATTAATGTGATGCTTGCCAAGTGTTGGATAAAATGCTTAAATGATGATTTGAACAAATGAACTTGAGTTATGGAAGCATGAATTGAGTTATTATTGTTAAATGTCTACCTTGATCAAATGCCCTACATGCTATCTACATTCCCGTATGCTTATATTAAAAATGGAAATGCTATACTTATGTGATCCCCTCATCCAAGCATGTCATCATGATTGTCACTATTGGCACGCACACGAGCACACATATTTGCATGAACCGAATTTTCAAGAGCATATGCATATAATAAATCAATAAGAAAACATTGCATGTCAAGGAGGTTGGTAGCCCAGGGAGGTTCGGGTACTAGCCTCTGGCTCACAAGAAAACCAAAATTTACTACATGTCAAGGAGGTTGGTAGCCCAGCGATGTACGGGTACTAGCCTCTGGCTCACAAGAAAACTAATCAAGTAACTAAAACCAATATATGTCAAGGAGGTTGGTAGCCCAGGGATGTGCGAGTACTAGCCTCTGGCTCACAAAAAAACAATATGTCAAGGAGGTTGGCAGCCCATGGAGGTTCGGGTGCTAGCCTTTGGCTCACAAGTAAATGAAACATGTCAAGGAGGTTGCTAGTCCAAGTGAAGTGTGCTAGCCTCTGGCTCACAAGAACAAGCTTACAAGAAAAGGCTCACAAGTATACAAGATGAGACAAGACACGCATGCATGATTTTCAAAAGTAAGACCGAGACATGAAATGGGCTTTCCAAATATGAGTTTTATTGGAGTTTTCGCATTCATGCACGCATGTCAAGATAATTATATTATTTCATATTCAATACTGTTTATCTTATGATGCTATTATTGCTTTGCAGTGTATTCACTGTTATTATGCTCTTGTTATTGCTATGGTTAGTTAGTAGCTTGTACTCGTTGAGTATTTCATGCTCAGCTGTACTTTCATGTCGGTAGGTACAGAAGAAGCCCTCGACCCAAAGCCTTGGGTCGAGGAAGAGTACAAAGATGAGAGAGAGCCGTCTATCCCGTTACAGTCTCAAGCGGATAGAGACCTCGACGTGTGGCCGTACCTCGACTACTGTTGAGGGGAGAGTACGAGAGGGTTCTTTGTGTATTTTGATAGGTGGGCCTGTCCACCTTAGACTTGATATGTTCTGTATATGTTAACTTGGAATACTACTTTGGAATGTTAGAAGAAAATAAAAAGTTAGTTTATGCTTCCGCATTATGATATAGCTTCCGCACTCTGATTCATGTTATATTATGGTATATGTACCTTGTTCATTACAAGATGATTTGGCAGGTACAGATGGTCACACCTAAAGTATCCCTTAACTCATAGGGGGTATTTTGGGGCGCGACAATAAGCTCACTTGGTGACATTTCACTTTTGTTCATGTTATAATTTAACACGAACGCATTGAAGGATGAAGGGAGTGACTGTAGAACAGTGTCAACCTGAGTGATGGCATCCATCTCTCCACCAAGAATTTCCAGTTCATTCAATAACCCCATCATCTTTATGATGTGCTCCTTGACTGGAGTTCCCTTAGCAATCTTGGTGTTGATAAGGGATTTCAACTTTACTTGTCGAGATGACCTATTTTGCTCACCAAACATCTCATGTAGGTTTTGCAAAATGTTAGAAGCTTTATCCATGTCTTCATGCTGGCTTTGCAAAATGTTAAACATCAAAGCCAGAATGTAATACTTGGTCATATGATTAGACCTTTCTCATTGCTATAACTCAGCCTTTTGGGCCGATGAAGCATCTGGAGGAATTTCGGGTTTAGGAGTTTTAAGACATAGGTCAAGGTTATCTGCCGCAAATACTATTCTAATTTTTCTTTTTCAGTCAACATAGTTAGTTCCTAGTAACTTTTTATCACGAAGAATTTCAGTCAATGGGTGTAGGCCTATCATGATCTAATCAAATAACAAACAATGATAATATTAGGGATCTATTGAATTCATTAATACCTATTAGATTATGGGTCTGTTTCTAATTGTATTTCCAATTCAGGAATTACAAATTGGTATCGAATACCTAGACAATGGCTTAATGTAATCCTGCCTTTGAGCACAATATCACATCACCTTGAATAGGCAGATAGAAACTATCTTCTCCATTTTCACAGATCTCATCTTGTGAATCCTGGAGCATTCAATCTGCTCTCTGATCTATAAGGGATGTTATACTCACGCTTTGGCGTTATTATACAACATCTCTTATTCATGTGCCCACCTACCATGAACCTAATAAACACCTAATGAAAGTTCATGATTTGACGTTATTGCTCCCACTTTTTGCTTATACAGTTTTCACCATGTTCTCAAACAAGTGATAGGGATTGGGCCTTGTTTTGGCCTGTCAGCTTACTCACTCTCCCAACTATAAGATCACATAGTGTACGGTAGAAGATCATAATACTTAGGGACTTGTCCCCAGTCTTATATACACATGATATATCAATGAGCAATTATTTCAACAGAATAATTAAACATACTTAAACAGATATCATCTCATGATATAAAAAAAATATTATCTCATGATAATTAAACAATAATAAACATCATATAAAATTAATCGTTATGGGTCAATAAAAATAAAATGCATGGATGCAAGAGAATGAGATAAGAATAAAGGCAGCTTGTAAACTCCTTCGCAATCTCTTCCTTTATCATTTTATCGAGATCAACATCGCAGCATCCTCCTTCGCAGCATCTCCACCAATGCATGATACAAAATAATGGCATTAGGGAAACCAAATTACCATTCGCCCTTTTCAAGGAAACCGAATGAATCCGCCCTTTACAGATTGCCAAAACCTACTACATATTATCCTCTAATATGAATGCATGATAAACAATTTATCATATAGCATAAATATGACCCATAACTATAATCTCATATAATTAGATGCAACATGGTGATGGAGTAATTTTTCCTATAATTTAAAAGGATTAAAAAATTGATAACAATTATCAATTTGCTCGAGAAAATCTATATCTCATATAGATCAAATCTCGGAAAATAAAATTTATATTTTCTCTCAAAATATTTTAATAAAACTATTTTATAAAAAATCCAGATAGGATTATCTTAAAACTATTTAAGTAATATTTAATATTTACTAGGACTTTCATAATAATAAAAAAAAATATATTAAAACCTAAACATGATCACATCATAATAAATTGGTTTTAAAACTTTCCAATAAAATCTATTTATTAGAAAAATCATTATTAATTATTTTAAACAATTAATAAATATAATTTAAATGATCAAATCATTTAAAATGAAATTTCAAAATAAACTATTAATTTCAAAATTAATTATATCTCATATAATAATACTTGTTCTTAAAATTTAATTATTATCATTAACAAATCTCATTGGATAAAAAATAATTATTTATTTATTTATTCATCTCATGAACAAATAAAATAATAAAAACTATGAGCAATAATAAATAAATTACATTAAATTCATCTCATGAATTATATTATCTATTTAATATCCTCTAAATAATTAGGAAAATTACTCCCTAACCATGAGCTCTGATACTACTTGAAGGGAATCCAGATAAAAAAATATGCGGAAACTGGATCCCAATGATCTTTACACCATAGAAAGCAACTAAAATTATCTACTTGTTTTAGTCATATTACCTCGGTGAATGATGTTCACCGGTGAAGCTAAAACCAACTCGAACCGTCAGAAATCTTTGTAGAGATTTCTCAAAGAAATACTTGAAGCTCGATCCTTGTTCTTCCCTATCCCCACGAAGCTTTGGAATATCTAATTGGTTTTGAAGAAGCAAATAGAAGAAGATAGAATTTTGGTGTACACTTTCTAACAACCAAAATCTTAGGGTTCAAAAGTCCTTAAGTTGAAAAACCCAACTTGGAACAACACTAGAAGCTCACAAAAATCCAAGGGGGTCTCCCTTGGGGCTCACGGTTTTGGAGAGGAGGAGAGAGAGAGAGAGATTGTGTAGAATCAATACCCCCACACGTTTTGGGGTATGGGGTATTTATAGGATTTAGGATAAAATCCTAATCAATCTCCAATTAGACCTTATCCATTAGGAATTATTACTTAATAATAACTCTTATTATTAATTATATAATATTCTAGTTTCTCTATAACTACTTTAGTTATAATAAACCTACTAATTAGGAGTCCTTCTTGAAAGAGGATTTCTTAATTAAAATGACTAAGTATCTACCTCAAAAAGGAATCCTAATCCTATAAGGAGACCAACCAAAGGGAGGGGCGTGAGCCTTAGGGGGGCATCAGCTTCATTGAAGTCCTAGTTGTATTCCAACTCCATCTTATCTACATGATTCTTACATTCCAAGCATTGGAATTTAATTCCATAATTAAAGGTTTAATTATTTAATAATTATTCAATTAACCAAAACCTAATCCGATTAGGATTAATTCTTCAATTGGGCGCCCACCTTTGGGATTAAATCCCAAGGGCTTGGGCCCACTTTTAAGGTTCATACTTTATGAGTTTATGGATATGGGTCAAACCCATTTCCCCTTACATTAGGTTAATCAAATAATTACTAATATTATCCTCTAATTTAAATTAACAATTAATTTAAATCAGAGATTAATTTTTAATCTATTTTATTAATGATTAACATTTAATCACTTAAATTAATTGATTAACATTTAATCAATTATTGAGCTTGTATTTCTAATGTGAGCATCTCCACAGATTGCTTTGGGACATTTAAACCCTAGCTTATCCAATGTTATCCCATTGACCCTAAATAGGAATTACATTGGAATTGCAAGTAACGTGAGATATCCATGTTGCAATTGAATCCTAGTGTAAGAACATTAACCAATTCGGATCCTGCCACATGAACTTTTTGATTCAATTGATCATTCCAATCACATTATCCCTAATGGACCTTCGAGATTGACGTACTATCTAACTCATAGTCCATTGCACATCATCCGGGTTTCCAAGACTTCTAATTAAGCCGTGAGAAACATTTTCTCATGTAAAACATTTTGATAAAAAACCTTTTATAAGTATAATATATTTTAATCAAAATATATTTGAAACTTATTTTGTTTCAAAATCACCTACGCAGGATTTAAGCTTAATTGACTGTCATACTCAAAACTTGGATAATCTCTGAAATTAATGAGCATGGATTTCTTGTTTGAAATTTATCATGACTCGAATAGCTTTCTGACTATCCAACTGTCACTGTATCGTAGTCCCTTAAATAGAGAATACTTTGGCAGAATCAAAACAGTCAGATTACTGCTTAGTTATAAATGAACTCGTCAGATCTTAGGATCATTGAAACTGTTCAATGTGAATGAGAGACCAACTATCTGATAGTATGTTTATGCAAGAGGTTTCTCATTACATGCAATCAGTCAGTGTACATTTAAGCACCCATATGCTAATGTGTAGTCTCCACTACAATAGTTTGAGATAAAACTATACCTCAACTATTGAGAACATCTTAGCATAATGGCAGCCATATAAGTGGAGTGCCCAGCTTTACCCATAGCTGTGACTATATAAGGTACAAGGAACTGGAAAGCTATATCTACCTGTGATAGTCCCATCATGTCGCGACCCAAAACTCACCCTAGGAGTTAGAGTGAACTTTGGACGACTAATCATAACTTGCATGACTTGCTTGACCAAAATAACGTGCAAAAGACCGGGAGCATATACAACAGTGGATAATAATAGCGGAAACATATAACAAAGCACAGCGGAAGTCTAACAAACCTCTATGTATATACATACGTGATCCAAGTTTAATACAAAAGAAATCAAGACAAAGAAAGTGCGGACAGGCCCGCCAAAATACATGAATATATCTCTCTCAACTCACCCACAGCTATCCACTCAGAATCTACCACAACCTAATAGTAACTCTCACCCTGAGGTTCCTCCACAGGCTCCTCAATGTACTCCTCCTCCACCCATGGGCCAAGAGCACACACATCGAATGGAGCAGCAGCTCCCTCAGAACCTGCCGACATAAACGTAGGGCTGAGCATGGAATACTCAGCGTGTACCAAACACTAACCAACAGTCATAACAAACAATAACTATATAAAAAGTAGGAAGCAGTTCACAGATATAAAGTAGGAACAATTCATATCATCACGCGATAGTAAAGCAGCTGATAATCATGCTTGCATTTCGTAAAAGCCGATAAAATCCTTGAAAAACATCATGCACTTGACTTGACTCAAAACACCCTTTTCGTGCTTGAAAACTTGTCTTGTCATGTGTCTTGTTTTGTCGTGTCGTGTCATGTCATGCGTTTCATGTTTGTATCATGCGTGTACCATGCTTGTAATGCTTGCTTGCTTGGGAGTTCAACATGCTCATGTACTTGTGAGATGCGCTTGTGAGATGCCTTGAGAGGGAAGGGAGGCCCTTCTTTCATGATATGCCTTGAGAGGGAAGGGAGACCCTTCTTTAATGCAATGCACTTATGAGTGAGGGGAGACCCCTCATGGAAGGGAGGGAAGTGTAAACTCCCTCCTAAGAAATTCTTGTTCTTGTCCTCTTGTCAAAAGCGAGGTAAAACATATCGTAAGATATGTCCCACCCCTAACATCCTTACTCTTGCAAAAACGTCGGTAAAACATGTCATGCATGCCGTGCTCGTGGAATGGTGTACATACTTGCATTGAAATTAAATATGACATTTAGGGGATTTCATTTCATAGCATAACGATTTGAACAAGTAGGCATTCATAAAAAATTAGGGAAAACAAGTAATCACACTATCATACACCCTAACAATTTCATAATCATTTTAGCTTTCAATTTCTTCATTTACAACTCATTTTATTCACCTTGGCATTTCATCGAACGCGTGGTATGTGCATTATGGTTAATCCTAAATCTTAAATTTCTAGGTGGGTTAACGATCACAACACACATGTGTATTCATTATTGGTACAATGCCCTCCCCATTTCATTCATTACAACAACCACACGACATCCAATCGCCCATTCACATCCACACCACCATCCATTCATCCATTGATCCCACATTATCTTGCTTAGAAATTTAGGAAAAAATATAAAATAAAAGAGACTGAATTAGGAGGGTAGTGTAGGGTACCGACCTTCAATAGAGTGGAGAACACCCCTGATTTGGAGTCCTAACCTTGAAGAAGAACCCCTCTTTGGGTTTGAGGAACTCTAAATGCTTGAGGAAGGATCCTTCTTTGAAAATCTTCAAGTTTGAATCCCTCTTTGATCTCCAATCAAAGCCACATTGGAGGATTTCCCCAAAATCCTCTTCTCCTTTCTCCCATCTTTCTCTCCTCTCTAGGTTAAAAATACCTCAAATGAGGATCCCTAAACAAGAAAAGGGTTTAAGACCCTCAAATCTGTAATCTGCTACCGCATGCGATCGATCGCACACTTTTCTGCGATCGATCGCAGGTCCTTGCGATCTATCGCACCTGGATGCGATCTATCACACATGAACCAGAACCTTTTTGGTCTGATTTTCCCCTATATGCGATCGATCGCACATTCTTGCGATTGATTGCAGATCCCTGCGATCTATCGCACCTGGGCATCCATTTATCGCATATGACCCTGAGAGTTTGGGACCTATTTCGCCTGCATGCGATCGATCGCACCTGACTTGCGATTGATCGCACCCTTCAGATTTTGTTGTTTTCTCCTATTTTTCCACACTTTGGTAATTCGGCCATAATTTTTGACTCAGTTGCCCGATTTTGACGATTCAACTTGCGTTGGATTCGTCTTTCAAAAAGGAACATTCCTAACATTTCAGAATTTCCAATTTCTACTTTATTTATTGACTAAATTGTCCCTGAAGTCGATTGATCTGCCAATGGTTTCAGTAACTCGGGTTTTTCGACACATTCGGCTTGGGAACACTACCTTTTAGAAATTAAGTTGTTCAAAATTTCTCATTTCATAGAAAGGAAAAAAGATTACAAAGGCTTCATGCCTTGGCATGGGTCCCAATACATGGCAGAAAGTTCCAGGGCTCTACACATCACATAGCTTTCTTACAATATATCCTATGGACCTTTATCGATGTCTCATATCGTATAGATCATCTCATGATCATGGTCAATTACCCATAATGAATACACAATAGATAAAGAAGATGTTCATATTAATCTAATAAATAAAAATCTTATAATCTAAATGACTTTTTTGGGCATCATATCTAACACTCAATGGTTGAGATGTAGTTTTATCTTAAACTATTGTAGTGAAGACTACACATCGGCATATGGGTGCTTAAATGTACATTGACTCATTGAATACAATGAGAGACTTCTTGCATAAACATACTATCAGATAGTTGGTCTCTCATTCATATTGAAAAATTTTGATGATCCTTAGATTTGATGAATTCATTTATAACTGAGCAGTGATTTGACTATTTTGATTGCATATAAGTACTCTTTACCTGAGGGACTACGATAAGGTGATAGTTGGATAATCAGAAAGTTGTTCAAGTCATGATGAATTTCAAACAAGAAATTTATGCTCATTAGATTGAGAGATTATCCAAGTTCCAGGGTAAGACAGTCCATTAAGCTTAAAGCATGCGTAGGTGATTTTAAAATCAAATATATTCGAAATATATTTTTTTAATAAAATATATTATATTAAATAAAATATTTTTTCAAATGTTTTAACATGAGAAATAGTTTCTCATGGCTTAATCAAAAGTCTTGAAAACCCGGATGTTGTACAATAGGCTATGAGTTAGATAGTATAATAATCTCCAAGGTTTATTAGGGATAATGTTAATGGAAGGATCAATCGAATGCATTAGTTCATGTGACTGGATCCTTATTGGTTTATGTTCTTTCACTGGGATTCAATTACAACATGGATATCTCAAATCACTTGCAATTCCGGTGTCCTTTCTATTATAGGGTCAATGGGATAACACCAGGTAAGCCAGGGTTAGAATGTCCCAGAGCAATCTGTGGAGGTGCTCATAAAGAAACACAAGCTCGTAATAATAGATTAAATGTTAATCTATATTAATAGATTAAATATTAGTCTATGTATTAGATTAAATGTTAATCTAATTTAACGAGATAAAATAATAATTATTGGACCAACCAAATATAAGGGGATATGGGTTTGACCCATATCCATAAAACCCAAATTATATGGACCTTAAAGGTGGGCCCACGCCCATGGGTAAATACCCTAAAGTGGCTCCTAATTTATCTTCCCTATTTTATGGGATTTTGGTTATTAGATAATTATTAATTAATTATCTCTTATCTAATGAGATTAGATATTTACTTGGTTGTGAAGAAACAAAAGAGATAAGAGGATAAATCCTAATCCCAACAATGTAGCTCACGCCCCCTCTCTCTCACGCCCCCCTTTTGGAGAATCTAGATTGTCTAGATTCTTAGATACCTATTATCTAGGGAGTTGGTTATATCCCTATTATTTAGGAATCCTTTTTGGAAAAAGAAACTTAACATAGAAGTTATGTGATAACAAACCTATTTTGGATAAACTAGGAATCTATTAATCATAAGTGTTATCATTATTAGAAACTCTAATAGATAATGATCAAGATATGGAAAAGATCCATATCTATAAATATAACCATCCCAAAACTGTGTGGGAGCATTCATTACCTCAAGGAATTTTCATGATCTATAGAATGGAGCCCAAGGGATTTTCATGAGTTCTAGAGAACTCCCCAAGGGATTTTCGTGGACTTTATTGTGGGGTTCTAAGTTGTTAGAACTCCATACTCTCCTTCATCTCTTTTGATCCAAGGATTTTCTTCCAAGGATTATTTTGTTCTTCATAAAGCCAAGGAAAAATTCGAAAGCTTTGCGGAGATAGCGAAGAGCGAGGATCGAGTTTGGAATATTTCTTCGAGAAATCTCTATAAAGAGTTTTGAAGTTCTATCATTTTGTCCGACATCGGTGAACATCATTCACCGAGGTAATCTTCTTCTTTAATATAGATTATATTAATTATTTTCTATGGTGTAAAGATCTTCGGGATCCAGTTTTTTGCATATTTTGTTATTTGGATTCCCTTCAAGTGGTATCAGAGCTCATGGTTAAGGAGTGAATTTTTTTTAAAAGGTTAATTAAATAAATAAAAGAAATCATGTGATTAATTTAATTTGTTTATTTAAGCTCGTAGTTTTTTCTTTTATTTGTTTATGAGATGAATAAATAAATCATTATTTTTCATCAAATGAGATTTGATAAAATAATAATAAAATAATTTTTAAAAACTAGCATGGTGCGTTTTTTTTTTGTTTTTGCAATAAATAGTTTTATTATTAAAACCTGTTAAATGATTGGATCATTTGAAATATTCGTTAATTGTTTAAAAATAATTAATGAATTTTTTTATAATAAATAGATTTATTCAAAAATTTTAAAACCCTATAAAGTGATGAGATCATTTTATTGTAATTTTTGTTTTATTAAAAATAAGTAATAAATTTTTTTTAGTAAGGAAATATTTTTTTTTAATTTAATCGAAATAAAGTATTTCGGCTGATGAGATGATGTTTAGGATTTTATTAATTAAATATTAAACTTTCCTTTTTTGCTGATGAGATTATGTTTAGGATTTTCCTCCCATTCCTTCTCTTGGTTTTAGGTTTTGATCTTGAATAATATCAGAACCAATCTTGAATAATATTAGAACCAATCTTTAAGTAAGGATCTTGCATTCAAGAAAAGAATAATAGATCATATAGTTTAAATTGGAAGGACTTGATATAAGAAAGGTTCTGGGTGTCGCGACCCAAAACCCACCCTAGGAGTTAGAGTGAGTCGTGGACGACTAAATCATGACTTACATGACTTGCTTGACAAACAACCTGCAAAGCACCCACGGAGCATATACAATAGAGGATAACAGCGGAAACATAACTATAATACACAGTGGAAGTCTAACAACCTCTAAGTATATACACATGGTCCAAGTTTTAATACAAAGAAATCAAAACAAAGAAAGTGCGGAATGCCCGCCAAAATACATGGATATAATCACTCATGCTCACCCACAGCTAATCCACTCAGAATCTAACACCACCTACTGATAACCCTCTGCGGGAGGTTCCTCCAAAGGCTCCTCGACGTACTCCTCCTCCACCCATGGACCAGGAGCACAAACATCAAATGGAGCAGCAGCTCCCTCAGAACCTGCCGACATAAGAAGTACGGCTGAGCATGGAATACTCAGCGGTTCCTAAGCACTAACCAACAATCATAGCATACGGATAGCATACATAAAGCAGGAAACAATTCACGCATATAAAGCAGGAATGATTCATATCATGACAAAAAAGTAAAGCAATATAATTCATCATGTTGCATTTATAAAAGCCGGTAAAACCCTTGAAATCTTGTGCACTTGACTTGACTGAGATTACCCTTTTTATGCTTGAAACCTTGTCTACCGTGTTATGCGTGTCATGCTTGTATCATGCGTGTATCATGCTTGCTTGTTCGGAAAAGTAATCTACTTGTGAGGGAAGGGAGACCCTTCTTCCTGGAATGCTCATGCTTGTCATGCTATGTCATGTCATGTCATGCTTACTCGGAAAAGTAAACTACTTGTGAGGGAAGGGAGACCCTTCTTCCTAGAATGCTCATGCTTGTCCTTCCACTTGTGAGATTCACTTGTGAGATGTCCTTGTGAGATGCACTTGCGAGGGAAGGGAGACCCTTCTTATGATATGTATGCACTTGCGAGGGAAGGGAGACCCTTCTTATGAAAATGCATGATTGTCTTGTCCTCGCCAAAAGCGAGGTAAAACATATCGTAGGATATGCCCCACCTCTAAATCCCATTCTTGAAAACCTCGGTAAATCATGTCATGTATATGTGCTCGTGAGGTCGTGTGCATACTTGCATTTGGAATTAAATATGGCATTTGAGTAATTCATAACACATAACATCAATGATTTGAGCAATTTAGTATTCATATCAGTTAGGGAAAGCGAACAATCACACTATCATGACCCTAGCTATTTCCATAAATCTTAAACATGCAATTTCTTAATTTATTATTCATTTCATTCATCACATCATTTCACACGGCATCCAATCGCCAATTTTGTCTCCATTCACCATTCACCATTCACACACATCCATCTCATAGCACGTGTAAATGAAAGAAAACAAAGAGAAATAAAGTAAAAGAAGGAACTATAACTAGGAGGGTAGCAAGAAGTACCGACCTTGAAGAAATGAGGAAGAAACCCCTTCCAAAAACGACCGTGAGGTGCTGCCCTAACTTGGGTAACGCTCTCCACGGGTGCTTGAGCCGTGATCTTGGAGAAAAGCCAGACTTGAAGTGATCTAGGGTCTCAAAACCCCTTTGATTCTTCTCCAAAAGCAAAACCCTAGCTTAGGAAACCCTTTCTCCTCTCTTCTAATCCCCCAAATCTTCTAAGTGTTGAGAATGAGCCCTAAAGGCTCGGGTTAAACTCTTAAGGTAAGAGTGAACTGACCAAAAGACCATAATACCCTTACTGAAATTTCTACAAAAACGCGAGTACCGAGCGATCGGTGTTAATGACCGCTCGATTGGTTGCCTACCGATCAATCGGTTTCATAATCGAGCGATCGGTTAAAATTTCACTCTCTGGAAAATTTCCCCATACAAAAATCTTGACCAGTCGATAGCCTCCAAGCAATCGGTTTTGGACCGATCGATCGCTCCATGGACCGAGCGATTGGTGGTCTGCAGGTCCAAACTGTTTTGGCCATAACTTTTGACTCGTTTGTCCGATTTTGACTATTCAACTTGCGTTGGGTTCATACTTCAAAAATGAACATTTCTGATGTTTCGGAATTTCCAATTTCTTCCTTATTTATTAATTATACCTCTTTAAAGGCAAAATGGCAACGAAAGTGTCATGCATTAAATGTGAAAAAGTCCGAGGCTCTATATCCTCCCCCCCTTACAAAAATTTCGTCCTCGAAATTTAGAGGCTACTTGCATGACAAACCAAAAAGAAAATTACAAGTCATATACAAACTTATACAAAAACTCATTCAAATAATTCTGGGTACTTCGCTTTGACTTCGGCTTCACGCTCCCATGTAGCTTCTTCCCGAGCATGGTGTTGCCATTGCACAAGAACCAAAGGGATTGTCTTGTTGCGAAGCACTTGATCTCTTCGATCCAAAATCTGAACCGGCTTTTCAATCAAGGTGAGGTCCTCTCGAATCTCCAACGGTTCCAAGTCTATGACATGCGAAGGATCCGCAATGTACTTCCGAAGCATAGACACATGGAAAACGTTGTGAACTGCGGCCATGTGAGGTGGGAGAACTACCCTGTAAGCAACCTCACCAACTCGCGTGATAATCTCAAAAGGCCCAACATACCGAGGATTGAGCTTGCCTCGCTTGCCAAATCTCATGATCCCTTTGCTAGGAGATACTTTCACAAAAACTTGATCCCCTACTTGAAATTCCAAGTCCCTACGGAGCGTGTCCGCATAACTTTTCTGGCGATCTTGAGCGGCTTTCAATCGATCCCAAATGATCTTAACTGTGTTTACAGTTTGCTCAATCAACTTCGGACCAAGTACTTTCCTTTCTCCTACCTCATCCCAATAGAGAGGAGACCTACAACTTCGCCCATACAAGGCCTCAAATGGTGCCATTTGGATACTTGCCTGATAGCTGTTATTATAGGCGAATTCAACCAAAGGCAAGTGCTCTTCCCAACTGCCTCTGAAATCCAACATACAAGCCCGAAGCATGTCTTCAATGACTTGGTTCACTCTCTCGGTTTGTCCATCCATCTGTGGATGAAAAGCGGTGCTGAAATCAAGTCGGGAACCCATAGCCTCTTGGAAACTTTTCCAAAATCTTGACGTGAATCTTGGATCCCGATCCGACACAATACTGACGGGCACTCCGTGCAACCTCACCACTTCCTTGATGTATAGAGCGGCCAACTGGCTAGAGTTGAAAGTAGTTTGATAGGGTAGGAAGTGCGCAGACTTCGTCAGACGGTCTACTACAACCCAAATTGCATTTGAGCCCTTTGCCGTTTTTGGCAAGCCAACTATGAAATCCATGGATATGTTCTCCCATTTCCACTCGGGAATAGGAAGAGAATGTAATAGACCGGCGGGTCGCATGTGTTTTGCTTTCACCTGTTGGCACACTAAGCACCGTGCCACATATTCTGCAACATCCCTCTTCATATTCCACCACCAAAAGTGACTCTTGAGGTTCCGGTACTTCTTTGTACCCCCTGGATGCACAGTGTACTTTACCCGGTGGGCTTCATCCATAATCTCCCTCCGAAGATCTGCATTGGCTGGGACACACAGCCTTCCCTTGAATGTGATAGCACCTTGGCTAGTGAGAGAGAAGTCCTCACTACCCTTAGCAACTTCTTTGTCCCGATAAGCCAACAATTCAGCATCCGTGGCTTGGTATTCTTGGATCAAATCTATAATGTATGGCCGAACCGTGACATTTGCCAAGATAGGACTACGGACAGAGTCATTCACACTAATGTCCAGATTTTCCAAGTCTTCAAGTAGCTTCCATTCCTCCACTAACATGCATGCTAATAACCCCGGAGGTCTTCTACTCAAAGCATCAGCCACTACATTTGCTTTACCCGGGTGGTATTGAATGGTACAATCATAGTCTTTCAAAAATTCCATCCAACGCCGTTGGCTTAGATTCAGCTCCTTTTGGGAAAATAGATACTTGAGACTCTTGTGATCGGTGAACACATAGAACTCCACCCCATAAAGGTAATGACGCCAAATCTTAAGTGCAAACACGACCGCCGCAAGCTCAAAGTCGTGCGTGGGATAATTCTTCTCATGCTCCTTCAATTGCCTTGATGCATAGGCAATGACTTTCTTGTGCTGCATGAGTACACACCCAAGTCCAACGTGTGAGGCATCACTATACACCTCATACCCATAAGGTCCAGATGGCACAGTAAGGACAGGGGCTGTAGTAAGCCTCTTCTTCAGTTCCGTGAAACTGATCTCGCACTTATCACTCCATACAACTTGGCGTTCTTCTTTGTCAGGTAAGTGAGCGGTGCTGCAAGGCTAGAGAAACCCTCTACAAATCTCCTGTAATAGCCTGCCAACCCAAGAAAGCTGCGTATCTCAGTAACACTCTTGGGCCTCGCCCAACTCATAACTACTTCGATCTTCTTTGGATCTACCGAGATACCTTCTGCAGAAACAACGTGGCCTAGGAATGCCACCTCTTCCAACCAAAACTCACACTTGCTAAGTTTGGCGTATAGCTTGTGCTCTCTTAGCATTTCCAAAGCAAGGCGTAGGTCGCGTGTGTGATCTTCCCTTGTCTGGGAATAGACCAAAATGTCATCAACAAATACAATCACACACCTATCAAGATATGGCCGGAACACCCGGTGCATCAAATCCATAAAGGCTGCCGGCGCGTTCGTGAGTCCAAAAGGCATCACCAAGAACTCGTAGTGTCCATACCGAGTCTTGAAAGCAGTTTTGGGAACATCTTCCACCTTAATCTTCAACTGGTGATAACCCGATCGAAGATCTATCTTTGAGAAAAATCTCGCTCCCTTCAACTGATCGAACAAATCATCAATTCTAGGCAGTGGATACCTATTCTTTATAGTGACCTTGTTCAATTGCCGGTAATCGACGCACATCCGCATCAAACCATCTTTCTTCTTAACAAACAACACCGGGGCACCCCACGGTGAGACACTTGGTCGAATGATACCAAGGCCTTGTAATTCCTCCAACTGAGTCTTCAACTCCTTGAGTTCTACCGGGGCCATTCTATACGGAGCCCGAGAGATGGGAGCTGTGTCTGGTGTAAGCTCAATCACAAACTCAATCTCCCTGTCTGGAGGTAATCCTGGCAACTCCTCTGGAAATACATCCAGGAATTCACTCACAACCGGAATAGTCGATGAGTCCTTTGCCTCGGGGTTAACTAAGCTCAACGCCGCAAAACGAGCAATATCTCTACTTTTCAACCCGCGAAAGTGGAATGGTTTTCCTTCTACTGGCTTGAAGAGTACCATTTTCTCAAAGCAAGCTACATGCCCGTGATGTGCCGCTAACCAATCCATTCCCAATATCACGTCAAAGTCTTGGAATCCAAGAACTATTAGATTGACCGCCAACTCGTGGCTTCCCACTTGAACCACACTATTTCGACACACTTTATCTGTCAATACTGTTTTGCCGAGAGAAGTCGAGATGGCTAACTCCGGTTCTAGCAGACTAGGCTCCACAGAAAAGCCTTCTGAAAAACTCGGCGAGACAAACGAATGAGTAGACCCGGTATCAATCAACACTCGAGCCAAACACTCATTGACTAGTAGGGTTCCTGAAATTTTAGCTAGCTAAGTCAATCCATGCATCAACAACGTATACATATAGGTATTTATATATATAACATGCCATATACGTACACAAAGAATAATACATAATAATTTAATTTACGGGTAATTAAATAAATTACAACTGCGTACCTTGCACTACATCGTCAGATGCAACTGCATCACCCTCTGTCAAGGCAAAAACTCATCCCTGGTTCACCTGGCGAGACTCAGGTGTAGACCGGGTAGTCTGAGATAACGCCTGATATGATCCTGCTGGGCGTGCTGGGGGCCAAATCCCCTGAGACTGGCCTGTTAAATGCCGACTGGGGCAATCCCTGATCATATGGCCCTGGCGACCACAATGAAAACAACCACCCTATGCTCGTCGGTAATCTCCTGCCGGGTGCCTTCGGTCGCACGAAGTGCAGACCTCGTGTGTATAGGTCGGAGGGGCCAGAGGTGGAGCATACCTCATTGTCTGAGGTGCAACAGGCCGTGGGGCCGGAAGAGCCTGAGGTTGCGGTGCCTGAGGCACATACTACCGGGGAGCTGGAGGCGCATAAGATGGTCTTATCGGTGGTGCTGGCCACGCATACTGATAAGGGCCGGTACGAGCCCGCCTCTCTGGAGGTGCTGAACTACTAGCTTGGCCTCTCGCCAACGCCCTCTTTTTGGACACTGTCTCTGAATTGGCCTCGACCAATAAGGCTTTGTCTACTACCTCAGGGTAGGTATCATGTCTAAAAACCGAAACCTTCTCCATGATAACATCTTTGAGCCCTTGCTCAAACCTTCTTGCCTTCATTGCCTCGGTGGCAACCATGTGAGTCGCGAAGCGTGATAGCTCCGAGAACTTGGCCTCGTATTGAGCCACCGACATCAAACCTTGCTCGAGGTTGATGAATTCTCTCTCTTTCTTTTCCCATGCTCCAATCAGAAAATATTTCTTGTAAAAGCCGTCCTTGAACTCATCCCAAGTCCAAGGTTGACCCTACATGGTCAAATCTCGCGTCCTCAACGCGGAAAACCACCAATGGTGGGCTTCGCCCTCTAGCATAAAAGCTGCCCATGCTACTCTCTCCTCCTCTGTGGGTGAGAGGACCGTAAAAATATTCTCCATCTGGAGGATCCACGCCTCCGCAGCAAGAGGGTCCACACTCCCATGGAGGGATGGAGGCCTCAATCTCCTGAATGCCTCAACTCCAGCGGTACGATGTACTGGAGCTGCGGGCGGTGGAGTAGGTGCCGCTGATGCCGGTATAGTTTGCTGAGCCGACAGGATGGTGAGTGTCTCAGCAATAGAGCCTAAGACCTGAGAGAGGTCCGACTGCTCATCCTCATCCCGTGAAGAAGAGGAAGCTCTGGTATGTGGTCCACAACCCCGTGTGTTCCGTCTCATGACTAAAGTCCTGAGAATAATAACACCACATGAGTCTAACTTGAAACCACAGTTTATTTCAATGCCATTTCACAATAATTCAATTTGTATTAGTTGTATAATACTAATATACATCACATCAAGTCATCAGAGTATTCATCACATTATACTTATACTTTAGTGTTCTAGCGTACCTAGGACCCGTACTTGGTTAAAGCAACCATTTTAGACTAAGACTAAAGTTTAGTCTTACACTTGGAACCAGACTCGCTCCCGACTTACTTCCTTCCTAACTTGTTTCCTAACATATGCTCTTGTCAAGCCGTGGTATAAGATTCTTAAGTGACCCTAGAGACCTAAAGCCTAAGCTCTGATACAACTTCTGTCGCGACCCAAAACCCACCCTAGGAGTTAGAGTGAGTCGTGGACGACTAAATCATGACTTACATGACTTGCTTGACAAACCACCTGCAAAGCACCCACGGAACATATACAATAGAGGATAACAGCGGAAACATAACTATAATACACAGTGGAAGTCTAACAACCTCTAAGTATATACACATGGTCCAAGTTTTAATACAAAGAAATCAAAACAAAGAAAGTGCGGACATGCCCGCCAAAATACATGGATATTGTAGCACCCCGAACTTTTTCATCCTTAATAAATAGCACCTTCATAGCTAATTAGCCGTTTTCATAGTTTTCGTAGTCTAATTAATAAATAAGGGAGAAATCGGAAATTCCGAAACGTCAGAAATGTTCGTTTTCGAAAGACGGATCCAACGCAAGTTGAATCGTCGAAATCCGACGAGCGAGTAAAAAGATATGGTCAAAACAGTCCAGGCATAACAGAGCACCGATCGCTCGGTCATTACCTGCGATCGATCGGTCCACTACCGATCGCTCGATGGCTATCGCACGGTTAACTTTTTTGTATGGGGAAAAATTCCAGAGAGTGTGTTTTTGACCGATCTCTCGGTCATAACACCGATCGATCGGTAAGCCTCCGATCGCTCGGTCCATAGCACCGATCGATCGGTCATACGCAGTTTTTCTTCATTAAGGGTGTTTAAGACTTTAAACACAACCCCTTGCCTATAAATAGGCTGAGTTCGTGCCTTAGGGTTTCAGAAACCCTTTGTGCCCTATCTTAGGAGATTTTGAGAGAGAGAAGAAGGAGAGGAGCTACTTGTTGATCAAGCTTGTGGAAGATCAAGGTTCTTCCACTTCCCTTGGTGATTCTCAACCAAGAACACAAGGTTATTGCTTGTTCAAGCCATTGGGAATCAAAATCTTTGATTTCACCAAGGTAGATACACTCTACTACAATCTTGCAATCCTACTAGTTACTAGATATGATTCTTCTTATATATGCCCTATCTATATGTATTGATTCTATGTATGAAAAGGTGTGATTATATACTTGGATGAAGGTTACTATTATGATGCACTCTAAGTGTTTGATAAAATACCTCTAAGGGATTCTATGTTTAAATACGATGATTTCTCTTATTAAGTGCATATGCTCGCATGTCTCGCATGAACCGATGGTTTCCATGGATTTCTTAAAGTGCAAACAAAGGTTTTTTATGAAAAGATGAATAATGAATGATTCTAAGTAACTCTATGATTTCTCTAAGATCGTTTCACAAGCTCTAAGGATCATACCATGCTCACAAGGAAACTCTATGATAATGCTCTAAGATCGTCTCACAAGCTCCACGGATCACAATGAAGTGCTCTAAGATCTCTAAGGTTATGCTCTATGGAAATGCTCTATGGTATTGCTCTATGCTCTATGTCTCTACGGATCATAATGACTCTAAGTAACTCCATGAACTCGCAAGAACTCATAAGGCTATGATTATCGATTGACTCACACGGTTACGGTTTTGGTTTCGAATATTATCTCATATATGCTTTCACGGTTTCCATGCTTTAAGGATTTTACGGATTTCATTCTCCATGTCCTGTATGCTCTATGCCTAACCGCTTTGTTGTTATTAGTTTGTATACACTGAGTATTCCATGCTCAGTCGATATTGTTATGATCGGCAGGTGCTCGGGTTCCATTCGATTTGTGTGGCGACGAACCTTGGGTCGAGGAAGAGTACCGTGACCCGGAGCCTTCCATGGATCACTATCATGACGATGGTGCTCTAGATAGGAGTCGTGACTTCGATTTCTGTTGATCGACCGACTTAGAACTTGTGTCATTTTGTTATGTGAGTGTGGGGTTTGTCCACTCCACTTTTGGGTTTCTCACATATGTATACTTGTTGGTTCTTACTTGAGCCAAGCTATAGGAGTATTCATTTTGCTTCCGCTATGTTTAGTATTTTATTTTCCGCTGTGCATTGTATTTCGTTTCCGTTATGTATATTCAGGTACTCTGACAGGTTTCCACGTGTGCCTTATGTATCATACTGGAGGTATGGTACGGCGGTCACGAGTCAACTTACCCTTAACTCCTAGGGGGTATTTTGGGTCGCGACAGACTTGGTATCAGAGCTAGTTATGTCTAATGACAGACTTAGTTAGGTCACTCGGGCTTGGTCTAAGCGGAAGTAATTCCTATGAGTTGAACTTAGAACTCAGAAGGACTCAGTTGTCTTAGGCTTGTTACCACGACATAACCGGTATCAAGTGAATCTTTAGGTCAGTATAGGATCCGAGATTGATGTGGTCCTATGCGAGGTTCTAGTATAGGCTCTAAAGTATAATTATATGATGATGTATATATACCTCGATGTATACTATGTGCGGTATAGCATTTCATGATTATTGAATTGCTATATGATATGTGAGGTTTGGTATCCAGTTAGACTCATGTTTTGCCAAATTGATCTCAGGATTCGATATCATGAGACGTGGCAATCGGGGTCGAGGTTACCATACTCGGAGGGCCGAGAGTGAAGTTCCGAGAGAAGAGGAACCGTTGTACTTCACAAATGCGATGGACTCCATAGCCGAGACTTTGGCATTGTTGGCAGCAAGGCCTATGCCTACCCCACCGTCCACGCCTGTGCCTACACCGGTGCATCACACCGCGGGGCTCGAAGCTTTTAGGAGACTGCGGCCTCCTACATTCTATGGCACTCTGGACCCCATGGTGGCCGAGTCTTGGATTATGCAACTGGAGAAGACCTTCCGGGCTCTCCGTTGTACCGATGAGCAAAGGGTAGAATGGGCTTCCTTCGTGATGGAAGGTGAAGCCGAACACTGGTGGAGAGCTGCCCAAAGGCAGAGAGATGTTGCTAAGGCAGGTGTGCCCTGGACTTGGGCGGAGTTCTTAGAGACCTTCAGGGAACAGTACTTTCCCAGGTTTATTCGGGAACAAAAGGCGAGAGAGTTTATGCTTTTGGAGCAAGGGTCGATGAGCGTAGCCGAGTATGAGGCTAAGTTCACCGAGTTGTCCAGGTTTGCTCCGCACTTGGTGGCTACTGAAGACCTACAGGTCAGGAAGTTTGAGATGGGCTTGAAGGCTTTCATCCGAGATCGGGTGTCCATTCTCCAGGTAGAGTCTTGGAGAGAGATAGTAGGGAAGGCGAAGATCGCTGAAAAGAATGCAGAAGACTTTGTGAGAAGAAGAGACAGTGGCTTCGGGAAGAGCATGTCTCGGGGTCAGTCGAGTAGTTCTTCAGAGAAAAGGGCTAGGACTGCACCGTACCAGTTCTCCCAGCCGATGTCGGCTCAGAGACCTTCTTTTGCGCCTCAGGCACCGCGTCCTACGGCATCGCAAGCTACGAGGGTTATGCCTCCGGCTTCCTCCGCATCGCAGACATTTGAGGAGTGCGCCGAATGTGGTCGTCGGCATAAGACTGGAGATTGCCGAAGAATGTCAGGTGGATGCTTCCACTGTGGCGAGATGGGCCATATGATTCGAGATTGTCCGCGTAAGCAGTCACGGTCTGGATCACAGGGAGTTCGGCCTCCAGGCAGGCAGAATTCACTTCAGGGGTCTTCATCTCAGGCCTCTAGATCCTTGCAGCCTACCCAGCAGCCTCGTCAGGCAAACCAGGGCAGAGTCTTTGCCATGACTGATAGAGACGCACAGGCATCTGATGATGTTGTGCAAGGTACGCGCGAACTAGTCTTTGTCAAAGTTCTAATATTGCCATGATATATTCGTATCCATATATGTCCTATGTGGTGTTTTGCGATGTTTGTATCTATATGTACAGTTGTGTTATAACTGGAATGATTCAAATTCTCAGGTTCGTTGCTCGTAAATGAATGTTTGGCAAGAGTGTTGATAGACACAGGATCCACTCACTCGTTCGTTTCGCCAAGCTTTGCCAAGGGCTTTACGTCCGAGCCAAGCAAGCTACCTAGGGAGTTGTCCATTTCAACTCCATTGGGAAAATCTATTGAGACAGATAAAGTGTATCCGGATAGTGTTGTACAAGTCATGCAGCACGAGTTGCCAGTCGACTTGATCCTTCTGGGAATTCAGGATTGGGATTTCGATGTCATCCTAGGTATGGATTGGCTCTCAACTCACCATGGACACGTGGCGTGTTTCGAGAAGGTGGTGCATTTTAAACCCGTGGGGTTAAAGCCGTTTCATTTCAAGGGACTTCAGAGAAGAGACATTGCCCGCTTTGCAGCTCTTAGTCTCGAAGGTGTAGAAGTGCGAGACTCCACACCTATTCCGGTGGTATGTGAGTATATGGATGTTTTTCCAGAAACCTTGCCGGGATTGCCTCCCGATCGTGCAATCGAGTTTGCGATTGAGCTAGCTCCAGGCACAGTTCCGATTTCAAGAGCTCCGTATAGGATGGCCCCTATTGAGCTTAAGGAGTTAAAAGAGCAGTTAGAAGAATTACAAGGCCTTGGTTTTATCCGGCCAAGTGTTTCACCTTGGGGAGCTCCGGTTCTCTTCGTGAAGAAGAAGGATGGATCAATGCGTATGTGTATTGATTACAGGCAATTGAACAAGGTCACAATCAAGAATCGTTATCCATTGCCTCGGATAGACGACTTGTTTGACCAATTAAAGGGTGCGCAGTTTTTCTCCAAGATTGACCTTCGATCTGGTTATCATCAGTTGAAGATCAAGAAAGAGGACATTCCGAAGACAGCATTCCGAACTCGATACGGTCATTACGAGTTTTTGGTCATGTCTTTTGGACTGACTAACGCGCCGGCAGCATTCATGGATTTGATGAATCGGGTGTTCAGATCATCTCTCGATCAATGTGTGATCGTGTTCGTAGATGATATCCTTGTGTATTCACAGTCACAGGAGGATCACACGAGAGATCTCCGTCTGGTGTTGCAGACACTTCGAGAGCATAGTCTGTATGCTAAGTTGAGCAAGTGTGAGTTCTGGCTGAACAAGGTGTCTTTTCTTGGACACGTGGTATCTGCTGAAGGTATTTCAGTTGATCCTGCAAAGATTGAAGCGGTGATGAATTGGGAAAGACCGAAGAGTGTCACCGAGATTCGTAGTTTCCTTGGGTTGGCAGGATATTGCAGAAGGTTTGTGGAAGGATTTTCAAGTTTAGCAGCTCCACTTACCTATCTCACACGGAAGAACACGAGGTTCACTTGGAGTGATAAGTGCGAGGCTAGTTTCTTGGAGTTGAAAAGGAAGCTTACTTCGGCTCCTGTTCTTACAGTCCCATCTGGGAGCGGTGGTTTCGAAGTCTATAGTGATGCTTCACTAGTGGGACTTGGATGTGTTTTGATGCAGCATAAAAAGGTGGTCGCTTATGCTTCCCGTCAGCTGAAGGAGCATGAGCAGAACTACCCCACACATGACTTAGAGCTTGCTGCAGTCATCTTTGCACTGAAACTTTGGCGTCACTACCTCTACGGAGAAGAGTTCGTGGTGTTCACAGACCACAAGAGCTTGAAGTATCTTTTCCTCCAGAAGGAGTTGAATATGAGGCAGCGTCGTTGGATGGAGTTCATGAAAGACTACGACTGTTCCATCCAGTACCACCCGGGTAAGGCTAACGTGGTAGCCGATGCTCTTAGCAGAAAACCTTACGGAGTTATGGCTCAATTGAGAGTGCAAGAGTGGAAATTATTACATGATATGTGTCATTTGGACACTACTCTCAGGCATGTCACCTATGGGCCGACAATGTCCAACGTGGTGGTTAGGCCACAGATCCTGAGCCGGATCAAGGAGTTACAGAATTCAGATGTGGAGTTGCTTGCTTACCGAGGCAAGTCGGTGAGTAACGGCAATCAGGAGTTCGCTTTAAATAGTGATGGTGCTATCACATTTAAGGGCAGGTTATGTGTCCCCGCCGACACAGTTTTGAGGGATGAAATTTTGAATGAAGCTCACCGATCAAAGTACACGGTACATCCGGGAGGTACTAAGATGTACCAGAATCTCAAGAAGCACTACTGGTGGCGAAACATGAAGAGGGAAGTCGCTGAGTACGTCGCCAGATGTTTGATTTGCCAGCAGGTAAAAGCCGAGCATCAAAGGCCGGCAGGTCTTTTGTAGTCTCTTCCTATTCCGGAGTGGAAATGGGAGAACATCTCGATGGATTTCATTGTGGGTTTGCCGCGAACGGTGAAGGGCTCCGATGCTATTTGGGTGATTGTGGACAGGTTGACTAAGTCTGCACATTTCATTCCGTACCGAACTACTTTCAATGCAAATCAGTTGGTGGCCCTATATGTTAAGGAGGTGGTTCGACTTCACGGTGTGCCAGTTTCTATCGTGTCTGATCGAGATCCTCGGTTTACTTCCAGGTTTTGGAAAACCTTCCAGGATGCTATGGGTTCTCGTTTAGAATTCAGTACCGCCTTCCATCCTCAGACCGATGGACAAACGGAGAGGGTGAATCAGGTAGTGGAGGATATGCTCCGAGCTTGTATGCTGGATTTTCAGGGTAGTTGGGAGGAACAGTTGCCGTTGGTTGAGTTTGCCTACAACAATAGCTATCAGGCAAGCATCCAGATGGCACCTTTTGAAGCTCTGTATGGTCGGAGTTGTCGATCACCGCTATACTGGGATGAAGTTGGTGAGAGGAAGATTCTTGGTCCTGAGTTGATAGAGCGGACCGCAGAAAGGGTCAAAATTATCCGAGAACGATTGAAAAGTGCTCAGGATAGGCAGAAGAGCTATGCGGATATACGCCGTAGAGATTTAGAGTTCCGAGTTGGAGATCGGGTCTTTGTGAAGATTTCGCCGAGTCGGGGAATCATGCGATTCGGGAAGAAGGGGAAGCTCAGTCCAAGGTATGTGGGACCATTTGAGATCGTCACAAGGGTTGGTGAGGTCGCTTACAGGGTAGCACTACCGCCTCACATGGCAGCGGTCCATAATGTATTTCACGTCTCTATGCTTAGAAAATACATTTCGGATCCGTCTCACGTCATCGCTCTTGATCCTGTTGAGATTCGAGAGGATCTTACGTTGGTTGAGCAACCAGTTCAGATTCTGGATCGTCGAGATCAAGTGTTGCGAACCAAGACTATCCCTTTAGTCCTAGTGAAGTGGCAGCATCATTCCAAGGAAGAGGCTACATGGGAGCGAGAAGCCGAAGTACGAGAAAAGTACCCCCATTTATTTGTTTAAGGCCATGGCATTCCCTTGTATTTTGCTATAGTTTTACGCATGTGTGTATCGTCCAAATTTCGGGGACGAAATTTTTGTAAGGGGGGGAGAATGTAGCACCCCGAACTTTTTCATCCTTAATAAATAGCACCTTCATAGCTAATTAGCCGTTTTCATAGTTTTCGTAGTCTAATTAATAAATAAGGGAGAAATCGGAAATTCCGAAACGTCAGAAATGTTCGTTTTCGAAAGACGGATCCAACGCAAGTTGAATCGTCGAAATCCGACGAGCGAGTAAAAAGATATGGTCAAAACAGTCCAGGCATAACAGAGCACCGATCGCTCGGTCATTACCTGCGATCGATCGGTCCACTACCGATCGCTCGATGGCTATCGCACGGTTAACTTTTTTGTATGGGGAAAAATTCCAGAGAGTGTGTTTTTGACCGATCTCTCGGTCATAACACCGATCGATCGGTAAGCCTCCGATCGCTCGGTCCATAGCACCGATCGATCGGTCATACGCAGTTTTTCTTCATTAAGGGTGTTTAAGACTTTAAACACAACCCCTTGCCTATAAATAGGCTGAGTTCGTGCCTTAGGGTTTCAGAAACCCTTTGTGCCCTATCTTAGGAGATTTTGAGAGAGAGAAGAAGGAGAGGAGCTACTTGTTGATCAAGCTTGTGGAAGATCAAGGTTCTTCCACTTCCCTTGGTGATTCTCAACCAAGAACACAAGGTTATTGCTTGTTCAAGCCATTGGGAATCAAAATCTTTGATTTCACCAAGGTAGATACACTCTACTACAATCTTGCAATCCTACTAGTTACTAGATATGATTCTTCTTATATATGCCCTATCTATATGTATTGATTCTATGTATGAAAAGGTGTGATTATATACTTGGATGAAGGTTACTATTATGATGCACTCTAAGTGTTTGATAAAATACCTCTAAGGGATTCTATGTTTAAATACGATGATTTCTCTTATTAAGTGCATATGCTCGCATGTCTCGCATGAACCGATGGTTTCCATGGATTTCTTAAAGTGCAAACAAAGGTTTTTTATGAAAAGATGAATAATGAATGATTCTAAGTAACTCTATGATTTCTCTAAGATCGTTTCACAAGCTCTAAGGATCATACCATGCTCACAAGGAAACTCTATGATAATGCTCTAAGATCGTCTCACAAGCTCCACGGATCACAATGAAGTGCTCTAAGATCTCTAAGGTTATGCTCTATGGAAATGCTCTATGGTATTGCTCTATGCTCTATGTCTCTACGGATCATAATGACTCTAAGTAACTCCATGAACTCGCAAGAACTCATAAGGCTATGATTATCGATTGACTCACACGGTTACGGTTTTGGTTTCGAATATTATCTCATATATGCTTTCACGGTTTCCATGCTTTAAGGATTTTACGGATTTCATTCTCCATGTCCTGTATGCTCTATGCCTAACCGCTTTGTTGTTATTAGTTTGTATACACTGAGTATTCCATGCTCAGTCGATATTGTTATGATCGGCAGGTGCTCGGGTTCCATTCGATTTGTGTGGCGACGAACCTTGGGTCGAGGAAGAGTACCGTGACCCGGAGCCTTCCATGGATCACTATCATGACGATGGTGCTCTAGATAGGAGTCGTGACTTCGATTTCTGTTGATCGACCGACTTAGAACTTGTGTCATTTTGTTATGTGAGTGTGGGGTTTGTCCACTCCACTTTTGGGTTTCTCACATATGTATACTTGTTGGTTCTTACTTGAGCCAAGCTATAGGAGTATTCATTTTGCTTCCGCTATGTTTAGTATTTTATTTTCCGCTGTGCATTGTATTTCGTTTCCGTTATGTATATTCAGGTACTCTGACAGGTTTCCACGTGTGCCTTATGTATCATACTGGAGGTATGGTACGGCGGTCACGAGTCAACTTACCCTTAACTCCTAGGGGGTATTTTGGGTCGCGACAGATATAATCACTCATGCTCACCCACAGCTAATCCACTATGAATCTAACACCACCTACTGATAACCCTCTGCGGGAGGTTCCTCCAAAGGCTCCTCGACGTACTCCTCCTCCACCCATGGACCAGGAGCACAAACATCAAATGGAGCAGCAGGTCCCTCAGAACCTGCCGACATAAGAAGTACGACTGAGCATGGAATACTCAGCGGGTACTAAGCACTAACCAACAGTCATAGCATACGGATATCATACATAAAGCAGGAAACAATTCACGCATATAAAGCAGGAATGATTCATATCATGACAAAAAAGTAAAGCAATATAATTCATCATGTTGCATTTATAAAAGCCGGTAAAACCCTTGAAATCTTGTGCACTTGACTTGACTGAGATTACCCTTTTTATGCTTGAAACCTTGTCTACCGTGTCATGCATGTCATGCTTGTATCATGCGTGTATCATGCTTGCTTGTTCAGAAAAGTAATCTACTTGTGAGGGAAGGGAGACCCTTCTTCCTGGAATGCTCATGCTTGTCATGCTATGTCATGTCATGCTTACTCGGAAAAGTAAACTACTTGTGAGGGAAGGGAGACCCTTCTTCCTAGAATGCTCATGCTTGTCCTTCCACTTGTGAGATTCACTTGTGAGATGTCCTTGTGAGATGCACTTGCGAGGGAAGGGAGACCCTTCTTATGATATGTATGCACTTGCGAGGGAAGGGAGACCCTTCTTATGAAAATGCATGATTGTCTTGTCCTCGCCAAAAGCGAGGTAAAACATATCGTAGGATATGCCCCACCTCTAAATCCCATTCTTGAAAACCTCGATAAATCATGTCATGTATACGTGCTCGTGAGGTTGTGTGCATACTTGCATTTGGAATTAAATATGGCATTTGAGTAATTCATAACACATAACATCAATGATTTGAGCAATTTATTATTCATATCATTTAGGGAAAGCGAACAATCACACTATCATGACCCTAGCAATTTCCATAAATCTTAAACATGCAATTTCTTAATTTATTATTCATTTCATTCACCTTGGCATTTCATCAAACATGGAGCATTCATTATTTATTAACCCTACAACATGCTTTTCTAGGTGGGTTATGCTCACATCATACGTGTTTGTTCATTATGGATACAATGCCCTCCCCATTTCATTCATCACATCATTTTACACGGCATCCAATCGCCAATTTCGTCTCCATTCACCATTCACACCCATCCATCTCATAGCACATGTGTAAATGAAAGAAAACAAAGAGAAATAAAGTAAAAGAAGGAACTATAACTAGGAGGGTAGCAAGAAGTACCGACCTTGAAGAAATGAGGAAGAAACCCCTTCCAAAAACGACCGTGAGGTGCTGCCCTAGCTTGGGGAACGCTCTCCACGGGTGCTTGAGCCGTGATCTTGGAGAAAAGCTAGACTTGAAGTGATCTAGGGTCTCAAAACCCCTTTGATTCTTCTCCAAAAGCAAAACCCTAGCTTAGGAAACCCTTTCTCCTCTCTTCTAATCCCCCAAATCTTCTAAGTGTTGAGAATGAGCCCTAAAGGCTCGGGTTAAACTCTTAAGGTAAGAGTGAACCGACCAAAAGACCATAATACCCTTACTGAAATTTCTACAAAAACGCGAGTACCAAGCGATCGGTTGCCTACCGATCGATCGGTTTCATAATTGAGCGATCGGTTAAAATTTCACTCTCTGGAAAATTTCCCCATACAAAAATCTTGGCCAGTCGATACCTCCGAGCGATCGGTTTTGGACCGATCGATCGCTCCATGGACCGAGCGATCGGTGGTCTGCAAGTCCAAACTGTTTTGGCCATAACTTGACTCGTTCGTCCGATTTTGACGATTCAACTTGCGTTGGGTTCGTACTTCGAAAACGAACATTTCTGACATTTTGAAATTTCTAATTTCTTCCTTATTTATTAATTACACCTCTTTAAAGGCAAAATGGCAACGAAAGTGTCATGCATTAAATGTGAAAAAGTCCGGGGCTCTACACTGGGTATTTATTTTGTTTTGTTAGGAAAATCCTAATAAATAATGAATATCAATTAAAGAGATTCAAGAAAATCCTATCCGGAATTTTAAAAAATAATTTTTATTAAAATTGTTTGTAGGAAAATATAATGTTTTTATTTTCCGGTTTGATCTATAGGAGATATAGATTTATCGAGCTCAATGATAATTGTTATCATTTTTTAATCTTTTAAATTATCGGAAAAAGTGCTCCATCACCATGTTGCATTTAATTGTATGAGATTATAGTTATGGGCCAATCGTATTAACTGTGATAAATTGCTTATTATGCATTCATATTAGAAGAAAATATGTAGTAGGTTTTGGCAATTTGTAAAAGGGCCGATTCATTCGGTTTCCCTGATAAAGGGCGAATGGAAAATTGGTTTCCCTAATGCCATTTAATTTTTGTATCATGCATTGGCCAAGGGTGAGCTATTTTTTGGACAAGACAAGAAGTGTCTAAGTTCCACTTAATGCGAGAAGAATGCTACGAGAAGGATCTCGATTAGATAATAAAGGAAGGGATCACGAAGCTGTTTGTGAGTTGCCTTTATTCTTACCTCATTCTCTTGCATTCATGCATTATTTTATTGACCCATAGTAATTAATCTCATATAATAATTATTATTGTTTATTTGTCATGAGATGATACTTGTTTAGTTTATCATGAGATGATATGAACTACTAATTATTCATGTTTTATTTTGTTAAAATAATTGTCCTATATATATATATATATATATCATGTGTATATAAGACTAGGGATAAGTCCCTAAGTATTATGATCTTCTACCATACATTATGTAAGTGTGAGTAAGCTAGCAAGCCAAAGTCGGGCTCAATCCCTCTTACCTATGTGAAAACATGGTGAAAACTTTATAAGCAAATAGTGAGAGCAACAATGCCAAAGCATGAGCTTTCGGTAGGTGTTTATTAGGTTCATGGTAGGTGGGCACATGAATAAGAGATGCCATACAATAACGCCAAAGCATGAGTATAACATCTCTTATAGATTAGACAAAAAATTGAATGTTCCAAGATTCACAAGATAAGATCTGTGAAAGTGGAGAAGATATATTCTATCTGCCTATTCAAGGTGATGTAATATTGCGCCCAAAGGCGGGATTACATTAAGCCAGTGACTAGGTATTCGATGCCAATTAATTCTTCCTATATTGGCAATACTATTAGAAACAAGCCCATAATCTAATAGTATTAAATGAATTCAATAAATTCTTAATACTATATTTTGTCATTTGATCCGATCATGATAGGCCTTCACCCTCTAACTAAAATTTTACATGATGAGAAGTTAGTTGGAACTAACTATGTTGACTAGGAATTTAGAATATACTTGGTACTTTCTGCTGAGAAACTTGACCTATGTCTTACAACTCCTAAACCTATTGTTCTTCTGAAATCTTCACCTGATCTGTTGGCCGAAGTTGATCTATGAAATTGTTCTAATCAGAAAGCCAAAGATTGGGTGTAATCATCCTTATCCAATATTCTTTATAATCATCATATGGATATGGATAATACTTTTGACAGTTTAAAACACCTTCATGAGATGTTTGGTGTAGAGAAAAAGCCTGCTAAACAAACAACATTAAGATCTCTTCTAATTACCACCGCTATGATAGAGGGAACTCCAGTCAGAGAACACATCATGAAGATGATGGATTATATTAATGAACTGGAGATGTATGGTGGAGAGATGGATCATGTTACCAAAATCAATACAATTCTAGAATCATTTCCTCGGTCATTCAACTTGTTTATAGTGAATTACAATATAAACAAGTAGGAAATGACTTTGAGTGGATTATTAGACTCACTATTGGCTGTGGAAGATTAGATCAGAAAGGATGTTGATGGTGAAATTCTATTAGTCGAAAGACCTAGACCTCTGTTAGTGTCTGAAAATAAAAGGAAGAGGAACAAGGGTAAATGGAAGTTTAAAGACTACAAGGGCGAGATAAAAGTTGTCAAAAGTTCTTCAGGAGATGTTGGCAAGGATAACAAAGGCAAGAGAAAATGTTTCCACTGTGGCAAGATAGGCCATTGGAAGAGGAACTGTAGGACTTACCTCGCAATTCTTAAGAAGGGTGGCACCGGTACTCAAGGTATAAGATGCTTTGAAGTACTAATTACTCTTGAATCAAAATTTCTAGATGATCCCCCTAATTCATGTTGCGTGGATTCTGGATCCACTGTATATGTTTGCAATTGTTTTGCAGAGATTCAAGGAAACTAGAAAACCGACAAGACAGGAGCAGAAGCTTAGAGTTGGCTCAGGTGCAAATGTTGTAGTCAAGTCAATAGGCCTTTTTCCTCTTTATTTACCTCAAGGAAAAACTTTAATTTTAGAAGACTGTTTTTATGTGCCTAAGACACACATGAATTTGATTTTAGTTTCAAGACTTTTACATTGTGGATACTCTGTCCTTTTTAATTCAATAGTTGAGATTAAAAAAGATGGAATGGTCTTAATTACTGGTAATCTTATTAACGGTCTCTATTTGGTATTTCCTTTGGTAAATAATGTAAGTCTGTTTAGTGACAATGCCTCATCATCTAGAATGTCTGGAATGAAGAGACATTGCACAGAGTCAACTTATCTTTGGTATAAGAGACTTGGTCATATTGTTAGCCTCAGGGTTACAACTATAGGTACCCCTAATAATTTTGATAATAACATAATAATGAAATGAAATATTTGGTACTAATAATCTTGTTTAAGTACTTGAACATTTCAAAATACACAAGTTGATAGCACTCCATTCATGAAAAATGATGGAAATTACCCAAGAGAAAGTTCAACTCATTGTATACAAGATGAAGATCTATGATAAGACCATAGTCCAAGTCCGGGTCCATTGAAGATAAAAGGCTAAATCACAAGACCCAAGTCAAGCCAAGATCATCTCTTAACAATTTAAATGTATTTATTTTTTTATCTATTGAGAGTTTATAGGACTTAAGTAAAAAGTCCTCAAAAGAATAGTAAGTTGAAAAGCTCAAGAATCATAGATTGACCATAGGAGCCTAGGACACCTTTTTGGAAATTATTCTAAGGCCCTAAGGATCATAAAATCATGATAAAAGCATAGCTAATTGACCTAGGAAATCAATCCCATATCTTTGGTCTGATCCAATTCAGAATTCAAATTTCTTACTCTGAATTCGTCGACGAATTCTCTTGGTAGATTGAATTTGGCGACAAAGTCATGACATAATTTTTAAAATTCAATTCTGCATCTTGAATTCAGTGACAAATTCTCTGGGTAGTTTGAATTCGGCGACGAAGTCATTACAAGGTTTTTCAGAATTTATTTATGTCTTTTGAATTCGGCGACGAACTCAAGTGGAAACTCCACTTCGTTAACGAAATCATGTCTGAAACTGAAAAATCGTTGTAAATGATAGTTTGCAACGGATCAAAAAGCATTTAATACATCTCCAATGGCATTATTGGATCAAATGCTATAAAAGGAGTTCATTTATGAACATGTAATAACTCTTGATCACAACAATAACTTCTATTGATCACTCGTTCATTGCTATTGATTCTCACTCACTCTCACACTTAGAAAATCCCCAAAATCTCTCTTGAGCTCATTCAACTCCTATTTCCTTTGAGAGACTTTATTAGAATTTGTATTTCACTCTTATCCAGCTCATTTAAGGAGCTTTCATTTTGGATTTTCAATCTAAAACTCATTTATTAAAGTCAGTCAAGAATCTAGGATTCTTGTACAGAAGCTGTTACTTCAGTTTTATCAAGAGAGGATTGTGCTCTTGAAAGGATTCAGCTCAGCCTGAAGGAGAGCTTGTAAAGGTAACATCTCGACCTGTAAAAGAGATTGTAAGGGTTTGGACTCCAGCCATGAAGGAGTTGTACGATTAAGGAATTGTGGTGAATCCTCTAGCTGGAAGCTGAGGTGGGGAGTAGGTTGGTTTGCTGAACCTCGTGAACAAATCTTGAGTTTGCACTCTCCTTATCTCTTCTCCCCTTCTTTTAATATTTTATTGTTTAGCTTGTTCCATATTTGATTTTATTCCGCACTTTTGAACTTGTAGTTTGATAATTTTTAATCTGCCATAGACCCTATTTACCCCCCCTTTAGGGTCATTACCTGGCCAACAATTGGTATCAGAGCCTAATACTCTAAATAGATCTAAACAATTTGAGTAATCAATTTTATTATGCCAAACAATGTTTATGCAACTAGCCTAGGAGAAGGACAGTCCACCACTAGACCTCTATTGTTCAATGGCGAAAACTATAACCATTGGAAAACTAGGATGATGTATTACATCCAAGCTCTAGATTATGAGTGTTGGAGAGTAATAGTCAATGGCTCTCATCTTCCCACAAAACTCGTGGATGATGTTAGAATCCCTAAGGTAGAGGTAGAGTAGAATGAAGCCGATTATTAAGCTCATTCAAATTAATGCTAAAGCTATTAGCAATCTCTACTGTGCTGCAAGCCCTCCAGAAATTTAATAGAGTTTCAGGATGTGACTCTGCTAAAGAAATATGGGATAAACTGAAAGTCACCTATGAAGGGACTAATCAGGTTAAAGAAGAAAAGATCAGCATGCTTGTTCACAAGTATGAATTATTTAAAATGGAAAAAGAAGAATCTATTGGTGAAATGTTCACCAGATTTACTAACATTTTAAATGGTTTGAAATCTCTGGGTAAAGTGTATTCTAATGCAGAAAATGAGAGAAAGATTCTAAGATCACTGCCCAAGGAATGGACTCCGAAAGTGACAGCAATCCAAGAAGCTAAGGACCTCACCAAACTACCTATGGATGAGCTGTTGGGATCTCTTATGACTCATGAAGTCATAATGAAGGATCAAATGCCTGATGAACCAAGAACCAAGAAAGGGTTGGCTCTCAAGACCATTCAAGTTGAAAACAGTGATGAGGAATCCAGTAGTGATGATGAAGATATAGCCTTGGTGGCAAGAAGGTTCAAAAGGTTCCTCAAGCATAAGAAAAACTTCAAAAAGAGACAATACAAGAAGGAGTTCTCAAAAGAGGTGAAAAAAATTGAATCTAGCAAGAAAGAACCTCTCACTTGCTATGAATGCAAGAAGCCAGACCACATAAGGACTGACTACCCTCAACTCAAGAAAAGCCAAAAGTACAAGAAAAAGGCTATGATGGCAACTTGGGATGACTCAGAGGGAAGCAAGTTAGAAGATTCAAGTGATGAAGAGGTGGCAAACTTGTGCCTCATGGCAAATGAGGATGAGGTAACTTCTTCCCCAAATGATTCTCTCTCGTATGATGAAATAAGAGAAGCATTTGATGAACTTTATATTGAATTTGGTAGAATAGCTGAATTAAATAAATCTTTCAAAAAGGAAATCCACACTCTTTCACAATCATGTGAAACTCTACAAAAGGAAAAGAGTGTGTTAGCTATTGAGAATGAGAAATTGAGTAAGAAATAAAATGATATTCAAAATATTCTTCATGACTCATCATGTGAATGTGATGAGTTAAAAGCTAAAGTCAAGAACTTGACTAATACTGTCCTCACATTCACAAATGGTCAAAAGAACCTAGAACGGCTTTTAGGACAACAGAGATGTGTTTTGAACAAGGCTGGACTTGGTTATAATACTTTTTCAAAACAAAAAGATTATCAAAACTAAACTTCACCATTTATTTCATTTTATAATGGTAAAATAGTTAGAAAAGTTTAGGTTCCAAAAGGAACATCTTCCTTTTCAAAGACTGACCATAAAGGACCAAGAATGATATGGGTTCCTAAGGGAACTAATCGTCCCAAATCAAAACCCAAATCACTTTGGGTTCCATCCAAAACAGTTTGGATATCGGGGGGAAAGTATCTTGGAGTTACGTGAATTGAATGTGTAGGTATGTTTCAAGACAAGGACTTCGAAGAGAACATAGTTCTTGGATAGTGGATGCTCAAGACATATGACCGGGAACAAGGATCTATTCGCATCAATCTCTCCAAAGGATGGCGGTCATGTGACATTCGGAGACAATGCTAAAGGGAAGATCATTGGTATAGGTAACATTGGAGAGAATAAATCTGTTTTTATTGAAAATGTATTACTTGTTGATGGTCTTAAACATAATCTCATTAGTATAAGTCAACTCTATGATAAAGGATTGAATGTCTCATTTAAATCAAATATTTGCATGATTGAAGACAAAGATAATCTAAATAATTTGTTTGTAGCACATAGAAATGAGAATGTATACACCTTAGATTTTGATGAACTTAAATCTCAAAACATGATATGTTTTTCTGTTATAGATGAAGCTAGTTGGTTATGGCATAGAAGACTAGGACATGCTAGTATGGATCTTTTATCTAAACTCTCTAAAAATGAATTAGTTAAAGGATTACCTAAAACCAAATTTATTAAAGATAAAATTTGTGATGCTTGTCAAGTTGGAAATCAAATAAAATCTTCATTCCAACCCAAGAAAATGATTTCTACCACTAGGCCTTTAGAACTTTTGCATATGGATCTTTTTGGTCCAAATGAAGTAGCTAGCCTAGCTGGAAAAACTTATGCTTTTGTAATAGTGGATGATTTTTCAAGATATTCATGGGTATTATTTATTTCTCATAAAAATGAAGCACCATCTCTATTTAAAAAGTTTTGTAAAAGAGTTCAAAATGAAAAAGGTTATTCTATTAACAACATAAAAAGTGATAGAGGATGAGAATTTAAAAATAAAGAGCTTGAATTATTTTGTGATGAAAATGGTTTTAATCATAATTTTTCAGCACCTAGAACTCTACAACAAAATGGTGTTGTAGAAGGAAAGAATAGATTTCTTTAAGAAATGGCTAGAATAATGTTTAATGAAAACAAATTACCTAATTATTTTTGGGCTGAACCCATCAATACTTCATGTTATGTAATTAATAGAATTGTTATAAGGAATAAGTTAAATAAAACTTCCTATAAGCTTTGGAATGGAAGAATTCCTCATATAAGTTATTTTAAGGTGTTTGGATGTAAATGCTTCATACTTAATGATAAACAACATCTTAAGAAAGTTGATGCTAAATTTGTGGAAGGAATTTTCTTAAGATATTCTACTAATAGAAATGCTTATAGAGTATTTAATAAGAAATCTTTAATGGTTGAAGAATCAATTCATGTGGTATTTGATGAATCTAATCCATTTAACAAATCTTCTAAAAATGATGATATTGATGAAATTGAAAATCTTCAAAAAGAAATATCCAAATTAGAATTTAATGAAGAAAACAAAAATGATCAAGAAAAGGAACAATCAAAAGATAAATTCATTGAAATAGAAAATGAAGAAGAAAATGTAGATGAAGAATCCTATCAACTACCAAAAGATTGAAAATTAATAAAAGATCATCCTAAGGATCTTATACTTGGTAATATGGAACAAGGGGTTAGAACCAGAAGAAATCTAATGAACCTTGCATTCCAAAGTCAAATTGAACCTAAAAATGCCCTACAAGCTATTGAAGATGAATCATGGGCCATTGCTATGCAAGAAGAATTAAATCAATTTGATAGAAATCAAATTTAGAATCTAGTATCTAGACCAAATGAAAAATCTATAATTGGTACAAAATGGGTGTTTAGAAACAAAAAGGATGAAAATGGAAACGTAATTAAAAATTGTCTCGACCCAAAGCCCACCCTACAAGTTAGAGTGAATCTTGGACGACTTATCATGACTTGCATGACTTGCTTGACAACCAACCTGCAAAATACCTGGAGCATATGCAATGAAGGACAATAATAGCAGAAACATAACTAACATATCACATCGGAAGACTAACCAAACCTCTAAGTATATACATGATCCAAGTTGTACAAAATGAAACAAAAGAAAGTGCGGACATGCCCGCCAAAAATACATGAGTATAACTCTCTCAAGTTCACCCACAATCACTCAGAATCTACCACCTAATAGTACTTGTCTTCATGAGGCTCCTCTGTAGGTTCCTCAACATACTCCTCCTCCACCCATGGGCTAGGAGCACAGATGTCGAAAGGAGCGGCAGCTCCCTCAGTACTTGCCGACATAAACATACGACTGAGCATGAAATACTCAACGTGTACCAAAAGCTAACCAACAGTCACAACATAACAATAACGATATATAAAGTAGAAAGCAATTCATATAATAACAGGAAAGTAAAACAGTTTATATTCATGCTTGCATCACATAAAAGGTGATAAACACTTGAAATCATCGTGCACTTGACTTGACTTAAAATACTCTTTTCGTGCTTGAAAAACTTGTCATGTCTGTCTTGCTTGTCTGTTATGCGTGTCATGTCATGTGTGCTTACTTGGAATTTAAATGTGCTCATGTAACTTGTGAGATGCGCTTGTGAGATGCACTTGGGAGGGAAGGGAGACCCTTCTTTTCATGATATGCACTTATGAGTGAGAAGAGACCCCTCTTTCAATCTTGAAGGGAGGAGAGTGTAAACTCCCTCATGTGCAATGCTTGTCCTTGTTCTTGTCAAAAGTGAGGCAAAACATATCGTAAGATATGTCCCACCACTAAAACCTTATTCTTGAAAACACCGGTAAACCATGTCATGCATGCCGTGCTCGTGAAATTGCTTTCACTTCGAATTAAATATGACATTTGGGATTTCAACAATACATAGAATATCATAAATTTAAACAGGTAAATATTCATGCCATTTATAGGAAGCAATTAATCACACTATCATAATCCCTCATAATTCCATACGCCTTTAAGCATGCATTTCTTGATTTACAATTCATTTTCTTCACCTTGGCATTTCATCAAACATGTGGTGTGTACATTATTTGTTAAAGCCTATACCATGCTTTTCTAGATGGGTTTATGTTCACCACATACATGTATGTTAATTATTGGTACAATGCCCTTCTCATTTCATTCATCATGTCATATACACATGGCATCATTCGCCCAACATCCATCTCCATTCATACATCCCAACTCATAGCGTAGTTATAGTTTAGGGAAAACAAAGAATAAGGAAGAAAAAGCGGAAACCATGACTAGGAGGGTAGCAAAAGGTACTGACTTTGAATGGAGGAAGAAAACCCTTGTTCTTGCCGAGGAAGAACGCTACCCTAGCTTTGGAGAACGTGCTCCTCACGAGTTTGAACCTTGGATTGAAGAATCCAAGCCTTTGGAACGATCTTGGGTTTTCAAAACCCTTGATTTGCCTCAAGAGGATGCCCTAGGGTTTCAAGCCCCTTCTACTCTATCACTCTCTCTCAAAATACTCTAAGTCTTGTGAATGAGACCCCCAAGGCTCGAGCAAGCCTTAATAGGTAAGGGTGAAACACCCAAATGACGAAAAAAACCCTTAATGAAATTCTGCAAAACGCGATATACCAATTGATCGGTGGTTAATACCGAGCGACCGGTGTTCTTGATCAAGCGATCGGTCAAAAACATGCTCTCTAGAATTTTTCCCCATACAAAAAAGTACATCAGTCGATAGCTACTGATCAATTGGTTGTGGACCGATCGATCGCCAATATGGACCGAGCGATTGGTTCTCTACAGGTTTTGACACTAAGTCCATTTTTCACCCGTTCGTACTACTTGGACTTATCCTACTTCCCTTTTGACTTCTTCTGAACATGACTAGGACCATTTCAAGGCTTATAGACATTATTAAATAATTTATTTAAATATTTTAAAGCGTTCTTACGAAATTCTCAAAGTTTTCAATTTCTTATTTCATGGAATTGGAGATTACAAGGCATCGTGCTTTGACACACGTTCCAAGACATGTACAAAAATTTTCGGGGTTCTACATCCTCTCCCCCTTATAAAAATTCCATCCTTGAAATTTGGAAGATAATTGCATTAAAAAACCGAAACAAAATTACATGGTACATACAAAACCCTATTCAAACAACTCGGGGTACTTCGCTTTGACTTCGGCGTCGCGCTCCCATGTAGCCTCTTCTCGAGCATGATGTTGCCATTGAACGAGAACCAACGGGATAGACTTTTTGCTAAGGACTTCATCTCTCCGATCCAATACATGAACTGGCTTTTCGACTAAAGTGAGATCCTCTCGGATTTCCAATAGTTCCAAGTTTATGACATGCGAAGGGTCTGAAATGTACTTCTGAAGCATAGACACGTGGAAAACGTTGTGAACTGCGGCCATGTGAGGTGGAAGAGCTACCCGGTAAGCAACTTCACCAACTCGAGTGACAATCTCAAAGGGCCCAATATATCGAGGACTAAGCTTGCCTCGCCTGCCAAATCTCATAATCCCCTTGCTAGGAGATACCTTCACAAAGATTTGATCCCCCACCTGGAATTTCAAGTCCTTGCAGTGAGTGTCCTCATAGCTTTTTAGATGATCTTCAACAACTTTCAACCGATCCAGGATCTTAACTTTGTTCGCAATTTTCTCGATCAACTCAGGGCCTAACATTTTTCGCTCTCCTACCTCATCCCAGTAGAGAGGATACCTGCAACTTCGCCCATACAAGGCCTCAAATGGTGCCATTTGGATGCTCGCCTAGTAGCTATTGTTATAGGCGAATTTAACCAAAGGCAAGTGTTCTTTCCAACTGCCCTTAAAATCCAACATACATGCCCGAAGCATGTCTTCAATGATTTGGTTCACCCTCTCGGTTTGTCCATCCATCTGTGGATGAAAGGCGGTCCTAAAATCAAGTCGGGAACCCATAGCTTCCTGAAAGCTTTTCCAGAACTTGGATGTGAATCTTGGTGTAGCACCATAGACTTTCATAGCTAATTGGCCTTTCACGTGGTCTAATTAATAAATAAGAGAGAAATGGAAGATTCTGAATGCCAATAATGTTCCGTTTCAATAGACGAATCCAACGCAAGTTGAATCATCAAAATCCGACAAACGGATCAAAAGTTATGGCCAAAACAGTAAAAGGAGTCAAAAATCTGGAGAACACCGATTGCTAGGGATCGATCGGTTCACAACCGATCGCTCGGTCATTATTAGGATGAAGTCGGGGAAAGGAAGGTATTGGGCCCCAAATTGATTGAACAAATGATTGACTGGGTCAAACTTATCCAGGAAAGGTTAAAGACCGCACACGATTGATAGAAAAGTTATGCCGACAACCGAAGGAGAGATCTTGAATTTCGGGTTGGCGACTTAGTTTTTGTCAAAATTTTACCGACAAAGGGTGCTATGAGATTTGGAAAATGAGGCAAGCTCAGCCCGAGGTACTGGGCCCATTCGTGATCATTACTAGATTCGGTGAGGTAGCTTACCGAGTTTCGTTACCCGCTCACATGGCGGCGGTCCACAATGTATTTCTTGTCTCTATGCTCCGAAAATATATCCCGGACCCATCCCAGGTCATCGAGCTTGATCCGATGGAAATTAGGGAAGACCTCACTCTAGTGGAACAACCGGTACAAATCTTGGACAGGAAGAATCAAGTCTTGCACAACAAAATCATTCCGTTAGTCCTTGTAAGATGGCAACACCATTCGAGGGAAGAAGCTACATGGGAGTGTGAGGCCGAAGCCGAAGTAAAGGAAAAATATCACCAGTTGTTTGTTTAGAGCTTTGGCATTCTCTCTTGTACTTTTTTGTGGCTTTTTTTATGTTTATATCATCCAAATTTTGAGGGCAAAATTTTTGTAAGGAGGGGAGAATGTAGCACCCCGGACTTTTCCGTACTTAATGAATAACACTTTCGTAGCTAATTGGCCTTTCACGTGGTCTAATTAATAAATAAGGGAGAAATGAAAGATTCTGAAATGCCAGAAATGTTTCTTTTCAAAAGACGAATCCAACGCAAGTTGAATCGTCAAAATCCGACGAACGGGTCAAAAGTTATGGCCGAAACAGTAAAAGGGGTCAAATATCTGTAGAATACCGATAGCTAGGGATCGATTGGTTCACAACCAATCGCTCGGTCATTATTAGCGATCGATCGGTAGCTATCAACTGGTTAACTTTTTTGTAAGGAGAATTTTTCCAGAGAGGGTGTTTTTGACCGATCGCTCGGCCAAGAACACCGGTTGCTCGGTAGGCGACCGATCGATCAGTTATAACCACCGGTCGCTCGGTCTATCGCGTTTTGCAGAATTTTCATTAAGAACTTTTTGGTCTTTTGGCCAGCACCCATTGGCTTTATAAGCCTTGCTCAAGTTTTTGGGCCCCCATTCACTACACTTAGAAGTATTTGAGGGAAAGGGAGAAGAACCTAGGGTTTCAAGAGGCCCCTTTCTATTTGAGAGGGAGAAGTAAGGGTTTAGACACCCAAGATCATCCCAAAAGGCTTGGATTCATCAAACCCAACCTCAAACACGTGTGGAGCTCATTCTCCAAGTTAGGGCAGCGTCTCCCTCGGCATTTTAAGGGTTTTTCTCTTCTTCTTTCAAGGTTAGTACACCCTTCCTAGCTACTATGGTAATAACCTAGAGTTTCTTGTAATTATAGTGTGTTGTATCTTCCCATTTGCCGCCTTGGGTGGAAATATGCTAAATACCTAAAACATAAAGAAGATAAAATGAATAAATGGTGGAATGTATGGATGGAGGAAGGGAATGAGGCGATGGGATGCCATGTTGTGATGTGTTGAATGATGGAAATGGTGGAAGGGTATTGCACACATAATAAATACACATGTGATGCTTGATGAAATGCTTGAGAAAGAAATAATGAGTTTAAAGGACTAAAGAAGATGTAGAACACCACTTGCTTGGTAAAATGCATGAATGAGAATACTTGGAATTGAATAAATGTTCGAAAAGCATGTTTTATGTGGTTTTCCCTAACCATATTTATATATGCTTGTTTACATTCTCATATGATTGTGATAAGAAATGAATGAAATGTTACATGCTACTCCTCAATTTGTATATGTCATCATGTTTTCACAAATAGCTATACACGAGCACGCATGCATAGAAATTGTCAAGGGGGTTGGTAGCCTGGTTAAGGGTGTTAGCCCCTTGCTCATAAGAGAATGGTATTGTCAAGGAGGTTGGTAGCCCAGGGATATGCGGGTGCTAACCTCTGGCTCATAAGAAATGTTCAAATGTATTGTATTGTCAAGGAGGTTGGTAGCTCAGGGGTATGCGGGTGCTAACCTCTGGCTTATAAGAAGGATGTGAACTGTCAAGGAGGTTGATTAGCCTCTGGCTCATAAGTAAAGTATTGGAATTGTCAAGGGGGTTGGTAGCCCAGGATTGTGCGGGTGCTAACCCTTGGATCATAAGAAAAGGTTCTGAAGTATTGTACTAGCAAGGAGGTTGGTAGCCCAGGGTTGTGTGGGTACTAACCTCTGGCTCATAAGAAATATGAATGAGACTCATATGTTTTATAGATATGGTTGGTTTTCATTAGAGTTGTGATTAATCAATGGTTATGTATGATGTTGTTTTAAATGAGTATGAATTGTATCTTCCAGTACTTGCATATGATGCTTTGCTCGTTATTATTATTGTTAGCTAGGAGTTTGTACTCGCTGAATATTCCATGCTCAGTCGTACTTTTATGTCAGCAGGTACACAAGTCCCTTTTGACATTTGTGCCCCGAGTCCTTGGGTTGAGGAGGACTGTGGCAAGGAAGAACCTTATGAAGTCTCGGTAGTTGAGCCTCAAGCTGAGGAGAGAGACTTAGACCATTGGCCCCACGGGGGTGACTATTGAGCAAGACTGAGTTATGTTTTGTCTTTTGCATTTTGATAGGTGGGCATGTCCAGCTTTACATGTCATATTTTGTATTAACTTGGAATACTTGTTAAGTTTATAGAAGAAAAGAAAAAGTTGGTTTCTGCTTCCGCAATATTGCAGTTTCCGCACTCTGTATTATATTCCTATTAGATCATATTATGCCTTGTTCATTATAGGATGGTTTGCCAGGTTATGTATAGTCACACCTAAAGTATCCCTTAACTCATAGGGGGTATTTTGGGGCACGACAGAAGTGGTATTAGAGCCTAGGCATTAGAGTCCTTAGGGTCACTAGAACTGATACCATGATTGAACAAGGTCTTAGGTCACAAATAGGAGTCGGATTCCAAGTATTGACTAATAACTTAGTCTTAGTCCGTAACCGGTTGGAGATCAACCGAATTGAGGGTCCTACGCTAGAAATGCAAAACTGTATTCTTATCATGTTGCGTGCATACCTTGAATGAATTGTCATATGTTTCCTAACTATTATGCAATTATAAAATTGTTACTAAATATGTATCCAAGTTAGACTCATGTGGTACTGTCGTCCTCAGGATCAAATCATGAGACGCGGTGCTCGGGGTCGCGGATACAATACGAGGGGAAGTGGAAGTGATGCCCCTACTGGTGATGAGCAACCCGATTTTGCTCAAGCTTTTGTGTCTATAGCCGAGACTTTGGCTATGTTAGCAGCAAGACCGGTTGCTGTTACTCCTTCTACACCTCCACCACCTCCGGCACACCATGCTTCAGGATTGGAAGCTTTTAGGAGATTACGTCCTCCCACCTTCTTCGGTACTACTGACCCCATGGTCGCTGAAGGATGGGTGATGCAACTGGAAAAGATCTTTAGGGCGGTCCACTGTACGGATGAACAGAGAGTGGACTGGGCCACCTTCGTGATGGAAGGTGCTGCCGAGCACTAGTGGAGAGCCGCACAGAGACAGAGGGAGTACACCAGGGTGGGGGACCCGTGGACATAGCTGGAATTTTTGGATGTTTTCTATAAGCAGTATTTTTCGGTGGTGGTTAGAGAATAGAAGGAGATTGAATTCATGACTCTTGAGCAAGGAGAGTTGAGTGTGGCCGATTATGAGGCTACCTTTGTAGAGTTGTCAAGATTCGCACCTCACCTGATTACATCCGAGCACATACGAGTCAGGAAATTTGAGAGGGGTTTGAAACCCTCCATCAGAGACAGGGTCTCGATGTTCTAGGTGGCGACATGGGGAGAGGTTGTGAGCAAGGCGAAGCTTACCGAGAAGAATTCAGAAGAATTCTTCAAGAAGAGAGATATGACTTAGGACCAACCTAGTAGTTCAGGGTCGGTAGAGAAGAGGGCTAGGACAACCCCATATCAGGCATCCAGACTGATACAGTCACAGAGGCCTCCCTTTGCATCACAGGCATCCCAGTCTACTACTACACCGGTGCCTCATCCCACGTTTTCACAGGCCAACCGATATGTCCCACCTAGATCCTCATCGGCATTTGAGGAGTGCTCTTATTATGGCCGGAGACACAGGATCAGAGAATGTTGAAAGATTTCGGGTGGGTGTTTTCATTGTGGTGATGTGAATCACATGGTCAGGGATTGCCCTCGTAGGCAGCTGCAGCCGGTCTAGCCACAGGGGAAATCAGGGTCAGGTCTTATTATGTGATGTGATTGCTAATCCACTCCACCGCCTCGCAAGGAAAATCAGGGTCAGGTCTTTGCCTTGTCAGAACGGGATGCACGTGCATTGGATGATGTCGTGCAAGGTACGCTATAATGCTAAAGTTTCGAGTGGTGATTGGTTGCTATTATGTGATGTGATTGCTATGTGTATAACATACTACCTATACTTAATTGTTATTGCGTGAAATCTATTAACGTGAATTAATTAATCACACAGGCGCTTTATTAGTGAATGACTACCTAGTCCAAGTGTTGATCAATACAGGATCCACTCATTCCTTTGTATCGCCTAGCTTTGCGAAAGGATTCTCATCCAAGTCCAGTCAGTTGAAGCAAGAATTGACCATCTCCACTCCTCTTGGCAAGTCGGTAGACACAGAGCGTATATACAGGGATTGTGTAGTCCAAGTGGGACAGAATGAGTTATTGGCCGACCTCATCATCCTGGACTTCCAAGACTTAGATTTCGATGTCATACTCGGCATGGATTGGCTGTCGGCTCACCACAGACATGTGGCATATTTCGAGAAGATGGTGAATTTTAAGCCGATGGGAGTTAAGCCATTTCACTTTCGAGGGTTGAGGGAAAGAGATATTGCTCGCCTCGCAGCTCTGAGCTTAGCAAACCCAGAGATAACAAACTCCTCAACCATCCCGGTTGTTAGTGAGTTTCTGGATGTGTTTCCTAAGGAATTGCCTAGATTACCTCCGGAGCGAGAGATCGAGTTCGTGATAGAGCTTACTCCGGGCACAACTCCAGTTTCTAGAGCGCCGTATAGGATGGCCCCACTTGAACTTAAAGAGTTGAAGGAACAAATCGAAGAGTTGCAACTACTTGGTTTCATCCGACCAAGCGTTTCACCATGGGGAGCCCTGGTACTCTTTGTAAAGTAAAAGGATAGATCGATGAGGATGTGCATCGATTACAGACAGTTGAACAAAGTCACAATCAAGAATCATTATCCCTTGCCACAGATAGACGACTTATTTGACCAACTGAAGGGAGCAAAGTTTTTCTCAAAAATTGATCTCAAATTGCGGTATCATCAATTGAAGATCAAGGCCGATGATATTCCAAAGACAGCTTTCAGGACTTGGTACGGCCTCTATGAGTTCCTTGTAATGCCTTTTGGTTTGATGAATGCACCGGCAGCATTCATGGACATGATGAACTGGGTGTTTAGGCTATGTCTCGACCAATGTGTAGTGGTGTTTGTCGATGACATCTTGGTATTTTCCCCGACACGGGAGGAGCACGATCGAGACCTTCGCATTATTCTTGAGACACTTCGAGAGCATAAGCTATATGCGAAGCTAAGTAAATGCAAATTTTGGTTGGAGAAGGTAGCCTTTCTCTACCACGTAGTGTCCGCGGAAGGCATCTCAGTTGATCCGACAAAGATCGAAGCAGTGATGAACTGGGAGAGCCAAAGAGTGTCACGGAGATACGTAGTTTCCTCAGATTGGCAGGTTACTATTAAAGGTTTGTGGAGGGATTCTCCAGTCTAGTTGCACCCCTCACGTACCTTACTCGGAAGGATGCCAAGTTTACTTGGAGCGACAAGTGTTAAAGTAGCTTCATGGAGTTGAAGAAGAGGCTCACTACGGCTCCAATCCTTACAGTGCTATCCGGGAGTGGCGGATTTGTGGTTTATAGTGATGCATCGCATGTTGGGTTGGGGTGCATCTTGATGCAAAACCAGAAGGTTATTGCCTATACTCCAAGGCAATTGAAGGATCATGAAAAGAACTACCCTACACATGACCTAGAGCTTACCGCCGTTGTGTTTGCATTCAAGATATGGCGACACTATCTCTACGGGAAACAATTTGATGTGTTCACAGATCACAAAAGCCTTAAGTATCAGTTTTCACAGAAGGATTTAAATTTGAGGCAACGGCGATAGGTGGAGTTTTATAGGATTATGAATACTCTATTCAATACCATCAAGGCAAGGCAAATGTGGTGGCCGATGTACTTAGTAGGAAGCCTCATGGACTCTTGGCTCACATGATGGTGGAAGAGTGGAAGTTGTTAGACGATGCATCTAATCTTGACATCAGTCTTAGCTTCCCTACATCTTGGCCCGGATCCGAGAATTGCAAGAATCGGATATCAAGTTACTTGCTTACCGAGACAAGATGATTGGTAGGGGTGGCAAGGATTTCGCCACAAAAGGAGATGGAACTATCACATTCAAAGGAAGAACATGTGTTCTGGCAGACGAAGAGCTTAGAAGGGAGATATTGGACGAAGTTCACCGCTCCAAGTATACTGTTCACCCTGGGGGTACCAAGATGTATCGGAACCTCAAGGGGCACTTTTGGTGGCGGAACATGAAGAGGGAAGTAGCGGAGTATGTATCCAGGTGCTTAGTGTGCCAACAAGTCAAGGCCGAGCACAGGAGACCGGCTGGACTTTTACAGTCCCTCCCTATTCCTGAGTGGAAATGGGAACATATCTCTATGGACTTCATTGTGGGGTTACCGAAAATGGCTAGAAACATTGATGTTATATGGGTGGTAGTTAACAGACTCACGAAGTCCGCCCATTTCTTACCATACCGGACTACCTTCAATTCCAATCAGTTGGCTACATTGTATATCAGAGAAATAGTTCAGTTGCACAGAGTACTGGTGAGTATTGTATCGGACAGGGATCCCCGATTCACTTCCAGGTTCTCGGTTGGACTTCAGCACCTCTTTTCACCCACAGACGGACGGGCAAATAGAACGGGTGAATCAAATCATAGAGGATATGCTCAGGGCATGTATGCTAGACTTCAAGGGAAGTTGGAAAGACCACTTGCCTTTGGTAGAGTTTGCTTATAATAACAACTATCAGGCAAGCATCTAAATGGCGCCTTTTGAGGCATTGTATGGGAGAAGTTGTATGTCCCCCTTATATTGAGATGAAGTCGGGGAAAGGAAGGTATTGGGCCCCGAATTGATTGAACAGATGGCTGACAGGGTCAGACTTATCTGGGAAAGGTTAAAGACCGCACACGATCGACAAAAGAGTTATGCTAACAACCGAAGGAGAGATCTTGAATTTCGGGTTGGCGACTTGGTTTTTATCAAAATTTCATCGACCAAGGGTGTTATGAGATTTGGAAAATGAGGCAAGCTCAGCCCAAGGTACGTGGGCCCAATTCGAGATCATCACTAGAGTCGGTGAGGTAGCTTACCGGGTTGCTTTACCCGCTCACATGGCGGCGGTCCACAATGTATTTCATATCTCTATGCTCCAAAAATATATCCCGGACCCATCCCACGTCATCGAGCTTGATCCGATGGAAATTAGGGAAGACCTCACTCTAGTGGAACAACTGGTGCAGATCTTGGACAGGCAAGATCAAGTCTTGTGCAACAAAATCATTCCGTTAGTCCTTGTAAGATGGCAACACCATTCAAGGGAAGAAGCTACTTGAGAGCGTGAGGCCGAAGTAAAGGAAAAATATCCCCAATTGTTTGTTTAGAGCTTTGGCATTTTCTCTTGTATTTTTTTGTGGTTTTGTTTATGTACATATCGTCCAAATTTCGAGGATGAAATTTTTGTAAGGGGGGGAGAATGTAGCACCCCGAACTTTTCCGTACTTAATGAATAACACTTTCGTAGCTAATTGGCCTTTCACGTGGTCTAATTAATAAATAATGAAGAAATGGAAGATTCTAAAATGCCAAAAATGTTCCTTTTCAAAAGATGAATCCAACGCAAGTTGAATCGTCAAAATCCGACGAACGGGTCAAAAGTTATGGCCGAAACAGTAAAATGGGTCAAAAATCTGCAGAACATCGATCGCTAGTGATCGATCGGTTCACAACCGATCACTCGGTCATTATTAGCGATCGATCGGTCCACAAGCGATCAATCAGTTGCTATCGACTGGTTAACTTTTTTGTATGAGAAATTTTTTCAGAAAGGGTGTTTTTGACCGATCGCTCGACCAAGAACACCGGTCGCTTGGTAGGCGACCGATCGATCGGTCATAACCACTGATCGCTCAGTCTATCGCGTTTTGTAGAATTTTCAATAAGGGTGTTTTGGTCTTTTGGCCAGCACCCTTTGGCTTTATAAGCCTTGCTCGAGTTTTTGGGTCCCCATTCACTACACTTAGAGGTATTTGAGGGAGAGGGAGAAGAACCTAGGGTTTCAAGAGGCCCCTTTCCATTTGAGAGGGAGAATCAAGGGTTTAAACACCTAAGATCATCCCAAAAGGCTTGGATTTGTCAAACCCAACCTCAAGCACATATGGAGCTCGTTCTCCAAGCTAAGGCAGCGTCTCCCTAGGCATTTTAAGGGTTTTTCTCTTCTTCTTTCAAGGTTACTACACCCTTCCTAGCTACTATGGTAATAACCTAGAGTTTCTTGGGATTATAGTGTGTTATATCTTCCCTTTTACCCCCTTAGGTGGAAATATGCTAAATCCCTAAAACATAAACAAGATAAAATGAATAAATTATGGAATGTATAGATGGAGGAAGGGAATGAGGTGACGGGATGCCATGTTGTGATGTGTTGAATGATGGAAATGGTGGAAGGGTATTGTACACATAATAAATACACATGTGATGCTTGATGAAATGCTTGAGAAAGAAATTATGAGTTTAAAGGACTAAAGAAGATATAGAACACCACTTGCTTGGTAAAATGCATGAATGAGAATACTTGGAATTGAATGAATATTCGAAAAGCATGTTTTATTTAGTTTTCCCTAACCATATTTATATATGCTTGTTTACATTCTCAAATGATTGTGATAAGAAAGAAATGAAATTGTCAAGGGTGTTGGTAGCTCGGTTAAGGGTGCTAGCCCCTTGCTCATGAGGGAATGGTATTGTCAAGGAGGTTGATAGCCCAGGGATATGCGGGTGCTAACCTCTGGCTCATAAAAAAGGTTCACAAGTATTGTATTGTCAAGGAGGTTGGTAGCCCAGTGGTATGTGGGTGCTAACCTCTGGCTCATAAGAAGGATGTGAACTGTCAAGGAGGTTGATTGGCCTTTGGCTCATAAGTAAAGTATTGGAATTGTCAAGGGGGTTGGTATCCCAGGATTGTGCGGGTGCTAACCCCTGGCTCAAAAGAAAAGGTTCTGAAGTATTGTACTGTCAAGGAGGTTGGTAGCCCAGGGTTGTGCGGGTACTAACCTCTGGCTCATAAGAAATACGGATGGGACTCATATGTTTTATAGATATGGTTGGTTTTCATTAGAGTTGTGATTAATCAATGGTTATGTATGATGTTGTTTTAAATGAGTCTGAATTGTATCTTCCAATACTTGCATATGATGCTTTGCTCGTTATTATTATTGTTAGCTAGGAGTTTGTACTCGCTGAGTATTTCATGCTCAGCCATACTTTTATGTCGGTAGGTACATGAGTCCCTTTTGACATTTGTGCCCCGGGTCCTTGGGTTAAGGAGGACTACGGCGAGGAAGAACCTTATGAAGACTCGGTAGTTGAGCCTCAGGTTGAGGTGAGAGACTTAGACCATTGGCCCCACGGGGGTGACTATTGAGCGAGACCGAGTTGTGTTTTGTCTTTTGTATTTTGATAGGTGGGCATGTCCACCTTTACATGTCATATTTTGTATTAACTTGGAATACCTGTTAAGCTTATAGAAGAAAAGAAAAAGTTGGCTTGTGCTTCCGCAATATTGTAGTTTCCGCACTCTGTATTATATTCCTATTAGATCATAGTATGCCTTGTTCATTACAGGATGGTTTGCTAGGTTATGTATAGTCACACCTAAAGTATCTTATAACTCATAGGGGGTATTTTGGGGCGCGACACTTGGATCCTGATCTGACACAATACTGACTGGCACCCCGTGTAACTGAACGATCTCCTTGATATACAACGCAGGCAATTGTATCGAGTTGAACATAGTTCGGTAGGATAAGAAATGTGCAGACTTCGTCAAACGGTCTACTACAACCCAAATTGCATCAGTGTTCCATGCCATCTTTGGCAAGCCAACAATGAAGTCAATGGAGATGTGCTCCCATTTTCACTCTGAAATTGGGAGAGACTGTAATAGACCCGCCAGTCTCAAGTGCTCTGCCTTCACCTGTTGGCACACCAAGCACCGTGATACATACTCTGCAACATCCCTCTTCATGTTTAGCCACCAAAAGTGTCCCTTGAGGTTCCAGTACATCTTCGTACCCCTAGGATGCACTGTATACCTCGAACAGTGGGCTTCATCCATAATTTTCTCCGAAGATCCGCATTGGCTGGAACACACAATCTTCCCCTGAATGTAATAGCACCTCGGTTAGTGAGAGAAAATTCTTTCCTACCCTTGGCAACTTCCTTCTCCCGGTAAGCCAACAAGTCAACATTCGAGGCCTGCAACTCTTGGATCAGATTTATGATGTACGGCCAAACTGTAATGTTTGCCAACACTGGGCTGCAGACAGAAGCATTGACACTAATGCCCAGATTTGCCAAATCTTCTAATAGTTTCCATTCCTGCACCAACATGTGTGCTAACAAACCCAGAGGTCTTCTACTCAAAGCGTCAGCCACTACATTTTCTTTGCCCGGGTGGTACTGGATGGTGCATTCATAGTCTTTCAAGAATTTCATCAAACGCCATTGTCGTAAATTTAGCTTCTTTTGGGAAAAGAGATACTTGAGACTCTTGTGATCCATGAACACATAGAACTCTTTCCCGTAAAGGTAATGTCACCAAATCTTGAGTGCAAACACGACTACGGTAAGCTCTAAGTCGTGTGTGGGTAATTCTTTTCATGTTCCTTCAATTGCCTTGAAACATAGGCAATGACCTTCATGTGTTGCATGAGAACACACCCAAGTCTGATGTGCGAGGCATCACTGTACACCTCATAACCCCCACGTCCAGATGGCACTATAAGGACGGGGGCCGTGGTAAGCCTCTTCTTCAGTTCCGTGAAACTGATCTCGCACTTATCACTCCATGCAAACTTGGCACTTTTCCTTGTCAGATAAGTGAGTGGCATTGCAAGGCTAGAGAAACCCTCTACAAATCTCCTGTAATAGGATGCCAACCCAAGAAAGCTGCGTATCTCTGTGACGCTTTTTGGCCTTGCCCAACTCATGACTGCATCTACCTTCTTCGGATCCACCGAGATGCCTTCCGCATATACAACGTGGCCTAGGAATGCCACTTCTTCCAACCAAAACTCACACTTGCTTAGTTTGGCATTCTGCTTGTGCTCTCTCAGTATTTCCAAAGTAAGGCGAAGGTCGCGCGTGTGATCTTCCCGTGTCTGGAAATATATTAGGATGTCATCGACAAACACTATCACGCATCGATCCAGATATGGTCAAAACACTCAGTTCATCAGATCTATAAAGGCTGTCGATGCATTCGTGAGACCAAAAGGTATCACCAAGAACTCGTAATGCCCATACAGAGTCTTGGAAGCAGTTTTAGGAACATCTTCAGCCTTGATCTTCAACTGGTGGTAACCCGACCGAAGATCAATCTTAGAGAAAAATCTCGCCCCCTTTTGACTGATCGAACAGGCCATCAATCCTAGGCAATGGGTACCTATTCTTTATAGTGACCTTATTCAACTGCCTGTAATCGATACACATCCGCATCAAGCCATCCTTCTTCTTAACAAACAAAACTGGGGCACCCCACGTTGAGACACTTGGTCGAATGAAACCAAGGCCTTGCATCTCCTCTATTTGAGTCTTCAACTCCTTGAGTTCAATCGGGGCCATCCTGTACAGAGCCAGGAAGATAGGAGTTGTGCCTGGTACAAGCTCGATCACAAACTCAATCTCCCTGTCTGGAGGCAACAATGGCAACTCCTCTAGAAATACATCCAGGAATTCACTCACATCGGGATATTCGAAGAGTCCTTTGCCTCGGGGTTTGCTAGGCTCAACGCAGTAAAATGGACAATATCCTTGCTTCTAAACCCCCGAAAATGGAATGGCTTCCTTTCCACCAGCTTGAAGAGTACCATCTTTTCAAAACAAGCCACATGCCTATGATGCGCTGCTAACCAATCCATTCCCAAGATAATGTCGAAGTCTTGGAATCCAAGGACGATAAGATCAGCTGCCAATTCGTGGCTTCCAAACTGAATTCTACTGCTTCTGAAAATACTATCTGCTACTACCGTTTTGTCGAGAGGAGTTGAAATGAATAACTCCGGTTCCAATTGACCAGGCTCCATAGAAAAGCCTTGGAAAAAACTCGGCAAGACAAATGAATGCGTAGACCCGGTGTCGATCAATACTTGAGCCAAACATTCATTGACTAATAGGGTTCCTGAAATTTTAACTGGCTAAGTAAATCCATGCATCAACAACATATTTGTAGATATATAGATATATAAAACACACCATATACGTACACAAGGAATAAGACATAACCTAACAATTGCGGGTAAATTAATAACTCTAAATGCGTACCTTGCACCACATCATTAGATGCATGTGCATCACCCTCTATCAAGGTGAATGCTCGCCCCTGGTTTGCTTGGCGAGGTAGAGGTGTAGACCAGGTAGGCTGGGAGGATGCTTGGTATGATCCTGTTGGGCGTGCTGGGGGCCTAATCCCCTGAGACTAGCCTAGCAAATGCCGATTAGGGCAATCCCTGATCACATGGCCCTGGCGACCATAGTGAAAACATCCACCCGATGCCCTTCAGCAATCTCCTGCTGGGTGCCTTCAGCCGTAAAACGTGTAGAACTCATGTGTGTAGGTCAAAGGGGTCGGAGGTGGAGCATACCTCACCGTCTGAGGTGCAACAGGTCGTGGACCAAAAAAGCCTAAGGTCGTGGCGTTGGCCACAATACTGAGGTGGTGTTGGCCATGTGTACTGATAAGGGCTGGTCCCAGCCAGCCTCTCTAGAGGTGCTGAACTGCTAGGTTGGCCTCTCGCCAAATCTCTCTTCTTAGATACGGCCTCTGAATTGGCCTCGATCAACAAGGCCTTGTCTACTACTTCTGGATAAGTAGCGTGCCTAAAAGCCGATACTTTCTCCATAATGACGTCCTTGAGCCCTTGCTCAAACCTCCTCGCTTTCATTGCCTCGATGGCGATCATTTAGGCAAATCTCGAGAGCTCCGAGAACTTGGCCTCATAAGCAGCCACTGACATCGAACCTTGCTCAAGGTTGATGAATTCTCTCTCTTTCTTTTCCCGTGCTCCAACCGGAAAGTACTTCTTATAAAAGGTATCCTTTAACTCCTCTCAAGTCCAGGGTTGACCTTGTATGGTCAAATCCTGAGTCCTCAAGGCGGACAACCACCAATAGTGTGCCTTACCCTCTAGCATGAAAACAGCCCATGCCACTTTCTCTTCCTCTGTCGAAGAGAGAACCGCAAATATCTTCTCCAACTAGAGAATCCAAGCCTCCGCAGCAAGAGGGTCCACACTCCCATGGAAGGAGGGAGACCTCAATCTCTGAAATGCCTCAACCTCAGTTATACGATTTACTAGAGCTGCAGGCGGTGGAGTAGGTGCCGCCGATGATGGTATAGTTTTCCGAGCCGCCAGTATGGCGAGTGTCTCAGCAATAGAGCCTAAGACCTGAGAGAGGTCCGACTGCTCATCCTCATCCCGTGAAGAAGAGGAAGCTCTGGTGTGTGGTCCGTGACCCCATGTGCCCCATCTCATGACTAACGTCCTGAGAACAATAGCACCACATGAGTCAAACTTGGAATCACAGTTTATCGCATTACTTCAATTTCCATAATAGAGCAATCTATAATAGCAGAGTGCTATCATATTCATCACATCAAGTCATCAGAGTATTTATAATATTTAAACTTTAGGGTTCTAGCGTCCCTAAGATTCGCACTTAGTTGAAACAACCATTTAGACCAAGACTAAAGTTTAGTCTTACACTTGGAATATGACTTGCTTCCGACATACTTTCTTCCTAACTTGCTTCCTAACATATGCTCTTGTCAAGCCATGGTATTTGACTCTAAGTGAACCTAAAGACCTAAAGCCTAAGATCTAATACCACTTTTGTCGCGACCCAAAACCCACCCTAGGAGTTAGAGTGAATCTTGGACGACTTATCATGACTTGCTTGACAACCAACCTGCAAAATACCTGAAGCATATGCAACGGAGGACAATAATAGCGGAAACATAACTAACATAGCACAGCGGAAGACTAACCAAACCTCTAAGGATATACATGATCCAAGTTGTACAAAATGAAACAAAAGAAAGTGTAGACATGCCTGCCAAAAATACATGAGTATAACTCTCTCAAGCTCACCCACAATCACTCAGAATCTACCACATAATAGTACTCGTCTACATGAGGCTCCTCTGTAGGTTCCTCAACATACTCCTCCACCCATGGGCTAGGAGCACAGATGTCGAAAGGAGCGGCAGCTCCTTCAGATCCTGTCGACATAAACGTATGTCTGAGCATGGAATACTCAGTGTGTACCAAATGTTAACCAACAGTCACAGCATAACAATAATGATACATAAAGCAGGAAACAATTCATATAATAACAAGAAAGTAAAACAGTTTATATTCATGCTTGCATCACATAAAAGCCGGATAAACTCTTGAAATCATCGTGCACTTGACTTGACTAAAAATACTCTTTTCGTGCTTGAAAAACTTGTCATCTCGGTCTTGCTTGTCTGTCATCCGTGTCACGTCATGTGTGCTTGCTTGGAATTTAAACATGCTCATGTAACTTGTGAGATGCATTTGGGAGAGAAGGGAGATCCTTCTTTTCATGATATGCACTTGTGAGTGAGGGGAGTCCCCTCTTTTAATCTTGAAGGGAGGAGAGTGTAAACTCCCTCATGTGCAATGCTTGTCCTTGTTCTTGTCAAAAGTGAGGCAAAACATATCGTAAGATATGTCCCACCTCTAAAACCTTATTCTTGAAAACACCGGTAAACCATGTCATGCATGCCATCCTCGTGAAATCGTGTACATGCTTTCACTTGGAATTAAATATGACATTTGGGATTTCAACAATACATAGAATATCATAAATTTAAACAAGTAATTATTTATGCCATTTATAGGAAGCAATTAATCACACTATCATAATCCCTAGCACTTCCATACGCCTTTAAGCATGCATTTCTTGATTTACAATTCATTTTCTTCACCTTGGCATTTAATCAAACATGTGGTGTGTACATTATTTGTTAAAGCCTATACCATGCTTTTCTAGATGGGTTCATGTTCACCACATACATGTATGTTCATTATTGGTACAATGCCCTTCCTATTTCATTCATCACGTCACATACACATGGCATCCTTCGCCCAACATCCATCTCCATTCATACATCCCAACTCATAGCGTAGTTATAGTTTAGGGAAAACAAAGAATAAGGAAGGAGAAGAGGAAACCATGACTAGGAGGGTAGCAAAAGGTACCAACCTTGAATAGAGTAAGAAAACCATTGTTCTTGCCGAGGACGAACGCTGCCCTAGCTTTGGAGAACGTGCTCCTCACGAGTTTGAACCTTGGATTGAAGAATCCAAGCCTTTAGAACGATCTTGGGTTTTCAAAACCCTTGATTTGCTTCAAGAGGATGATGCCCTAGGGTTTCAAGCCCCTTCTACTCTATCACTCTCTCTCAAAATACTCTAAGTCTAGTGAATGAGATCCCCAAGGCTCGAGCAAGCCTTAATAAGTAAGGGTGAAACACCCAAATGATGAAAAAAGCCCTTAATGAAATTCTGCAAAACGCGATATACCGATCGATCGGTGGTTAATACCGAACGATTGGTCACCTACCAAGCAACCGCTGTTCTTGACCGAGCGATCGGTCAAAAACATGCTCTCTGGAATTTTTTCCCATACAAAAAAGTACACCAGTTGATAGCTACTGATCGATCAGTTGTGGACCGATCGATTGCCAATATGGACCGAGCGATCGGTTCTCTGCAAGTTTTGACATTAAGTCCATTTTTCATCCATTCCTACTACTTGGACTTATCCTACTTCCTTTTTGACCTCTTCTAAACATGACTAGGACCCTTTCAAGGCTTATAGACATTATTAAATAATTTGTTTTAATATTTTAAAGCGTTCTTACGAAATTCTCAAAGGTTTGCAATTTCTCATTTCATGGAATTGGAGATTACAAGGCATCGTGCTTTGACACACATTCCAATACATGTACAAAAACTTTCGAGGTTCTACAAAAATAAAGCTAGATTAGTAGCTTAAGGTTACAACCAAGAAGAGGGGATTGACTGTAGAGCCCCAGAATTTGAGTTCACTATTCATGTGAATAGTGCCCTTACATGATGTGTGTAAAGGCCTAAGGCTTTCCTTGGTATTCCGGTTATTATGGTGAGTCAAGTGAGGGTTTAGGTACATATTTTGAGTCTCAAAGAGAGTATAAATATACTCTAAGTGGGTAAAAGAAAGGGGTATAAAATGCCCTAAGTGTTTAATGAGTTATAAGTGAATAGTGCGGTGAATAGTGCTAGTGCTTAAGGCATAAAGAGGCCAGGGCATATCATGCATGTTGGTGTGAATTTAACGATCACTGAGGTGGGTTAAAAACCTATGAGAACAAGTTATGAGGTGTGAGTGGGTTTTTGAACTAAGGGAAAAGAGTGTGAAAGCACTCAAAGTGTTCTAGGTGTTGAAGAGGCATGTTTTGACATTTCCCTCAACTTCAAGAAGCTCTAGTTTGATCACCGATGATCGGAATCGAGTGATTCCTGAATTTCTGAAAATTTATTGGAACCCTCTTCAAGGTTTATGTTGATCACTTTCCCTGATTTTGATCCGGGGTGAGTCAAAAGTCCGATTTCCAAAGTTGGGACTGTTGAAAATCTGGACTGTCGAAACCCATTTGCAGATCAGTCGGCTTTAGAGCCATTTTTGGAAAAGTAAAACTAAAAATTTGAAGTTGTATAAAATATAAAAGTTTTTCCCCTTCGAAAGAAGAATCCAAGAAAAGTTGAATCGTCAAAATTGGATAAGTGAGTCAAAATTTATTCCCAAAATACCAAAGGGCGTTTTTACAGACAAACTCGCTCAAGCGAGATAGACCAAAACTGAATTTTTGAGTCCCGGGAGCAACCCGCTTGAGCGAGATGGAAGCCCGCTGGAGTGAGATCACCCAGAAATGTTTTTTTTTAGGATTTTTTTCAACCTAAACACCTATAAATACCCCATTTTCGGGGGACCAAGATTTCTAACACCTAGAGAACAGTATTTTGAGAGAAAAATGAGGAAACTTAGGTTTCCAAAAAGGGCGCTTTGTGGTAGATCAAAGAGGAGCTCGAATCATCACTCCCCAAGCTTGGGTTTTATGTTTACAAGCTTCCTCAAGCTTCGATCTCGTCCTCACACACCATTGGAGTTTGGATCTTCATCCACAAGCTTGGGTTTCACTTCTACAAGCTTCCTCAAGCTTCTTCAAGTATTGGATCAAAGGGATTTCATCCCATAAGGTAGATACACTCTACTAGGTTCTAATTTCATAAAACATTATTGCTAAATATGATTTTCTTGACAAATATAGACATAGATAGCCTTTTACATGTGTAAATCTACTTTCCTAGCCATTGATTTCATGGATCCCTTTCTATATCAAGATAAAATCCTATGAATGATGATGTGAGTTAAATGTGATGATACTATGCTTTCAACCAACAAATAAAAGATGGTATTTATTGAGATGTTTTATATATTTGTATCCAAAGATGAAAAGCACGTTAAAAGCCACAAGTTTTGGGAAAAACAAGTAGAAAAACCTAATTTTCAATGTGATTGGATGATGTAATGTTATTGTATATGGATTATTGTGATGGGTGACTTATGTTAAGCATTAGCCATATGATCATATGCAAAGTGTTTCCTTTAAATGTCTACTATGTTATATCACCATTGCTACACGGACACATATGCATGTGCATGATCGAGTTTTTCTATATTATGGGTATCCAAAAGAAGAAGTACATGTATATAAGATGCAATACAAGAATAAGAAGAAGAAGAGTATAAGATGCAAATGAACCACATGAAAAGTATAAAATGCAAATGAACCAAATGAACAGTAAAAGAACCAAAAGAAGTATAAGAAAAGTATAAAAAGTAAGAGATGTATACAAAAACTATAAGAAGCAGAAGATACATACGAAAAGTACAAGAAACATAAGATGTATATGGAAAGTACAAGAAGCACAAGATGTTACAAGAAATACAAGAAGATGGAAAGTATACGGAAAAAGCCGACGGGGATGCGACAATAGTAGGCCGCCTGAAAGGGAAAGGGATCCTGGTATCGGACTCCGATGATAGCAGGTCGCCCGGAATGGAGATGGATACTGGTCGTCTATCCCGAAGGTAGCCGAAGGTGAGGAGAACATTAGGCCACCCAGCTTACGTGGGTACGGGTACTAGTTGTCCGACTCCGGAGGTAGCAAATGATGAATACCAAGGTATTTTAAATACCCGTACAGGATAATAAAAGATAAAAGCTAAGGTATTTTAAATACCCGTATATGCAAAGGTACAAGATGATAAAAGATGACAAGAAGATATTTTCGAAAAAAGATGATAAGAAGATGTAAAAGACAAAAGATGATACAAAGATATTTTCTGACAGTATTTTCTGAGATATATGCACATGATGTGACTTTGTTTTCCTCGCTCTGATTTCAGGAATGCTTGTGAGATGATTAAACTGTGATATGTATGTTGTATTCTTGTTTATGATACTACTATCTAGTGGTTTGTATACACTGAGTATTCCATGCTCAGCCGTACATATTATGTCGGTAGGTCCTATTGATGCACATACTCAGGAGCCGTGGGTCGAGGAGGAGTACATAGAGGAGCAGTCCACTCCTGTTGAGCTTTAGGAGCATCAGAGGTTGCTCGAGAGGTGGCCTCATGTTTGAGTCATGAGAGAGAGAGACTTGTATATAAATTTTGTTGAGCGAATATGTTCGCTCTTTATTTTAGGTTATATATAAACTGAGATATATTATGTATAGAAGTTTTATAGTACGCTTCCGCTACCATATATAAATTGTATTACGCTTCCGCTATCACTTGTCTTATACGTTGTACAAGATTTACAGGTTATATGGGATAGTTTGGTATTGAGTTCAGGTCACCAGAGTATCCTAACTCCTAGGGGTATTTTGGGTCGTGACATAGACTATAAGGAAACATTTGTCCCGGTTGCTAGACTAGAAGTTATAAGAATGCTATTTGCATTTGCTAGTCATAAAGAATTTAAACTTTACCAAATGGATGTAAAAAGTGCATTTCTAAATGGTTATATTAATGAAGAAGTCTATGTAAATCAGCCTCTGTGTTTTGAAAATCATAAATTCTCAAATCATATATTTAAGCTAACTAAAGCCTTATATGGATTAAAGCAAGCTTCAAAAGCTTGGTATGATAGGCTAAGTAGTTTCTTAGTTGAAAATGGATTCACAAGAGGTAAAATTGATACAACCTTATTCATAATGACAAAAAATGATGATATGTTAATAATTCAAATCTATGTAGATGACAATGAAAAGGATGAAAAATACTAAAGTAATGGATACTCCAATGAGTCCATCAACCACACTTGATAAGGATGAAAAATGGAAAAATGTGGATGAAAAACTCTATAGAAGCATGATCAGAAGTATTTTGTATCTCACTGCAAGTAGACCAGACATTATGTTTAGTGTTTGCATTTGTGCAAGATTCCAATCCTGTCCAAAAGAATCTCACTTAACTACTGTGAAAAGAATTTTCAGATACTTACTTTGAATAATTGATTTAAGCTTATGGTATCCTAAAGACACAAATCTAGATCTAATAAGCTATTCAAATGCAGACTTTGCTGGATGCAAAGTAAATAAAAAAAGCACTAGTGGAATTTGTCACTTTTTAAGACATTCCCTTGTTTCATGGTTTATTAAGAAACAAAATTCAATGGCCTTATCCCCAGTTGAGGCTTAGTATATGGCAGCTGGACTTTGTTGCACTCAAACTCTCTACATGAAACAACAACTAGAAGATTTCAAACTTACTTATACTAAAATTCCTATTAAGTGTGATAATACAAGTGCAATTTGTATGACAAAATCTCATTCAACACTCAAAAACTAAGCACATAGAATTAAGATATCGTTTTATTAGAGATCATGTGCAAAATGGAAATGTTATCTTGGAGTTTGTAGATACAATGTAGCACCCCAGACTTTTTCATCCTTAATGAATACCACCTTCATAGCTAATTGGCCGTTTTTATAGTCTAATTAATAAATAAGGGAGAAATCAGAAATTCCGAAACGTCAGAAATGTTCGTTTTCGAAAGACGGATCCAACGCAAGTTGAATCGTCGAAATCCGACAAGCGAGTCAAAAGATATGGTCAAAACAGTCCAGACATACAGAAGACCGATCGCTCGGTCCAGTCAGCGATCGATCGGTCCATAACCGATCGATCGGTAGCTATCGCACGGTCAGAAATTTTGTATGGGGAAATTTTCCAGAGAGTGAGTTTTTGACCGGTCGATCGGTCATAAACACCGATCGCTCGGTAGGCAACCGATCGATCGGTCATGAACACCGATCGCTCGGTCTTCGCGTTTTTGCAGAAATTTCAATAAGGGCGTTTTCGTCTTTTGGGTGTTAAACCCTTACCCATAAGGGTTTGCTCGACCCTTTGAGACCTCACTTACAACATTTGAGAGATTTGGGAGATAAGAGAGAAGAGAAAAGGGTTTCCTAAACCTAGGTTGCTTTTGGAGAAGAAATCAAAGGGATGAAGACCCTAGATCGTCCCCAAGCACGTTTTCTTCACGATTTCAACTCAAGCTCGTGTGGAGGTGCATTCTCCAAGCTAGGGCAGCACTCACTCACGTTTTGAAAGAGGTTTCTTCCCCCAACTCAAGTCCCCTTCAAGCAAAGGCTTCCTCCTTCCAAATAGAGCTTCTATTTCAAGGTTTCTTCAAGATCAAACCTTGATCTAAGGTTAGTACACCCTACTAACTTACCCTAGCAATAAATCTAGGTTTTTCCTTATGAAATGTGATTTATGCTATTATGTTTGCCTCCCATATGAAATGTATCATCTCCAATGAACCTAAATAAGATAAGAAAAAGGTATGGATGTGTGTGGGTGTTGATGTGGCGATTGGATGCCGAGGTGTATGTTGGGTGATGTGTGTGATGGAAATGGTGGATGGGTACTTTACCAATAATGAACATACCTTGATTTTTGGATGGAAAGTAGGCACTAAAAAGAAGAAGATGAACCATTAAGGAACCTTGCATGCTATGTGTTTGACAAAATGCCTAAACTAGGAATAAATGACATAAATGAAGAAAATGAAAGTAGACCTTATGCATGTGTTCTTATTAATGATGAACTATTCAAATGCCACGTAGATTACTCAAATTCCTATATGGTTATACTGTGGATTGAATTGCTATACACTACTCTTCATGTCACATTGTCATCATGATATTACAAGTGCTACACACACCACACATGCATGCATGAAACCGGTTTTTCCAAGATTGTAATTGTATATGATGAATCAAGAACATGACAAGGAGGTTGGTAGCCCAAGGAAGGGTGCTAGCCTCTGGCTCACAAGTTACGAGATGGAGGTTTACAAGATGATGATCATGCATTCATGCATGCACGCATACATGATTTCTACGAGGCATACCGGGACATGACATGGGTTTTCAAGCATGAGTTTTATCGGCGTTTTCGCATTCATGTACGCACGTCAGGATGCTTGTATTGTGTTATGCCCTATACTGTTTCTTTGTGATGTTTCTATTACTGCTTGTATGATATTACTATTGTGTGCTTTATTATTGTTATGGTTTGCTAGTAGCTTGTACTCGCTGAGTATTCCATGCTCAGCCGTACTTTCATGTCGGCAGGTACTGAGGGAGCCCTCGACCCGGAGCCTTGGGTCGAGGAAGAGTATATAAAGGAGAGAGAGCCGGCTATTCCATTACAGTCTCAGGCGGACCGAGACCTCGATGCGTGGCCATACCTCGACTACTGTTGAGGGGAGAGTATGAGAGGGTCTTATGTATTTTGATACTTTGATAGGTGGGCCTGTCCACCTTAGACTTAGATGTGTTTTGTATTTGTGTCAACTTGGAATACTACATTTTGGATCATTATAAAGAAAAAGAAAAATTTGTTTACGCTTCCGCATATATGATAGCTTCCGTGCTCTGATTATCGTTGTTAGTATTGTATTTTATCTTGTGCATTGCAGGATGGTTTGATAGGTACGCAGTGTGACACCTAAAATATCCCTAAACTCCTAGGGGGTATTTCGGGGCGTTACATACAATTAATCAACTTACTGATATTCTTAGCAAGCCTCTACAATTTGATAGATTTAGTGCTTTGAGAAGAGAATGGGTATGACTAGTCTGAGTGAGCTAACTTAATCAAGATCAAAAGCAATCAAAAATCAAAATCTTTGAATTGACAAGCTTATAATGTCGCAACCCGAGACCCACCCTAGGAGTTAGAGTGAATCTTGGATGACTAATCATGGCTTGCATGACTTACTTGACAAATCTACCTGCAAAACCCACAGAGCTTATACAAAGAGGATATAAACTGCGGAAACACAATTAAACATAGCACAGCGGAAGACTTAACCAAACCTCTATGTATATACATATGTGATGCAAGTTACACAAAAGAAGTCCAAAAGAAAGTGCGGACAAGCCCGCCAAAATACATGGATATACATCTCTCAACTCACCCACAGCTCTATCACTCAGAATCTACAACCACTACCTAATAGTAGCCCTCTACCGGAGGTTCCTCCAAAGGTTCCTCGACGTACTCCTCCTCCACCCATGGACCAGGAGCACAGACAAAAAAAGGAGCAACTGCTCCGCTATCACCTGCCAACATAAGAAGTACGGCTGAGCATGAAATACTCAGCGGGTACCAAATACAAACCAACAGTCATAGCATAAAAATGGCAATACATAAATCAAGAAAAATTCATATATATTAAACGGGAACAATTCATTTCATACAAGGAAGTAAAGCAATTTATAATCATGCTTGCATTTCGTAAAAAGCCGATAAAACCCTTGAAAACACCGTGCGCTTGACTTCACTTAAGTACCATTTTCGTGCTTGAAAACTCGTCTTGTCTATCTTGCTTGATTCTTGTAGATCGTGTCATGTCATGCATGTCATGCGTGCTTGCTTGTGATCATGTAACTTGTGAGATACACTTGTAATATGTACTTGTGAGATGCACTTGTGAGATGCCTTGAGAGGGAAGGGAGACCCTTCTTCATGATATGTATGTACTACGAGGGAAGGGAGGCCCTTCTTTATGCTATGCACTTGTGAGTGAGGGGAGACCCCTCGTGGAATGTTTGTTCTTGTTTTCTTGTGAAAAGCGAGGTAAAACATATCGTAGGATATGTCCCACCTCTAATCATGTTCTTGAAAACCTCGGTAAATCATGTCATGCATGCCGTGCTCGTGGAATCGTGTGCATACTTGCATTTGAATTTAAACATGACATTTGGGGGATTTCACAATGTATAGCATATAGCAATTTTTTTACACAAATAAACATTCATAATATTTTAGGGAAAACAAGAACTCATGCTAGCATAATCCCTAACAAGTTACATAAGTAATTTAGCATGCATTTTCTTGATTTATACTCATTTCATTCACCTTGGCATTCCTTCAGACATGGTATGTTCATTATTTGTTAACCCTACAATATGCTTTTCTAGGTGGGTTATAATTCCATCATACATGTTTGTTCATTATGGATACAATGCCCTCCCCATTTCAATTATCACAACACAACCATTGGCATCCAATCGCCTATTCCATCTCCATTTTCACTACATCCACACATCCCAACTCCTAGCACAAGTATAGATGAAGGAAAACAAAGAAACATGGAGGAAAAGAGGAACTATGACTAGGAGGGTAGCAAGAAGTACCGACCTTGACAAATGAGGGAAAGAATCCCCTTCCCAAAACGTTCGTGAGTAGCTGCCCTAGCTAGGAGAAACTGCTCCTCGCGTGCTTGAACCGGAATCTTGAAGCAATCCAAGGTTGAGGTGATCTAGGGTTCACAAACCCTTTAATTTCTTTTCAAAAATCAAACCCTAGGTTAGGAAAATCCTTCTCTTCTCTCTTCCTCTCTAATATCCTCTAAGTGTGGTAAATGAGCCCTAAAGGCTCGGGCAATCCTATATAGGAAAGGGTGAAACGCCCAAAAGATGAAAACACCCTTAATGAAATTTCAGCAAAAATACGAAGACCGAGCGATCGGTGTTTATGACAGATCGATCGGTTGCCTACCGTGTAGCACCCCGGACTTTTCTATATTTAATGAATAGCACTTTCGTTCCTAATTGGTCTTTCTCGTAGTCTAATTAATAAATAAAGGAGAAATCAAAATGTTCCTTTTTGAAAGACGAATCCAACGCAAGTTGAATCGTCGAAATCGAACGAGCGAGTCAAAAGATATGGTCAAAACAGTCCAGACCTGTAGAGCACCGATCGCTCGGTCCAGTCAGTGATTGATCAGTCCAAAACCGATCGATCGGTAGCTATCGAACGGTCAAAAATTTTGTATGGGGAAATTTTCCAGAGAGTAATTTTTTGACCGGTCGATCGGTCAGAACACCAATCGCTCGGTAGGCAACCGATCGATCGGTCATAACCACCGATAGCTCGGTCTTCGCGTTTTTGCAGAAATTTCAGTAAGGGCTTTTTCATCTTTTGGGCGTTAAACCCTTACCCATAAGGGCTTGCTCGACCCTTTGAGCCCTCATTCACTACACTTAGGGATATTTGAGAGAGAGGGAGAAGAAACTAGGGTTCCAAAGCCCCATTTCTATTTGAGAGTAAGATCAAGGGTTTAAGCACCCAAGAGCATCCCTAAAAGCTTGGATTTCGAAAATCCAACCTCAAGCTCATGTGGGACTCCTTCTCCAAGGTAGGGCAGCATTTTCCACGGCAACATCAAGGGTTTCTTCCCCACACCAAGCCTTCTTCAAGCAAGGATCTTTTTTCTTGCAAGTTGGAGCTTCAATCAAGGTTTCTACCGAGGATCAAGCCATGATTCAAGGTTAGTACACCCTACTAACTTTCCCTAGCAATAATCTAGGTTTTCTGTTGTAAATGGTGATTATTTATATTATGCTTTCCTTCCCTATGCATTGTACTAACTCAACAAATATAAACAAGATAAGGGAAATTGAATGGATGTGTGGATGGGAGATTGGATTTGGCGATTGGATGCCGAATGTGTGATGTATGATATGTGTGGGTTGTGAGTTGGAAATGGAGGATGGGCATTGTACAAATAACAAACTTACCCTTGTGTGATTGGATGGAAAATATGCAATTAAAATAAGGAGATGAACTACTAAGGAACAATGTATGTGATGTGTTTGATGAAATGCCTAAACTATGAAATAAGGATTTAAATGAAGAAATGGAAAGGGGCCTTATGCATGTATTCTCATGAATGATGAATGGATTTAAATACCATGTTGATTACTCAAATTCTCATATGCATATATTGTGAATTGAATGGTGATGTCATATCTCTCTTATTATCCTTATTCCACGATTGTCACGATTGACACGTACATGAGCACGCATGATAGCATGAACCGAGATTTCAAGAGCATGTGCATATAATAACCAGCAAGAAAATATTGCATGTCAAGGAGGTTGGTAGCCCAGGGAGATACAGGTACTAGCCTCTGGCTCACAAGAAAACCCCTAAAACATATATTTTCAAGGAGGTTGGTAGCCCAGGGACATTCGGGTACTAGCATCTGGCTCACAAGAAAACTAAACAAGTAATAAAAATCACATATTGTTAAGGAGGTTGGTAGCCCAAGGACATTCGGGTACTAGCCTCTGGCTCACAAGAAAACCATATATCAAGGAGGTTGGCAGCCCAGGGAGATTCGGGTGCTAGCCTCTGGCTCACAAGTTACAAGATGCAAGTTTACAAGATGATGACAAGCCATTCATGCATGCACGCATACATGATTTCCACAAGGCATACAGAGATATGGAAACGGGTTTTCAAGCATGATTTTTATCGGCGTTTTTTCATTTATGCACGTATATCAAGATGATAATATTGCTCCATGGTTAATATTGTTTAATTCTATGATTTTACTATTGCCTCGAAGTAATGATTGGTATTGTATTTCTCTTTGCGTGTTTATTATTGTTATGGTTAGCTAGTAGCTTGTACTCGCTGAGTATTCCATGCTCAGCCGTACTTTCATGTCGGCAGATACTGAGGGAGCCCTCGACCCAGAGCCTTGGGTCGAGGAAGAGTACATAGAGGAGAGAGAGCCGTCTATTCCACTACAGTCTCAGGCTGATCGAGACCTCGACATGTGGCCGTACCTCGACTACTATTGAGGGGTGAATACGAGAGGGTGCTTATGTATTTTGACATTTTGATAGGTGGGCCTGTCCACCTTAGACTTAGACATGTTTTGTATATATGTTAACTTGGAATACTATTTTGGAAATCTTAGAAGAAAAGAAAAATTTAGTTTACGCTTCCGCATTTCTGTTTAGCTTCCGCGCTCTGATTTTCATTGTTTTAGTACTGTAATTATCTTGTTCATTACAGGATGGTTTGGCAGGTACGTATAGTCACGCCTAAAGTATCCCTAAACTCCTAGGGGGTATTTTGGGGCGCAACATACCGAGCGATCGGTGTATTGACCGAGCTCTCGACCAAAATTCAACTCTCTGGAAAATTTCTCCATACAAATTCTTCGACCAGTCGATAGCTACCGATCGATCGGTTTTGGACCGATCGATCGCTCCATGGACCGAGCGATCGGTGGTCTGCAGGTCCAAACTGTTTTGGCCATATCTTTTGACTCGCTTGTCGGATTCGACGATTCAACTTGCGTTGGATTCGTACTTTGAAAAGGAACATTTTTGACATTTTGAAATTTTCAATTTCTTCTTTATTTAATAATTGTACTACTTTAAAGGTAAATTGGCTACGAAAGTTCCATGTATTAAGTATGAAAAAGTCCGGGGCTCTACATATAACTTGTTTGATTATTTAAGAAGATTGATTGAATGCCTTATGAGGATTTTAGATGCCTTAATGAACCATTGGTTTGAAGAAAAATAACTAAAAATTTTAAGAAAAATCAATTCTTCAAATTCAGGACTAAATTCAGCGACCAATTCAATCAAGAATTTGATTTTGGCGACAAATCCATGGGTAAAATGAAAAAAGAATGTTTTCTGTACCCATTTCAGCAACGAATCTGAATGAGTCATCCATTTCGTCGACGAAGTCAATCCGAATTTAAAAAAACAGCAGGGTTCTTGACTCAATTTCGGCGACGAATATAGGAACAAAATCCATTTCGGTGATGAATTGAGTCGTGGGTATAAATAGTAACCCCCAAATCCGTATTTTTTAAAAAACCTAATCTTTCCCTCCAGAGTTCCTATTCTATTGCTCTTGCACCCTTCTTCCTCCCAAATCTCTGTAAATCTCTTCCTATCTCTCAGAAGATGCCTCCTAGAATGAAGAACACGTCAGCGGAGCCGCCAAAGAAGAAGTCAAGAACAGATAAAGGGAAAGAACCGGCTTCAAGTTCAACTCCAGTCCTTGTGAAGTTCAAGGAAGCCAAATTCGAGAAACTTTTTAGAGAAAAATTCTTACCTCGTTCTCCTCTTTACAGTAAGGTCGAAAATTTCATAAGTCTTGATGCCTATGGCCTAGAACCCATAAAAACCCTTTTCTCTACCCTAAAATGGGACAAATTTCTTGAATCAAACGAACATATGTTCCCTGAGTTAATTAAGCTCTTTTACACCTACTTTCACTTCAATCAATCTGAATCATTCATTACTTCATTTGTCTTAGGTAAAAACATCTCTTTTTACCTAAACCAATTGCACTCCATTTTGAAAATCCCTCAGTGCAACCTTCAAACCTTTGTGAATGGTCAGTGGACCAGACATGAAGGATTTGATGTGGTGGTAGCACTAAAAATGATGTGCTTGAACCAAGATTTCACCACTCCTTTTCAACCAAAGGTTAAAGACCTCACTCTTACAACTAGACTCATTCACCATATCATAACCTATAACCTAGTTCCTAGGGCTGGTGGTAGGGAGTATCTCACCTACTTTGATGTATTCCTTATGTGGTGCATCCTAACCACCACACCCATTGATCTCTCTTACATCATTGTCCATTGTATGGATGATGCATTTAAGAGAAAATCAGAGTTTCTCTCTTTTGATCAGGCCCTGACTAAAATCTTTAAACATTTCAATGTTCCCCTTGCATCCCAAATAGATTTTGTCACCTCTGATGACTCCTCCATTTATAGCAAGGCAACCATTCAAAGAATAGGCTATAATTGAAATGAAACCTAGAAGGTTTGGATTCCCAAACCCTCTACTTCTCAGTCCTCCACCATTCCTTCTAGTTCTTCAGTGCCTATTCCTACTCCATCCATGCCTACCTATGCTCCCTCTCCATCTATCCCTTCATCTTCAGCTACACCTTTAGTAGTGCATCAGGCTGAGCAGTAGCCAGAGTCTGTACCAGAGGAGGAGGCCCAGGCTGAGCAGCAGCCATTCTCTGTCCTAGTAGAAGACCCAGCAGATGTGCTTCCGGGTGAGCAGCACCCTAGGGTTGAGATGCCTAATTGGTCTGACTTCATGGATGCTAGAGAGATACCAGAGAGCTCTCATAGACAGGTGTTTCTTTACTTTGAGGACCCTGGTCATTGTTATGAGGTACCTAGTAGACCAGCACCTTAGAAGAGCATTTGAGCATCATGGCAGGGCAGATTGCCTCCATGTCATCCAGCCTAGAGAAGTTTCAGCTGGAAATGAGGATGAGCCAGCAATCATTCCAAGAGGAGGTGAGAGCTTCCATGATGGATTTTATGTCAGAAGTTAGAGCTGGTATGGTCTCCCTTCAAACAAAAACCAGAGAGTCTATTCAGAGTCTACAACCAGCCAGCTCGGCTCAGTTTTTAGCTCTCTAGACTCGAATGGACACCATTCAAGGGGAAGTAAAGAAAACTGTTGAATCTTTGAAGCCCAGATTGGATGAGATTGAGGTTTCAGGATATGTCACTAAGAACAAGGTAGATTCCATTCTATCCTTGATAGAGAGAATGGATGTAGATGCCATGGAGCAAGGCCTTCAATTGAATGACTTGGTGATAATGCTGAAAGGCAAAGTGGAAAGTACAGAGAAGCATGTCAGGAATCAAGGACCTTCCTTATCTCAAATATCTTCTCCACTTGGAAATCAAGCCCCAATCATCCATCAAATGGCAACTCAGATGTCTCAACTTTCCTTAGAAGTCTCCAACATCAAGACCCAATCTTTTAAAGTTGTCAAGACCAAGCCTCCAAAATCTTCCAAACTTCACTCTATTCCTCCCTCTTCCAATAAGATTTCTAGTAGCAGTTCTGGTGAAAAGGAAGATTCGGATGAAGAAGAGGTAGTCCAAGACCCCAAGACGACTCCAGAAGAAGCTGGTCCCTTAGAAAATATCTTCACCAAGTGGCTGAACTTATCAAGAAACAAAAAACAAGATGGGTTGTAATTGTTTTGTGATTTTTTTGATAATGACATAGGGGGAGAAAAATGAAATGTAATGAAACTTTTTTAATGGTAATAACATTTGATATTTTGAATTTGATTTTTTGCATCTTTGGTAGTATACAAATATGATATGCTTTTTGTTTATTGAATTTGATTTTTTATAATGGTAATGACATTTGACATTTTGAATTTGATTTTTTGCATCTTTGGCAGTATACACAAATATGATATGTTTTTTGTTTATGGAATTTTTTTTTGCCTTGATCCAATATGTTATGAATAGAAATTAAATTTGAAACTTATCTTTGTGGAACTTCTCTTGGTACTTAACCAAGGTAATATATCCTTTAACTCATCATAGATATGCATCTAAATAACAACTGTGACTATTATTTTAAAATGCATATGTTTAGGGGGAGCTTACCTCAAAGTTTTTATGAAAAACATGTTATGAGGGGGAGCTTAACCCCATGTCATTACATTGTTATGTCATCATAAAAAAAAGGGGAGATTGTTAGCCTCAGGTTACAACCATAGGTACCCCTAATAATTTTGATAATAACATAATAATGAAATGAAATATTTGGTACTAATAATCTTGTTTAGGTTTAGGCTAAACCTTCATTTCGAAGAATGGATTACCGGCCTCTCGCTGCCCTTATCTGGCATACGACCTCAGATTCCATCGAAACGAATTCCTACACTTTGGTTGAGTCGAAATACAAGCATTAGAAGAAACGGCATCGAAATCCGACCCCCGGTTTGGATTTGGTGCGGGTTTGTAGGTTTAGGCCAAACCTTCATTTCAAAGAATGGATTACAGGCTTCTCGCTGCCCAAATCGGGCGAACAACCTCGGATTCCAGCGAAACAAATTCCTATATTTCAGTTGAGTTGAAATACACACGTTAGAAGAAGCGGCATCAAAATCCAATCTCTGGTTTGGATTTGGTGTGGGTCTATAGGTTTAGGCCAAACCTTCATTTCGAAGAATGGATTCCAGGCCTCTCGCTGCCCATATCGAGCAAACGATCTCGGATTCCATCAAAATGAATTCCTACACTTCAGTTGAGTCGAAATACACGCGTTAGAAGAAACGGCATCGAAATCTGACCCCTAGTTTGGATTTGGTGAGGGTTTGTAGGTTTAGGCCAAACCTTCATTTCGAAGAATGGATTATGGGCTTCGCGTTGCCCAAATCAGGCAAACGACCTCGGATTCTAGCGAAATGAATTCCTACACTCTGATTGAGTCAAAATACATGCGTTAGAAGAAACGACATCGAAATCCGACCCCTGGTTTGGATTTGGTGCGGGTTTGTAGGTTTAGGCCAAACCTTCATTTCAAAGACCCAAATCGGGAAAACGACCTCGGATTCCATCAGAACGAATTCCTACCTTTTGGTTGAGTCAAAATACACGTGTTAGAAGAAACGGAATCGAAATCCGACCCCTGGTTTGGATTTGGTGTGGGTTTGTAGGTTTAGTCCAAACCTTCATTTCAAAGAATGGATTACGGGCTTCTCGCTGCCCAAATCAGGCAAACGACCTCGGATTCCATTGAAACGAATTCCTACATTTTGGTTGAGTCAAAATACACGCATTAGAAGAAACGGCATCAAAATCAGACCCCTGATTTTGATTTGGTGCGGGTTTATAGGTTTAGGCCAAACCTTCATTTCGAAGAATGGATTCCGGGCCTCTCGCTGCCCAAATCGAGCAAACGACCTCGGATTCCATCGAAACGAATTCCTACATTTTGATTGAGTCGAAATACACGCGTTAGAAGAAACAGCATCGAAGTCCGACTCCCCCAGTTTGGATTTGGTGCAGGGTTGTAGGTTTAGACCAAAGTATGTTAGAAGAATTAATTAGGAATTCGGCCTCGTTAATGATGTAATTTCTACACTTTTATGTGTTTAATGAAACTTTATTAGTATCACAAATCTGAGATAAATTTGGATATTAGTTGATAAAATCCTACACTTCTATATTTTTAAACTCTATATGTATGAAATACATGAGATGATATTGTTTCTTTGCATATTAATTTTATGAAATCTTTAATTTTTTTCTCTTCGATATATTCTAATCATCAATTGTATTTTATTGTCTTTGTAGGAGGGAGCCAGCACACATCTCTCAGGTTTTAGACCAGCCGGAGGGAGCCAGCCAGAGTGAGGAGACACCTAGGATTTATATTTTAGTTTATATGATACTTTTATATGGACATGTCTATATATATATATATATGATTGTTATTACATTATTATTGTGATGACATACTATGATTATTTGCAATGAATTTCTTTTTATCTTATATATTGATTGGATTAGATGGTAGAAAATTTGTGATAGGTGTAGGAATTTTTGTCTGAATATATATTGCTGCTCACAGGTAAATACAGGTTAAAAAAAAAAAACAGATGTGCAAAATTAAATATATATATTTTTTTAAATATCATTACTAGCGGCGTTTTTAAAACACCAGAATTATATATTCAGTTATTCACGGCGTTATCAATGATGCCGTAAATGGTAGAACCTATATCGGCGTTTATAAACGCCGTTAAAAAATTGATCAAATACGGTTTGTGTTAGACGCCGTTATTGACATAAATAATTATGGCGTGTTTATTAGCGCCGTAATTGATTGAATATATACTGGTGTTTTTTCAACACTGTTATTTGATCAATTTATTAACAGCATTTATAAATGCCGTAATTGATTGAATCTATAAAGGCGTTTAAAAAAATGTTGTTATAGTCATTTCCAACATAGGTATTGCCAGAGTTTTATCATAAACGCCGGGATTGATAATACCACCATTTTTTGTCCCTTTAACGGCATTATATAAACGCCGCTAAAAACCTAAAATGTTGTAGTGTAGGAGCTCTGGCAAAGAAGTCTCCAATTTGTTTATGCTAAAATTCAACACAAAAGTAGAAAAGGATTTTGGGAGAGAGTTCAGGATCGCATCCATTTGACTCTGTTGATCAAGATCAGCTCCAAGGGTCAAGAGTTTATTAATGAACCCCATCATCTTGACAACATGCTCCCGGACTGGGCTACCGTCAGATATCTTGGTTCTCATCATTCCTTTCATTGCCAACTACCTAGTAGTTCTGTTTTGTTCCCCAAACATCTCCCTAAGATTAGTCAATATGTCCTTAGCTGTAGCAAAACCCTTGTGCTGTTGCTATAGGACATCTGACATGGATGCAAGCATATAGCATTTGGCCAAACTATTTAACTCATGCCACTTTGAGGCTTTCTCAACTGTCTCATCAAATTTCGGATAGTCAGAAGTGAGGACATAAGCTATCTTTTAAGAGATAAGTACAATGTCATGGTTTTTTTTCCAGTCCACAAAATTTGGACCAGTTAACCGATTCTCTTCTACAATCTTGGAAAGGGGATTCATGGCTTATCTGCATAATAAAATAAGCATAAATTATTACATTTAATTTCACACATATATTCATCGGATTTTTTTTTTGGGATTTTAAAATCTGATGATCCTCTCATCTTTCTTCAAATTTCATCATTCCCTTCATTATATGAAATTAGGGAATAAACCCTTTATTCCAAATGAGTATTAGGATCCTCATAATACATATGCAATCTTCCATTTTAGGATACCACCACACATGCACTACAAGGTGGATAGTAACCATCCATCACTGGGCATCTCATGCATAACTCCTTATGTAAATCAGTGATTCCCAAATTTCTTGGGACCTATAAGGACAACATGACTGTCACTATTTCAGTCGCCATGTCTCCTTGTTTAAGTGAAACCCATTATTCTCGTTCGTCATATGATCATGTAAGGTTGTGCCCCCATTTTAGTTGACACTCCTTATCAAGTCATACACAAACTTATCTACACTCCCATTTTAGTTGGTTTTATCAACTTGTTTACTTGTGAGCTTGGTATGGAATATCTTGCGATATACCCTACCCTTGACCAGTTCGATGTCTAGTTTTATCATGCTTGTTTACTTGTGAGCCAGATATGACATATCCGAGGGATATGCCCTACCCTTGACCGGTCCGATGTCTGGCTTTATCATTCATATCATAAATCACATTTCATGTTCTTGGTTGTGTTCATATACTTATACTTTAGGAAAAAAAATCTCGGTTAATGCATGCATGCATGCGTGTGTGTAACATTTATGAGATAATCGTGAAGACATGAGCGATTTAAGAACATCATATATCACATGGCATTTTAATTTCATCAATAGGTATGCGAGGAATTAAGGACACATGCATGGCATTTGATCATAATTATCATTTTAGAAAGAAACTTCCTAAATCATGCCTTCATAATCTTTGTTTCATTCATTAAATTTTCATTCATGCATTTCATCAAACACTTGGGATGCAACATCTTCATAGACAATTTATTCAAGTCGTTATGTTCATACATTTCATCAAACATTAAAGTGTGTTCATTATGTATCAAATGCCTTCCCACCATTTTTCATCACACATCATACATCACATCCACACGGCATCCAATCGCCTCAACCCTTCATCCATTCATACATCCACACCATTCTTTATTTTGTTAATTTTAGGAATTAAAACATTTCAAGAAAAGGAATCATCTAAGCTCAAACCACAAGCATTCTTTTAAAATAAACCTAGGTTGTTACCAAGTTAGTTAGGAGGGTGTACTAACCTTGAAGATCAATGCTTGATCTTGAAGAAAAACCCCTTGATTTGGAAATCCTTAAGTAGAGAACTCCTAGCTTGATGGAGGATGATCCTTGCTTGAGAATCTTCAAGCTTGAGCTTCCTTGATTTCAAATCCAAAAGACCCCTCTTGGATTTCTCCCTAATCTCCTCTTATCCTCTTTCTCTCCCTTAGGTCTAAAAAAATCCCCAAATGAATTCTCATTTAGAAGCCAAGGGTTTAAAACCCTTAATTTCGAAATCTGCATGCTTGTGCGATCAATTGTAGTCCAGCGCGATCGATCACACCTGAGGGCAATCTGTTGCACATGAACCCGCATACTTTTGGTCTGACTTCTCCCTGCATGCAATTGATTGCACACCCTTGCAATCGATCGCAGATTCCTGCGATCTATCGCACGTGAAGGCCATTTATCGCACTTGGTCCAGAATGTTTTTGACCAATTTCACTTGCATGCGATCGATCGCACATCCTTGCGATCGATCGCAGTTCCCCCTATGATATATCGCACCTGGAGGGAACCTATCACACATTAACCCGAAGGTTTTTGGCCAATCTCCACTACATGTGATCAATTGCACCTTACATGTGATCGATCACACCTCCCAGATTTTCTGTATTTTCACCTGCAAACCCTTAGGGGTGTTTCCAACCTCACTTCCATCATTCTTATGGCACGAAACCCTCTTTTACATGCTACACATGGGTCGTTAACATTCAATTTCTTACAAAATGTCAAATCTAAATGCATGGAAGGCCATTTGGCCATGAAACACTATTCATTAGCCACAAAAGTTCTGGGGTGCTACATGTTTAGTGTACTATGACCAAATACAGGCTCTATCATCTGTTTCAATGCAAGTAAGATCATAAGAAATTCACAAGCAAGTTAACAAGAATATGAAAGGATGCTAGTGTACTATGACCAAGTACAAACATTAGTATTTGTTTCCAAGATAGGTAAGAAAAGATGCTAGTGTTATAACCAAGTATGGGCACTAACATGTGTTTGCAAGTAAGCAAGAGAGGATGCTAGTATACTATGACCAGGTACGAGTACTAGCATCTGTCCCAAAGTAAGTACAAGATAAGTAAAAAGAATGATCTCATAAGCTAAAAATCTCATAAGACGCATAAGGAACCCACAAAATTCATAAGATGCATAAGGAAGTCACAAGACTCATAAGATATTTGAAAATACGTTTTGTTAAACCATAAACTTAAAGTATGATTTTCGAGATTATGCATTTGTTATTTTGGGTTAACTTCCGCACTTTGATTATATATATGTTATGATGAACTGTATCCTGTAATGCATATTAATGTATTGTAACATGATTGGTTAGTAGTATGTATACGCTGAGTATTCAATACTTAGCCGAACTGTTATTTCAGTAAGTCCCAGGTTGGATGGTCGTGCTCTGGAGCCATGGGTCGAGGAGGTTCATGGAGAGTAGGAGCTTGGTTGGGATTGTCACCTAGATGTTAGGGACCTTAACATGTGGCCGTATGGTTGAGTTGAGTGAGAGTGAGAGTGAGAGAGACATGTATTTTGGGATTTTGTTTTTTTGGATTTTCATGTAGACATGAGCTGGTAACTCAAGTGCTGGATCTTTTGAACATGTTATAACTTCTATTCAGTTTTTTCTTTATGTTATCACTTGGAAGAACTTTTACATAGAAGAAATTTCAGGTTCACTATTTGTCATGCCTTGTATACTCTTTACAGGATGGTTTGAAGTATAAGTCACGTTGCCAAAGTATTGTCGCGCCCCAAAATACCACCTAGGAGTTAACCGATACTTTAGAGGTGACTATTTGTACCTGTCAAACCATCCTGTAATGAACAAGGTAAACATGATACAATGATGACAGAAATCAGAGTGTGGAAGCTATATCATGAATGCGGAAACATGAACTAATTTTTTCTTTTCTTCTATAATTCTAAAATAGTATTCCAAGTTATCATATACAAAACATAATCAGAATAAAGGTGGACATGCCCACCTGCCAAAATACAAAAAGGAACTCTCTAAGACTGTAACGCCCCGAAATACCCCCTAAGAGTTTAGGGATATTTTAGGTGTCACACTACGTACCTATCAAACCATCCTGTAATGCACAAGATAAAATACAGTACTAACAACGATAATCAGAGCGCGGAAGCTAACATATATGCGGAAGCGTAAACAAATTTTCATTTCTTCTGATGATCCAAAATAGTATTCCAAGTTAACATAAATACAAGACATGTCTAAGTCTAAGGTGGACAGGCCCACCTATCAAAATATCAAAATACACAATACCCTCTCATACTCTCCCCTCAACAGTAGTCGAGGTATGGCCACACATCGAGGTCTCGGTCCGCCTGAGACTGTAATGGAATAACCGGCTCTCTCTCCTCTATATACTCTTCCTCGACCCAAGGCCCCGGGTCGAGGGCTCCCTCAGTACCTACCGACATGAAAGTACGGCTGAGCGTGGAATACTCAGCGAGTACGAGCTACTAGCAGACCATAACAATAATAAAAACACACAATAGTAATATCATACAAGCAGTAATAAAACATCACAAATGAAACAGTATAAGGCATGATACAATACAAGCATCCTGACGTGCGTACATGAATGCGAAAACGCCAAAAAAACTCATGCTTGAAAACCCATGTCATGTCCCGGTATGCCTCGTAGAAATCATGTATGCGTGCATGCATGAATGCATGATCATCATCTTGTAAACCTCCATCTCGTAACTTGTGAGCCAGAGGCTAGCACCTGAATCTCCCTGGGCTGCCAACCTCCTTGATATGCAATGCACTTGTGAGCCAGAGGTTAGTACCCGAATGTCCCTGGGCTACCAACCTCCTTGTTATGCAATATACTTGTGAGCCAGAGGTTAGTACCCGAATGTCCCTGGGCTACCAACCTCCTTGTTATGAAATGCACTTGTGAGCCAGAGGTTAGTACCCGAATGTCCCTGGGCTACCAACCTCCTTGTTATGAAATGCACTTGTGAGCCAGAGGTTAGTACCCGAATGTCCCTGGGCTACCAACCTCCTTGACATGCAATATTTTTTTGTTGTTTATTATATGCACATGCTCTTGAAATCTCGGTTCATGCTATCATGCGTGCTCGTGTACGTGTCCATAGTGACAATCATGATAATGGGAATAACCAAGATATGACATTGCAATTCAATTCATGATATGAACCTAGGCAACATAAGTAGTTTGCATAACATTTGATCAATTTATCGTTTATAAGGACGCATGCATAAAACCCATTTCCATATTCTTCCTTTAGATCATTTATTCATGTTTTAGGCATTTTGTCAAACACATAGTATGCTATTTTCCTTCGTGGTTCATTTCCATCCTTTTAGTGCATATTTTCCATTCAATCACACAAAGGTAAGTTTATTATTTGTGCAATGCCCATCCACCATTTCCATCACACACATCACACAACATACATCACGGCATCCAATCGCCACATCAACACCCACACACATCCATACCCTTTTCTTATCTTATTTAGGTTTATTGGAGATGATACAATTCATATGGGAGGCAACCATAATAGTATAAATCACATTTCATAAGGAGAAACCTAGATTTATTGCTAGGGTAAGTTAGTAGGGTGTACTAACCTTAGATCAAGGCTTGATCCTTGGTAGAAACCTTGATTGAAGCTCCAACTTGAAAGAAGAACACCTTTGCTTGAAGGAGACTTGAGTTGGGGAAGAAACCCCTTTCAAAAACGTGCTTGGGTTGCTGCCCTAGCTTGGAGAACGCTCTCCACGAGTGCTTGAGCCGTGATCTTGGAGAAAAACCGGACTTGAAGTGATCTAGGGTCTCAAAACCCCTTTGATTCTTCTCCAAAAGCAAAACCCTAGCTTAGGAAACCCTTTCTCCTCTCTTCTAATCCCCCAAATCCTCTAAGTGTTGAGAATGAGCCCTAAAGGCTCGGGTTAAACTCTTAAGGTAAGAGTGAACCGACCAAAAGACCATAATACCCTTACTGACATTTCTGCAAAAACATGAGTGCCGAACACGTTGAGCTGTGAGTAGTGCCGAGCACGTTGTGATGTGAATAGTGCTGAACCCGTTGTGCTGTGAATAGTGCCGAGCACGTTGTGCTGTGAATAGTGTTGAACACGTTGTGCTGTGAATAGTGCTGAGTTTATTGTGCTGTGAATAGTGCCGAGTACGTTGTGCTGTGAAGGGTGCCGAACCCGTTGTCACGTTGTGTTGTGCATAGTGCTGAGCTCGTTGTCCGTTGTGAAGGGTGCCGAACCCGTTGTCACGTTGTCTTATCTACAACGTGCCCGTCGTGAGCTGTACAACGTACACGTTGTCTGTCGCACAACGGATGCACAACGTATACGTTATCAGAGCTAGAGCTACGTCCTTAGTGCCTTCCGAGCTACGATTGCCTGCAGGTCCAGACTGTTTTGGCCATATCTTTTGACTCGTTCGTCCGATCTTGACGATTCAACTTGGGTTGGGTTCGTACTTCGAAAAGGAACATTTTTGATGTTTCAAAATTTCCAATTTCTCCCTTATTTATTAATTAGACTACAAAAACGGCCAATTAGCTACGAAGGTGCTATTCATTAAGGATGAAAAAGTCCGGGTGCTACATTCTCCCCCCCTTACAAAAATTTCATCTCCGAAATTTGGACGATACATACATGTACAAAACCAAAGAAAAATCACAAGCCATATACACAAACCTATTCAAACAACTCAGGATACTTTGCTTTGACTTCGGCTTCACGCTCCCACGTGGCTTCTTCTCTCGCGTGATGTTGTCATTGCACTAGGACTAGCGGTATAGTCTTGTTGCGAAGCACTTGGTCTCTTTGATCCAATACGTGAATCGGCTTCTCAACCAACGTGAGGTCCTCTCGAATCTCAATCGGATCAAGCTCGATGATGTGAGAAGGATCTGGGATGTACTTCCGAAGCATGGAGATATGAAACACATCGTGGACCGCCGCCATGTGAGCAGGCAAAGCAACACGGTAAGCAACTTCACCGACTCGAGTAATGATCTCGAATGGACCCACATATCTCGGGCTAAGCTTGCCTCTCTTCCCGAATCGCATAACACCCTTGGTTGGTGAAATCCTTACAAATACAAAATCACCGACTCGGAATTCAAGATCCCTCCTTCGATTGTCGGCATAGCTTTTCTGCCTATCTTGGGCGGTCTTTAACCTCTCCCGGATAAGCTTGACCCTATCCGCGGTTTGTTCAATTAACTCGGGGCCCAAAATCTTCCTTTCTCCCACTTCATCCCAATACAACGGGGATCTACAACTCCTTCCGTACAAAGCCTCAAAAGGCGCCATTTGTATGCTTTCTTGATAACTATTATTGTAAGGGAATTCCACCAAAGGTAGGTGATCTTCCCAACTTCCCTTGAAGTCTAGCATACATGCTCGGAGCATATCTTCAATAACCTGATTCACCCTCTCGGTTTGCCCGTCGGTCTGTGGGTGGAAAGCTGTGCTAAAGTCTAACCGGGAGCCCATTGCACCTTGAAAACTTTTCCAAAACCTGGATATGAATCTTGGGTCTCTATCCGACACAATACTCACTGGCACCCCATGTAATCGGACTATTTCCTTGATGTATAGCTCCGCTAACTGATTGGAGTTGAATGTAGTCCGGTACGGTAAGAAATGAGCGGACTTCGTGAATCTATCAACAACTACCCATATAGCATCGGTCTTCCTAACCGTCTTCGGCAACCCCACGATGAATTCCATAGAGATATGTTCCCATTTCCACTCGGGAATAGGGAGAGACTGCAAAAGACCCGCCGGTCTCAAATGCTCTGCTTTCACCTGTTGGCACACCAAACACCGTGCCACATACTCTGCAACCTCCCTCTTCATGTTTCGCCACCAAAAGTGACTCTTGAGGTTCCGATACATCTTTGTCCCCCCGGGATGCACTGTATACTTAGACCGGTGAGGTTCGTCCATAATCTCTCTCCGAAGGTCTGCATTGGCTGGGATACAAAGCCTTCCCTTGAATGTAATAGCACCTCGGCTAGTGAGAGAGAAGTCCGTACTACCCTTGGCCAATTCTTTATCCCGGAAAGCCAACAAGTCATTGTCTGTGGCTTGATACTCCTGGATCAAGTCTATAAGGTACGGCCGAACTGTAACATTTGCCAAAACCGGACTGCGGACAGAATCATTCACACTGATGTCTAGATTTGCAAATCGTTTAACAGTCTCCATTCCCGCACCAACATGTGAGCCAACAACCCCGATGGTTTCCTACTCAGAGCGTCTGCCACCACATTTGCTTTTCCTGGGTGATATTGGATAGTGCACTCGTAGTCCTTTAAGAACTCAATCCAACGCCGTTGTCGTAAGTTTAGCTCTTTTTGGGAAAAGAGATACTTGAGGCTCTTGTGGTCCGTGTACACATAGAACTCCACCCCGTACAGATAATGTCGCCAAATTTTAAGTGCAAACACGACCGCCGCAAGCTCCAAGTCGTGAGTGGGGTAGTTCTTTTCATGCTCCTTCAACTGCCTTGATGCATAGGCAATGACCTTCTTGTGTTGCATTAGGACACACCCGAGTCCAACATGCGAGGCATCACTATACACCTCATACCCAAAAGGTCCAGATGGCACAGTAAGGACAGGGGCTGTGGTGAGGCGTTTCTTCAACTCCTGGAAACTTACTTCACATCGGTCACTCCAACTGAACTTTGCATTTTTCCTTGTCAAGTAGGTGAGAGGTGCAGCCAAACTGGAGAATCCCTCCACAAATCTCCGGTAGTAGCCTGCCAATCCGAGGAAACTACGTATCTCCGTGACGCTCTTGGGCCTCTCCCAACTCATGACTGCCTCAACCTTGGCTGAATCTACAGAAATGCCCTCGACCGACACCACCTGTCCAAGAAATGCGACCTTCTCTAACTAGAACTCGCACTTACTCAATTTGGCATATAGCCTATGCTCTCTCAACATCTCCAGAGCAAGGCGGAGGTCTCGTGCGTGATCTTCCCGTGTCTGGGAATACACTAAAATGTCATCAATGAATACAATCACGCATCGATCCAAGTAAGATCGGAACACCCGGTTCATCAAATCCATGAATGCCGCCGGTGCATTCGTCAGCCCAAAAGGCATGACAAGGAACTCGTAATGCCCATACCGAGTCCTGAAAGCCGTCTTCGGAACATCTTCCGCCTTGATCCTTAATTGATGATACCCCGATCTAAGATCAATTTTGGAGAAGAATCTCGCTCCCTTCAGTTGGTCGAACAAGTCATCGATCCATGGCAAGGGATAACGATTCTTGATAGTTACCTTGTTCAACTGACGGTAGTCTATACACATTCTCATCGACCCGTCTTTCTTCTTTACAAAAAGGACCGGAGCTCCCCACGGTGACACACTTGGTTGGATGAAACCAAGTTGTTGTAACTCCTCAAGTTGCTTCTTCAATTCTTCAAGCTCTATCGGGTCCATTCTATATGGGGCTCTTGAAATCGAAGCGGTGCCCGGAGTAAGCTCTATAGCGAACTCAATCTCCCGATTCGGAGGTAACCTGGGAAGTTCCTCCGGAAACATATCTAAGAACTCACTCACAACTGGAATAGTCGAGGAGTTTTGTACTTCGGGGTTCGCTAAGCTCAAAGCTGCAAGGCGAGCAATATCCCTTTCTCTCAATCCTCGGAAATGAAAAGGCTTAACTCCTTCCGGCTTGAAATTCACCATCTTTTCAAAACACGCAACATTCCCGTGATGGTTTGACAACCAATCCATCCCTAAGATGACATCAAAATCCAAGTCTTGAAAAGCTAGGACGATGAGATCGGCTAACAGTTCATTCTCCCCCACTTGAACCACACTATCCCTGAATATCTTGTCCGTATCAACTGACTTGCCGAGTGGAGTTGCAATGGTCAACTCCCGCTCTAACGGAGTAGACTCAGTCAAAAATCCCTTTGCGAAACTAGGTGACACAAAGGAGTGAGTGGATCCTGTGTCGATCAACACTCGGGCGAGACACTCATTCACTAATAAAGCGCCTGTGCGATTAAGTAGTTACTATTAGTAGATTTCAAACAACAACAAGCATCATACATAGGTAACCCTTAGTATACATAATCACATAATAAACCATAGAAATTTTACACAACTTAGACTCTAGAATTTTTGCGTACCTTGCATGACATCGTCGGATGCACGTGCGTTTCTCTCCGATAGGGCGAAGACTCGGCCCTGGGTGGCTGGGCGATGAGGCCGGGTAGACTATGAGGCCCTCGAAGCCTGAGAAGAGCTAGGCTGAGATGTCTGCCTAATCGGGGGCCCGCTCCCCGAAGACTGAGCTGGAAATTGACGTCGGGGACAATCTCTAACCATGTGGCCTTGGTCACCACAATGGAAGCAACTTCCTGTAACCCTCCGACATTGTCCCACTGGATGCCTCCTTCCACAAAGGGTGCAGATATCATGCGCATAGGTGGGAGGAGCATATCCCGTAGTCTGAGTCACTGCGGGGCGAGGAGCCTGAGGTGCCGAATATATCCTCTGTGACTGAGCCGGCCCTGCGGACTGATACAAGCTAGTCCTTGCTCTTTTCTCCCCTGAACTACTTGACTGTCCTTTCTCCATTCCTCTTCTCTTGAAGAACTCTTCGGAGTTCGACTCGGCCAAAAGTGCATTGTCCACTACTTCTGAATATGTCTCATGTCTGAACATTGAGACTCGGTCCTTGAGGTATGCCTTCAACCCCCTCTCAAATTTCTGGGCTTTCATAGCTTCGGTTGCTATCATATGTGGAGCAAATCTGGATAGCTCCGAAAACTTGGTTTCGTAAGCCGCTACCGACATATTACCTTGCTCCAAGGTAATGAACTCAACTTCCATCTTTTCTTTCATCCCTATTGAGAAGTACTTCTTGTTGAAAACGTCCAAGAATTCCTCCCAAGTCCAGTCTTGACCTTGGCGGGTCAACTCTCGGGTCCGAAGTGCGGATTTCCACCAATAGTCGGCCTCACCTTCAAGCATAAAGGCGGCCCAAGTAACCTTCTCTGCCTCAGTAGGTGCCAACACGGAGAAGATCTTTTCTAATTGCCGAATCCATCCTTCGGCCACAAGCGGGTCAATACTCCCACAAAAGGTTGGAGGCCTCATCCTCCGAAAAGCTTCTATTCCGGCTTGTGCTCGATAAGGAGGAGCCGGTATAAGCGCGGCATTAGGCGGAGTGGCCGGTTGCCTTGCCGCCAACATAGCCAAAGTCTCGGCTATGGATGCAAATGCTTGAGCAAAGTCGGGTTGATCATCACCCGATGGAGCATCACCTCCATTACCCCTCGTGTTGTACCCGCGACCCCGGGTATTGCGTCTCATGATTTCTCCTGAGAACGACAATACAACATGAGTCTAACTTGGATACGCATTTAGTACAAATTTCGCAATTCACTCAATACATATTTATCAAGCATATTTAATAAGTACAACACAAATAATGTACACATGGTATATAACACAATAGCATAACATACAATCCTTGTTCCTAGCGTAGGACTCTATGTTCGGTTGAAGTTCAACCCATTTTGACTAAGACTAACTTGTTAGTCTATACTTGGAATACAACTCTCTAAGGTGATTCTAATACCTTGTTCAATCATCCAAGTGACCCTAGGGACTCTAATGCCTAGAGCTCTGATACCACTCTGTAACACCCCGAAATACCCCCTAGGAGTTTAGGGATATTTTAGGTGTTACACTACGTACCTATCAAACCATCTGTAATGCACAAGATAAAATACAGTACTAACAACGATAATCAGAGCGCGGAAGCTAACATATATGCGGAAGCGTAAACAAATTTTCATTTCTTCTGATGATCCAAAATAGTATTCCAAGTTAACATAAATACAAGACATATCTAAGTCTAAGGTGGACAGGCCCACCTATCAAAATATCAAAATACACAATACCCTCTCATACTCTCCCCTCAAAAGTAGTCGAGCTATGGCCACACATCGAGGTCTCGGTCCGCCGAAGACTGTAATGGAATAGCCGGCTCTCTCTCCTCTATATACTCTTCCTCGACCCAAGGCCCCGGGTCGAGGGCTCCCTCAGTACCTGCCGACATGAAAGTACGGCTGAGCGTGGAATACTCAGCGAGTACGAGCTACTAGCAGACCATAACAATAATAAAAACACACAATAGTAATATCATACAAGCAGTAATAAAACATCACAAAGGAAAAAATATAAGGCATGATATAATACAAGCATCCTGACGTGCGTACATGAATGCGAAAACGCCAAAAAAACTCATGCTCGAAAACTCATGTCATGTCCCGGTATGCCTCGTAGAAATCATGTATGCGTGCATGCATGAATGCATGATCATCATCTTGTAAACCTCCATCTCGTAACTTGTGAGCCAGAGGCTAACACCCGAATCTCCCTGGGCTGCCAACCTCCTTGATATGCAATGCACTTGTGAGCCAGAGGTTAGTACCCGAATGTCCCTGGGCTACCAACCTCCTTGTTATGCAATATACTTGTGAGCCAGAGGTTAGTACCCGAATGTTCCTGGGCTACCAACCTCCTTGTTATGAAATGCACTTGTGAGCCAGAGGTTAGTACCCGAATGTCCCTGGGCTACCAACCTCCTTGTTATGAAATGCACTTGTGAGCCAGAGGTTAGTACCCGAATGTCCCTGGGCTACCAACCTCCTTGACATGCAATATTTTCTTGTTGTTTATTATATGCACATGCTATTGAAATCTCGGTTCATGCTATCATGCGTGCCCGTGTACGTGTCCATAGTGACAATCATGATAATGGGAATAACCAAGATATGACATTGCAATTCAATTCATGATATGAACCTAGGCAACATAAGTAGTTTGCATAACATTTGATCAATTTATCGTTTATAAGGACGCATGCATAAAACCCATTTCCATATTCTTCCTTTAGATCATTTATTCATGTTTTAGGCATTTTGTCAAACACATAGTATGCTATTTTCCTTCGTGGTTCATTTCCATCCTTTTAGTGCATATTTTCCATTCAATCACACAAAGGTAAGTTTATTATTTGTGCAATGCCCATCCACCATTTCCATCACACACATCACACAACATACATCACGGCATCCAATCGCCACATCAACACCCACACACATCCATACCCTTTTCTTATCTTATTTAGGTTTATTGGAGATGATACAATTCATATGGGAGGCAACCATAATAGTATAAATCACATTTCATAAGGAGAAACCTAGATTTATTGCTAGGGTAAGTTAGTAGGGTGTACTAACCTTAGATCAAGGCTTGATCCTTGGTAGAAACCTTGATTGAAGCTCCAACTTGAAAGAAGAACACCTTTGCTTGAAGGAGACTTGAGTTGGGGAAGAAACCCCTTTCAAAAACGTGCTTGGGTTGCTGCCCTAGCTTGGAGAACGCTCTCCACGAGTGCTTGAGCCGTGATCTTGGAGAAAAACCGGACTTGAAGTGATCTAGGGTCTCAAAACCCCTTTGATTCTTCTCCAAAAGCAAAACCCTAGCTTAGGAAACCCTTTCTCCTCTCTTCTAATCCCCCAAATCCTCTAAGTGTTGAGAATGAGCCCTAAAGGCTCGGGTTAAACTCTTAAGGTAAGAGTAAACCGACCAAAAGACCATAATACCCTTACTGACATTTCTGCAAAAACATGAGTGCCGAACACGTTGAGCTGTGAGTAGTGCCGAGCACGTTGTGATGTGAATAGTGCTGAACCCGTTGTGCTGTGAATAGTGCCGAGCACGTTGTGCTGTGAATAGTGTTGAACACGTTGTGCTGTGAATAGTGCTGAGTTTATTGTGCTGTGAATAGTGCCGAGTACGTTGTGCTGTGAAGGGTGCCGAACCCGTTGTCACGTTGTGTTGTGCATAGTGCTGAGCTCGTTGTCCGTTGTGAAGGGTGCCGAACCCGTTGTCACGTTGTCTTATGTACAACGTGCCCGTCGTGAGTTGTACAACGTACACGTTGTCTGTCGCACAACGGATGCTCAACGTATACGTTATCAGAGCTAGAGCTACGTCCTTAGTGCCTTCCGAGCTACGATTGCCTGCAGGTCCAGACTGTTTTGGCCATATCTTTTGACTCGTTCGTCCGATCTTGACGATTCAACTTGCGCTGGGTTCGTACTTCGAAAAGGAACATTTCTGATGTTTCGAAATTTCCAATTTCTCCCTTATTTATTAATTAGACTACAAAAACGGCCAATTAGCTACGAAGGTGCTATTCATTAAGGATGAAAAAGTCCGGGGTGCTACAAACACTCTCCTCTCAATAGTAGTCAAGGTATGACCACACGTCCAAATCCTTATCCTCCTGAGACTGCAACGGGATAGGTGGCTCCCTCTCCTCTACATACTCTTCCTCGACTCAAGGCTCAGGGTTGAGGACATCCACGATACCTACCGACATAAAAGTACGGTTGAGCATGGAATACTCAGCGAGTATAAGCTACTAGCTAACCATAGCAATAAAAAAAGCACAACAACAGTGAACACAATATAAAATATCAATTTAAAGTAATACTAGGAGCATAAGATAAATAGCATTGAACATGAAGCAATATAATTATCTTGACATGCGTGCATGAATGCAAAAATTCCGGTAAAACTCATGTTCGGAAACCTTTTTCATGTCTCGGTCTTGCTTGTGAAAATCATGCATGCGTGTCTGTCTTGTTTTGTATACTTGTGAGCTAGAGGCTAGCACCCGCACATCCCTGGGCTACCAGCCTCCTTGACGTTTCGTTTACTTATGAGCCAGAGGCTAGCACCCGCACATCCCTGGGCTACCAACCTCCTTGACATGTAATTGTTTCATTTTCTTGTGAGCCAAAGGCTAGCACCCTTCACTTGGGCTACCAACTTCCTTGACATGTTCTTGTCTTCTTGTTTGATTTATCATATACATATACTCTGGAAAATCCGGTTCATGCATGTATGCGTGCTTGTGTGCGTATTAATAGTGAAAACCATGATGATAAGTATGACATGAAGGATAGTGCATCGCATTTTAATTCATAGTATAAACATGTGAGAATTTGAGTAATCTACATAACATTTGGTCAATTCATCATTTATAAGAACAATTGCATAAGGCCTACTTCCATTTTCTTCGTTTAATTCATTTACTCCTAGTTTAGGCATTTTATCAAACACCTGCCGTGCAACATTCCTTAGTAGTTTCATTTAATTTTTTAGTGCATATTTTCCATCAAATCATCAAGGTAAGTTCATTATTTGTAGAATGCTCATCCATCATTTTCCATTTCATACATCACGCAACATTCATACGGCATCCAATCGCCTCAATCAACATCCCATCCACACATCCATATCCTTTACTTTATCTTGTTTATATTTAGGGAATATGATATATTTCTAAGGGAAGAAATCATACGAGTGAGAATCCTCATACACAATAGAAAAACCTAGGTTATTGCTAAAGGAGTTAGTAGAGTTTACTAACCTTGAGATCAAAGCTTGATCTTGGAGGGAAACCCTTGATTGAAGCTCTAACTTGGAAAAGGAGGACCCTTGCTTGAAGGATGCTTGATTGGGGAAGCAACCCTTTGAAGAATACCTTGGAGAACGCTATCCTAGCTTTGAGAAAGACTCCCCCACGAGCTTGAGGTTGGATTGGAGAAATCAAAGCTAAATGGATGATTCTAGGGTCCTCAAACCCTTGGTTCTCTCTTAAATGGGAAGAGACCTTTTGGAACCCTAGGTTCTTTCTCCCTTACTCTCAAAATGCTCTAAGTGTGGTGTGTGAGGACCTAACACTCGAGTAAGGCTTATAGAGCCAAGGGGTGTTGGCCAAAAGACAAATAAACCTTTAATGAAATTTCTGCAAAACGTGATAGACTGATCGATCGGTGGTTGATACCGAGCGATCGGTTGCCTACCGAGCGACCGGTGTTCTTGACCGAGCGATCAGTCAAAAACATGCTCTCTGAAATTTTTTCTCATACAAAAAAGTGCACCGGTCGATAGCTACAGATCGATCGATTGTGGACCGATCGATCGCCAATATGGACCGAGCGATCGGTTCTCTGCAGGTTTTGACACTAAGTCCATTTTTCACCCATTCCTACTACTTGGACTTGTCCTACTTCCCTTTTGACCTCTTCTAAACATGACTAGGACCTTTCTAAGGCTGTAGTACATTATTAATTATTTTATTTACTTATTCTAAATAAAATTGTAAATTTTCCAAAGGTTTCAAACTTCTCATTTCATGAAAGATGGTATTTACAAGGCTCCATGCCTTGACATGCATTCCAAGGCATACACAAAAATTCCGGGGTGCTACAAGTATCATAACTCCTAGGTGGTATTTTGGGCCGTGACATTGAGAAGCTTTGGAGTTTCACCCTTAATCTTGAGAAAAACTCTCAAAAACCCTAACTCTCTCTCCTTTTTCTCCCAAAAACTCTCTTAGGTTTAGTGTTAATATAAAACCTCCGAAAGTGACCTCTATTTATAGCCCAAGGGGTTGAAACCCTAAAAATCCCGCATTTGGGGTTTTTTCGCGACTTAACTGGGCATGACCATTTGAACGGTCTTTTGATCGTTTGAATGGTGTTGCAATCGTTCGAACAGTTATGCCTACTGACACTGGTTTCCGAAATTCTGAGTCAACATTTACTAGGATCGTTTGTACGGTCATGGAACCATTCGAACGGTTGAGGTTACTGTCTTCGAATGCTGAAGTTTTATTCATCATCCACTGGCATCGTTCGAATGGTCATGGAAACCGTTCGAATTGTCACCTCTGTTTTCTTCTAATTTTCACTTTTTCACTTTTTTTTTTCTTATTTGCTTAGACCTTTAAGGCTTTTAAACATTTTCAAAGGTCCTTAAGACCATAGAACACACACCATAACTCATTATTAAACACAATAACCTCATTATCATAAATCATACATCATAATACATAAAAGACCATTTTTGAACAAAAATCACTTTTCATAGACACTATTCACAGACATATTCACCAATTAGGTGAATGAGTTTCGGGGTTCTACAATACCATACATACTTTAACTCATTCAAAACATCTCATTTCATTTCAAAATATAAAACCATAATTACATCAAGGCTTTAGGCATTTACAAGCACTATTCACGGCACTATGCACTGCACTATTGACATGAACAGTGAACCCAAGTTCCGGGGCTCTACAAATACGTACAACCCAATTAATACTCTAAGTCAGTCTCTGAATGAGACAAACCCCTCCCCCAACGAATTGGGTATTGGGAGGGAGGGAGAGCGATTAGTAGGCTTAGTGTTTGTGAGAACCAAAACTAGAAAAATGTGGAATTGGGTATTAGGAGGGAGTAGAGGAATCATGGAGGTTTTATCATCAATTTGTTGGTTCTTTTGGTAAATATATTGTTAAATATGAGATTTGGGTTTTAACTTTTTAGGTGATGAGAAGGATTTCCATCAGCCGTTTGTGATAGGGCATGACCCTAACTCTCAAGTTAGATTATTTCAATAATTATATGAAAAACTTATTTTTAGAATTTTTTTAAAATGTTTATGATGGTTATTTTAAAAATAATATTGCTTTATTATTTTTATAAACACCCGTGCATCGCATGGGGCATTCGTTAGTATATATATAAATCATCATCATTTATAAACTCATTTCAATCTCATGCTTTGCTACCTAGTTGCAACTAGAGAGGCGGTTCTATGTTTTAGCTACATACCATGAGTCGAGAACCTTGGAAAAGGCTTAGACTAACAAATTCTCCACCACCATTACTCAAGAATTTTGACTTTTAGTGAGAAGAGTTTTTATCTTTCGACTGTCCATTTTGTGTGCAAGTCACCATACAGATTTTGTGTGCCCCGAGGATAGTGAACCGTGTACAATAATTGTTAGTATATTTGTAAAACACTCATATACCATATACAATGAGACAAATTTGGCCTCATAAATTGTACTTTTATTAACAATGCTTAGTTATTGATGGGAGCATACTTAATTTGTTTGTCCACTTGCATACACAAGATATAGTCTTGTCAGTTCTTGTAAAAATATGATGTTGACACATCTTTGAGGTGTATGGTCAGCATTATAGTATTTTAATTTTATTTATTACTTTCCTCTAATCCTATGTTTGGTTGTCAAGAAAATAAGTGAAAAGATGGAAAATAAAAGAAAATTGGATAAAACACAACTAAAAATTATATTAGAAATCTAAAATTTTCTTTTCTTTTCCATGTTTTCACCTATTTTCTCAACAAGCAGACATAGCATAAAGTCTAAATCATGATGAAATGCAATAAAATAATTTAAATAAATCTAAAGAAACTAGGGTCGATTTTGTTTTAAGAAAGGTGGGGTCCATTAAAAATCTTGAGGGCTCACAGAGTTGGTATCTGCCCCTAAAAATTAATAATTTTTTATTCACCTAAACCGTGTGCACTCCCCTCCCGAAACAAAAAACGCGTGGACAAATCCAATTATGACTTCATCAATTCAAACCAAAAATAAAACACGCTGAAACAGACCAACCGAAAAAAACAAAGAAAATTTAAACAGTCCAATCAAGAAAAAAGGGTTAAACAGTAAGTAACCTGCACAAAATACCAATACTATCCCCCTAAATATCTAAACTTACCAAAAACACCTACACAAAATATTATAAAAAGAGTAATAGTTTGCCCCTCGCAGGGTGCTGCGAGAGCGTCCCCCATTCCCTTAAAATTTTATCATTTTTTCTCTTTTTAACTCTCTTTCAATTAGGGTTAAAATTCAATAATTTTTAAGGTTTATATTTATAAGCTTGATTTTTTTAAAAAATAAGATAAGCTTAAAAAGTTAATCACAATGAAAAGGAGATAACCGCAATTAAAAAGAATACTTTGCAAGTTTTAAAAGGGTGAGACATCGGTCTTTGTGGCACCCTGCAAGGAAAGGATTATTTTTCTTATAAAATAATGAATCATAACCATAGTTAAGGGGATGAGGAGTGCTCTCGCAGCACCGTGCCAGGAGCATACTATTGCTCTTTTTATAATAAGCCACTCACTTTTGTGAGAGGCCATGTTCGTCTTCTTGCCGTTTGAGAGAGTGTAACATGAGGAGATTGGGATAGCAGTAACAATCCCCTTGTAATAGGAAAATAATCACCTCTTCGGTCGGTGACGCGAGAAGGTGCGTATTGGGTCCCCTTTGAATGTCACATGCCACTTTTTTTTAACTGTGGTTAAGATTTACTAATCCTTAGAGTTTACCGATCTATCTTTAGTTTTTAGAAAAATAAAAATAATTTTATTTTTAATTATGTAAGTTTAAAGAAAAAATTAATTTAGAGTTGATATGACAATTGAGTTGGCTTCGCGAGAGCGAGGAGCAACCAGTGGAGCAGACTATAGGTGCTTGTAATAACTAATATATATCATATAAAAGGGCATTCTCAGTAATAAATGGGGGGCGTAGAAAAGGAGCCGATGGGTGCCGGCGGTTTGACCATTTCGGCGGCTAGGCTTATCTATAAGAAGGAACCACGAAAAGGCCCGTCAGTCCCCATAGAAGAAGCAGACATTTGTGGTTGTCGAAAACCGCCCCAGATCGGAATTTGGAGAAACCCAGAAATTCCCGGCGACCCATCAAAGATTTTAAGAGATCGAGCTTGGAAAGATGAGCTATAAATCCCTCTTCCGAATCAAACTGAGAGGAATCTGCTTCAGTTCTGAGGAACAACCACTTGAGAGATCGCCAGGTATTAATTCTGCTAATTTTCTTTGTATTGAATTGTCCTTCTCATTGTGTTTAATAATTGTTGTGAGAAGAAAAGATGAGAATGCGCACATTAAATATCTCTCTGAATCTGAAATATCGAAAATCTCTGGGCCTCGACCAAACTGAAAGAAACCAGCTATGATAATTGTGGAAAGGAGGGGGGTGTTGCTAACTTGCACTCCCAGATGACCTGATCTAACCATCCACCTACAACAATAATTATAATAATAATAATGTGGAGTGTAATCCTCTTATTAGAGGGATTTTTACCCTATGGTGCAAATGTTTTTGAAAAGGGCTTTCAAAATACTCATGTATCTGACATATAGTGTCAAAGATCCAAGCTGGGGCCGTTCAAGCTCGGCTCGAGCTCGATTCAAGCTTTAGAATGCGAGTTCGAGATCCCATAAGTGATCGAGCTCGACTCGGTTAAGCTCGGCCTAGCTAACGAATTAAGTCCGGCTCACAAACGAGCTCAAAGCTCGATTCAGCTTGTGGCTGCAGTATGAAATTAGTGTAAAAATGTATACAATTCCTAGCACACATCCCATCTCTAAATTCTTTATTAAATTCTACACAATAGGATCAAAAGAGTATTTCAACAAATTGGACGGTTTCCATTGGGAGTTAAGTCTCCCATGTCACGAAAGATGAAGACCCTACATACCCGTTTTATTGTTCTTACCATGATACAAGGGGTGTTTGGAGTCTCATTAAAACCTTCTGTAAAGCAATTTGGAAAAACATTATATATCATGAGACAAAATACCCTTCTCTTTATAGTGTTCTGCCCAAAACACCTACACATAATGTACATGTTGCATTGCAACTAGGCGCTGGAGGCCCACGCAAGAAAAATCTCTACACTAGATTTGCACTCCATTATTGTTTTTACTAATTTATCCCTTTCAGTATTCCTGGCACCTAATAAACTCTTTAACCCCACAATCCTGAATTCATTAGCAATTATTCTCCCTTGAACAATCCATTCCTAACCTCCTACATTTCTCTTAACATAATATTAATAATTATGTTAGATTCTAAAATTACCATTATATTCCATGAAGTTGAACATAATTTGTCAGCACTTCACCAAACTAGTATCTGAAACTTACAACCCCAATGAACTACATAAAAACTGCCACTCAATCCTTGAACCTGATTCTTGTAAAAATTTCTGAAGTATCTGTGTCGAATCAACATTTAGGCCCGACATTTCACAGTCATACTACTGAGCTTTAACCAAAATTTATTGTAAAAATTCCAGTTGAAATACCTCAATCTACATCGTCATCCGAACCAAATAAACCTGTGGCTTACAGTACCAACAGTGTAAGCAGCATTGCAGTGACTCCCAAAGATGTCAAAGATCTCCTTCAGAATCATGGATATGATAATGTCGACGTCTTTACATATAATGAGATGAAACTGGCGACCAAAAACTTCCAGCCAGATCAAATTCTCGGTGAGGGCGGATTTGGGATTGTTTACAAAGGAGTTTTGGATGAGAATGTCAGGCTGGGTTACAAGAGCACACAAGTCGCCATTAAAGAGCTTAATCCAGAAGGATTCCAAGGCGACTCAGAGTGGCTGGTAATTGTCTTTACTCTTTGTCATCTTTGTTTTCCCAGCTTATTTTTGGGATTTTCTCCGTTCATGTGGTTACAATAGCAATATAATAAGGCATTGAAAAATATCTCTATTATTTTTATAAACAATATTCTATCATATGAAAAAACAAAATGAACTTGAAATATAGCTGTTTCTACTATCCTGACCAATGTACTTGAAACATTGATCTAGCAGATTAAGTTAAAAAATCATCTACACTTAGCATGATAAGGTAACTATCTTTATTGGGAGTAAAACTATGGTAGTAACGCTCAGGGAGATCCTAGGACAGTATGTTACTTATATAGCATCTTCTCATCCTCTTTTGCGAACAAAAGTATTGGTGTCCTGACATAACTGGAATCATTCGAAACAACGGGAAAAGAGCAGGAAAATCATAAAGGATCAGTGGGGCATCAGAGATGGATTTAAGATGATTTTTTTTTTTTGCGTGGGGGGGTGGGTGGGTTTATCTGGTGGTTAAACATGTTTTTTTAAATTAATTTAACCTCATAGCTCAGTTGGCAAGGGCTTACCAGTTCTTGTGGGTTGCAGGGTCTTGCATGAGGCTGGGGTTTACCTGGTCTACCCAAAGGGCGGGCTTGGGGTTCCTTGTTACAAAAAAAAATGTTTTTTTATTAATGCTTCAAACACTTTTAAGGGAAAACTTCATGATTCGTATTCACCATAGTTTTGGTTTATTTTGCAGGCAGAGGTCAACTATCTTGGGCAGCTCAGTCATCCGAATCTCGTCAAACTTATCGGGTACTGCTGTGAGGATGAACACAGGCTATTGGTCTACGAATACATGGCATGTGGGAGCGTGGAAAAACACCTATTTTTATGTAAGTAGTTAAATGGAATGTTTAAAGCACGTAAGGGGTGATGTTTCCAACACAGCAACCCCAAGAAGCATGACACAATAACATACATATATTGTTTCACATTATGACATTGTGTAAGTATTTACACTGTGTGTCTTGTCCGCACCTTTTGGGATTTTCAATCTTGCTGGAGATCAGTTCGTTCTTCTCCCGTACCTTTCGGGATTTTCAATCCTGTTGGCCTATGGTAATGGTTCGTCCTAATGCTTCCTTCCTGAGCCAGTGGTATAGTACCCCTTTGGAAAGAACGAAATCATTGGGTGTTAGGACAGGTTAGTTCGCCTGGAGATTCAAATTGCTTGATGACCAAGCAAATGTTTATGCAATGGACATCGTGCAAAGAGGAGTTCAGCAACACGAGTTAGCTTAGCTTATCATGATACTTAAGGCCATGGTGATGGCCCACCCACTTGGAGTCCTCCCAGTTTAGACCATGAATACCATATTTTTGATCCCTAATAAGAAAAGGAAATCTTTAGGTCATTTGAAAGTAAGATTTGCGTCAATCAGGAAAAAGTTAAAAGATAAAGGGGAGTTTGGTGTTCTGCAGAGAAATTTGAAAAGATGTTGACTTCATGAAGAAACATTAGGTAAATTATATTGTAAGTGTCTCTCCTGCTCCTGCTGACAGGCGTATCTGCCACATTGCCTTGGTCGACTAGAATGAAGATTGCTTTAGGTGCGGCAAAAGGGCTTGCTTCTCTTCATGGAGCAGAAAGATCGATCATATATCGTGACTTTAAAACATCAAATATCTTGCTTGATGCGGTTTGTAGTTCATCCCATTCTCATACTTCTAAATGTTATCTCTAAAGTTCAAAAGTTCAAACACATTCTTTTTTATTAAAGGAGTGAGTGATATCTCTTCAGGACATGTTTTGTTTTTACACTATTATCCTTCTTCTCTTGCTAATGTTGAAGTCTTAGCATGCAGGATTACAATGCAAAGCTTTCAGACTTTGGGCTCGCAAAGGATGGGCCGATGGGAGATGAGACCCATGTTTCAACACGAGTGATGGGAACTTATGGTTATGCAGCTCCAGAATACATGATGACTGGTGAGTCTTCTAAACAGGCCAATGCACTGATTTACCATATTGAATGAGAGAGCTAAGACATGTACTGTTGATTTGGAGGGTCAGGTCATCTAACAGCAAGAAGTGATGTTTATGGCTTTGGGGTTGTGCTCCTTGAGATGCTCATTGGAAGGAAAGCAATGGACAAAAGCAGGCCGAGGCGACAACAAAATCTGGTCGAGTGGGCACGCCCACTCTTGAACCATAATAGGAAGTTGCTGAGGATTTTAGACCCAAGAATACAAGGTGAGTATTCAGTCAGAGTTGTCCAAAAGGTGGCCAAATTGGCATTCTTATGCCTTAGTGAAAACCCCAAAGAGAGGCCTACGATGAGCCAGGTGGTTGAGTTACTAGAAACATTTCAAATGATGAACGCTGAAAACCGAGAAGATACACATACATTGGTGCCGAGTGGGAGTAGCGGCTTAACCCCTCATGATTCTACCAATCCAAGCACAAGGGAGGGACAAAGGGAACCAGCGAATGGCCACAGAAAGAGCGAACCTCCTAGCATTTCACAAGATTTTGAGCCTCCAGAGAAGAAATTGGCTTCTACAATAATTGAGAGTGAGAAACTGTCTCTGGAAGGAGTTGATGTGATAAGCTCCGATCAATGAGTAATTTTATATGAATTTTGTTTTGTATGAATTTGAGATGCTTAAGCTACCTCTGATTTTTCTCATCTCCAGCTAAAAAAGCTAGTTTTTGTTCTGTATATATAGTGTGGTATTGCTGAAATTTGTATTATTATTTTTTTTTCCCCCTGCAATACAGGACCTGCCTGCCTACAAAACAAATCATGTTTCCATTGCAATAACGGTCTTTTTACAGTTTCCCATAAAGAGAGCTTTTGCAACTTCCATATCCCTATGGCGGGTAAGCAGGCAGTAAGCGACATTACGACATTGAATAAGTGGTTTTATTTTTATAAGCTGGGTCGGTCTGCACTTGTTCTCTCCTAAGTCTTAACTATCCGGGTTCATAGCACTGGAAGACCCAGAAAAAACCTGAATGCTTGTTCTCATTGGACGGTCATAACCTGGAAGTCAAAATCACTCTACGGTCAAAGCATATCAGGATGATGGTGAAGGCTTATAACGGCTTGAAACTCTTCATCACATCTTTTAAAGAATGTTTTAACACTCCGATTTTCAATGTCATTGAGACATGGCACAACACATGATCATCTAAAATTGTTGGCTTTTGATGAAAGCTCTTTCCCGCTTTCCTTCTCTTTGCTTGCTTAAAATAGAACCAAAGATCATTCTTTCCTGGATTCAAAATTTTCTTCTTCCTTACTCAGATTCATGCAACAGAAAGATGGCAAGAGCCGCAAGACGTCCAACAAATTAATCTCTCAACAAAGCTATTATATCAGTGATATTTTATCATTATGTACATACCAAATCGAACTTGGAAACCAAAACTGGATACTAGAATTGTTACCCAAACTGTGAATTGCTGTTACCTCTTGTCCAACTTATAAAACTGTGAATTGCTTTTATCTATGCTCTGAGCTTTGAATTTCTAGGACCTTCCTTTCCTTGTCCTGTATCTTTGATTGGCAGCGTTCTGTTTCACCATGTGTCTGGCCAGAAAACAGGGTCAAAATTGTATTCGATTTTAAAAATCTTCCCAGATCTGCAAATATAAATAGATTTGGAACTTTTCAACTGCAATCAAGAATAAAAAAACACCGATACACATACTTACCAGTTACTGCTTCTATCAACAACACAAAAAAAAAATTACTAACTGCCATTGTTTGTTAATGCATAGGTGTGTTCTTGTCTGTTGTCAATTACGAACGGTGTGCACGGTCTTCAACTCCAATTCTCTTTAGCTTTTGATGGAGAAGATGTTATACCGCAACCTACGTAAGAGATGGAGCTAGGACCAATTGCATAAAGACTTTATAGAGGGTAGGTAGTTTTAGTTCACTAACCCATCAAGGAAACTAGAAACTCTAATCACTTTATTAATGAAAAATCACCACTGTTTTGATAGGCCTAATCCTTTAATACGGAGTAGACTTAATCCGAGTTTTCGACAATGAGCATTTGTCCGGACCATAACCAGATAGGAAAATCTTACATTCCGCCATTTGGTAATAAACGAGCTCAAGGTAGAGCCAGAAGGCCACAATGGCAAGATAAACGCGATCCACCAAAAAGATTTGTGAGCACCGATTCCGGTTACCCACATTTTTGGCATGATTAAGTTATGTTTGGAGTCGCCACTTATTAATTCGATAGGGATAAGTCTCAGGTAATGAATAAGGTTTGACTCTACTTAGAGTTCTAGGTAAGAAGTTCGGTTAAGCTCCGGGAAGGTGTTAGGCACCCCGGCACTTCCGTTTTACAACGGTTCCCTACTTACTAGGTTTAAGCCAATTTAACGTCAATTTGTAGTCAAATGCCTTACGTTTAGTTTATACTAATCCAAGAAAGGAAAAGCTAAGCTAGGGTTCAACCCGGGTTCGGTTGCCTACGTACTCACATTGGGGTGAGCTCAGACCGAGCGTAGTTCTGACACATGAACTCGTACCGAGGCTAAGGGAGTGTTGTGCATGCACCAAGGGTAGCTTAGGATCTAGTCCGGTGGACTAGGGTTGAATTGACCGGGGTTGGTCAAGTGTATGGTATTTGGCCCGGTAGGCCAAAAGGGTAGTCTGGTAGACTAGGGGTTGGGCCCTGTAGGCTAAGATTAGGCCCTGTAGGCCAAGGGTGCAAGCCCGGAGGCTTGGTTTTAGTCCGGTAGACTAAGAGATGGGCCCAGTAGGCCAAGATTCGGCCCAGTAAGCCTTGGTTGGACCCGGAAGTCAAGAGCAAGCCCGGTAGGCATTGGGTGTGGCCCGGTAGGCCAAGAGTAAGCCTGGTAGGCTAAAAGTTAGGCCCGGTAGTGTCGTGCCCCAAAATACCCCCTAGGAGTTAGGATACTTTGGCGATGTGACTTAACCTTAAGTCAATCCTGCAAAGAGTATACGAGGCAAGCTAAACAATGAACTAAAATTTTTTTTAATGACTTAACTATATTCTAAGTGCAATTGATTACAATAACTGATTAGAAATTAAAACATGTGCATGAACTTCTTAGCTTGAGTCCCAACTCAAGTGATACAAACAGCCCCAGACATAAGAACCCAAAATACATGTCTCTCTCTCTCTCAACCCAAACCTAAAGCCACATACCAAGGCCCCTAATGTCCTCAAGAACATCCCGAACACTCCTACTCTCATGAATTGCCTCTATCCAAGGACCTAGAACATATGTATCAAACTGTGTACCTACCGACATAAAAGTACGGCTGAGTATGGAATACTCAGCGAGTACAAGCTACTAACTAACAATAGTAATAACGATAACATAACATACATAATACAGTTCATCATCATATTCCTAAAATCAGAGTGCGGAAGCAAGAACAAGTAACAACGAATGTAAAAATCTTGACTATCATATAATAAATCATGTCTTATATTCATGCTTTAACCAATCTTGTTTCAATTACCTTGTGAGTTCCTTATGCGTCTTATGTATCTTGTGGTTACCTTACACATCTTATGAGATTATTTTTGTGTTATGAGAATCATGTATGTCTGCTTGTTTACTTACTTGAATAGGAACAGATGATAATGCTCGTACCTGGTCTTAATACATTATCACTCTTCCATATTTCTTTATTTTTGCTTGGAGACAGAAACTAGTACCTGTACCTGGTCTTAGTATACTAGTATCCTCTCATACTTGTTGGAAACAGATGTTAATGCCCGTACCTGGTCTTAATACATTAACACCCTTTCATGCTTGTCTTGGAAACATACACTAGTACCCATACCTGGTCTTAGTACACCAGCATACTTTCATATTATTCATGTCTTGGAAACAGATACTAGTACCCGTACTTGGCCTTAGTACACTAGTATCATTTTATGCTTGTCATTTTACTTGGAGACAGATGCTAGTACCCGTACCTGGTCTTAGTTTATCAGCATCCTCTCATACTTGTTGGGGAATAGATGTTAGTGCACGTACTTGTCTTAGTACACTAACATCCTTCCATGGTTCTTGATTCTTGCTTGTCATGTTTTCTTGTGAGCCAGGTATGACATATCCTAGGGATATGCCCTACCCTTGACATTCATGTTTGTTTCACAATTTCACATTTCTTGTTCTTGTTGTTTTCTTATGTACATGTTCGTGAAAATCCGATTCATGCATGCATGTGTGCTTGTGGGTATAACTTGTGAACATAATAATAGCATGGAACAATTGAGGATAATATATAACATTTGAACAATTATAGCCACATGAGTGATTTAAGGAATTCATAAAACATATCATCATTTTTACAATTCTTGAGGAAATTACCCTATCTCATATCTCATAGATTAGGTTTCACATTTTACACATGCATTTAATCAAACACCTTGCATGCCATATTTTTCTTCATTTTTATTCATTTGTTCATAGCCTTAGGTTTTTATCTCATTCATACATTTTGTCAAACACATAATGTTCAAGGTTCTTGTAAGCTTTTATTTCATATTTTATTATTCCCTCATTTCATCAACACATGATATATTCATTATGAGTAAAATGCCCTTCCACCATTTCCCAACATACATTCATCACATCCATACGGCATCCAATCGCCACAACCACCATTAACGCATCTACAATTTCTTCTTTATCTTATTTAATTTAGGGATTTAGTAAAGAAATCAAGACAAGAATGAATTAAAGGAAACTACAAGCATACTTTTAAAATAAACCTAGGTTATCACTAAAGTAGTTAGTAGGGTGTACTAACCTTGAGATCAAAGCTTGATCTTGGAAGAAAAACCTTGATTTGAAGTTCCAAGCTTGAGGAAGAACACCAACTTAAAAAGTGGAGGAACCCTTGCTTGATTTGGGGAAGATCCTTGAGGAAACTTTGAGAATGAGATCAAAGCTTCAAGGAGGGAGGATATTGGCTTGAAAGAAGAGATCCAAGCCTTACTTGGTCTTCCAAGCACTCATTGAGCAAACCCTAGCTCCTTCCCTTCTCTCTTTCTCTAATCCTCTCCCAAAAACAAGTTTGAGGGTGTATGAAACTCTCAACCCACGAATTTGGGGTTATATAGAAAAGGAGAGGTCAAAAGACCCATCTACCCTTAAGGATTTGGCTTAAAAATGACCAAAAAAGGCCAAAAACGAGTTGTTCGGTCGACTGGTGGTGTCCATCGGTCGACCGGTTCAAAATAAGCTCTCTGAAAAAAAATAACATACAAAATTTTGGCAGGTTCGGTCGACCGGTAGTGAGGTTCGGTCAACCGGATAGAGGGTCGGTCAGCCGGATTTATATTCGGTCGATCGGTTGCTGACCCACCTTGGTATTTTAGCCATAACTATTGAATCGCTGCTCGGATTTTGACGATTCAACTTGCGTTAGCTTCATCTTTGAAAGGGGAACAACTTTTATGTTTTATACAACTTCTAATTTTGAGTTTTACTTATTCTAAACAGGTCCACAAGTAGACTAATCCAACGTGACTGCTGAATCGATAGCTGACCACCTTTCGGAAATCTCACGTTTGACATAACTCATGCTCAAAATATGAAAAAGTGTAAAGCATGAACCTTTAAGAGGGTTTAAATTCCTTTTTAAAAATTCAAGAATCACTGAATTCCGATTAGCAATGAGAATTGTAGAGCTCCTTAAAGTTGAGGTATGCTAAGGCATCCCTCTTTTCCGCACTTAGAACTATTCCATACTCTTACTCCTTCATCCCAAACACCCATAGCATGTTCTTTAATACCCTCACATACCATAAAACCTGTTATAACCTCCTCACATCATTCACAAACACCTAGGGAACCTTGGGTCTCAAAAGCACTGTTTACAGCACTTTTCACCTACAACCCTTTAAGCACTTAGGGTATTTTATATACCTTTGCTTCTACACAGAGAGTATATTTATACTCTCTTTTTAAGACTCAACACCCGCACTTAAAACTCTCACTTAGCTCACCATACTACTAAGAACAAAATGAAAGGCCTCAAGCCTCTACACACACCACCCAAGGGTACTATTCACTACCACTTTTCATAGTACAGTGAACTCGAATTTTGGGGTTCTACAGGTAGACCAAGGGTAAGCCTGGTAGGCTAAAAGTTAGGACCGATAGGTCAAAAGGGCTTAGCCGTAGTTAGGGTTGTTAACCGGGGTTAGGCAAGGTCCAAGGTATGTTTTATGGTCCTTAAATATGATGTAAATATTTTTAGGGATTTTTTCCCAAATTTTTCAAAGTTAAGTGGGCTAACCATGGTTAAGACATGGGTTTAACCATGGTTAGTCCTGATAACCAAGGTTAGGCAATGAACAAAGTTGGATTTGGATTTATATTGCCTTCTTAGATTTTTCCTAATTTTTAAAATTTTTCAAGGTTTAAATAGGCTTAACCATGGTTAAACCAAGTGTCAACAATGGTTAAGCTCATCTAACCATGGTTAGGCATGTTTGCTTCGTCCAAAAATGATATTTTCTCAAGTTTTGGAAAATTTTGGATTTTAAAGGATTTTTTCAAACTGGTCAGTTCAACTAACCATGGTAATGCTTAACCATGGGTTAAGGCAAGGCATGGCTTGGGCTTATTGGAAATGGACCTAGGAGGTCAAGTTAGGGCTGGTGGAGGACCCCCATGGGCCATGGGCCTTTGCAAGGCCCAAAAAAGCCAAAAATCCACTATATCGGTAAACCAATTACTGCCAATTTGGCAGTTTTTCACCAAAGTTTGAACCCCTATAACTAGGGTTAGGGTGGAGTTAGAGGGTCCATGACCCATGACTTTGAAGAGGGAGGTCCAGGGAAGAATTTGAGCTTGGGTTGGGCCTTAGTGGTGGCTTGGAGTGAGCCCCACAGTGTGCCAAAGAGGCACTATTTACCTGCTGCATAAAATAACGAATGTTGGCAATCTGATTGCCGACATTTAGACAGTTTTAGTTTTTTCGAATTTTAACCATGGTTAGGCTTCACCATGGTTCCCGAGGTGTTCAGGTAAAATGTAGAGGAGACCAAGGGGTCCAACCTCGGGTGTGGCCCACAAGCCCTGAAACAGCAAAGCCCAAAGGTGTCGACACTGAGATTGCTAACACCCTGTATTTTTTCCAGAAACTGAATCCAGGCCCCTCGGGCTGCAAAGGGGGTGGAACCAGGGGTTCCCTTATCACTTGAGGGACCCCCAGAGTTCACTAAGGCTGATGGAGATGATGTTTTTGTTAGACATGATGCCCAGAAAGGTCATTTAGATTGTTAGACTCTTATTAATTTGATTAATAACGACTTCTTCTTAATCTATTGTGTATTCATTATAGGTAATTGACCATGATCATGAGATGATCTATATGAGATATCGATAAAGGTCCAGAGGATATATTGTAGGAAAGTTATGTGATTGGATTATCATAGGCAGATATAACTTTCTAGTTCCTTATACCTTATATAGTCACAACTGTGGGTGAAGTTGAGCACTTCACTTATATTGCTGCCAGAATGCTAAGATGTTCTCAATAGTTGAGATGTAGTTCTATCTCGAACTATTGTAGTGGAGACTACACATCAGCATATGGGTGCTTAAATGTACACTGACTGATTGCATTCAATGAGAGACCTCTTGCATAAACATACTATCAGATAATTAGTCTCTCATTCATATTGTATAGTTTCGATGATTCTTAGATCTGATGTGTTCATCTATGACTGAGCAGTGATCTGACTGTTTTGATTCCACCAAAGTATTTTCTACCTTAGGGAATACGATACAGTAATAGTTAGATAGTCAGAAAGCTGTTCGAGTCATGATGAATTTCAAACAAGAAATCCATGCTAATTTATTTGAGAGATTATTCAAGTTCCGGGTAAGACGATTGATTAAGTTCAAATCCTGTGCAGGTGATTTTGAAATCAAAATAAGTTTGAAACATAGTTTTATTAAAAGATATTATACTTATAAAAGGATTTTCTCAAAATATTTTTCATGAGAAATTATTTCTCATGGCTTAATCATAAGTTTTGGAAACCTAGATGATATGCAATGGGCTATGGGTTAGATAGTATGTTAATCCCGAAGGCCCATTAGGGATATTGTATTAGGAAGGATAAATTGAATTTAAAAGTTCATGTGACAGGATCAGTATTGGTTAATGTTCATACACTGGGATTCAATTGCAACATGGATCTCCCACGTCACTTGCAATTCTGATGTAATTCCTGTTTAGGGTCAATGAGATAACATTAGGTAAGCCAGGCTAAGAATGTCCAGAGCAATCTGTGGAGATGCTCACATAAGAAATACAAGCTCAATAATTGATCAAATGTTAATCAATTATTTAAGTGATTACAAGTTAATCATTAATTAAATAGATTAAAAGTTAATATATGGTCTAAATTAATTGTTAATTTAAATCTAGGGATTATTTTAATAATTATCTAATTAACATAATTAAAGGGGAAATGAGTTTGATCCATATCCATAAACCCATTAATATGGACCTTTAATATGGGCCCAAGCCCATGGGTTTAAACCCTAGGGTGGGGCGCCCACTTTGGAAATCCTAATTGGATTGGGATTTGGTTACTTGAATAATTATTGAGTAATAACTCTATTAATTAAGGAATTAAAATCCAATGGTTAGATTGCAATTAGGATTAAGATGACATGGAGTTGGATTGCAACAAGGAGTGTTAAACTCCTCAAAACCCACACCCCCTTAATGCTCACGCCCCCCCCCCCCCCCCCCTTTGTGGTTTGAGGTTCCTTAGTTTGACTAGGATTCCTCCATGTGTTGGTTGTTGACTTATCCCTATTAATTAAGGAATCCTCATTTAATAAGGACTATTTAATTAGTAGGATTACTACAACTAAAGTAGTTATAGTTAAACTAGGATTTTATTTAAATTAATAATAAGAGTTATTATTAATAAATAACTTTTTAGAGGATAAGTTACACTTGGAGTAGGATGTAGAGATCCAAATCTTTTTATGCTTTTTATGCAATTACTAAGGGTATTTTAGTCTTTTATCATGTTTTAATGCATATATATTTATATCTAATTGGTGTGGTGTGGTCTAGGCTTAATCAAAGTTGTAAAGAGAGGGAGGCCTTAACACACCCTAAACTTTAAGAATCTTTAGTTTTGTCACTGTTTATCGGAATTGAGTGATTCTTAAACCATTAAAAAGGTATTAGAATCCTCTTTGAGGTTCATGTTTAATGTTTTTCCAGATTTTGAGCCTAAGCTAAGTCAAAAGTGGGTTTTCCGATATTTTATCTGCTGAAATTGCAAACCAGTGCACGTGTGGGCCTATTTAGACCATTTAAAACTCAGAATTAGGAGTTTCATAAAACATAAAATTTGTTCCGCTTTGAAAGAAGAGTCCAATACAAGTTAAAGCGTTACAATCCAATAAGCGAGTCAAAAGTTATGACCAAAATACCAAAGCAAAGTAAAATATGTTGGAATCCAAAAAAGGGGAGTGTGATCTATCGCAAATAAGGTGCGATCGATCGCAAAATAGTGCGATCAATCACAAATTTCTACGATCGATCGCATTCAGGTGAGTTTTTATGATTACCTTTCGGGTCTAGGTGCGATAGATTGCCCCAAAGGTGCGATCGATCGCACGTGGACCCAAATTTTGTTAAAAAGCTTTTTTTTGGGTTTTTTTAACCCTTGGGGCTATAAATAGGGACCCTATGTCGAGGTCTTAGGGTATTCTACCCATTTCTAACCTAATTTAGCAAAGGGAGAGCAAGAACCTAGGGTTCTAAGAGGGTTTTAGCTTGGAGAAGGAGAGTTTTTCTTAGAGAAGAAGAGGATTAGCTTGGAGATCTTCCCCAAAGCATCTCGGGAGCGATTTGGATCCAAGAAAAGGATCCCTAAGGTCGATATGCCCTCTAACTCAACCCTAGTAATGTTTTTATATGTTAAAATAGAAATGATTATGAATTCTCAAGAGACTTACATGAATATGCATGGATTAAAGAATAGAAATATAAATTTCAGTCAATATCCTCTCTAATCTAGTTTTTGTATTATTTATGATTATTGATTTAATATGATAAATGATGGATTTACATGTTAAGTAAGGTTGTGGATGGATTGATATTTTAGAAGCTTAAATGGAATTATGGGATTGTGTTTATGGGTTATGAATGAATGAAATGACAGAGGATGGGCTAAAATGGAGGATAGATTGTGAATGTGTGGATTTGTGTTGGGTTTGGAATGGATGAATGTTGTTTATGGATGAGTAGGTTAAGGTTATAGAATGTGAAAATGGGAAGGGCATTGTATACGTAACTAACGTATAATAGATGTTTGATGAAATGTCTAGGAAACACTAAGTATGGAAATGAAGATATTGAAAAGTTTTATGAGTACAATAAGATATGCTATGATGAATTATGCTTAGAAATGATATTATAAATGTTAGCATGAACATGATAATAGATGAATTAAGTTAAAATAAATTATGCTTAATCATGTTGCGTGGTGATTGATATCGGGTAGGCCAATGCTTGGAGGAAGTCCACTATGTCGGGAATTCTCTAACTAGGAAGATGTAACTTAGTGGAGTTTCTTGACGGAAGATGGAATCTAAGTCGGAATTCTCTAACTAGGAAGATGTAACCTAGTGGAGTTTCTTGACGGAAGATGGAATCTAAGTGATGACTGAACTCGAATACTAATCACGACACTCAAGCACAAGTGCACATGTGTGGTAGTTTACAAGTCTCACGGGTACACAAGCATGAACAAGATCACTGCATGGACACAAACATTGCATGAACACGGACATTGCATGGATACTGAAATACAAGGAAAAGGACAAGGACAAGTATAAGGACTCTGAACATTGAACTACAAGTATAAGGACACTGAAGACACTGCATTGTTTTACAAGGACCTTGAAATTCAAGTAGCTCCGGTATTCCTTGATGCTCTCCATAGATAAGATTTCAAGTCCTGGATAATTATCATGGACATTTGGGATCTAAGAGCTCTGGGGCTTACGTTTCTGTCGATGCACCACCATGGATCTAAATACAAAGACCTCGATAACTATTTTTATGGGAAAACAATCATGCATTGCATTCATGGTACAAGTTCAAGAGTTACAAGTCCAAAAGTCTTAAGTTCAAGAGTCACACAAGTACAGGAGTCAAGTTAAGTCAAGACGTTCACATGTTTCCGCACTCTAATTATGTTCATGTTATATTAAACTGCTATTGATTTTACAATTGTTTCATGATTTGGATATTTGATATATGTATGCGCTATGGTTAGTTAGTTTGGATATCCGCTGAGTATTCAATGCTCAGTCGACCTATTATTGTCGTACAGGTATAGCACAGGATCAGGCGGCAACTCCTTGGGTGGAAGAGGAGTATTTTGAGGAAGCGGAAGAAGGTGATCTTCCAGTTGAGGGAGTCCGGAATCTTGACCGGTCCACGTATTACTAGTTTATTTCCATTTTCAGTTTTGTTGGATGAGAACTTGCAATAGACTTGAGACTTATTAATAGATGTTACTTTAGTTATGTTATGGATTTTGGATATATCAGTTGGCGACATTTTGGATGGATCTTTATGTATTGAAAGAAATTTTATAGTTACTATTTTGGAGAGAATTATCTTTTAGTTTTGCCTTATTGCTATGGATGTTAAGCAGGGATAAGTAATGTGGCGGACCCAAAGTCCCATTAGACCAATGTGGGGTTTTGGGGTCGTTATAGGGGTGGTATCAGAGCAAAGGGATTAGAGTCCTTTGGACTAAGATGTTATGGTTAAGAATGAGAGATTGGTCTATCTTAGGAAAGCAACATCAAGTCTAGGATGATAGGTTTATTCTAGGCTTAAGTTAGAATTAGTAAATGTTTGTAAAACTATTTCTGAATGATGAAATGGGTTGTTGTGCTTCAGGATTGAAGCTATAAGGCGTGACATGAGAGGATACCGAGAGCGCCATAGGACAGGAGGTAGTGGAGGAGGCACTCCTGATGATGATGGTCCACCGGATATGAGCTGTATATTGGAGACCATTGCTACTGCTATCACCCATCAGACTGCACTCCTAACGGCAGGACAAGTGAGGCAGGATAGGCCGACAGATGTTCACCCACCCGACATAATGGAGTGGAAGCTTTTAGGAGGATGAATCCTCTAACCTTTTATGGTAGTATGGATCCTGCAGTTGCCGAGTTGTGGATCATGCAACTAGAGAAGATGTTTTCCGTGCTTGAGGCCACTGATGAACAAATGGTGAAATGGGCCTCCTTCGTCATGGAAGGTGAGGCCGAACATTGGTGGAGAGCAACATCTAGGCAGAGGAATGAGGTGCGAGCCGGGCAAGAATGGACTTGGGGAGAGTTCCTCGATATCTTCTACAGGAGATACTTTCCGGTGTTTGTGAGAGATCAGAAGGAGATTGAATTCTCTACTTTGGAGCAAGGAAGAATGTCTATAGCCGAGTATGAGGCCAAGTTCGTGGAGCTCTCTAGGTTTGCTCCTCATCTGATTGCTATAGAGAGAATGAAGGCAAAGAAGTTTGAGAGAGGTCTGAATGATTTTATCTGGGAGAAGGTTTCAATACTTCAGCTCAAAACATGTAGGGATGTGTACCAGCGTGCCTTGATAGTTGAGAAGAATTTAGAGAAATTTTTGAAGAAGAGGGAGAAGATGCAAGCAAACAAGTATGGTCCATAGGATAAGAGGCTGAGAATGTCAGGCCCGTCACCAGTTACTAGGCCTAGCCCTTACCAGAGGCCAACACTAGTGGCTCCTCAGACTCCACGGGCCATTCCTCCTACTCCTTGGGTACCTACCCATCCACAATGTGGCCAGTGCGGCAAGAGGCATCCAGCAGGGGAATGCCGATCAGCTACTGGAGGATGTTTCTGTTGTGGAGATCTTACCCATCTGATCAGAGATTGTCTAGTTCAGGCTCGACAGGTGCCTCCGCAGACTCAGCCTCAGGGAGTCAGACCCTCAGATAGGCAGCCTATGCAGCAGAGGTCACTTCAGGGTCCTAGACCTTAGCAACCTCGCCAGCTAGCTCAAGGCCGGGTGTTTGATACCTCAGAGCAAGATGCACAGGCGTTTGACAACGTTGTGCAGGGTACGTATGAGTTGTAAATTTAGTTTAGTATATTATGTTCCCTCTATGCCTTGGTGATGTTTGCTATTACATATCAACATGCTAAATATATATTATTTGTTTGTGCACCTGATTTGACACACTTAGTCATGTATCAAATTCAGGCACTTTGTTGGTAAATGACTTCTTAGCTCATGTATTGATCGATACGGGTTCTACTCACTCCTTCGTTACACCTAGATTTGCACGAGAGTTTTCGATAGAGCTAAGTCTGTTAGACCGTGAACTATCGATCACGACTCCTGTTGGTAGTTCAGTCATCACTGATAAGGTCTATCGAGATTATGATATTCGAGTGGGTCAGAGAGTTATGCCAGCTGATCTGACTGTCCTTAAATTTTAGGACTTCGACATCATTCTAGGCATGGATTGGCTTTCCAAATATCATGGGCATGTTGACTATTTTGGGAAGGTAGTCAACTTTAGGCCAATCAGTAAGCCTCCTTTTCGTTTCCAAGGGTTGAAGAAGAAAGACTTAGCTCGATTTACGACATTGAGTCTTACTACCTCGGAAGCACCAGATTCCTCAAGTATCCCTGTTGTAGAGGAATTCATGGATATCTTTTTCAAAGACTTGCCCGGTTTGCCATCGGATAGAGAAGTAGAGTTTGCGATTGAATTAGCCCCGGGTACGACACCCATCTCTAAAGCGCCATATAAGATGGCTCCAACAGTGTTGAAAGAGTTAAAAGAGCAGTTGATGAATTGCTCAATCTTGGAGTCATTCGCCCAAGTGTATCACCTTGGGGAGCTCCTGTATTGTTTGTAAAGAAGAAGGATGGTTCGATGAGAATGTGCATCGACTATCGGTAACTGAACAAGGTCACTATCAAAAACAAATATCCTTTGCCTAGGATCAACGACCTATTTGATCAGTTGCAAGGGACGAAATACTTCTTCAAGATTGATTTAAGGTTAGGCTACCATCAGCTGAAGATAAACGCGAAAGATGGCTACCAACCTCCTTGACATTTCATTTACTTGTGAACCTTTCTTGTAAGCCTTTTCTTGTGAGCCAGAGGCTAACACCCTTCAACTTGGGCTACCAACCTCCTTGACATGTACTTGTTTCATTTACTTGTGAGCCAGAGGCTAGTACCCTTCACTTGGGCTACCAACCTCCTTGAAATTCATGCTTGTCGTGAATCAAGCATCTTGTTCTTATGTTTTTCTTGTATGTATACTCATATTTTGAAAAACTTGGTTCATGCATGTGTGTGTGCATGTGCACAACAAATGGTGATATCATGGTGGCGTGAACAATTCAAAGATGGCATATGGCAATTCAATCATTTCATAGTCACCAGAGCATTTAAAGAATTACATAGGGCACATTGGTACATTTGCTACGTTGGAGATCATAGTAGTGATATGAAAAGATTGGTGACATCACGTAGCCTTTCAACATTTATGATCACATGAGAATTTGAGAACACCCATAAAGCATGTTATCATAGTTTCTAAATTTTAGGAAAAGATCCCAAATTCATATTTCATTGCTTTGGTTCCACCCTTCACACATGCATTACATCAAACACCTTGCATGCAATGATTCTTTAAACTTTTATTCATGTTTTTCCTATTCAAGCATTTCACCATTGGAGACTTCATGTAGCATTTCCACTTTTTATTGATAGTCATGAGTGAATGTAAGCAAGATAAAGAGCATTTGATAAATTTTACCTTTTAGGGAACAACACCAAAAATCATGCATGTTATAGACTTAATTAAGCATACTACTTCTCATACAAGCATTTCATCAAACATGTGGTGTTCAACATTGTTATAGTCATTTATGCATATTTTTCTTGTTCCAACATTTCATCAAACACATGGTGTGTATTTGTTATGTGTACAATGTCCTTCCACCATTTTCCATCACACACATCACACCATACGACATCCAATCGCCTCCACATCCAACATTTCACATCCCATTCACCACTTAATTATCTTGTATAAATTAGTGCATTATTAGTTTAATGTAGAAATTTGAGTTTACACAAGCTCAAACCATTCTCAATTCAAGAAGACTAGGTTATTACTAAGTGAGATAGTGAGGGTGTACTAACCTTGAATAAGGGAAGAAACCCTTGAAAATGTTGAGGAAGAACATTGCCGAGCTTGGAGAATGTGCTCCTCACGTGCTTGAGCCGTGGATTGAGAAATCCAAGCTTTTGGGATGCTCTAGGGTTTCTAAACCCTTGATCTTTCTCCACTTGATGCCCTAAGAGAAAACCCCTTTTCTCCCCTCTTACTCTTTCTCAAAATATTGCTAAGGGTGTTTTTGAACACCCTTGGCTCGAGCAAGGCTTTATAGTCAACGGTGGAATGGCCAAAAGACCAAAAAACCCTTAATGAAATTTCAGTAAAATGCGAATGACCAATAGATGACCGATCTACCGGTAGTGGACCGATCGATCGATGCTTATGACCGATCTACCGGTAGTGGACCAATCGATCGGTGCTTATAACTGATCTACCGGTAGTGGACCGAGCGATCGGTAGTGACCATTGCTTTGCAAAAATACGATTTGGTATTTCGGCCATAACTTTTGACTCCCTTATCGGATTTTGACGATTCAACTTGCGTTGGATTCTTCTTTCGAAGGGGAACAACTTTAATATTTTGTACAACTATAAATTTTGAGTTATTAATTTCCTAAATGGACTCTAAAGTCAACTGGTCCGAAAATGGGTTTCGACAGCCCAGATTTTCAACAGTCCCGACTTTGAAAATTGGACTTTTGACTCAACCCCGACTCAAAATCAAGGAAAGTGATCAACATGAAACTTGAAGAGGGTTCTAGTGCCTTTCCGAAAATTCAATAATCACTCAATTCTGAGCAACGATGACTAAACTAGAGCCCTTTAAAGTTGAGGTAAATGCCGAGACATACCTTTTCAACACCTAGAACACCTCGAGTGTTTTCACACTCTTTTCCCTTGTGTCCAACACCCTACTCTCACCTCATAAATCATTCTCCATAGGTTTTAAACCCACCTCAATGATCATTAAATTCACACCGACATGCATGAGAGGCTCCGGCATCTTTATGCCTCATGCACTAACACTATTCACCAACAACCCATTTAAACAGTTAGGATATTTTGTACACTTGATTTTACCCACTTAGAGTATCTTTACACTCTTTTTAAGACTGAAACCATGTACCTAAAACCCTCACTTGACTAGTCATAATATCAAGAACACAATGGGAGGCCTTAGGCCTTTACACACACACCATGTAAGGGCACTATTCACACGAATAGTGAACTCAATTTCTGGGGCTCTACATTCCACATGCTTCGATTTTTGAAAAACGCCCCTAAGGTAAAAAATGACCAAAATGATCTTAGGGTGAAAATAACCAAAATACCCTTGAAAAAGTGTTAAAAAGTTACCATTTTGTTTAAAATGATTTTATAAATTTTTCGATGAATTTTGGCTATTTTTGCAATTAAATCAGACTTAAAACGATACAAAATGACCGAAATGCCCCTAGAGTGTAAAATGACCAAAATGCCCCTAAAAAGTGCTGAAAATTTCATGTTTGGTCAAAAATATTTTTCTGCATTTTATTAGCTCAATTTTGACTATATTCGGGCTAAAACGGCTTTTCGGCAAATCAGAGCGCAACATGTGGCATGTTAAAATAAAAAAAAGGAAAAAAAAAATTATTTTTTGGCCCCTAGCTAGGGGCGCTACTTCAAACAGCGCCCCTAGAGGGGCCCCTTATTTTTTGGCATGTCGGTAGTGCATTTTGCAAAACCCCAGCTAGGGGTGCTACTTCAAGTAGCGCCCACCCTGTTTGGACCGTTTTGCCACCTAACTATTCACCACTGCCTACTGTTTCGGAGTTTATCCACATAGGGGCGCTACTACAAGTAGCGCCCCCCTGTTTTTTGCTTCCTATAAATATCCCACCCTATTCCTTCACAACTCATTTCATTTTCACTTGCTCGCTTCTCTCTCCTCTTTCAAAAACTCCTCTTTAGCATTGGCGATTTCGGGAATTGGATTTCGAAGAATCATTCTCGGGAGCACTTATTTCAGAGACCCTTTTGGGTTTCCCGGAAGGTAAAATATCGCCAAAATCTGACGTTTGCTTAGTCTTTTAGTAGTCTTAATTATTTTATTATTTTTAAAATACTTAGACTGCTTGCCCTGTCGAACCCCTGCCCGATTTTACTTAAACCTATCTTGCCCTGTTGAACCCCTGCCCTGTAAACTTAAACCTAGCCTACCCTATCGAACCTCTGTCCGAATCTCGGTTCAAACCCTGGTTCAAACCCCATTTACCTTAGCTGAACCTCTGCCCGAACTTCGGTTCAAACTTAGCCTACCTTAGCCGAACCTCTGTCCGAACCTCGGTTCAAGCCCTAGTTTGAACCCTACTTATCTTAGTTGAATCTCTGTCTGAACCTCGCTTCAAACCCTGGTTCAAATCCTATCAAACTTGTACCAAACCCAAATGGTCCTTGACATGAGCTAAAGCTGTCCAAATGCTCCCTGGCAAGAGCATAAAAGGCCTAACCACTCCTGAACAGAAGTCCAAACCATTCAAAAACACCATAACATCTAAAGACCAACCTCAGCTTGTCAAACACCAACATTCCAACCAATCCAAATCAAACCATCAACTACCCATCTAGAACTATGTGTGGCTTGATTCCACTAATAGTGGATACGTAGGCAACCCTGATCGGGGTTCAGCTCACCTAGGATAGAACCCCTATCCTGTCCCAACTTATTTTAACATGTATATTACTGTTCATATAACATCTGTCTGCATATATATGAAATAAAAGCTTCTCTTATGGTTTCCCCCACTCGAATTCTGACTTAGGGAGTAGGTAACCATCTCCGGATGGGAGTTTAAGGGTGCCTAACACCTTCCCCTAACTCAAATGAATCCTTACCTTGAACTCTATTTTCAGACCAAAGCCTTATCCAACCTTTTAAGGGACCCTATTTTCCCTAACAATCTAAATAGGTGGCGACTCTCTCTTCTCAACATTTTTAGCAGTATTCCTCATTGGGTTTAATCCTGATCGGGAGTGGGGTTAAAATCCTGGGTCTACAGCTTGGTGACTCTGCTTTTGCAGACCAGTATTCAAGTCAAAACCTAAGTCTGAACTGAATAAGGGAAACCACATTAGAAACTTTTACTTTCATCAATATGTTGCTAATTTTGTACATATTCTTACTTTAATATCATTCTTCAAATCTCGGACATTTGTTTGCCAACTTAGCAACATGCCTAGGATTCCATTTTTAATCATTACTTGATTTTGATTGTTGTATCCATATTCATATTCATTGCATACCAGAATAAAAACCCTTCACCTATCTAGTTGGATCCGGTAAGCTTACAATCGAGAGATGGTTATCTCCGATGCTGGAGCCCAAAGATCTGTGGACAGTACTGGTTGTAGACCGAGAGATGGTTATCTTTGGTAAACACGAATGGTTTTTCCCACTTGCACCAATCGTCCATTTTCAGGTATGTTCTATACTGGGAGTCGTATATACGGTCAAATGCTCATCAACCTTTAGACAAAAACCTTACATACACCAGTATAAGCATATAGACTATAGGTCGTTGTTTGGGCATAAACCAAGAACACCCGTCAGAGGGACTACCTTATCCCTATTTTGTTATTGGTTTAAGCCACTCCTGCATAATTTGTTCAGGTATAGGGACAATCTTATCCCTATACTTAACCATTTTCGGAGCTTGTGTGAGGCTTGATTGCTAGATAGGTCTAACCCTATTCTTTTCTAAGTCAACAAGATGTTGTGAGACCCTAAACTATAAACGAATCACATGGTTAATCCATTGATTCATTTTGATCTTTACCGAATGAGCTCTAGTTCCCTACAACCCAGATAAGTGAAAGGAATCTCTATCCACTCACCCCATTGGGTCACACAAGTTGAGTTGACGCATCTTTTTTGAGTATACTTGCTCAATTCATAAAAAAAAAATTTTTTTTTTAAAAAAAATTCATTTATTTGATTCAAGTCAATTCAAAAACTTCATTCAATCATTTTGCTCATCATCATATTGTTTAATCATATATTAGTCTTAGGACTTTCCACATTCATCATTTTGTGCAAACTTATATTCATGACCAGACAAGGGGCAACATCCCATGTCAAGACGTCATCCATTAGATCATATGTGTGTCGCACCACTACTTTCATCATTGTCTTAATTCAGTCTTCATTTAGCGTCTCGAGCGTCATTTGATTCATCTGTACATACCTCTTATTACCACCCCGTTTATAGCACCCTGAGCGGAAGCAGTACTAAGCTATCTGCCCTCTTCGAGATGACTCTAGTAAGCACCAGATTAACTGATCGAGAACAGTAAGTTGTCGAAAGTGTGGAAACCGACCCTGATAGCCCAGTATCTCCTCAACATGTACTGCAGCAAATCCTTGATTTAGAAACGAGGGTATTTGGAACTGAACAAGGCATCCTAGAGCTGAAAAACATCATGCAGGATATCTTGAATGCCGTGAATAGGAAGCAACCGTCCTCCTCTTCTATCCCAATCGCTGAACCACTCGTCTTAAACCGATCAAACCCATCATCTCACAATCCACCACCTCCGAATCCGCCATCTCACAACCCACCACCTTCAAATCTACCATCTCACAACCCATCACCTCTAAATCCACCATCTCACAACCCACCACCTCCAAATCCACCATATCACAACCCATCACCTTCAAACCGACTATCTCACGATCCATTACCATTGAACAAACCATCTTTCAACATCCTGCCACCACACATGGACCAGTATCAAGAAGAGGAGGCAAGGATTGCCTAGAATACAGAGAAACTAGGTATATCAACCAGCTCAGCACATACCCCAAACTTCTACAAGGACAGAATTGATAGGTTAGAACAATTGGTGAAGAGGGCCCAGGTGTCCTACAACTTACCATCCATGGACTTCTGAGATATGTGTCTGCATCCGGAATTTAATTGTCTCGAGACTTCAAAATGCCCGAATTTGAGAAATACAATGGAAAAGGATGCTTGGAGACACACTTAAAAGTTTACTGTGGAGAGCTGTTCCAGCTAGAGCACGGTGATAAGCTGCTGGTGCAGCTATTTCAGAGAAGTTTGAAGGGACCAGCCCTACAGTGGTTCACCAAGGTTGACTCAGCCAAGGTCCGCACATGGGAAGGCCTCTATAAGGCATTTGTCGCTCAATACTCTTACAATATTGACTTGGTCCCATAGAGAGCAGATTTGGAGAAAATGACTCAAAGAGAGAATGAATCATTTATCGAATATTATGTTCGATAGAGGGAAAATACTGGAAAGATGAACACTCCTCTGCCCGAGGATGAGTTGGTGACCACATTCCTTCGCACAGTCAAGCATCCATTCAAGACTCTGCTATCAGCCCAACCAATTTCCAACTTCAACACTATGGCCAAATGTGGGCCCAGGATTGAGGCTACAATGGGAGACGTTGGAGTAGTTGACATGTTCTCAGGATCCAAAGGGGCGTCATCCTGTAGTCATCCTCAACCACCACGAAAAGATACATGGAGAAGAGAGGATGAGGTGCAAATGGTGACAACAATGCCTATCCATATTCCCCATTTACCCCAACAACCTCGACAACCCGAACAGACTCAGCAATAGCTTCCCTCGCAGCAGATGACATTTGAACAAAAAAAGAGAAGAGTCTTCTCACCTATGCCATATACCATGACGCAACTCCTCCCTTATCTACTAGATAAGAAATTGGTCACACTGAGGAAACCCAAGCCACCACCAGTCACGATGCCAAGGTCATACAGGGCTGACCAGTATTGTGGGTATCATCAAGCCCCGGGGCATTCCACCGATATGTGTTTTGATCTACAACATACAATCCAAGACATACTTGAAACGGGAAAGATTCAGTTTGAACCAGGGAACACCGACATCAACCAGGTCCCTCTCCCTAATCATGCAACAACAGGAAACTGAGGCGCACCAGCCTGAGCCGCTCTATAGCAGACTTTGAGCAGTCTCACTAGTTTTTTTGTCTTTTCGGTTTATTCCATAATTTCTTTTTTTGCAAATGGCCATGATGGCCCAAATCGAAGTCTTCCCAGTCAGTTAGCATATTGGCCAGTGGCCACCTGTCTTTATCTTTCGTAATTGAGTCTGTACATCCTTTCATACTCTAATGAAATTTCTCACTTTTGTTAAAATCTATCTTGCTTATTACTCCGAGATGCCTAGTTTTGGGAATTGAACTAGATTCTAAGCCCGCAAAGGGTAATTGCATGATCATCGGGTGAGTAATCTAAAAACTCATGAATTAGAAAGGTACTCTACTCCCCAAAGATTTCAAGGCGAGTTACCAATCCATCAAAAGACGAGAAGCAAAGGAGCGATGAAGACCTCCCCGAGCTGTCAAGCATCAAACATATTTGAATAAGGATAATGCAATGATCACACATGCTCTTGACCAAACAAAGAAAGGATAGGAGGCCATCCTTGGTTAACCCTTAAAATCCCTTTCGTACCCATGCAATAACATACGCTAGTTAGCTCGTCGAGCCTAATAGCCTTTCTTTCTAAACCCATACATTAGGGCACCCTATGAATGACAAATCAACAAAGCAAAATTCAACCAATCAAAAGTGAAGCTTATTTTGAACTACGGCATGACCTGATTCCACTGATCGTGGATACGTAGGCAACCTAAAAATAGGTTCGGTCACATTATGGCAACTTTTCATCAATACCAGACAGCTATCTCTAAACAAAGCACAAAGAGCCGACGAAAAAAAAGAGCAAAGGAAAAAAAAAAAGAGCGAAAATGAAAAATCTCCAAGATGATGAAGAGAAGCCAACTAGTTCCATCTTTGTATGCAACATCAAGCAAACATCTTAGGGTATCCTACCCCACAAGAAAACTTTGAGCCTCAATCGTTTCTACCCCTACTACGTTTCGTCCTAGTAACTAAGCCCTCTTTGATCTTTGAAAGGTCTTGAGCATCAGTGGTTAGAAGCATTAATCTCTACCATTTTACTAGGCAATGACAGGAGAAGACAGATCAGCTTATCAGAAATCGCAGGCTTAGTGAAAACCAGAAATGACACTAAGGCGCAAAAATTATGTGAATCCAGCCCTGACATTATTGTCAGGGATAAAAAAGGGAACAAATTAGTCAATTACGCAGGCATGAGTGAAAACTGGAAACGGCTTCATTGCACAAAAATTATGCGACCCCCAGACTTGGTCATTCCAAGGGCAAAAAAGGGATAAAGACAAATTTCTGATTTCACGAGCTTAGTTGGAATTATCAATCCTGCTAGTGCACAAAAATAACATAAACCCAGTCCTAGTGAAACCTGTTAAGGTCCAGGGGTAAAAAACTGAAAATCGTAAAGTGTGAGCTTTCATATCAAGCCCCACCAGCAACAATCAGCTAATGCAGTCAAGCACTATCTTATGCACCAGGCATCCGGCAAGGACATCAAAGAGTAGACTTACCTGTCTATTTCAGAAGCTATCAACCCTAACTTAGTCAATTCCTTTCTAAGGCAAAGGAATCCTAGCTAGGCTTCCTATCAATAGGCAATATCGGACATCTTTCAAAATACTTATGTCGATCTGTCAGTCTATCAAGTCATTTTGTCAATCTATCACCAAGATATCGGTCTGTCATGTCAAGTCAGTCAGTCAGAGTCGTGTCCTCGCGCAAGTCAGCTCAAACTTTGCTAATCCTTTCGGTGGTGCAATCGGTTCTCCTGAACTTGAGATTGGTTCAAGCATATTATCCTGCCAGATTATTTCAGTTGGACAAACCCAGGCATAACCTCAGTGCAGTATTGATACATCAGGCAGAGGGCAGATATCAGATGGAGGCTCAAGGTCGTGCTCTACTCTCTCAATCCTTATACCCCATCATTCATTTGCTTGTTTAAGGGTAAGCCACGTGGCTATCCCCTCTCATGTATTTATATTTTGCTTGCTCATGAATCAGCCATGTGGCTATCTCTATTTATACATATATCGCATTCATTTACTTGTTTTGCAATCATACCCGATGAGGATGGTTGTATAACCAATCCTCACTAACCTTATATTTTGCTTTCTCATGGGTTAGCCGTGTGGCTTTCCCCATTCATGCATCTTGCTTGTAAAATGGAGCAACAACGTGGCTGTCTCTATTCATCATACACTCTGCTTGCTTATACACTTGCTCGTGGATTAGCCGTGTTGCTATCTCCACTTATACATTTGCTTGCTTACTTGTGTGAAAGTGTCGTGAGATCCTTTCAAATCTAACTTCATTCATCTTGCTAGCATCTTACCCGGTGGGGCAACCGCGCGGTTGTCAACACCATAGCATAGTACCCGGTGGGGCAACCGTGCAGTTGTCTGTACCATTGCATCTTACCCGGTGAGGCAACCGTGCGGTTGTCTGCACCATAGCATAGTACCCGGTGGGGCAACCGCGTGGTTGTCTGCACCATTGCATCTTACCCGGTGAGGCAACCGTGTGGTTGTCTGCACCATAGCATAGTACCCGGTGGGGCAACCGCGCGGTTGTTTGCACCATTGCATCTTACCCGGTGAGGCAACCGTGCGGTTGTCTACACCATAGCATAGTACCCGGTGGGGCAACCGTGCGGTTGTCTGCACCATTGCATCTTACTCGATGGGGCAACCCTGCGGTTGTCTGCATCATTGCATCTTACCCGGGAGGCAACCGTGTGGTTGTCTGCACCATAGCATAGTATCTGATGGGGTAACCGTGCGGTTGCCTACACCATTGCATCTTACTCAGTGAGGCAACTGTGTGGTTGTCTGCACCATTGCATCTTATCCAGTAGGGCAACCGTGCGGTTGTCTGCATGATTGCATCTTATCCGGTGAGGCAATCGTGTGGTTGTCTGCACTATAGCATAGTAACCAGTGGGCCACCACGCGGTTGTCTACACCATTGCATCTTACCCGGTGGGGCAACCGCGTGGTTGTCGGCACCATGGCATAGTACCTAGTGGGGTAACCACGCGGTTGTTAGCACTAATTGTATCTTACCCATTTTTTGAAGGAGTAACTGAATGGTTGTCTAATCGACCTTCAGTTGCGGCCTCTCGTGAAGCTGGTTGTGTAACCAACCTTCACTCATTTGCATCTCACCACATGTTCAAATTTCACTGCACATCACTACAATACTTGCTCACTCTTAAAGGAGTAACTGACACGGTTGTCTGATCGACCATCAGTTGTGGCCTCCTGTGAAACAAGTCTTGTACTCTTCACACACTGCACTGTAATACTTGTTCACTCTTAAAGGAGTAACTGACATGATTTTTAGATCGACCATCAGTTGCGGCCTCCTGTAAAACAAGTCTTACACTCTTCATACACTGCACTGCAATACTTGCTCACTCTTAAAGGAGTAACTGACACGACTGTCTGATCGACCATCAGTTGCGGCCTCCTGTGAAACAAGTCTTGCATTCTTCACACACTGCAATGCAATACTTGCTCACTCTTAAAGGAGTAACTGACACGGTTGTCTGATCGACCATCAGTTGTGGCCTCCTGTGAAACAAGTCTTGCACATTTCATACATTACACTGTAATACTTGCTCACTTTTAAAGGAGTAACTGTCACGGTTGTCTGATTGACCATCCGTTGCAGTCTCTTGTGAAGCCAGTTTTGCAACAATCATCATTCACTTGCATCTTGCCCACTTGCATCTCACCCACTTGCATCTCGCCCACTTGCATCATGCACCCCGTTATTTGGTCGTGTGGTCGATTAGCAGGCAGTTTCGTACACCATAACCCTCTCCATCCCCAGCAAGTGCAGACTTGGCACAAACACACCCTTCCTCTATCACCCTTAAGTCGTCCAGTCCCTAGCAAGCAGTCTATGTAGAGTTTATCTTTTCCTCTATCTTTTCTGAAGTTTTCCACACACATGCGTGCAAAATTGAAGCGTTATCAGCCTTTGTCATTCACGTGCCCGCACCCTCCGACAAAGCGGGGTAACTGTAAACACTCCAATTTTGCACCCCCTAGTCTCTTTATACACCTCTAAAACCCCTTTAGAAACCCTCTTTTAAAACCCCCTTTCCACGTGCTTTGATTTCTGAAAAACACCCCTCAAGTAAAAGAAGACCAAAATGCTCCTAGGGTGAAAAATGACCAAAATACCCCTGAAAAGTGTTAAAAAGTTATCATTTTGTTTAAAATAATTTTATAAATTTTTTGATGAATTTTGGCTATTTTTGGAATTAAATCAGACTTAAACGATAGAAAATGATCAAAATGCCCCTTGAGTGTAAAATGACCAAAATGCCCCTAAAAAGTGATGAAAATTTCATTTTTGATCAAAAATATTTTTCTGCATTTTATTAGCTCAATTTTGACTATATTCGGGCTAAAACGGCTTTTTGGCGAATTGGAGCGCGACATGTGGCAAGTAAAAATAAAAAAAGGAAAAAATATATTTTTTGGCCCCTAGCTAGGGGAGCTACTTCAAACAGCGCCCTTAGAGGGGCCCATTTTTTTTTGACGTGTCGACCGTACATTTTGCAAAACCCCAACAAGTAGCGCCCACCCTGTTTGGTCCGTTTTACCGCCTAACTATTCACCACCGCCTACTGTTTCGGAGTTTATCCGCATTGGGGTGCTACTACAAGTAGCGCCCCCCTGTTTTTTGCTTCATATAAATACCTCACGCCATTCCTTCACAACTCATTCCATTTTCACTTGTTCTCTTCTCTCTCCTCTTTCAAAAACTCCTCTTTAGCATTGACGATCCCGGGAATTCGATTTCGAAGAATCATTCTCGGAAGCACTTATTTCAGAGACCCTTTTGGGTTTCTTGGAAGGTAAAATATCGTAAAACTCTGACTTTTGCTTAGTCTTTTATTCGTCATAGTTATTTTATTGTTTTTAAGATACTTAGACTGCTTGGCCTGTCGAACCCCTGCCCGATTTTACTTAAACCTATCTTTCCCTGTCGAACCCCTACCCGGTTTTACTTAAACCTAGCCTACCTTGTCGAACCTCTGCCCGAACTTCGGTTCAAATTTAGCCTACCCTATCGAACCCCTACCCAGTTTTACTTAAACCTAGCCCACCCTGTCGAACCTCTGCCCGAACTTCGGTTCAAATTTATCCTACCCTGTCGAACCTCTGTCCGAATCTCGGTTCAAACCGTGGTTCAAACCCCACTTACCTTAGCCGAACCTCTGCCCGAACTTCGGTTCAAACTTAGCATACCTTAGTCGAACCTCAGTTCAAGCCCTAGTTCGAATCCTAGTTACTTTAGTCGAACCTTTGTCTGAACCTCGCTTCAAACCCTAGTTCAAATCCTATCAACCCTTTACTCAACCCAAATGCTCCTTGACATGAGCTAAAACTGTACAAATGCTCCCCGAAAAGAGCATAAAAGGCTTAAGCGCTCCTGAACAGGAGTCCAAACCATTCAAAAACACCCTAACATCCAAAGACCAACCTCAGCTTGTCAAACACCCACATTCCAAACAAGCCAAATCAAACCGTCAACTACCCATCTGAAACTATGTGTGGCTTGATTCCACTAACAGTGGATACGTAGGCAACCCTGATCGGGTTCAGCTCACCTAGGATAGAACCCCTATCCTGTCCCACATTATTTTAACATGTATATTACTGTTCATACAACATCTGTCAACATATATATGAAATACAAGCTTCTCTTATGGTTTCCCCCATTTTAATTCAGACTTAGGGAGTAGGTAACCATCTCCAGATGGGAGTTTAGGGGTACCTAACACCTTCCCCTAACTCAAATGAATCCTTACCTTGAACTCTCTTTTCAGACCAAAGCCTTATCCAATCTTTTAAGGGACCCTATTTTTCCTAACAATCTAAATAGGTGGCGACTCTCTCTTTTCAATATTTTTAGCACTATTCCTCATCGGGTTCAATCCTGATCGGGAATGGAGTTAAAATCCCGAGTCTACAGTCTGTATTCAGGATCAGATATGAGCATTGTGAATTCTTAGTCATGCCGTTTGGTTTGAAAAATGCTCCGACAGCATTCATGGATCTCATGAGCAGAATCTTCAAGCCAACTCTTGACCACTTTGTGATTGTGTTCATGGATGTTATTCTGGTGTACTCCAGAACACAAAAGGAGCATGATATACATCTCCAGGTCACATTAAAGACATTACGTGAGCATAAGCTATATGCTAAGCTCATGAAGTGCGAGTTTTGGCTAGAGAAGGTAGCATTCCTAGGCCATGTGATGTCTGGAGAGGGAGTTTTTGTAGATCCTTCCAAGATAGAAGCAGTGGAAGGATGGGGAAGGCCAAAGAGCGTTACAGAGGTTCGAAGCTTCTTGGGCCTAGCTGGATATTATCGGAGATTTGTAAAACGATTTTCTAGCTTGGTAGCTCCACTCACTCCCCTAACTCGAAAGAACGCCAAGTTAGAGTGGAATGAGAAATGTGAGAAGAGTTTCCTTGAGTTGAAGAAACATCTCACTACCGCTCCGATCTTGACTGTTCCATCCAGTAGTGAAGGTTTATGGTGTACAGTGATGCCTCACTCATTGGGTTAGGTTGTGTTCTTATGCAACACGGGAAGGTTATTGCCTATGCTTCTCGGTAATTGAAAGACCACGAGAAGAATTATCCTACCCATGATTTGGAGTTGGCAGCTTTAGTCTTTACTCTCAAGATCTGGAGACACTACTTGTACGGTGCGCAGTTTGAAGTTTTCACCGATCACAAGAGTCTAAAGTATTTGTTCTCGTAGAAAGAGCTGAATTTGAGGCAATGTCGTTGGGTAGAACTCCTCAAGCCTTGATGCGGGTTTTAGTGTTGGAGGGTTTGGAGCTTTGTTGGCTAACATTATGGTGAGGTTAATTTTTATTTGATAGGATGAAAGACCTGCAGTGGAACGATTGAGAACTGCACGCTACCATGAACAATTTGCTTAGCAGCGGGTTTGAGGATTTCTCTTTGAGAGATGGTGGAGTCTCTTTTAAGGATAGACTTTGTGTTCCGGATAATGAGGATTTAAGAAGAGATTTTGGATGAAGCACACAAATCCAAGTACACTATCCATCTGGGAGGTACCAAGATGTACCAAAACCTCAAGAAGTATTTCTGGTGGAAGGGTATAAAAAATGATGTGGCTACCTATATATCCAAGTGTTTAGTGTGTCAGCAGGTAAAAGCTGAACACTAGAGACTGGCAGGACTTCTTCAGTCACTTCCTATTCCTGAGTGGAAGTGGAAAAATATCTCCATGGATTTCGTTGTTGGTTTGCCAAGAACAGCAAAGAACTTCGATGTCATTTGGGTGGTGGTTGACCGATTGACTAAGTCGGCTCATTTTCTTCCATATCGGACCACATTCAACTCCAACCAGTTAGCTAACCTTTATATCAAGGAGGTAGTCCGTTTGCATGGAGTGCTAGTTAGTATTGTTTCCGATTGAGACTGGAGATTTACTTCTAGATTCTGGAAGAGTTTTTAGTAGGCCATGGGTTCCCGTTTAGATTTTAGCACGGTATTTTATCCATAGACAGATGGACAGACTGAGAGGGTGAACCAGATCAAAGAGGACATACTTCGAGCTTACATGTTAGACTTCTAGGGCAGTTGGGATAATCACCTACCATTGGTAGAATTTGCCTACAATAATAGCTATCAAGCTAGCATTCAGATGGCTCCATTTGAGGTACTTTATGGGAGGAGTTGTCATTCACCTTTGTATTGTGACGAAGTTGGCGAGAGGAAGCTTTTGGGTCCTGAGCTCTTTGGTTAGACTGTGGATAGAGTTCAATTGATCAGAGAGAGGTTGAAAGCAGCTCAGAGTAGGCAGAAGAGCTATGCCGATACTTACAGGAGGGATCTTGAGCTCCAAGTTAGAGATTTTGTGTTTCTCAAGATCTCACCTACAAGGGGGTGATGAGATTCGGCAAGCGGGGCAAGCTCAGTCCGAGATATGTGAGTCATTTTGAGATCATCACCCGGGTCAGAGAAGTTGCTTACCGTGTCACCTTACCACCTCACATGGTAGGTGTGCACAATGTCTTTCACATCTCTATGTTGAGGAAGTATATTTCGGATCCTTCACACGTCATTGATTTGGAACCGTTAGAAATCCGGGAAGATTTGACTCTAGTGGGGCTACCTGCTCAAATCTTGGACCGAAAGGAGCAAGTCTTACATTCTAAGGTCATTCCTCTTGTACTCTTGCAATGGGAGCGTCACTCTAGAGAAGAGGCTACTTGGGAGAGACAAGCCGAGGTCCGCGAAAAGTACCCGCACTTGTTCACCTACGGTACGTAAATTTCGGGGACGAAATTATTTTAAGGGGGGAGGATGTAGAGATCCGAATCGTTTTATACTTTTTATGCAAGTACTAAGGATATTTCATTCTTTTATCATGTTTTAATGCATGTGTATTTATATCTAATTGGTGTGGTGTGGTCTAGGCTCAATCAAAGTTGTAAGGAGAGGGAAGCCTTAACACATCTTGATCTTTAGGAAGCTCTAATTTTATCACCGTTTATCAGAATTGAGTGATTCTTGAACCCATTATAAAGTTATTAGAATCCTCTTCAAGGTTTATTTTTATTGTTTTTCCAGATTTTGAGCCTAAGCTAAGTCAAACGTGGGTTTTCCAATGTTTTATCTGCTGAAATTGTAGACTAGTCTACTTGTGGGATCATTTAGATAATTTAAAACTTATAATTAGGAGCTTTATAAAATATTAAAGTTGTTCCCCTTCGAAAGGTGAGTCCAACGCAAGTTAAAGCATTAAAATCTGATAAGCGAGTCAAAAGTTATGGTCACAATACCAAAGAGAGGTAAAATTTGTCGGAATCCGGAAAAGGGGAGTGCGATCTATTGCGAATAAGGTGTGATCCATTGCAAAATAGTACGATCTATCGCAAATTTCTGTGATCGATCGTATTTAGGCAAGTTTTTATGATTTCCTTCTGGGTCCAGGTGCGATCGCACGCGAACCCAGATTTTGTTAAAAAGCGTTTTTTTGGGTGTTTTTAACCCTTGGGGCTATAAATAGGGACCTTATTTCAAGGTCTTAGGATGTGCTACCCATTTCTAACCTAATTTAGCAAAGGGAGAGTAAGAACCTGTGGTTCTAAGAGGGTTTTAGCTTGGAGAAGGAGGGTTTTTCTTAGAGAAGAAGAGGATTAGCTTGGAGATCTTCCCCAAAACATCTTGGGAGTGATTTGGATCCAAGGTAAGGATCCCTAAGGTCGATATCCCCTCTAACTCAATCCTAGTAATGTTTTTATATGTTAAAATAGAAATGATTATGGATTCTCAAGAGACTTACATGAATATGCATGGATTAAAGAATAGAAATATAAATTTCAGTCAATATCATCTCTAATCTAGTTTTTGTATTATTTATGATTACTGATTTAGTATGATAAATGATGGATTAATGTTGGATTTACATGTTAAGTAAGGTTATGTATGGATTGATATTTTAGAAGCTTAAATGGAATTATGGGATTGTGTTTAAGGGTTATGAATGAATGAAATGACCGAGGATGGGCTAAGATGGAGGATGGATTGTGAATGTGTGGATTTGTGTTGGGTTTGGAATGAATGAATGTGGTTTATGGATTAGTAGGTTAAGGTTATAGAATGTGAAAATGGGAAGGGCATTGTATACATAACTAACGTATAATAGATGTTTGATGAAATGTCTAGGAAACACTAAGTATGGAAATGAAGATATTGAAAAGTTTTATAAGTACAATAAGATATGCTATGATGAATTATGCTTAGAAACGATATTATAAATGTTAGCATGAACATGATAATAGATGAATTATGTCAAAATAAATTATGCTTAATCATGTTGTGTGGTGATTGATATTCGGGTAGGCCAATGCTTGGAGGAAGTCCTCCATGTCAGGAATTCTCTAACTAGTGAGATGTAACCTAGTGGAGTTTCTTAACGGAAGATGGAATCTAAGTGATGACTGAAATCGGATGCCAATCACGACACTTAAGCACAAGTGCACATATGTGGTAGTTTACAAGTCTCACGGGTACACAAGCATGAACACGGTCACTGCATGGACACGAACATTGCATGAACATGGACATTGTATGGATACTGAAATACAAGGACAAGGACAAGTACATCATCACATCGCCTTGAGTAGGCAGATAGAAACTATCTTCTTTAATTTCATAGATCTCATCTTGTAAATCCTGGAGCATTCGATCTACTATTTGATCTATAAGGAATGTTATACTCATGCTTTGGCGTTATTGTATAATATCTCTTATTCATGTGCCCACCTACCATGAACCTAATAAACACCTAGCAAAAGTTCACACTTTGGCATTATTGCTCCTACTATTTGCTTATATAGTTTCCTCCATGTTCACACATAGGTGAGAGGGATTGGGCCCGGCTTTGGCCTGTCAGCTTACTCACACTCCCCACTATAGATCACATAGTCTATGTTAGAAGATCATAATACTTAGGGACTTGTCCCCAGTCTTATATACACATGATATATTAGGGCAATTATTTCAACAGAATAATTAATCAATAGATATCATCTCATGATAAATAAACAACAAGTATCATCTTATGATAATAATAACAGTAATAAACATCATATGAGATTAATAGTTATGGGTCAATGAAATTAAAATGCATGGATGGAAGAGAATGAGATAAGAACAAAGGCAGCTTGCAAACTCCTTCGCAATTCCTTCTCTATTATCTTATCCAGATCAGCTTTGCAGTATCCTCCTTCACAGCATCTCCACCAATGCATGATAAAAAAATGGCATTAGGGAAACCAGTATTCCATTCGCCATTTTCAGGGAAACCAAATGAATCTGCCCTTTACAAAGTTGCCATAAAATCCTACTACATATTATCCTCTAATATGAATGCATGATAAATAATTTATCATAGAATAAAATTGACCTATAATTATAATCTCATATAATAAGATGCAACATGGTGATGGAGTAATTTTTCTGATATTTTAAAAGATAAAAAATTGATAACAATTATCAATATGCTCAATAAAATTTCTATATCTCATATAGATCAAATCCGGAAAATAAAACTATTATATTTTCCTACAATATATTTTAATAAAACTATTTTATTAAAAATCCGGATAGGATATACTTAAAACGATTTTAAGTAATAATTAATATATATATTAGGACTTTCCTAATATTATAAAAACATATAATAAAACCTAAACATGATCACATCATGAAATAGGGTTTTAGAATTTTCAAATAAAATCTATTTATTGGAAAAATGATTATTAATTATTTTAAGCAATTAAGAAATGTATATTGAATGATCAAATCACTTAATATAAGTTTTCAAAATAAACAATTTATTTCGAAAAAAAATATATTACATATATCATACTAGTTTTTAAAATTTATTTTACTATCATTATCAAATCTCATTCGATAATAAAATAAAATAATTTATTTATTTATTCATCTCATGAACAAATAAAATAATAAAAACTATGCGCATAAATAAATAAATAAAATTAAATTCATCTCATGAATTAAATTATCTATTTATTCATCTTTAAAATAAACAAAAAAAATACTCCTAACCATGAGCTCTAATACCACTTAAAGGGGGATCCGGATAAAAAATTATACGGAAAATAGGATCCCCGAGATCTTAACACCACAAAAAACATCAAATTCTATATAAAAGTTTTAGTTATATCACCTCGGTGAATGATGTTCACCGGTGAAGCTTAATCCACTCGAACCGTCAGAACTCTTTGTAGAGATTTCTCGAAGAAATACTCGAAGCTCAATCCTTGTTCTTCGCTATCCCCAAGAAGCTTTAGAATCTTTCTTTGGAATTATTGAAGCAAGAGGAAGAAGATGGAGTAATGGTGTAGACCTTCTATTGCCCACAACCTTCAGGTTTAGAACCCTAAAGTAGCAAAACCCAACTTGGACCACCCTTAGTAGTTGTAGAACCCGGAACTTTTTGCATATGTGTTGGAATGGGTGTCAAGGCATGACGCCTTTGTGATCTCCATTTTTCATGAAATGAAAATTTTGGAAACCTTTGAGAATTTTGTTTGGATGCTATATATAATTAAATAAAATAAGTATTAATATGCCATGGCTTTAGAAAGGCCCTGATCATGTTTAGAAAGGGTTAGAATAGAAGAGGAATAAGTCCAAGTAGTGGATTGGGTGGAAAATGGACTTAGTGTCGAAATTTCAGAGCACTGATCGCTCGGTCCATTATAGCAATCGATCGGTCTCCAACCGATCAATTGGTAGCTATCGATTGGTTAACTAATTTGTATGGGGAATTTTTCCAGAGAGGGTGTTTTTGACCTATCGCTCGGTCGAAAACACCGATTGCTCGGTCGAACACACCGATCGATTGGTAGGCGACCGATCACTCGGTATTAACCATCGATCGATCGGTGTATCGCGTTTTGCAGAGATTTCATTAAGGGATTTTTCATCTTTTGGGCATTACACCCTTGCCTATAAGGGCTTGCATGAGCCTTGGGTCCTTATTCATCACACTTAGAGTAATTTGAGAGATAGTGAGAGAGGAGAAAGGGGATTTCTAACCTAGGTCTTCAACTGGAGAAGTAAATCAAGGGTTTAAAGACCCTAGATCTCACCTCAAGGCTTGGATTCATCAAATTCAACTTCAAGCAAGTGAGGGACACACTCTCGAAGCTAGGACAGCGACTCCACGCACGTTTTGGAGGGTCTTTCCTCGCCTTTTCAAGGTCGGTTCCATATGCTACCCTCCTAGTTCATATTCTCTTTTTCTTCCCTTCTTTCATATATTTCCTAAAGTATGAACATAATAGGAGATGGATTGTGGTGTGAGAAAGGATGTTGGGCGATGGATGCCGTGTGGAGGTGTTGTGATGAATGAAATGGGAGGGGTATAGTACCAATAATGAATACACATGTATGTTGTGAACATAAACTCATCTAGAAAAGTAGGGTATAGGCTTTAACCAATAATGTACACACCACATGTTTGATGAAATGCCAAGATGAAGAAAATGAATTATAAACCAAGAAAGTTATGATTTAAACAGTATGAAATTGCTAGGATTTACGATAGTGTGTTTAATTGTTTTTTTTTCCAACGGCATGAATAATTACTAGTTGAAATTAATGTTATGCTATACATTGTTGAATTCCAAATGTCATATTTAATTCCAAGGTAAAACATGTACACCATTTCACGAGCATGGCATGCATGACATGGTTTATCGATGTTTTTCAAGAATAAAGGTTGGTAATTAGGGGTAAGGTATATCTTAAGATATGTTTTGCATTGCACATGAGGGAGTTTACACTTCCCTCCCTTCAAGATTGAAAGAGGGGTCTCCCCTCACTCACAAGTGCATCTCATTGAAAGAGGGGTCCCCCCTCCCTCAGAAGTGCATCTCATTGAAAGAGGGGTCTCCCCTCCCTCTCAAGTGCATCTCACAAGTTACATGAGCATGTTTAATTTCCAAGCAAGCAAGCATGATCCCATGGCATGACATGCATGACACGACATGACACGTAATACAAGACAAGCATGACTCGATAAGATCAAGCAAGACAGAATAGGACTAGACAAGTTTTAAATACAAAAATAGTGTTTTAAGTGAAGTCAATTACATGATGTTTTCAAGAGATTTCCAACTTTGATATGATGCAAGCATGAACCATCATCTGTTTAGTTTTCCTGTCAATTATATGAATTGCTTGCTGCTTATTTCTATTATTATTATGCTATGACTGTTGGTTAGTATTTGGTACCCGCTGAGTATTCCATGCTCAGCAGTACTTTTGATGTCGGCAGGTGTTAGTGGAGCGTCCGCTCCTTTTGACATCTGTGCTCCTAGTCCATGGGAGGAAGAGGAGTACGTTGAGGGGGTCCCTGCTATGGAGCCTCATGTGGAGGACTACTATTAGGTGGTAGATTCTGAGTGATTGTGGGGTGAGCATAAGAGATCATACTCTGAATTTTTGCGGGCATGTCCACACCTTCTTTTTTTGTTTTCCCTTTTGTACAAAACTTGAATTATATGTATATACATAGAGGTTTTATTATACTTCAGTTGTGCTATGTAAATGTGTGCTTCCGCTATTTTTTCCTCTAGTGTATATGCTCAGTGTTTTGTGCAGGATGGTTTGTGAAGCAAGTCATGTAAGTCCTGATAAGTCATCCAAGAGTCACTCTAACTCCTAGGGTGGGCTTTGGGTCGCAACAGTAGCTCACAAAATTCCCTAGGGGAGATCCTAGGGGCTCACAGTTTTGAGAGAGAGGAGAGGGAGGGAGAAAAAATTCTGGAGAATTTTGAATACCTCCCCACATTTTGGTGTTGGTGTATTTATAGACTAGGATCCAATCCTAATCCTACTCCAACTTGATCTTATCCCTTAGGAATTGTTTATCAATAATAATTCTTATTATTAATTAAACAACATCCTAGTTTATCTATAACTACTTTAGTTATAGTAAACCTATTAATTATGGAGTCCTTATCAATTGAGGATTCCTCAAATAAAAGGATTAGTCAACCAACATAAGGTAGGAATCCTAGTCAAACTAGGAAACCTTAAGCACAAAGGGGAGGGCGTGAGCTTCAAGGGGGCGTGAGATTTGGGGAGTGCTAAACTCCTTTTTGTAATCCAACTTCTTCTCATCTTAATCCTAATTGCAATCCAACCATTAGATTTAAATTCCATAATAAAGAGAATTATTATTCAATAATTATCCAAGTAACCATGTCCTAATCCAATTAGGACTTCCAAAGTGGGTGCCCAACCCTAGGGTTTAAACCCATGGGCTTTGGCCCATATTAAAGGTCCACATTAAATAGGTTTATGGATATGGGTCAAACCCATTTTCCCTTTAATTAGGTTATTTAAATAATTATCAAAATAATCCCTAGATTTAAATTAATAGTTACTTTAGACCATAGATTAACTTTTAATCTATTTAATCAATGATTAACTTTTAATCACTTAAATAATTGATTAACATTTAATCAATTATTGAGCTTGTATTTCTTATGTGAGCATCTCCACAGATTGCTCTGGGACATTCTTACCCTGGCTTACTCAATGTTATAACATTTGCCCTAAACAGGAATTACATCGGAATTGCAAGTGACGTGAGATATCCATGTTGCAATTGAATCCCAGTGTATAAACATTAACCATTATGGATCCTGCCACATAAACTTTTAAATTTGATTTATCCTTCCAAATACATCATCCCTAATGGGCCTTTGAGATTTACATACTATATAACTCATAGTCCATTGCACATTATCCGGATTTCCAAGACTTATGAATAAGCCATGAAAAACAATTTCTCATGAAAAACATTTTGAGAAAATCCTTTGATAAGTATAATATCTTTTAATAAAACTATATTTTAAAACTTATTTTGATTTCAAAATCAGCTACGCAGGATTTGAACTTAATCAACTGTCTTACTCGGAACTTGGATAATCTCTCAGATTAATGAGCATGGATTTCTTGTTTGAAATTCATCTTGACTCGAACAGCTTTCGGACTATCTAACTGTCACTGTGTCGTATTCCCTAATGTAAAAAATACTTTGGTGGAATTAAAACAGTCAGATCACTGCTCATTCATAGATGAACACATCAGATCTAAGGATCATCAAAACTATTCAATGTGAATAAGAGACAAACTATCTGATAGTATGTTTATACAAGAGGTCTCTCATTGAATGCAATCAGTCAGTGTACATTTAAGCACCCAAATACTTATGTGTAGTCTCTACTACAATATTTCAAGATAGAACTACATCTCAACTATTGAGAACATCTTAGCATTCTGGCAGCCGTATAAGTGAAGTGCCTAGCTTCACTCATAGCTGTGACTATATATGGTATAAGGAACCGGAAAGTTATATCTACCTGTGATAATCCAATCACATAACTTTCCTACAATATATCCTATGGACCTTTATCGATATCTCATATCGTATAGATCATCTCATGATCATGGTCAATTACCCATAATGAATACACAATAGATTAAGGAGTCTTTATTAATTAAATTAATAATTGTCTAACAATCTAAATGAATTTTCTAGGCATCATGTCTAACAGAGACTACATTGTCCCTCAGGTAACAATGTAGGAAAACCATCCAATTAGTTTTTAACTAATTGCTTAGGAGATATGGTCTTCCGGTTCCTCGTAGACCTAGAATTGTTTTAAGTTATTCAGGATACATCTGGACAATGTATTCCTACTAACGTACACATTGTTAGTTCCATATGATGGAGTGATGAATCTCAATCACTGAGAGAAGGGTCTCTTCACTAAGATTTGGATATAAGTAAGAAGTATTTATATTGTAACCGGATCGCTCAGTGGATACCCTTAGAAATATACTTTTTGTATGTGTCGCGCCCCAAAATACCCCCTAAGAGTTAAGGGATACTTTAATCGTGACTATACACACCTGTCAAACCATCCTGTAGTGAACAAGGTTAACTATAATAAAACAGAGATATGAAACAGAATGCGGAAACTCATAGCAATAATGTAGAAGCGTGAACTAAAATTTTCTTTTCTATAGAAGGTCTGTATTCCCAACTCTATACAAAATATATCAAAGTAAAGGTGGACATGCCCACCTATCAAAATCCAAAAGAGGTCAAATCTCACAGTCTCTCCACTCAACAGTAATCTAGATACGCCCATACATCTAGATCTTTATCTGCCTGTGTCTGCATCAGGATAGGTGGCTCTCTCTCCTCGACATACTCTTCCTCAACCCAAGGCTTAGGGTCGAGGGCATCCACGGTACCTACCGACATAAATGTACGGCTGAGTATGGAATACTCAGCGAGTACAAGCTACTAGCTAACAATAGTAATAACAAAACGCAATAGCACCAATGAGATATAGTTCATCATATCAATTTAAAGCCATAAAATCAATATATAACATTCATAACATCATAGGTAAAGAAATGTAAAAATCTTCACATGTTTGAATTAATGCGAAAACTCTGATAAACTCATACTTTTAAAAGTCATGTCTTATTCTTGAAAATAGCCTTTCATGTTTTTCAAAACTTACTTGTCATGTTTAAAACTTGTTCTTGTCTTGTCTTGTCTCGTGGGAATCACACATGTCTTGTCTTGTTTGGAATTACTTGTCTTGCTTGCCATGACTTGACTTGTTTTCTTGTGTGCCAGATGTTAGTGCCCTTGCAGCGACTTGTGAGCCGGGAATGTAAATTCCCTTCAGCGAATATATATATATATATATATATATATATATATATATAAAGGGGTACACCAACATCCTTGACCAGCCCTCTGTCCTGCTAGACCAACTTGTTTTCTTGTGAGCCAGGTATGACATATCTTGCGATATGCCCTACCTTTGACCGGCCCGATGTCTGGCTTTATCAACTTGTTCTCTTGTGAGTCAGGAATGACATATTTGGGGGATAAGACCTGCCCTTGACCGGCCCGATGTCCGGCTTTATCATGCATTTCCTAAATCACATGTCTTGCTTTTGTTTGTTTATATATACTTATACTTTCGAAAAAACTTCGGTTAATGCATGCATGCGTGTGTGTGTGTAGCAATAGTGGTAATCATGATGACATGTACAACAAAAGGAATGGCATGTGGCATTTCAATTCTTAGTATGATAATGAGGAATTTAGACAAGCATAATAAGCATTGGATCAAGGGCAACACCTTAGGAAAGATTACTCAATTTATACTTGCATCATTATTCTTTAAATTGGTTAATTTCTCATTTGTGCATTTCATCAAACACTCGGTCTGCAACTTATTCATAACCATTCATTTGAGTTCTTAGTTCATACATTTCATCAAGCACATGAGGTGTATCCATTATGAGTACAATGCCCTTCCACCATTTTCAAATACCCATCATTCATCACATCACGTGGCATCCAATTGCCTCTTCTACATCCCTCAACACTTCTTAATCCTTTACATTTTTAGGGAACTTAAGAGATTTCCATAGAAAAAGGGTTTTACAAACTCAATCCATAACTAGTATCAAAAATCCTTGGTTATTACTAAGGTAGTTAGTAAGGGTGTACTAACCTTTGAGATCAAAGCTTGATCTTGAAGAAAACCCCTTTTATTTGGAGTCCTAACCTTGAAGAAGAACACCACCTTGGAGATTTGAGGAACCCTTGCTTGAATGAGGAAGATCCAACCTTGATTGAGCCTCCCTTGATCTTGGAAGCAAAACCCCTCTTGGATTTTCCCCCCAATCTCTTCTTCTCCCCTTTCTCCCTTAGGTTTAGGTTAAACTCAAAATGAATGCTCACTCATAAGCCAAGGGTTTAAAACCCTCAATTTCGGAATCTGCACACGCGTGCAATCAATCACATACTAACTGCGAACGATCACGGATCTACTGTGATCGATCACACCCTAGGGCGATCTGTCACACATGAACCCAAAAAATTTGGTCTAATTTTTCCCTGCATGTGATCGATGACACACTCTTGCAATCGATCACAGATCCTTGCGATCTATCGCACCTGGAGATCCATCTATCGCACTTGGTCTAGAAGGTTTGGGACCAATTTCGCCTGCATGCGATCGATCACATTCCCTAGATTTTGTTTTCTTCCCCCTGCAGACCCATAGGGCTGTTTCCAACCTCATTTTCATCATCCTTAGGGCTCTAAACTCCCTCCTTCATGCTGCAAATGGGTCGTTATCGCCCAATTTATCATAAACACTAATTTGAAACACGAGGAACGCCATTTGGCTTTGAATACACTATTCATTAGCCATAAAAAGTTCCGGGGTGCTACATCCTCCCCCCTTACAAAAATTTTGTCCTCAAAATTTGGACGGTACATACATGTACAAAACAACAAGAAAATACAAAAGAGAACACAAAAGTTCTAATCAAACAGTCGAGGATATTTTTCCCTCACTTCGGCCTCTTGCTCCCATGTAGCCTCTTCCCTCGAATGGTGTTGCCATCTTATAAGGACTAAGGGAATGGTTTTGTTACGTAGGACTTGATCTCACCTGTCCAAGATCTGGATTGGTTGTTCTATTAGCGTGAGATCTTCCCGAATATCTACCTGATCGAGCTTGATTACATGTGAAGGGTCCGGGATGTATTTTCGGAGCATAGAGACGTGAAATACATTGTTGACCGCTGCCATATGAATGGGTAAAGCAATCAGGTATGTGACTTCACCCACTCTGGTGATGATTTCGAACAGACCCATATATCTCGGGCTAAGCTTGCCTCTCCTTCCGAACCTTATAACGCCCTTTGTCAGTGAGACTTTAACAAAGATCATATCACCCACTTTGAACTCCAAATCTCATCTTCGGTTGTCTGCATAGCTCTTTTGGCGATCAGTGCAGCCTTCAACCTTTCTCTGATTACCCTGACCCAATCTGTGGTATGTTCAATCAACTCGGGGCCCAACACCTTCCTTTCCCCGATTTCATCCCAATACAAAGGAGATCTACAACTTCTCCTGTATAAAGCCTTAAAAGGCATCATTTTGATGCTCGCCTAGTAGCTATTATTATAAGCAAACTCCACTAAAGGCAAGTGGTCTTTCCAACTTCCCTTGTAGTCTAGCATACATGCCCAGAGCATGTCTTCGATGATTTGGTTCACTCTTTCTGTTTGCCCATTCGTCTGTGGATGAAGAGCAGTGCTAAAGTCTAGTTGGGAACCTATGGCGCTCTGAAAGCTCTTGCAGAACCTGAATGTGAATCTTGGATCCCAATCTGATACAATGATGACTGACACCCCATGTAACCAAACTACTTCCTTGATATACAATGCCGCTAACTGGTTTAAGTTGAAGGTAGTTTGATAAGGAAGAAAATGTGCAGACTTCATCAAACGGTCCACCGCAACCCTATTGCATCTGAGTTCCTTGCCATCCATGGCAAGCCAACAATGAAGTCCATGGAGATGTGCTCCCATTTCCATTCGGGAATAGGGAGGGACTGTAATAGACCTGTAGGTCTCCTGTGTTAGGCCTTGACTTGTTGACACACCAAGCACTTAGACACATATTTTGCAACATCCCTCTTCAAGTTTCACCACCAAAAGTGCCCCTTTAAGTTTCTATACATTTTGGTACCCCCAAGGTGAACAATATACTTGGTTCGGTGAGCTTCATCCAATATCTCCCTTCTAAGCTCTTCATCCGTCGGAACACAAGTTATTCCTTTAAACGTGATATCTCATCGCTCTTCATTGTGAAGTCCTTGCTACCTCTACTAATCATCTTATCTCTGTAAGCAAGTAACTCGGTATCCGCTTCTTGTAACTCTCGGATCCTGCCCAATATGTAAGGCCTAACGGTGATGTTAGCCATTACCGGCCCGTAAGTAGGGAGACTGAAACTGATGTCGAGGTTAGAAGCATCCTCCAACAACTTCTACTCTTACACCATCATGTGAGCTAAGAGTCCCAGAGGTTTCCTGCTAAGGGCATCTGCCACTACATTTGCCTTACCCGGATGGTATTGAATGGAACAATCATAATCTTTCAAAATTTCCATCCATCTCCATTGTCTCAAGCTCAACTCCTTCTGGGAAAACAGATATTTTAAACTTTTATTGTAGAGCCCCGAAATTTCATTTCACTAAGAATGAATAGTGTGTGAATAGTGCCCAAGTGTGGTTTTGTACACTTATGGGTCTTATGTTAATATATGTGTTTGGAATTATGGCGTATATGTTCCAATGGGTCTATATGTCCTTAGGGAATGTGTTGAAAGCATAAAAGAGTGTTGGAAGTGCATTGGGGAAGATTCGAGTGGTGTAAACAAGGTTTTTCAGCAAAGCAGGGGTCGACCGATCGCTCGGTCATTACCTGCGATCGATCGGTCAACTACCGATCGCTCGATAGCTGTCGCACGGTCAACTTTTTTGTATGGGGAAAAATTCCAGAGAGTGTGTTTTTGACCGATCTCTCGGTCAAAAACCGATCGACCGGTAAGCCACCGATCGCTCGGTCCATACCACCGATCGATCGGTCATACGCAGATTTTCTTCATTAAGGGTGTTTAAGACTTTAACCATCACCCTTTGCCTATAAAAGGGCTGGGTTCGTGCCTTAGGGTTTCATAAACCCTTTGTGCATTGTTTTTGAGGGATTTGAAGAAGAGAAGGAGGAGAGGACCTTGGTGATCGTTCAAGCTTGTGGAAGATCAAGTTCTTCCTTTCCATTTGGTGTTTTCCAACCAAGAACTCACTGTTCTTGCTTGTTCCAGCCATTGGGAGTCAAACTCATTGATTTCTCCAAGGTAGATACACTCTACTACAATCTTGCAATCCTACTAGTTACTAATTATGATTCTTCTTATCTATGCCCTATCTATATGTATTGATTTTCTGTATGAAAATGTGTGATTATATACTTGGATGAAGGTTACTATTATGATGCACTCTAAGTGTTTGATAAAATACCTCTAAGGGATTCTATGCTTAAATACGATGATTTCTCTTATTAAGTGCATATGCTCGCATGTCTCGCATAAACCGATGGTTTCCATGGATTTCTCCAAGTACAAACAAAGGTTTTTCACGAAAAGACGAATAATGAATGATTCTAAGTAACTCTATGATTTCTCTAAGATCGTTTCACAAGCTCTAAGGATCATACCATGCTCACAAGGAAACTCTATGATAATGCTCTAAGATCGTCTCACAAGCTCCACGGATCACAATGAAATGCTCTAAGATCTCTAAGGTTATGCTCTATGGAAATGCTCTAAGGTTATTGCTCCATGCTCTATGTCTCTACGGATCATAATGACTCTAAGTAACTCCATGAACTCACAAGAACTCATAAGGCTATGATTATCGATTGACTCACACGGTTACAGTTTTGGTTTTGAATACTATCTCACATACGTTTTCACGATTTCCATGCTTTAAGGAATTTACGGATTTCATTCTCCATGTCTTGTATGCTCCATGCCTAACCGCTTTATTGTTATTAGTTTGTATACACTGAGTATTCCATGCTCAGTCGATATTGTTATGATCGGCAGGTGCTCGGGTTCCATTCGACTTGTGTGGCGAAGAACCTTGGGTCGAGGAAGAGTACCGTGACCCGGAGCCTTCCATGGATCACTATCATGACGATGGTGCTTTTGATAGGAGTCGTGACTTCGATTTCTGTTGATCGACCGACTTAGAACTTGTGTCTTTTTGTTATGTGAGTGTGGGGTTTGTCCACTCCACTTTTGGGTTTCTCACACATGTATACTTGTTGGTTCTTACTTGAGCCAAGTTATAGGAGTATTCATTTTGCTTCCACTATGTTTAGTATTTTATTTTCCGCTGTGCATTGTATTTCGTTTCCGCTATGTATATTCAGGTACTCTGACAGGTTTCCACGTGTGCCTTATGTATCATACTGGAGGTATGATATGGCGGTCATGAGTCAACGTACCCTTAACTCCTAGGGGGTATTTTGGGTCGTGACAGACTTGGTATCAGAGCTAGTTATGTCTAACGACAGACTTAGTTAGGTCACTCAGGCTTGGCCTAAGCGGAAGTAATTCCTATGAGTTGAACTTAGAACTCAGAAGGACTAAGTTGTCTTAGACTTGTTACCACGACATAACCGGTATCAAGTGAATCCTTAGGTCAGTATAGGATCCGAGATCGATGTGATCCTATGCGAGGTTCTAGTATAGGCTCTAAAGTATAATTATATGATGATATATATATACCTCGATGAATACTATGTGCGGTATAGCATTTCATGATTATTGAATTGCTATATGATATGTGAGGTTTGGTATCCAAGTTAGACTCATGTTTTGCCAAATTGATCTCAGGATTCGATATCATGAGACGTGGCAATCGGGGTCGAGGTTACCATACTCGGAGGGCCGAGAGTGAAGTTCCGAGAGAAGAGGAACCGTTGTATTTCACAAATGCTATGGACTCCATAGCCGAGACTTTGGCATTGTTGGCAGCGAGGCCTATGCCTACCCCACCGTCCACGCCTGTGCCTACACCGGTGCATCACACCGCGGGGCTTGAAGCTTTTAGGAGACTGCGGCCTCCTACATTCTATGGCACTCTGGACCCCATGGTGGCCGAGTCTTGGATTATGCAGCTGGAGAAGACCTTCCGGGCTCTCCGTTGTACCGATGAGCAAAGGGTAGAATGGGCTTCCTTCGTGATGGAAGGTGAAGCCGAACACTGGTGGAGAGCTGCCCAAAGGCAGAGGGATGTTGCTAAGGCAGGTGTGCCCTGGACTTGGGCGGAGTTCTTAGAGACTTTCAGGGAATAGTACTTTCCCAGGTTTATTCGGGAACAAAAGGCGAGAGAGTTTATGCTTTTGGAACAAGGGTCAATGAGCGTAGCCGAGTATGAGGCTAAGTTCACCGAGTTGTCTAGGTTTGCTCCGCACTTGGTGGCTACTGAAGACCTACAGGTCAGGAAGTTTGAGATGGGCTTGAAGGCTTTCATCCGAGATCGGGTGTCCATTCTCCAGGTAGAGTCTTGGAGAGAGATAGTAGGGAAGGCGAAGATCGCCGAAAAGAATGCGGAAGACTTCATGAGAAGAAGAGACAGTGGCTTCGGGAAGAGCATGTCTCGGGGTCAGTCGAGTAGTTCTTCAGAGAAGAGGACTAGGACTGCACCGTACCAGTTCTCCCAGCCGATGTCGGCTCAGAGACCTTCTTTTGCGCCTCAGGCACCGCGTCCTACGGCATCGCAAGCTACGAGGGTTATGCCTCTGGCTTCCTCCGCATCGCAGACATTTGAGGAGTGCGCCGCATGTGGTCGTCGGCATAAGACTGGAGATTGCCGAAGAATGTCAGGTGGATGCTTCCACTGTGGCGAGATGGGCCATATGATTCGAGATTGCCCGCGCAAGCAGTCACAGTCTGGATCACAGGGAGTTCGGCCTCCAGGCAGGCAGAATTCACTTCAGGGGTCTTCATCTCAGGCCTCTAAATCCTTGCAGCCTACCCAGCAGCCTCGTCAGGCGAACCAGGGCAGAGTCTTTGCCATGACTGATAGAGACGCACAGGCATCTGATGATGTTGTGCAAGGTACGCGCGAACTAGTCCTTGTCGAAGTTCTAATATTGCCATGATATGTTCGTATCTATATATATCCTATGTGGTGTTTTGCGATGTTTGTATCTATATGTATAGTTGTGTTGTAACTGGGATGATTCAAATTCTCAGGTTCGTTGCTCGTAAATGAATGTTTGGCAAGAGTGTTGATAGACACAGGATCCACTCACTCGTTCGTTTCACCAAGCTTTGCCAAAGGCTTTACGTCCGAGCCAAGCAAGCTACCTAGGGAGTTGTCCATTTCGACTCCATTGGGAAAATCTATTGAGATAGATAAAGTGTATCCGGATAGTGTTGTACAAGTCATGCAGCACGAGTTGCCAGTCGACTTGATCCTTCTGGGATTTCAGGATTGGGATTTCGATGTCATCCTAGGTATGGATTGGCTCTCAACTCACCATGGACACATGGCGTGTTTCGAGAAGGTGGTGCATTTTAAACCCGTGGGGTTAAAGCCGTTTCATTTCAGGGGACTTCAGAGAAGAGACATTGCCCGCTTTGCAGCTCTTAGTCTCGAGGGTGTAGAAGTGCGAGACTCCACACCCATTCCGGTGGTATGTGAGTATATGGATGTTTTTCCAGAAACCTTGCCGGGATTGCCTCCCGATCGTGCAATCGAGTTTGCGATTGAGCTAGCTCCAGGCACAGTTCCGATTTCAAGAGCTCCGTATAGGATGCCCCTATTGAGCTTAAGGAGTTAAAAGAGCAGTTAGAAGAATTGCAAGGCCTTGGTTTTGTCCGGCCAAGTGTCTCACCTTGGGAAGCTCCGGTTCTCTTCGTGAAGAAGAAAGATGGATCAATGCGTATGTGCATTGATTACAGGCAATTGAACAAGGTCACGATCAAGAATCGTTATCCATTGCCTCGGATAGACGACTTGTTTGACCAATTGAAGGGTGCGCAGTTTTTCTCCAAGATTGACCTTCGATCTGGTTATCATCAGTTGAAGATCAAGAAAGAGGACATTCCGAAGACAGCATTCCGAACTCGATATGGTCATTACGAGTTTTTGGTCATGTCTTTTGGACTGACTAACGCGCCGGCAGCATTCATGGATTTGATGAATCGGGTGTTTAGATTGTCTCTCGATCAATGTGTGATCGTGTTCGTAGATGATATCCTTGTGTATTCACAGTCACAGGAGGATCACACGAGAGATCTCCGTCTGGTATTGCAGACACTTCGAGAGCATAGTCTGTATGCTAAGTTGAGCAAGTGTGAGTTCTGGCTGAACAAGGTGTCTTTTCTTGGACACGTGGTATCTGCTGAAGGTATTTCAGTTGATCCTGCAAAGATTGAAGCGGTGATGAATTGGGAAAGGCCGAAGAGTGTCACCGAGATTCGTAGTTTCCTCGGGTTGGCAGGATATTACAGAAGGTTTGTGGAAGGATTTTCAAGTTTAGCAGCTCCGCTTACCTATCTCACACGAAAGAACACGAGGTTCACTTGGAGTGATAAGTGCGAGGCTAGTTTCTTGGAGTTGAAAAAGAAGCTTACTTCGGCTCGTGTTCTCACAGTTCCATCTGGGAGCGGTGGTTTCGAAGTCTATAGTGATGCTTCACTAGTGGGACTTGGATGTGTTTTGATGCAGCATAAAAAGGTGGTCGCCTATGCTTCCCGTCAGCTGAAGGAGCATGAGCAGAATTACCCCACACATGACTTAGAGCTCGCTGCGGTCATTTTTGAACTGAAACTTTGGCGTCACTACCTCTACGGAGAAGAGTTTGTGGTGTTCACAGACCACAAGAGCTTGAAGTATCTTTTCCTCCAGAAGGAGTTGAATATGAGGCAGCGTCGTTGGATGGAGTTCATGAAGGACTACGACTGTTCCATCCAGTACCACCCAGGTAAGGCTAACGTGGTAGCCGATGCTCTTAGCAGAAAACCTTACGGAGTTATGGCTCAATTGAGAGTGCAAGAGTGGAAGTTGTTACATGATATGTGTCATTTGGACACTACTCTCATGCATGTCACCTATGGGCCGATAATGTCCAACGTGGTGGTTAGGCCACAGATCCTGAGCCAGATCAAGGAGTTACAGAATTCAGATGTTGAGTTGCTTGCTTACCGAGACAAGTCGGTGAGTAACGGCAATCAGGAGTTCGCTTTAAATGATGATGGTGCTATCACATTTAAGGGCAGGTTGTGTGTCCCCGCCGACACAGTTTTGAGGGATGAAATTTTGAATGAAGCTCACCGATCAAAGTACACGGTACATCCGGGAGGTACTAAGATGTACCAGAATCTCAAGAAGCACTACTGGTGGCGGAACATGAAGAGGGAAGTCGTTGAGTACGTCGCCAGATGTTTGATTTGCCAGCAGGTAAAAGCCGAACATCAAAGGCCGGCAGGTCTTTTGCAGTCTCTTCCTATTCCGGAGTGGAAATGGGAGAACATCTCGATGGATTTCATTGTGGGTTTGCCACAGACGGCGAAGGGCTCCGATGCTATTTGGGTGATTATGGACAGGTTGACTAAGTCTGCACATTTTATTCCGTACCGAACTACTTTCAATGCAAATCAGTTGGTAGCCCTATATGTTAAGGAGGTGGTTCGACTGCACGGTGTGCCAGTTTCTATCGTGTCTGATCGAGATCCTCGGTTTACTTCCAGGTTTTGGAAAACTTTCCAGGATGCTATGGGTTCTCGTTTAGAATTCAGTACCGCCTTCCATCCTCAGACCGATGGACAAACGGAGAGGGTGAATCAAGTAGTGGAGGATATGCTCCGAGCTTGTATGCTGGATTTTCAGGGTAGTTGGGAGGAACAGTTGCCGTTGGTTGAGTTTGCCTACAACAATAGCTATCAGGCAAGCATCCTGATGGCACCTTTTGAAGCTCTGTATGGTCGGAGTTGTCGACCACCGCTATACTGGGATGAAGTTGGTGTGAGGAAAATTCTTGGTCCTGAGTTGATAGAGCGGACCGCAGAAAGGGTCAAAATTATCCGGGAGCGATTGAAAAGTGCTCAGGATAGGCAGAAGAGCTATGCGGATATACGCCGCAGAGATTTAGAGTTCCGAGTTGGAGATCGGGTCTTTGTGAAGATTTCGCCGAGTTGGGGAATCATGCGATTCGGGAAGAAGGGAAAGCTCAGTCCTAGGTACGTGGGACCATTTGAGATCATCACAAGGGTTGGTGAGGTTGCTTACAGGGTAGCACTACCGCCTCACATGGCAGCGGTCCATAATGTATTTCACGTCTCTATGCTTAGAAAATACATTTCGGATCCGTCTCACGTCATCGCTCTTGATCCTGTTGAGATTCGAGAGGATCTTACGTTGGTTGAGCAACCAGTTCAGATTCTGGATCGTCGAGATCAAGTGTTGCGAACCAAGACTATCCCTTTAGTCCTAGTGAAGTGGCAGCATCATTCCAAGGAAGAGGCTACATGGGAGCGAGAAGCGGAAGTGAAGGAAAAGTACCCTCACTTGCTTGAGTAGTTTTCCTTGTTAGTTTTGTGTGTATTTTGTTCTTGTTATGTTTTTGGCATCGTTCTAATTTCGAGGACGAAATTCTTGTAAGGGGGGAGGGATGTAGAGCCCCGAAATTTCATTTCACTAAGAATGAATAGTGTGTGAATAGTGCCCAAGTGTGGTTTTGTACACTTATGGGTCTTATGTTAATATATGTGTTTGGAATTATGGCGTATATGTTCCAATGGGTCTATATGTCCTTAGGGAATGTGTTGAAAGCATAAACGAGTGTTGGAAGTGCATTGGAGAAGATTCGAGTGGTGTAAACAAGGTTTTTTAGCAAAGCAGGGGTCGATCGATCGCTCGGTCATTACCTGCGATCGATCGGTCAACTACCGATCGCTCGATAGCTGTCGCACGGTCAACTTTTTTGTATGGGGAAAAATTCCAGAGAGTGTGTTTTTGACCGATCTCTCGGTCAAAACACCGATCGACCGGTAAGCCACCGATCGCTCGGTCCATACCACCGATCGATCGGTCATACGCAGATTTTCTTCATTAAGGGTGTTTAAGACTTTAACCATCACCCTTTGCCTATAAAAGGGCTGGGTTCGTGCCTTAGGGTTTTATAAACCCTTTGTGCATTGTTTTTGAGGGATTTGAAGAAGAGAAGGAGGAGAGGACCTTGGTGATCGTTCAAGCTTGTGGAAGATCAAGTTCTTCCTTTCCATTTGGTGTTTTCCAACCAAGAACTCACTGTTCTTGCTTGTTCCAGCCATTGGGAGTCAAACTCATTGATTTCTCCAAGGTAGATACACTCTACTACAATCTTGCAATCCTACTAGTTACTAATTATGATTCTTCTTATCTATGCCCTATCTATATGTATTGATTTTATGTATGAAAATGTGTGATTATATACTTGGATGAAGGTTACTATTATGATGCACTCTAAGTGTTTGATAAAATACCTCTAAGGGATTCTATGCTTAAATACGATGATTTCTCTTATTAAGTGCATATGCTCGCATGTCTCGCATAAACCGATGGTTTCCATGGATTTCTCCAAGTACAAACAAAGGTTTTTCACGAAAAGACGAATAATGAATGATTCTAAGTAACTCTATGATTTCTCTAAGATCGTTTCACAAGCTCTAAGGATCATACCATGCTCACAAGGAAACTCTATGATAATGCTCTAAGATCGTCTCACAAGCTCCACGGATCACAATGAAATGCTCTAAGATCTCTAAGGTTATGCTCTATGGAAATGCTCTAAGGTTATTGCTCCATGCTCTATGTCTCTACGGATCATAATGACTCTAAGTAACTCCATGAACTCACAAGAACTCATAAGGCTATGATTATCGATTGACTCACACGGTTACAGTTTTGGTTTCGAATACTATCTCACATACGTTTTCACGATTTCCATGCTTTAAGGAATTTACGGATTTCATTCTCCATGTCTTGTATGCTCCATGCCTAACCGCTTTATTGTTATTAGTTTGTATACACTGAGTATTCCATGCTCAGTCGATATTGTTATGATCGGCAGGTGCTCGGGTTCCATTCGATTTGTGTGGCGAAGAACCTTGGGTCGAGGAAGAGTACCGTGACCCGGAGCCTTCCATGGATCACTATCATGACGATGGTGCTTTTGATAGGAGTCGTGACTTCGATTTCTGTTGATCGACCGACTTAGAACTTGTGTCTTTTTGTTATGTGAGTGTGGGGTTTGTCCACTCCACTTTTGGGTTTCTCACACATGTATACTTGTTGGTTCTTACTTGAGCCAAGTTATAGGAGTATTCATTTTGCTTCCGCTATGTTTAGTATTTTATTTTCCACTGTGCATTGTATTTCGTTTCCGCTATGTATATTCAGGTACTCTGACAGGTTTCCACGTGTGCCTTATGTATCATACTGGAGGTATGATATGGCGGTCACGAGTCAACGTACCCTTAACTCCTAGGGGTTATTTTGGGTCGTGACATTAATGTTCTGTAAACACATTGAACTATTCCCCGTAAAGGTAATGATGCCATATCTTCAATGCGAACACGACTGCGGCTAACTCCAAATCTTGGGTAGAGTAGTTCTTCTCATGATCCTTTAACTGTCGGGATGCATAAATGAAAACCTTCTTGTTTTGCATCAACACACACCCTAACCCGACATGCGAGGCATTACAATAGATGAAATAACCACCACTCCCGGATGGCACTGTGAGGACGGGGGCCGAAGTGAGCCGCTTCTTTAACTCTTGGAAGCTAACCTCGCATCTATCACTCCATACAAATCTAGCATTTTTTCGAGTGAGGCATGTGAGCGGTGCCGCTAAACTAGAGAATCCCTCTACAAATCTCCAGTAATAGTTTGCCAACCTGAGGAAGCTACGTAGCTCTGTAACACTCTTGGGTTTCCCCTAGTTCATAACTATCTCTACCTTAGCTGGATCAATTGAGATACCTTCAGCCGATACTATGTGGCCTAAGAACACCACCTTCTCCAACCAGAATTCGCACTTGCTTAACTTGGCGTATAGCCTATGCTCCCTCAACATCTCCGGAGCAAGGGGAGGTCTCGTGCGTGATCTTCCTATGTCTAGGAATACACTAAGATGTCATCAATGAACACAATCATGTATCGATCCAAGTATGATTAGAACACCCGGTTCATTAGATCCATAATGGCTGCTGGCGCAGTCGTGAGACCGAAAGGCATGATAAGAAACTCGTAGTGCCCGTACCGAGTCCTGAAAGCCGTCTTTGGAATATCTTCTGCCTTGATCTTTAATTGATGATACCCTGATCTAAGATCAATATTGGAGAAGAATCTCGCTCCCTTCAATTGGTCAAACAAGTCATCTATTCGTGGTAGAGGATAATGGTTCTTGATCGTGACCTTGTTTAACTGTCGGTAGTCAATACACATACGCATTGAGCCGTCCTTCTTCTTCACAAACAGCACTGGGGCACCCTATGGTGAGACCCTCGGTCTAATGATACCTAGGCTTTGCAGTTCACCCAACTGCACCTTCAACTCCTTGATTTCAATCAGGGCCATCCTATATGGAGCCCTAGATATCGGAGCAATGCTGGGTGCAAGCTCAATTATGAACTCAATCTCTCTATCTGGAGGCAATCCAGACAATTCCTCTAAAAAAACATCCAGGAACTCACTCACAACCGAAATGGTTGAGGAGTTTTGTGCTTCTGGGTTCGCTAAACTCAAAGTTGTGAGGTGAGCAATATCTCTTTCCCTCAATCCTCGAAAGTGAAATGGCTTTACTCTTTCCGGCTTAAAATTCATCACTTCTCAAAGCATGTCACATGTCCATGGTGAGTCGACAACCAATCCATTCCAAGGATGACATCAAAGTCCAAGTCTTGAACATCCAGAATGATCAAGTCGGCCAACAACTCATTCGGTCCCACTTGAACAACACTGTCTTTGTACATCCGGTCCGTGTCAATCGATTTACCAAGCGGAGTCGAAATGGACAACTAATGCTCTAACCGACTAGGCTCGGATAAAAATCCTTTCGCAAAACTCAGCGAGACAAAGGAATGAGTGGATCCTGTGTTGATCAGCACTTGGGCTAGACATTCGTCCACTGATAAAGCACCTGTGGATTAAATAACTAACATCAATAGTTTTCAAGCAATAATACACATCATACATAGGCAACCCATTAACAACGTATCACATACTAGTTAGCATTCACAACTTAAAACTCTAGTATCCTTGCATACCTTTCACGACATCATCGGATGCATGTGCGTCTCTCTCTGACAAGGCAAAAACTCTTCATTGAGTTGCTTGACGAGGTGGCCTGTAGATTGTGAGGGCCTTGATGCCTATGACGAGCCTTGCTGAGACACTTGAGACTGAGGTGGCATCTCACGGTGGGGACAATCTCGAATCATATGACCTTGGTCACTACAATAGAAACACACACCCGAGATCTTCCGACAATCTCCTGCTAAATGCCTCCAACCACAATAGGTACATGGCTAATATGAATACGTGGAGGGCACATATCCTGTGGCCTGAAGCACTACAGGACGAGGCGCCTGAGTAGTAGCTGGGAGTGAAGCCGGTGGAGCAAATGAACAAGGAGCCTGCAGTGCAGAATATAGCCTCTATGACTGCACTGGCCCTAAAGGCTGGTATGGTGTAGTCCGAGCTCTCTTCTCTATTGAGCCACTAGACTGGCCTCTCTTCATTCCCCTTCTCTTAAAGAACTCCTCGGAATTAGACTCGGTTAACTGAGCCTTGTCCACTACCTCCGCATAAGTCTCATGTCTAAACATCGATACTCGGTCCCTGAGGTAGGCCTTCAACCCCCTCTCGAACTTTCGAGCCTTCATAGCCTCGAGAGCTATCATATGAGGAGAAAATCTTGATAGCTCCAAAAATGTTGCCTCATAAGTGGCCATAAACATATTACCTTGCTCCAAGGTAATGAACTCAACTTCCTTCTTCTCCTCCACTCATATCGGGAAGCACTTCTTATAAAACACGTCCAAGAATTCTCCCATGTCCATTCTTGACCCTGTCGGGTCAAATCCTGGGTCCTAAGTGCGGACCTCCACCAATGGTCGGCCTCACCTTCAAGCATAAAGGTGGCCCATGTGACCCTCTCTGCCTCAGTAGGCAACAACACCGAGAATATCTTTTCTATTTGCCGAATCCATGGTTCGGCGGCCAACGGATCAATACTTCCACAAAAGACCGGAGGCCTCATCCTCTGAAAAGCCTTTATTCTGGCTTGTGCTTTATTTTGAGGGGCAACTATAAGTGTACCGGTAGGAAGAGGAGTAGGTTGCCTTGCTGCCAACAGAGCCAAGGTCTCAGCTATTGATGCAAAGGCTTTGGTGAAATCAGGTTGTTCATCCCCCGAAGGAACATCACCTCCATTTCCTCTCGTATTGTATCCACGACCCCGCGCACCACATCTCATGATTGTATCCTGAGAATGATAGTACAAAATGAGTTTAACTTGGATACTTATTTAGTAATAATTTCACAATCACTTCACACTTATCAAACATATGACAATTCATTCAAGATATTCATAGCATCACAACAAGCATACAATTTGTGTTCTAGCATAGGGTACTAAGTTCGGTTGAGGTTCAACCTATTTTGACTAAGACTAACTCGTTAGTCCATACTTGGAATACAACTCTTTAGAATGACATTAATGTCTTGTTCAATCCGGGAATCAATTCTAAGTGACCCTAGGGACTCTAATGCCTAGGCTCTGATACCTTGTCGTGCCCCAAAATAACCCATAGGATTTAAGGGATACTTTAGTCGTGACTATACATACCTGTCAAACCATCCTCTAGTGAACAAGGCTAACTATAATAAAACAGAGATATGAAACAGAGTGCAGAAACTCATAGCAATAAAGTGGAAGTGTGAACTAACTTTTTCTTTTCTATACAAGGTCTGTATTCCAAGTTCTATACAAAACATATCAAAGTAAGGTGGACATGCCCACCTATCAAAATCCAAAAGAGGTCAAATCTCACAGTCTCTCCACTCAACAGTAATCTAGATACGGCCATACATCTAGATCTCTATTCGCCTGTGTCTACATCGAGATAGTTGACTCTCTCTCCTCAACATACTCTTCCTCAACCCAAGGCTCAGGTTTAAGGGCATCCGCAGTACCTGACGACATAAATGTACGGCTGAGTATGGAATACTCAGGGAGTACAAGCTACTAGCTAACAATAGTAATAACAAAACACAACAGCAACAACGAGATATAGTTCATCATATCAATTTAAAGCGATAAAATCAACATATGACTTTCATAACATCAAAGGTAAAGACATGTAATAAATCTTGATATGTTTGAATTAATGTGAAAACTCCGATAAACTCATACTTTTAAAAGTCACGTCTTATTCTTGAAAATAGCCTTTTGTGTTTTTCAAAACTTGTTTGTCATGTCTAAAACTTGTTCTTGTCATGTCTTGTCTCGTGGGAATCATACATGTCTTGTCTTATTTGGAATCACTTGTCTTGCTTGCCATGACTTGATTTGTTTTCTTGTGAGCCAAATGTTAGTGCCCCTACAGCGACTTGTGAGCCGAGAATGTAAATTCCCTTTAGCGAATATATATATATATATAGAAAAAGGGGTACATCAACATCCTTGACCGGCCCTCTGTCTGGTTTGATCAACTTGTTGTCTTGTGAGGTAGGTATGATATATCTTGCGAGATGCCCTACCCTTGACCGGCCCGATGTCCGGCTTTATCAACTTGTTTTCTTATGAGCCAGGTGTTAGACATATATGCCCACTAAAGCCATTCCAGAATTGTATTTTTCTATTTAATCAATAAATGCATATTTTTCATTCACACATTGTCTTCTATATTGGGTACATATCAAAAGTATCTCATTGGATGAGACTACTTTGTACCTTAGGTAACATTGTAGGAAAACCATTCAATTAGTTGATAACTAATTGCTAAGGAGATATGTTTTTTCCGGTTCCTTGTAGACCTAAAAATTGTTCATAGTTAATCAGGATACATCTGAACAATGTATTCCTAATAACATACACATTGTTAGTTCCATATGATGGAGTGATGAATCTCAATCACTAAGAAAAGGGTCTCTTGACTAAGATGTGGATATAAGTAATAAGTACTTATATTGCAACTGGATCACTCAGTGGATACCCTTAGAAATATACAGTCTTTATATTTAGGATAGTCCATTTGACAGATTGTCCTTAACTTGAGAGGTCGGCATCTTCTCTAGTATTTGCCTATGTAGCTTTGATGTAGCCAATCATCAATGTCCAACACATCGAACTAAATACGGGCTCATTGGGTTATGTACGCTGTATTAGAAGAAGTGTGTGTACGCTCAACAAGGATTCCACTACTCTGAATAGAGTAAATTAATATTGAGTTGATACTTAACAAAATCGGACTTGAAAAACCCAGCGCTAGTATTGATTGATGAAATGGTTTTATCGAGGAGTTTATTTTCTGTATAAAAGAAATGTAATTATTATTATTATTTCTTTTAAAGAATTTCTTAAAATGTTTTGAAAGTCCAAGTTTGACTAAAAGTATCAAAGAGAATGGTTCTCAATGTAAGCCAGGGATTAAAGACAGTATTGGATATTGTCCCTGTAAGCTTATAACAATATTGGAAATGGAGGGACGCATCTGTAAACAAATCTTGAGATAGAAATACCTGCAAGTAATTCTCTATTTTCTGGGGGTTAATCACATTGTGTTAATGGACATTAATTGTGATTGGTGGAAGTCTAGGGATATAGATAAAATTCTATAACCCTAATGGAGTGTAGGAAAGATGTTTCCTAGTAACAATGCTTTAACCAAAAGGTTGAGTACTTGGTCCCACAACTAGAAATAGGAGATCCCTTTAGATCCCACATAAAAGGACTTTCTTAAAGTATTTAATTTAATGATTTATTAAATTAATTAATTTCTCTAAATAGTCAGTATATGGTATAGTGAAGCTCTAAAATGTGGAATCACATTAGATGTGAAAAACCAAATGGGTAGGACCCATTGGGAATTATTATAAAAGAATAATTAATGTGACCAAAAGGGTTTAGAACCCATTGGGGATGTGTGGGGTGGGACCCACCTAGGGTGGGAAGCCCACTTCATGGAGGTTATAATAATAATAGTTATTATTAATTAGTTTCTAATTAATTAAACTCCTTATTGGATAAGGTTTGTTAGTTAGTTAGTTAGTTACTAATTAAAGATTCCCTATTTGTTAGGGATTCTATTAGTTTCTTGCTAATCAAGGAATCCTAATTGGATTAGGATAAGGATAAGGTTAATTGGTTACTAATGGATAAGATTAGTTTATATTTTCATTAATCCTAATTAATTATGGAGAAATCAATAAGGAAACTAATTGAGGATATCCTAAAGATTAGAATAAGGATAATAAAAAAAATTCCAGAATTTTGGAAACCCTCTCCTCCCTCAATCTCATGCCCTCCCCTCTCCTTTCATAGGTGTACGGTCAGTCCCTTATTTCCCTTTTCTTGTTCTCTTGTCTTCTAGCTTTTCAATATCAAGAAGCTATTTTTCATCATCAAGAAAGGTTCTTTATAATAAAAGAATGGATCTTTTAATCAAGAATCAAGAGCTGGAAATTTGGAAGGGCCATTAGCTTCCATTAGAGAAAGCTTTAAAGAAAAAGAAGGTCCATGTGGATTGCGAAGGAGAGTTAACATTTGTGAAGTTTTGCCGGTATTGCTTTTATCGTGGATTTGACTTAACAATTTCAAAGTCACAAATGTGATTGTGATTTTTACTCATTGAATAAAATCAATTAGAATCTTAATCAGATCTTAGGATTCGATGTATGACCCCAAGAACTGTTTTTCTAAAATTAAAAAGAGGCATACTTTCACCAGGCATGACATATCTGGGGGATATGCCCCGCCCTTGACCGGCCCGATGTCCGACTTTATCATGCATTTCTTAAATTACATGTCTTGCTTTTGTTTGTTTATATATACTTATACTTTCGAAAAAACTTCGGTTAATGCATGCATGCGTGCGTGTGTGTAGCATTAGTGGTAATCATGATGACATGTACAACAAAAGGAATGGCATGAGGCATTTCAATTCTTAGTATGATCATGAGGAATTTAGACAAGCATAATAAGCATTGGATCAAGGGCAACACCTTAGGAAAGATTACTCAATTTATACTTGCATCATTACTCTTTAAATTGGTTAGTTTCTCATTTGTGCATTTCATCAAACACTCGGTGTGCAATTTATTCATAACCATTCATTTGAGTTCTTAGTTCATACATTTCATCAAGCACATGAGGTGTATCCATTATGAGTAATATGCCCTTCCACCATTTTCAAATACCCATCATTCATCACATCACGTGGCATCCAATTGCCTCTTCCACCAATACATCACAAACATCCCTCAACATTTCTTAATCCTTTACATTTTTAGGGAACTTAAGAGATTTCCATAGAAAAAGGGTTTTACAAACTCAATACATAACTAGTATAAAAAATCCTTGGTTATTACTAAGGTAGTTAGTAAGGGTGTACTAACCTTTGAGATCAAAGCTTGATCTTGAAGAAAACCCCTTTGATTTGGAGTCCCAACCTTGAAGAAGAACACCACCTTGGAGATTTGAGGAACCCTTGCTTGAATGTGGAAGATCCAACCTTGATTGAGCCTCCCTTGATCTTGGAAGCAAAACCCCTCTTGGATTTTTCCCCCAATCTCCTCTTCTCCCCTTTCTCCCTTAGGTTTAGGTTAAACTCAAAATGAATGCTCACTCATAAGCCAAGGGTTTAAAACCCTCAATTTCGGAATCTGCACATGCGTGCAATCGGTCGCATACTAACTGCGATCGATCACGAATCTAGTGCGATCGATCGCACCCTAGGGCGATCTGTCGCACATGAACCTGAAAAATTTGGTCTGATTTTTCCCTACATGTGATCGATCGAACACTCTTGCAATCAATCATAGATCCTTGCGATCTGTCGCACCTGGAGATCCATCTATCGCACTTAGTCTAGAAGGTTTGGGACCAATTTCCCCTGAATGCGATCGATCGCACCTAACCTACAATCAATCGCACTCCCCAGATTTTGTTTTCTTCCCCCTGCAGACCCATAGGGGTGTTTCAAACCTCATTTTCATCATCCTTAGGGTTCTTAACTCCCTCCTTCATGCTCCACATGGATCGTTATCGCCCAGTTTATCATAAACACTAATTTCAAACACGGGGAACGCCATTTGGCTTTGCATACACTATTTATTAGCCATTAAAAATTATGGGGTACTACAGTACATTTAGGGTAGTCCATTTGATAGATTGTCCTTAACTTGAGAGGTCGACATCTTTTCTAGTATTTGCCTATATAACTTTGATATAGCCAATCGTCAATGTCCAACACATCGGACTAAATACGGGCTCGTTGGGTTATGTACGCTCTACTAGAAGAAGTGTGTGAACGCCCAACAAGGATTCCACTACTCTTCTAGAGTAATTTATATTAAGATGATACTTGTCAAACAGGACTTGGAAAACCAGCGCTGGTATTTTTTGATGAAATGGTTTTATCAAGAAATTTATTTTCTGTATAAAAAGAATATAATAATAATAATTATTTCTTATAAAGAATTTGTAAAATAGTTTTGAAAGTCCAAGTTTGACTAAAAGTATCAAAGAAAAAGGGTTCTCATTATAAGCTAGGGATTATAGACTGTATAAGATATTGTCCCGTAAAGCTTATAACAATATTAGAAGTGGAAGGACACATCTGTAAACAAGTCTTGTAATAGAAATACCAGCAAGTAATTCTCTAATTTTTTGGGGTTAGTCACATTGTGTTAATAGACATTATTGTGATTAGTGGAAGTCTAGGTCATAGATAAAATTCTATGATCCTAATGGTATTATAGGAAAATATTGTTTCCTAGTAACAAGGCTTTAACCAAAAAAGGTTAAGCACTTCGTCCCACAACCGGAAGTAGGAGATCCCTTTAGATCCCACATACAAAGACCTTCTTAAGGCTTTTAATTTAATTATTAATTAAATTAATTAATTGCTCTATGTATATCACTATATGGTATAGTGAAGCTCTAAGAGGTGAAATCACATAAAATGTGATTAACCATATGGGTAGGACCCATAGGGGATTTTGATGAAGATCAAAACTTGACCAATAAGGATTAGAACCCTATATGGGGCATGTGGAAGTGGGGCCCACCTAGTGTGGAACGCGCACTTCATGATGGAAACTTATCTTTTAGTTAGTTAGGTGATCTTATCTCCTAATAGTTAGGGATTAGATTGCTTGTTTGCTAATTAAAGATTCCCTATTAAATAGGGATTGCATTAGATTGTTACTAATGATTCCCTATTAAGATAAGGATAAGATTAGTTTGTTACTAATTAATTATTATAAATCCTAATTGGATTAGGACTTATCATTAAGGAATATTTTTGAGGAAATTCTAATTGGATTAGGATAAGAGAGAGGAGTCTTAGATTGCAAGTAAGCAATCCAAGAGGCCTATATATAGGTTGGGACGTCCACCCCTTGGCCAAGAGAAGTCTCTAACGTTTTTCTCTCTCCCTCTTCAATAGTTCATGCCCCCTTTCCCTCCTTTGGTAGTTGTAAGGTCATCTCTCTCATTCTTTACTCTTGATTTTAGTTTGGATCTTGAACAAAATCAGAACCAATCTTGTTAATCAAGAAAGGATCTTGCGTTCAAGAAAAGAATAAAAGATGATAGAGCTTGAATTGGAAGGACCATTAACTTCCATTAGAGAAAAGCTTTAGAGGAAAAAGAAGGTTCGTGTCAATCGTGAAGGAGAATTTTCACTTGCGAAGTTTTTGCAGGTAGCATTCTTTCCTTCAAACCGTGAAATAGACTTGTCAATTTCAAAGTTACAAAGGTGATTGTTATTTTATCTATCATTGAATAAAATAAATTAGAACTATAGTCATATCTTGGGATTCGATGTATGCCCCCCAAAAACTATTTTTCTAAAATTAAAAAGAGGCATGCTTTTAGTGGTATCAGAGCCTTGTCAATTTCAGTTACCCTATGGAATGAATCTTTTTGATTCTTGATGATTTAATAATCATAACTTGAAGATTTCATAATCATTATATACCTAGGGTTTAGGGATCCCCCTCTATTTTGAATTTAGTGTGGATATAATTGATTCTAATCAATCCCTCATAATTAGTAAGAGACTAATTAGGTTTTGGATGATTTCAAAACCTCTCGAAATTTAAACAGGGATAGGTATATAGATATATAAATTTATTTAAAGCCTTTTAGGATTTAGAGATCCTTTTTAGCATATTAAATTAAATTGTTTAATTTATTCTCAAGAGCTCCAGGCTAGCATAAAATAATAATGTACTATATTTATCATGATAAATAATTATTATTGTGTGTGATGGATGGGTTCCAGAAATCATACCTCCTTATCTTTCCCTTCCCCTCCCCCTTTTTCTTATTTTAGAATAGCGTTGCTAATTTATGGTGGAGAAAATCAACCGAAGGAGTTTCCCGGAGAACCATTGTGAGATTGGAGATCTTCAATAGTTGTAGGGCTTTATTTAATTCCCTTGTTGTAATTAAATAAGGTCATATGATCATAGAAGAGAGCGAAGAGGAAGGAACTTTCTAGGGTTTGTGAGCGAAACTCCCTAGGGTTTCATGGCAGCCGACCCAATGAGAGGGAGATCTCCACCAAGGCCACCGGATAATCAAGGTAAATCATATGCAGATGTGGTAGGGACTTCATCTTCAAACATATCAAGTAAGGGGGTGATAAATCTGCAGGAGTTCAGTTTTGAATCCATTGTAGATGTAAAGAAACAATCCATGTATCAAGGTGAGCCAGCATTATTCTATTCTTCCGAAGAACTATTATCTTCTGCGGCTGTGTTTCAACATGCATTAATTGCAAAATTTGCGTATGGAAGATCTTCAATCGAAGAGTTGAAAACCTTTATTCAAGGATCCTTACATACGAAACTTGCGCTAGCAGTCGGTATTTTAGATGAAAGACATATGTTAATCAGATTTGAATCTGAATCTGATTTCCTTTCCGTCTGGTTGAAAGAATACTGCTATATGGAGGGGCAACTAGTGAGATTTTTAAAATGGACGCCTTCCTTCCAAGCGGGTGCTGAACCAACGGTGGTTCCGATTTGGATAGCTTTACCTGGTTTACCAATCAATTTTTTCAACCCAAAAGACCTCAAAGCTATAAGCAGCATCGTTGGAAAAGTTTTAAAGGTTGACGGGCCTACTAGAACTCTATCGAGACCAAGTATGGCTCGGATCTGTGTAGAGATTGATGTTAGTAGATCAAAAATCGAGAGATTTTGGTTGGGACTAAGTACTTCTGGTAGATGGCAACAGATTGTTTATGAAAAAGAACCAGTGCTGTGTGGAAGATGCAATAAAATTGGCCACATTCGAGAGGCCTGTAGAGGGAAAAGGAATTATTCTATTAAGGGTGTTGTAAAAGATAGAAACTTGCTGAAGAAGAAAGGAGAGATCATCCCTGAAGCAAAAACTAAGGAATCTACAGCAAAATGGGTTGAAAAAGTTTTTGGCAAGTTTGATAATAAGGAAAAGGATGATCAAAGGTTGAGGATGGAAACTAATCCAGCAGGAGAAGAAGAGGGCGTAGATGGCAAAGTTCTGGATGGGATTAATAAGACTGATGCAGCAGATTTATTATTGAAGACTCCATCATCAGATCATAGCCGTAGAGAAGAAGATAAGACCAAAGATTCAGATGCAAGAGATGCTAGGGGTGAAGAGCGAGAAGTTTCGAACATGGCAGAAAAAAAAACAAGCAAACCATGTGATTCAGAGTGTTGGAGATAAGCTATCATTAATACAAGATCCCAATATTACAGATATCAGGGTCTTAGATAACAGAAGGGCAGTTCACAATAGCTTTATAGAAATTTCAGATACAGATATTGAATGCCAACAACATCACGGTAAAGAGATGCTGGTTATTGAAGACACTTGTCAAGAAATTTTCATAGAAGGGAAAGAAGATAATTCAGAAAAAAATTCAACTCAGGATATGGTGCCTCTTTTTAAGAATAATTTGGGGACAGAACAGTTGGATAGAGAAGAAAATAACTCTATGAGGCAAGAGATGCTGGACAAAGATTTGGACAACACTTTCGAGGGCTGCAGTTCTGAAGGTGTTATGGAAGAATTTGAATTACAGCAGATGGACAAGTTGGATAAATGCGAGATGTTGCCCAGCAACGATGAGTTAGATGACTTGGATCAGAATGTGTTGATGGAAGCTCTTCAACTAGATCAACCTCGGGTCAAATTTAGAGATAAGGAGGAAGATAGCATGAGAAGGGATGGAAACCATTCAGAGGTTAAAAGGAGCAGAACAAAACCGATTCTGAATAGGGAAGACTTCACTCTAAGCTGCAAACTTTTCTCTAATAGAATAGCGGGATCAAGTTGGCTGAAAAACTATCCAGGTATCAAGATGGGAAATTCATTAGAAGAAATTCCATTACATACATCCATTAGAATGACAAGGTCGAAGACTCGAGCAGGAGTTCACACTGATTTACAAAAGTTTTCTAATGTTTAATTCTATTATTTGGAATATCAGAGGGGCGGGCAACTCTAATTCCCGTAGGAGATTAAATTCGGTTATTATTGAAAGGAAGGTTTCTCTAGTGGCTATTCTGGACCCTAAGCAAAATTTGAAATTCTTAGATAAAGTGAAGAAAGAGATTGGCTTTAGTCTTCATGCAGTTAATAATGGTGAGATTAGTAGAATTTGGGTGCTCTGGAAGGGGGATATCTCAGTACTGGCTATTCAGAACTCTTTTCAGTGTTTGTCTCTTTTATTAACAATCCGAGGTGGTTCCCTAGTCAGGTACTCATTTATTTATGCAATGTGCGGCAAAATCGAGAGAAGAGAGTTATGGGAAGAATTAAAGCTGATCAGTCTTGATGTGGACACTCCTTGGATTATTGGCGGGGATTTTAATGTAATCAGGCATCCAGGAGAGAAAAAAGGGGGTAGAAATCCAGATTTATATGCTATGGATGATTTTAATGATATAATTTCTCAGTGCGGGTTGATAGATGGAAATTTTCAAGGGAATCGATTTACGTGGTGTCATGATTGCATTAAAGCTCATTGTATTTGGGCTAGATTGGATAGAGTGCTCTATAATTCTGCATGGCAAGCGTCTACATCCAGCACTTCTATTACCCATCTTCCTCGAAGTCCCTCAGATCATGCTCCTCTCTTGGTTTTGGTGGAGAATAAGAGGCGGGAAAGCTCTTCGTCTTTCAAATTCCAGAATATGTGGACTAAAGATGAAGGTTTTATTGAGATTGTTAAGGAGGATTGGAAGTCGGCTAAACCAGGTAACCCCCTTCTTTCTTTTTTCTTGCAACTTAAATCTCTTAAAATTGCTTTATCTGCTTGGAACAAGAACAGGTTTGGAAACATTTTTACTAATCTTCGAGATTGTGAAAAGCTAGTGGAGGAATTAGAAAATCAGATTCAATTGAATTGGACTGAAGATGGTGATAGAAAATTATGTGAAGCTAAGTTGAGACTGAAATATTACTTAGATAATGAAGAAATCTTCTGGAAACAGAAATCCAGAGAGCATTGGCTGAAAGAGGGCGACAAGAATATGAAGTATTTTCATGCTGTTTATCAAAATAATCGAAAGAGAAATATGGTGCATGAGATTCAAGATAGCAATGGTAATGTTCTTACGAAAGAGGAGGATATGGGGAGAGAAGCAGTCAAGTTTTTCCAGAAAATGTTACTTTCAGAGACAGTCAACATGGGGGATATCATTGAAAATAACATTCCTTCACTAGTGTCGGATGATGATAATGAGGAGTTATGCAAATTGCCTGATATGTCTGAAATTAAGAAGGTGGTGTTCGATATGCCGGCTTATGGAGCTCCAGGTCCAGATGGGTTTTCAGGGATGTTCTACCAATTTTGCTGGGAGATTATCAAAGAGGATTTGGTAAATGCAATTCAGTTTTTCTTTGTGAATGGTTTTATCCCTAGAGCCATTAACGCTACCATGATCTGCCTTATAGCCAAAGTGGAGAATCCTGTGAATTTTTCTGATTTTCGACCTATCAGTTTATGTAATGTCTTTTACAAAATCATTGCGAAGGTGATAGCTGTTCGGTTGGGCTGTATTTTGCCTAAGTTAATTTCTGAAGAGCAATCTGCTTTCGTGAAAGGTAGGAGCATCATTGACAACATTTCTTTGGCTCAGGATTTAACTTCGAATATTAATCGTAAAGTGAGAGGTGGGAATGTTATCTTCAAATTAGATATGGCGAAAGCTTATGATAGAATGGAATGGGAATTTCTCATTATAGTTCTGAAGAAATTTGGTTTCAGTGCAAGGTTCTGAAAATTATAATAGGCTGCATCTCCTTTCCGTTTTTCTCGGTTATTCTGAATGGCAGATTGCATGGCTTTTTCCAGTCATCTAGGGGTCTGAGGCAAGGAGACCCATTATCTCCTACTCTATTCATTTTGGCAGAGGAGGTCCTCAGTAGAGGTTTGAAGAATATATTTGCTACTGGGAAAGTGGATTTTTATAGGTCTTCAAAAAATGCTATTACTATTTCCCACTTACTATTTGCTGATGATACTCTTATATTCTGTAATGGGCATAAAAGATCTCTTCATCAGCTATTTAAATTCTTATCTGATTATGAAGCAGCTTCTGGGCAGAAGATTAATAAGCATAAAAGTGCAATGTATGTGGCGGACTCTAAATTAGAGTTGGAGAGGAGTCGATTGGTCAATGTTAGTGGGATCTCAATTGATAAGTTCCCATTTCGTTATTTGGGGATCCCCATTTTCCATGGTCGGATGAAAAATGTTTATTTCGACTATGTTATTGACAAGGTCAGGAAAAAGATGGATGGGTGGAAAGGGAAGTTATTATCGAATGGAGGGAAACTCGTTATGTTGAAGCACGTTTTATCTTCATTACTGATATATAGTTTGATGAGTTGCAACATTCCCCTAGGTGTTATTCGAAGAATTGAAAGTTATTTTTCTTCTTTTTTCTGGAATAATAGTGATGGCAGCAAGAGATATCATTGGGTATCTTGGAATAGAATCACTAAACCTTGTAGAGAAGGAGATTGGGTCTTCGTAAATTAGATGATGTAGCCAAGGCATTTAGAATGAAGATGGCTTGGAAGTTGATATCCGATAAGGGGCTGTGGTCCAATTATTTCAAAAGCAAATACCTGAACAATAACCACCTGTGGATGATTGATAATTTTTTAAAGGGCCCGAAATCTTGGTTGGATATTGGAAGATGGGTTAAGAGTACGATGGTTAACTGTAAATGGCTGATAGGAAATGGGGAAACTACGAATTTCTGGTTTGATATTTGGTGGGAAGATTCTCCTTTGATTGAAGAGGCTAGTGATTGTCCTGAAAGTTTTCCAATTGTTAAAGATAGTTTAGGAAGAGGCCGTTGGAAGGAAGAGGTGTTAAGGCTTCTTCCTACCGAATTGCAACAAGATTTGTCTCTTAATACCATTGTTTTATCTACCCTAGAAGATCGCCTTATTTGGAAAAAAGAGAGTTCGGGAAGGTTCACTTTCAAATCTTGCTAGGAGTGTGTTCGTGAAGCCTCTCAAATAGTTCCATGGGGTCATGTGATATGGAAAGAGGGCATTCCTTCTAAAATTTCAGTACTAATTTGGAAGATTTTTCACAATGCCATTCCGGTGGATAGTAATGTCCAAGCTAAAGGTATTTCTCTGCCAAGTAAATGTGAGTGTTGTTCTTCTCCGAACAGTGAATCTTTGACCCACCTTTTTTGTAAAGGAGAGATGGCTACAAAGATTTGGAGAAGAGTGGGACATGTGCTCCATATCCAGTATTTTGAAGAAGATACCATTCAGACTAGAATCATGATATTTTTTCAGAAGAGTCACTGTGGTGCGGTTAGAGGTGTTCTTTGTATAGTAGTGCCTATGTTTGTGTGTTGGGAGCTGTGGAATTTTTGCAATAAAGCCAGATATGACAATTTTAAAAGGCCTTTCTTCGGCATGCTGAAAAGAATTAAAGATTGGGTGAAAGGTTCAGCTGAGTTATGGAAATTCACAAAAACCTTCAGTTCGGTGGACAGAGAACTAAGTGCTCATTTCGATATTCAAGCTTCTAATTCAAGCATGAAAAGGCCAATCATCACTAAATGGCTATGCCCTTCCCCGGGCTGGTTCAAACTCAATACTGATGGGGCGGCTAGGAACAACCCGGGAGAGAGTGGAGGAGGAGGAATTATTCGCGACGAAACTGGTCAAATGGTATTAGCTTTTTATGCTTACTATAAGTTGGGAACTAATACGATGGCTGAATTTAGGGCAGTATATGATGGGTGTATGCTCTGTGATCAACATGGTTTATATAATGTGGTGGTGGAAAGTGATTCTAAAATTGTTATTGATGTTATTAATGGTATTCTTGACCCCCCTTGGAAAGTTTGGTATTGGTGGAAAGAGATTATTCGATTGAAGAATGGTTGTAATTTGATTTTCCAGCATACGTTTAGAGAAAACAACCAGGTAGCGGATTTTCTTTCTAAAGAAGCGTATCAAAAGAAAGAAAGAAAAGTATTCAAAGATGCTAAGGAATGCCCTGTACAAATGAAAGGGTTGATTTGTATGGACAGATCGGAGCTAGTAAATATCAGATGTTAAATATTGGTTTGTTTAGTTGGGTTTTGGGGTTTGTCTTCCCATCGTTGGTTAGGTGGGTTTGGTGGGTTTTGTATGTAGGGGTAAGGATTATGTTCCCCCCTAGTTTTTATTTTATTTTTTAGGTTGATTTGCCAGGCTTGGAATGCCATCCTGGAGTTTACTTGTCTAGGGAGGGGTTAGGTTTTATGTCCCCCCCTCTCGGTGGTTGGTCTGTATGGGGTAAGGTTTATGTCCCCCCCAATTTTTCCTATTTTAATAAATCGGGTAGGGGTCTGCCAAACCCCCCACTCCTTCTGAGTGGCTTTTCCCTTCGCAATGTGAGATTATAATATTATTGTAATTATAATATTATTGTTCATGTGATTATTAATAATATTTCTTTTAAGCTCGGAAGCTTAGATAATTGTGATTATTGCTTTTTATGATAATTTAGGATAATTGGATTATACCCGTATTAATGAGTTCTGTTAAATCGTAAATTATTTATATTTAGACACAACACATTATTAGTACTCTTTTGGATGTGAGTTTTGTGACCCATGCGGAGATTTTTACGTAAAACCTTTGCTTACAAGATTATAACATAATCGTGTCTGAAAAGACATTAAGTGCTGTAAAAGGTTGATAAGTAAGATGGATCACTAAACTGACATCCAAGTACCCTAAGGTTATAAGGGATGAGTAGGTTTCGACTATAAGGTCAAAACCCCCTATGAGGGCTAGTGGGAGTTAATCACTCCTTGATAATCCTGTTACCAAAAATTTTCATAATTCATATGATGAATATTTATATGATGTTTATGCATGATTATTTTATTCCCTTCAAGAAAAATATTAAGTAATATTAAATGAGATTATTAATCCTATGACCTTCCATTATCAATAAGACTAGAAATTAATTAGCCTGAGTCTTGTCTTGCCAAAAGGTATTGACATAATTCAGTCTGAATTAAACTCCTAGTGCCTTATATCTATTGTAGATAAGTTTATGTATGGCCTGATAAGGAGTGTTAACTAAAATGGGGGCACAGCCTTACTTGACCATATGACGAACCAGAATAATGGGTTTCACTTAAACAAGAAACATGGCAGCTGAAACAATGACAGTCATGTTGTCCTTGGAGGTCGCAAGAAAATTGGGAATCACTGATTTACATAAGGAGTTATGCATGAGATGTTCAGTTTGATGGATAGTTACTATCCACTTTATAGTGCATATGTAGTACTATCCTAAAATGGAAGATTACATGTGTATTATAAGGATCGCAATAATGTAATTGTTTATGCCTTATTTATTTTATAGATAGCCATCAATCCCCTTTCCAAGATTCTAGATGAGAATCGTTTGACTGGTCCTAATTTTGTGGACTGGAAAAGAAACCTTGACGTTGTGCTAACCTCTCAGAAGATTGCTTATGTTCTTAATTCTGATTATCCAGAATTTGATGAGGCAATTCAGACCCCCCGAGCAGGTTGAGAAAGCCTCTGAGTAGCATGAGTCAAATAGTTTGGCCAAATGCTACATTCTTGCATCTATATTGAATGTCCTTCAACAGCAGCACAAGGGTTTTAGTACTGCTAAGGACATAATGACAAATCTCAGGGAGATATAACCTTACCCACCAGCCTTGTTCAAAGAATAACGTGTCTAATGGAAGCCCAGTTTGGGAGCATGTCATCAAGATGATGGGGTTGATTAATGAACTCTTGACTCTTGGTGCAGATCTTGATCAACAGAGTAAAACGGATGAGATCCTAAACTCTCTCCCAGAATCCTTTTCTGCGTTTGTGTTGAATTTCAACATGAATAAGTTGGAGACTACTCTACTAGAGCTCCTAAACATGTTCCAAGGAGTTGAAGACCTTATGAAGCGTACTAAGATTTTTGCATATGTGGCAAAGGGAGCTGAACCTTCGAGGCCTAAGCCTAAGGGCAAAGGCAAGAAAAAGAAGAAGTCCAATTTCTCCAAGTTCCTCAAAAGCAAGAAAGGGAAGAACAAGAAAGCATCTTTCGAGGATAAGGACAAGGATAAAAATCAGAATGTCTGCTTCTATTGCAAGAAACCAGGTCACTGGAAGAAGCAATGCCGAGTTTACTTAGCATCCCTCATGGACAAACCTTTGGAAGCTATGTTCATATCTTTCATCATTGAATCCAACTTCATTGTTGGTTTCTCTAACTCTTGGTGTGTAGATACTGGATCTACCTCACATATTTGTAATATGTTACAGGGGTTTCAGGGGAATAGAAAGCTCAGTGATGGGAAATTCAATATAAGGATGGGAACGGAAGCAAGTGTTGCTACAATCGCCATCGGGACTTATATTTTAGAATTTGCTTTAGATAGGATCTTAGTTTTGAAAGACTGTTTATATGTGCCAGACATGCGTAGAAATTTGATTTATGTTTCTACTTTAATCTCTATCAGAGAATACACCAAGATGTCATCGAAAAACACCACGATGCATTGATCGAGACAAAGTGTGAACAGCTAGTTCATCAAATCCATGAACGTCATCGATGCATTCATCAAACAAAAAGGCTTGACAAAGAACTCATAGTGTCCGTACCAAGTCCTGAAAGCAGTCTTATGAACATCCTCATCCTTGATCTTCAACTGATGGTAACCTGATCTAAGATCCATTTTGGAGAAAAATCTTGCCCCCTTCAGTTGGTCAAACAAGTCGTTTATCTGAGGCAAAGGATAATGATTCTTGATCGTAACCTTGTTCAATTGCCTATAGTCGATGCACATCCTCATCGACCCATTCTTCTTCTTCACGAAGAGTATAGGAGTTCCCCATGGTGACACACTTGGTCGGATGAAACCAACTTTTTGCAACTCTTCGATCTGCTCCTTCAACTCTTTAAGCTCTATTGGGGCCATCCTATACGGAGCCGTTGAAATTGGAGCTGTGCCAAGAGCAAGCTCTATTGCGAACTCGATCTCTCGATCTAGAGGCAATCTAGGCAAATTCTCTAGGAATACATCCAAGAACTCACTCACAACCGGAATGGCTGAGGAGCTTTGTGCCTCTAGTTTCCCTAAGCTTAGAGCTACAAAACGAGCAATATCTCTTCCTTGTAATCCTTAAAAATGAAACGGCTTAACTCCCTCCAGCCTGAAATTTACCATCTTCTCAAAACATGCCACGTGTTCGTGGTGAGTTGATAGTCAATCCATCCCGAGAATGACATAGAAGTCCAAGTCCTGAAACTCTAGGATGAAAATCCCTTCACAAAACTAGGCGAGACAAAGGAATGAGTGGATCCTGTGTTGATCAAGACTCGAGCTAGGCATTCATTTACTAATAATGCGCCTATGTAATTAAATTACTGACATCAATAGAATTCAACAATTGTATACATAATGTATAGGTAACATATTGTACACATAAGCAATCATATCATATAATAGCAGGCATTCACAACTTGCAAACTTTGGCATTCTAGCGTACCTTGCACGATATAGTCAGATGCACGTGCGTCTCTTTCCGACAAGGCAAAAACTCATCCCTGATTTGCTTGACGAGGCGTCCATGTAGACAATGAGGGCTTCGATGCCTGTGAAGAGCTCTGCTGAGATGGCTGCCTGATCGTGGGCCTACTCCCTTGAGAGTATGTGGAAGGCGCGTATCCCGTGGCTTGAGGTAATGTGGGACGAGGAGCCTATGTAGTAGCCTGACGTTAAGCCTGGGAAGCAAAAGAACGAGGAGCTTGTGGTGCTAACTACAGTCTCTGTGACTGTACTAGCCTTGAAGGCTAGTATGGAGTAGTCCTAGCCCTCTTCTCTGCAGAACCACTGGACTGGCCTCTTACCATTTCCCTTCTCTTGAAGATTTCTTCGGAATTAGCCTCTGCTAATTGTGCTTTGTGCACTACCTCGGCATATGTCTCATGCCTAAACATCGAAACTCTGTCCTTGATGTAGGCCTTCAACCCTCTTTCGAATTTTCGGGCCTTCATAGCCTCTATAGCTATCATATGAGGAGCAAATCTAGATAGCTCCGAGAACTTAGCCTCGTATGCGACCGTAGACATGTTACCTTGTTCCAAGGTAATAAACTCAACCTCCTTCTTTTCCTTCATTCCTACTGGGAAGTATTTTTTTTATAGAAAATGTCCAAAAATTCTTCCCAAGTCCACGCTTGACCCTTTCGGGTCAAATCTTGAGTCCTAACTGCGGACCTCCACCAATGGTCGGCCTCACCTTCTAGCATAAAAATGGCCCAGGTGACCCTCTCTGCCTCAGTAGGCAACAATACTGAGAACAGCTTCTCTTGTTGTCTGAGCCATGCTTCTACTATCAATGGATCAATGCTTTCACAAAATACCGGAGGCCACATTCTCCGAAAAGCCTCCATTCCTTCTTGCGCTCAATTTTGAGGAGCAACTATCAGTGCAACAGTAGGAGTAGCAGGTTGTCTAGCTACTAGCATAGCCAAAGTCTCAGCTATAGATGCAAGAACTTGTGCGAAGTTAGGTTGTTCATCACTCGAAGGAGCATCACCTGCATTACCCCTTGTATTGTATCCACGACCTCGAGCACCACGTCTTATGGTTAAATCCTGAGAACGACAGTACAACATGAGTCTAACTTGGATATGCATTCAATAACCATTTCAACAATCACTTAATATTGATTGAAGTACATAACAATACACCAAGGTATACATAGCAATAATATAGCATACAATTTGTATTCCTAGCGTAGGACACTAAGTTCGGTTGGGTTCCAACCGGTTATGGGCTAAGACTAAATGGTTAGTCTATACTTGGAATACGACTCTTTTCTTAGATCTAATGCCTTGCTTAAATCACGATATCGAGTACTAAGTGACCCTAAGGAATCTAATGCCCAGAGCTCTGATACCACTTCTGTCACGCCCCAAAACACCCCGTATGAGTTAAGTGAAAGTATGCCTCTTTTTAATTTTAGAAAAACAGTTCTTGGGGGGCATACATAAAAAGATCTGACTAAGATTTTAATTGATTTTATTCAATGAGAGTAAAAATCACAATCACCTTTGCGGCTTAGAAATGGATAATTCAAATCCACAAGAGAATGGTACATAGAAAAATCCAACATAGAATAAGAAGATTGGCAAAACTTCACAAGCGTCAAGTCTCCTTCGCAATCCACATGGACCTTCTTTTTCTTTAAAGCTTTCTCTAAAGGAAGCTAATGGCCCTTCCAAATTTCCACCTCTAAGATCTTGAATAAAAGATCCAATCTTTATCATCAAGAAAGGTTCTTGATCTTCTTCTTGATATTCAAAAGCTAGAACTCAAGTTAACAAGAAAGGGGGGAGAAGAGGGCTGACTGTATACCTTAGGAAAGGGAGAGAGGGGCATGAGATTGAGAGAGGAGAGGGATTCCAAAAATCTGGAATTAATTGTGTCCATTATGCCTTGAACGTTCAGCCCTATAAATAGATCCATCTTGGATCTTATCCTTATCCTAATCCAATTAGGATACCCTCAATTAGTTTCCTATTTGGTTTCTCCATAATTAATTAGGATTAATCAAAATATAAACTAATCTTATCCATTAGTAACCAACTAACCATATCCTTATTGTAGCTCCCCGAAACTTTTCGTATCTAATGAACAATGTTCTCGTAGCCAATTGGCCTTCCACGTAGTATAATTAATAAATAAAGAAGAAATTGAAGATTCTAAAATGCTAGAAATGTTCATTTTCAAAAGACGAATCCAATGCAAGTTGAATCGTTAAAATCCGACGAACGAGTCAAAAGTTATGGTCAAAATACCGAAGTAGGAAAAATGAGAGAAATCAGTAAAATGGGCAAAACACAAACCAACCGGTCGACCCGTCGCCTACGGGTCGACCGCTCTCGCACTAAATGTTGTATGAGGAATTTTTTCAGAGAGGGGATTTGGACCAGTTGACCGCTCCTCACCATCGGTCGACCACTAGCCTACCGATTGACCGCTCCTCGAAGTACTTTGCCTATTTGGTCTGTTTTGGCCAAAATTTTAAGGGTAGGAAGGTCATTTGACCACTCCTTTTTCTATATAAAGCCATAACTCGTGGGTGAGGATTTCATAAACCCTCAAAGCTCATATTTGAGAATCTTGGGAGATTAGAGAAGGAAGAGAAAGGAAAGCGAGGGTTTGGGCCAAAGTTTGGTGTGTGATCAAAGGAAAGCTTGGATCTCATCTTTTCTCAAGTTCCCTCAAATTCTCCTCTAATTTTAAAGGTTAGTACACCATACTAACTACCTTAGTAATAACCTAGGATTGTCTTAATTGAATGTACATTGAATCGTCCCCACTTCTCTTTTATGTTGCAATATGCTATTTCCCTCAATATAAACAAGATAAATGGAATAAACAAGGATGTGTGGGATGTGAATGGGTTGAGGCGATTGGATGCCATGATGTGTGATATTGTAGAACCCCAGATCTTTTTAAAGTGTATTTAAGCCTTAAGATGTGTTTTCTTAAGTTTTGGGTGCTTGGAATGAAGGAGTAGAGTATATGAATACTCTAAGTGTCAAAAAGAAATTATGGCTTAACAATACCCTCAAATTTACGTAGCTCTAGTTTGTTCATGGCAGATTGGAATAGAGTGATTCTTAAATTTTTGGAAAGGTATTTGAACCCTCTTCGAGGTTTATGTTTACCATTTTTCTTAATTTTGAGTCGGAGTTGAGTCAAAAGTCCGATTTCCAAAGTCGGGACTGTTGAAAATCTGGGCTGTCGAAACCCATTTACAGACCAGTCAGATTTGGAGCCATTTTTGGTAAAGTAAAACTCAAAATTTGGAGTTATACAAAACATGAAAGTTGTTCCCCTTCAAAAGGCAAATCCAACGCAAGTTGAATCATCAAAATCGGACCACTGAATCAAAAGTTATAGCCGATTTACCAAAGCATGTTTTTGTAGAAAAACTCGCTCTCGAGTGAGATCGAAACCCGCTCGAGCGAGATTGACCAAAAACGAGTTTTTGAGGCCAGGGAGTAACCCGCTCGAGCGAGATGGAAGCCCGCTTGAGCGAGATTGCTCAGAAATATTTTTTTTGGATTTTCTCACTAACCTAACACTATATATGCCCAATATTTGGGGGGTCCAAGGTATCTAACACTTAGAGAGAGACTTTTTGAGAGAAAAAAAAAAAGGAAACCTAGGTTTCAAAAGGGGGATTGTGTTGGAGACCAAGGAGGAGATCGAATCATCACTTCTCAAAGCTTCCACAAGCTTGAACCTTCTTCCTTGAGCGTGGATCTCCATTTCCAAGCTCAAGCTCGTGTTAGATCCTCCTTCCACACTAAGATTTGATCCTTGCAAAGTAAGTGAAACTACTACCTAGCTTTGTTATGATACAAATAGTAAGTAAAACTATTATCTAGCTTTGTTATCATGCAATAGTGAAAGTATGATTTTGAATGTGATGTTAGTGATTCTACTACCTAACCTTGTTATTATACAAAGATAGAAAATATGATTAAAGGGGTGATTTAAATAGAGATTAACCTTGCTATAATGCAAATAGTGAATGTATGATTTAGGGTAAACTAGATTGTGATCAAGTGAGTAAATAAGGGTATATGATTTGGGGGTTTTTCTATAACAAGGATGAATGTAGCTATACTTGTAAGTAAAACCACTATCTAACTTTGTCATCATACTAAGATTGAATATGGGTGATTTTAGTCTTGTTATGATGCAAATAACACATATGGGATTTTGGGTGAACCAAATTATGAACAAATGAGTAAATAGGGGTTTATAAATTGGGGGTGTTGCAATACAAGAATCACTAGGGTTATACATGTATGAGATCATTATTACTCCCTAAATAAATCATGATTTTTAGTATGATGTGATGAAAATGACATAGTCTTAATGATGTGATGAATTAGGGTAAAAGCCATAGTCTTGATGTTGTGATGACATGTATGGAAATGTATTATGTTTTAGAATTATCCAATGATACTACAATGCTACTATGACTTGTATGAACCTATATGAATTGTTAAGGCTTTACATTTATACACAATGATGCTCACAACCACACCAAGCACGATAAATTATGCATGATCGAGTTTTTGCATAAGCATGTATTTCAAGAGTCATGAACAAGGTTTTTTAAAGGCATTCATATGAAAGAAGCATAAGCATTTGACAAAGCCAAACTTTGGGTTGGTATTCTAAGATCGGTTACTTCATACTCACAAGGATCAAGTCTAAGATCTTGCATAAACTCCACAGATCATAAGTCTCGTAAGGCTTCTCAAGAACTCATAAGAAAATCACAAGTCTAAGATCTTGCATATGTCTCCAAGGATCATAAGCTCACAAGAAAGCTCACAAGAAGCTCACAAGCTCACAAGAAGCCTCACAAGGAAGCTCATAAGCTCACAAGAAAAGTCATAAGAACTCGCAAGCTCACAAGAACTCATAAGAAAATACGAGACTCACAAGCATTCATACGAACTCATAAGCATGCATGAGATGGTTTGTTTTCCATGAAAAGAACAAGTTTTACGAACGGTTTTCCATGACGGAGTTTTCAAGCATGAACTCGTGATTCGTAATTACTCATGCACTTGTATGTAATATTATGATTATTATTTTTAGAGGGTACTTGCATGTGGTATTTTGTTATTTTAACATTGTTAGCTAGTAGTTTTGGATCACTGAGTATTCCACACTCAGTTGTACATGTTATGTCGGTAGGTACACGGACTCCCTTTGACATATGTGATCAGGGGCCTTGGATAGAGGAGGATTATGGCGAGGAGGAGCCATATGTGGAGCCTCAGGAGGAGGCAAGGGACTTAGACCACTGGCCCTTTCAGGGTGATTACTGAGAGACAGAGAGAATTACCATTTTGTATTTTGATAGGTGGGCATGTCCACCTTTACCCTTGATTATGTATTTTGTAAACTTGGAATACAGAGTATATATATAGAAAAGAAATTTTTTGTTTACGCTTCCGCACTTTGATTTTAAGCTTCCGCATCACTTATGTTCCATTATATATTGCCTTGTGTGTTTTGACAGGATGGTTTGGTATCAGTTACGGCACATCACGAGCCAAAGTATACCTAACTCTCAGGGGGTATTTTGGGTCTCGACAGATGTATTGTGTGAAATGGAAAAATGGTGGAAGGGCATTCTACAAATAATGAATGCCCCTTGATGTTTTGATGAAACGTATGCACCTAACAACTTAAATACATGACCTATGAAGATGTTGCATGCCAAGTGTTTGATAAAATGCTTAAATGACAATTTGAATGAATTAATGAAAATTATGAAAGCATGAATTGAGTGATTCTTCCTAAATGATTTTCTTAATCAAATGCTCTACATGTTAACTACATTCCCACATGCTTATAGTAGAAATTGAAATGCTACATGTCATTCCTTGAGTTATGCAAGTCACCATGATTACTACAAATGCTACACACACACACACACATGCATGCATGTACCAGTTTTCTAGAGTATATGTATATGATAAACCAAACAAGAACAAGAATTGTGATTCATGATATGTATGATAAAGCCGGACATAGGGCCGGTTAAGGGTAGGGCATATCCCTTGGATATGTCATACCCTGGCTCACAAGCAAAACAAGCATGATTGATAAAGCCAGACATTGGGCCGATCAAGGGTAGGGCATATCGCAAGATATGTCATACCTGGCTCCAAGAAAAAAAGACAAGGAGGTTGGTGTACCCTTTTCTATATATATATTTCATTGAATGGAACTTATGTTTCTAGCTCACAAGTCGCTTCAAGAACACTAACCTCTGGCTCACAAGTATACAAGCAAGTCAAGTTAAGAACATGTCAAGAATATGAGAAGAACAAGAATGACAGTTGTGATTCCCACGATACAAGAACAAGTTTAACACGACAAGCAAGTTTTGTAAAACAAGAAAAGCTATTTTTAAGAACAAGTCATGATTTCTAAATATGGGTTTAACTAGAGTTTTTGCATTCATTCAAGCATGTCAAGATTATCACATTGCTTTACTTACGACTATTTGTTATATGCTGCTACTATTGCTTTAGATTGAAATGATGAATTATATTTTGTTGCTTTTGTGTGATTGTTATTGCCATGGTTAGCTAGTAGCTTGTACTCGCTGAATATTCCATATTTAGCCATACTTTTATGTCGGTAGGTGCACAGGTCCCTTTTGACATTTGTGCCCCGGGTCCTTGGGTTGAGGAGGACTACGGCGAGGAAGAACCATATGAGGAGTCGGTAGTTCAGCCTCAGGCCGAGGCAAAGGACTTAGACCATTGGCCCCACGGGAGTGATTATTGAGCAAGAGAGAATTGCGAGGTTTCTCATTTTGTATTTTGATAGGTGGGCATGTCCACCTTTGACTTGATATATTATGTATATGTACACTTGGAATACTGTTTTGAGTTATAGAAGCAAAGAAAAAGTTAGTTCATGCTTCCGCACTCATGTTTAGCTTCCGTACTCTGATTGTCATTGTTATTGCATCATGTTAGCCTTATTTAATACATGATGGTTTGGCAGGTATGAATGTCACCTCTAGAGTATCCCTTAACTCCTATGGGGTATTTTAGGGTGCGACACTTATCCTAATCCAATTAGGATTCCTTGATTAGCAAGAAACTAATAGAATCCTTGTCCAACAAGGAATCTTTAATTAGTAACTAACTCTAACTAACTAACTAACCTTGTCCAATAAGGATATTAGTTATTAGATACTAATTAAATAATAATAACAATTATTATTATTACTACCTCCATGAAGTGGCCGTCCCACCCTAGGTGCTCCCACCCCACACGCCCCTATAGTATTTAAACCCTTTTGGTCATTTGAATTATACTTTTAAAATAATCCCCAACGGGTCCTACCGATTCGATTTTTCACATCTAATGTGATTCCACCTTTTAGAGCTTCACTATACCATATAGTGATTACTTAGAGAAATAAATTAATTTAATTATTTAATTAAATGAAATACTTTAAGAAAGTCCTTGTGTGTGGGATCTAAAGGGATCTCCTATTTCCGGTTGTGGGACCAAGTACTTAACCTTTTGGTTTAAGCATTGTTACTAGGAAACACCTTTCCTATACTCTGTTAGGATTATAGAATGTCATCTATATCCTTGGACTTCCACTAATCACAATTAATGTCCATTAACACAATGTAATTAACCTCCAGAAAATAGAGAATTACTTGCAGGTATTTCTATCTCAAGATTTGTTTACAGATGCGTCCCTCCACTTCCAATATTGTTATAAGCTTACCGGACAATATCTAATATTGTCTTTAATCCCTAGCTTATATTGAGAACCCATTCTCTTTGATACTTTTAGTCAAACTTGGACTTTCGAAACATTTTAGAAATTCTTTAAAAGAAATAATAATATTAATTACATTTCTTTTATATAGAAAATAAACTCCTCGATAACACCATTTCATCGATAAATACCAGTGCTGGGTTTTTCAAATTCGATTTTGACAAATATCAACTCAATAATATTTACTCTGTTAAGAGCAGTGGAATCCTTATTCAGCATACACACATTTCTTCTAATACAGTGTACATAACCCAACGAGCCCATATTTAGTCCGGTGTGTTGGACATTGACTATTGGCTACATCAAAGCTACATAGGCAAATACTAGAGAAGATGTCGACCTCTCAGGTTAAGGATAATCTATCAAATGGACTATCCTAAATATAAAGACAGTATATTTCTAAGGGTATCCACTGAGCGATCTTGTTGTAATATAAGTACTTCTTACTTATATCCACATCTTAGTCAAGAGACCCTTCTCTCAGTGATTGAGATTCATCACTCCATCATATGGAACTAACAATGTATAAGTTATTAGAAATACATTGTCCAGATGTATCCTGATTAACATAGAATAATTTTAGGTCTACAATGAACCGGAAAACCATATCTCCTTAGCAATCAGTTATCAACTAATTGGATGGTTTTCCAACAATGTTACCTAAGGGACAAAGTAGTCTCATCCAATGAGATACTTTTGATATGTTACACAATGTAGAAGACAATGTGTGAATGTAAAATATGCATTTATTGATTAAATTGATAAATACAATTCCGGAATGGCTTTCGTGGGCATATATGTCTAACAATCTCCCACTTGCACTCAAACCCAATCTCCTATGTATCTAATATCTATCGACTCTAGATGTTTCTCAAACACCGTCTGAGGTAGTGCTTTAGTAGATGGGTCCACCACGTTATCCACTGATGAAATCTTGGATAACACGATGTCTCCTCTCTTGACAATGTCTCGAATCAATTGGAATCTCCTTTCAATGCGCTTAGTCTTCTGATGTGCTCTTGGTTCTATGGCTTGAGCTATAGCACCACTATTATCACAATAAAGTGTGAAAGGAGATTCAACTGAGGAGACAACACCAAGTACAAGAATGAACTTCTTTATCCACACTGCTTCCTTTGCAGCATCACATGCAACAACATATTCAGCTTCAATTGTTGAGTCAGCAGTTGTTGATTGCTTGCAACTCCTCCAACTAAATACTCATTTCCCAAGAGTAAAGACAAATCCTGAGGTAGACTTTCTATCATCAACATCTGCTTGAAAATCTAAATCTGTGTACCCTACAACAGTCAGATCTTCTCCACTGTAAACCAAACAGTGGTGCATTGTCCTCCTCAAATACTTGAAAATGTGCTTAACTGTTGTCCAATGCTCATGACCCAAATTTGATTGATATCTACTCACGATACTCACTGCGTGACAAATATCAGGTCTTGTGCACAACATAGCATACATGAGACTTCCCATTACAGATACATATGGGATATGACTCATCTGCTCTCTTTCATCATCAGTCTTAGAGACTTTGATTTAGATAGACTAATTTCATGCCTACAGGGTAAAAACCCTTTCTTGGAATTTTTCATGCTATATTTGCGCAAGATCTTGTCAATATAACTGACTTGGGACAATCCCATCATCTTTTTCTTTCGATCTCTAAACAATTTAAGACCAAGAATATAGGATGCCTCACCGAGGTCTTTCATTGCAAAGTTACATGACAACCAGATTTTAACCGTTGATAACATTCTTACATCATTCCCAATGAGTAAAATATCATCTACACAAAGAACTAAGAAAGTTATTGCACTCTCACTAACCTTTTTGTACACACGTGCCTCATCCATGTTTTGTTGAAAACCAAACGATTTGATTGATTCACCAAAACGGATATTCCAACTTCGAGAAGCTTGCTTAAGGCCATAAATGGATTTTATCAATTTGCAGACTTTATTATTTTGGCTATGGAGTTCAAAACCTTCGGGTTGGTCCACATAAATATCCTCTTGAATGTTTCCATTCAAGAAAGCGGTTTTGACATCCATCTGCCATATCTCATAATCATAAAAGGCTGCAATTGATAACAGAATTCTGATGGACTTTAGCATTGGTACTGGTGAAAAGGTTTCCTCATAGTCGATACCAACTCTTTGACTATATCCTTTCGCCACAAGCCCTGCTTTAAAGGTCTCTACCTTTCCATTAGATCCACGTTTCCTCTTGTAGATCCATTTGCACCCAATAGGTCTAATTCCCTCAGAATTTTCAACCAGAGTCCAGACACCATTCAAGTACATGGAGTCCATTTCAGATTCCATGGCCTTATTCCAATTATCAGAATCAATATCACATATTACTTCTTTATAAGTGTAAGGATCATCGTCTAAGGAATCCGATTCCATAGAATATACCTCATGCTGATAAGACAATCTATCTGGATGTCTACTGTTCCTTGCACTTCTCCTAGGCTATTGTATATTTAAAGGTTCAGTTAAGATGAGATTAACCATGGTCACTTTATCCTGACTTTGCTCCTCAAGATCAATTCTAAATCCATCTTTTCTAATGAGGATCATATCCTCTTCTAGAAAAATGGCATTCCTGCTTACAAACACCTTTTGTTTGCTAGGATTATAGAAATAATATCCAAGAGTTTCTTGTGGGTATCCTATAAATAGGCACTTCTTAGTCCTACTTTCTAACTTGTCAAAGTTCTGTTTTCGCACATGAATTGGACAACCCCATATCCTGACATGCTTCAGACTAGGCTTTCGCCCATTCTATAGCTCAAATGGGGTTTTGGAAATAGATTTAGAAGGTACCCTATTCAATAGATAGATTGCAGTCTCTAATACATATCCCCAAAAAGATATTAGCAAATCAGTATTATTCATCATTGAACGAACCATATCCAATAGGGTTCGATTTCTTCTTTCTGAAACACCATTAAGCTGGGGTGTTCCTGGGGCAGTCCATTGGGAAAAAATTTCATTATCTCTAAGATAATCCATGAACTCATTCGAGAGGAACTCTCCTCCTCGATCCGATCTGAGGGTTTTAATACATTTACTTGATTGCTTTTCTACTTCACTCCGGAATTCTTTGAACTTTTCAAAAGATTCTGACTTGTGTTTCATTAGATATACCCAACCAAATCTAGAAAAATCATCTGTGAATGTAATGAAGTAGACAAAGTCACCTCTAGCTGAATGATTCATGGGTCCACATACATCAGTGTGAATTAATTCCAATATACTTGTGGTTCTCATAGGTTTGCCTGTAAATGGTCTTTTGGTCATTTTACCTTGCAAACAAGGTTCACAAGTTGGATAAGGTTCAACATGTAAATGGTTTAAAGGACCATCCTTTACCAATATATTGAGCCTATCCAAATTGATATGGCCTAATCTGAGATGCCATAAGTATGTTGGATTCACAGACTCTCTACCTCTTTTCTAAGGCGTCACACTGGTGGACTCTTTATCCTCAATGTTATTTACAGAATTGCTTACAGGATCAAGATAATAAAGACCATTAGACAATGTGCTGGAAACAATAAAACTATTATTGTATTTGATAACTACATTAGTATCAAAATGTACTGAATAACCATTAAGGATTAAACTAGAAACAGAAATCAAATTTCTACGCATGTCTGGCACATATAAACAGTCTTTCAAAACTAAGATCCTATTAAAAGCAAATTCTAAAATATAAGTTCTGATGGCAATTGCAGCAACACTTACTTCCGTTCCCATCCTTATCTTCACTTCCCCATCATTGAGCTTTCTGCTCTCCTGAAACCCCTATAACATATTACAAATATGTGAGGTAGATCCACTATCTACACAACAAGAGTTTGACGAACCAATAACGAAATTGGATTCAATGATGAAAGATTCCGACATACCTTCTAAAGGCTTGTCCTTGAGGGATGCTAAGTAAATTTTGCAATTCCTCTTCCAGTGACCTGGTTTCTTGCCATAGAAGCAGACATTCTGATTCTTTTCCTTGTCCTTTTTCTCAGAAGCTTTCTTGTTCTTACCCTTCTTGCCTTTGAGGAACCTGGAGAAAATTGGACTTTTTTTTCTGGCTTTTGCCTTTAGGCTTAGGCCTTGAAGATCCAACTCTCTCTGCCACATTTGTACAGAGCGTAGTACACTTCATAAGGTCCTCAACTCCTTGCAACATCTTTAGGAGCTCTGGTAGAGAAGTCTCCAATTTGTTCATGCTGAAATTCAACACAAATGTAGAAAAGGATTCCGGGAGAGAGTTCAGGATCGCATCCATTTGACTCTGTTGATCAAGATCTGCTCCAAGGGTCAAGAGTTCATTAATGAACCCCATCATCTTGACAACATGCTCCCGGACTGGGCTACCATCAGGCATCTTGGTCCCCATCAGTCCTTTCATTGCCAACTACCTAGTAGTTTTGTTTTGTTCTCCAAACATCTCCCTGAGATTCAATAAGTCCTTAGCTATAGCAAAACCCTCGTGCTATTGCTGTAGGACATTTGACATGGATGCAAGCATGTAGCATTTGGCCAAACTATTTGACTCATGCCACTTTGAGGCTTTCTCAACTGCCTCAGGGTTCTGAACTGCCTCATCAAATTCTGGATAGTCGGAAGTGAGGACATAAGCTATCTTCTGAGAGATAAGTACAATGTCAAGGTTTATCTTCCAGTCCACAAAATTTGGACCAGTCAACCGATTCTCTTCTAGAATCTTGGAAAGGGGATTCATGACTTATACCTACACAATAAAATAAGCATAAATTATTACATTTATTTTCACACATATTCATCAGATTTTTGGGATTTTTAATCTGATGATCCTCTCATCTTTCTTCAAATTTCATCATTCCCTTCAGTATATGAAATTAGGGAATAAACCTTTTATTCCAGTTGAGTATTGGGATCCTCATAACACACATGTAATCTTCCATGCTAGGATAATACCACACATGCACTACAAGGTGGATAGTAACCATCCATCACTGAGCATCTCATGTATAACTCCTTATGTAAATCAGTGATTCCCAATTTTCTTGTAACCTACAAGGATAACATGACTATCACTGTGTTAGCCACCATGTTTCTTTGTCATATAATCAAGTAGAGATGTGCTCCCATGCTAGTTGACACTCCCCATCAGGCCATATACATACCTATCTACAATAGAAATAATGCACTAGGAGTTTAATTTAGACTGAATGTCGAACTCCTATCAGAGAGACAAGACTCAGGCTAGTTAATTCCTAGTCTTTATTGATAATGGAAGACCTTAGGATCAATAATCCCATTTATTATCACTTAATATTTTTCTTGAAAGGAAGAATATTAAACAGGCATGATCATATCATTATCCAAATATTCATCATATGAATTATGAAAATTTTTGATAATAGGATTATCAAGGAGTGATAAACTCCCACTAGCCCTCACAGGAGGTTTTGATCATTAGGGTTTTCACCTTATAATCAAAACCTACTCATCCCTATAACCTTAGGGTATTTGGATGTCAGTTTAGTGATCCATCTATGATTAATGTCTTTTCAGACACGATTTGTCGTGACCCAAAACCCACCCTAGGAGTTAGAGTGAATCTTGGACGACTTATCATGACTTACAGAACGTGCTTGACAAACCATCCTGCAAAACATACAGAGCATATATGATAGAGGACACAATAGCGAAAGCATAACTAATCATGGCACAACGGAAGTCTAACCAAACCTCTATGTATATACATGAAATCCAAGTTTTATACAAAATAAAAACAACAAAAAGAAAGTGCGGACATGCCCGCCAAAATACATGGGTATATAAATCTCTCATGCTATCCCACAATCACTCAAAATCCACCACCTAATAATAACCCTCTACATGAGGATCCTTAGTTGGGGCCTCCTCGACGTACTCCTCTTCCTCCCATGGACCGGAGCACATATGTCAAAAGGAGTGGGCACACCACTAACACCTGCCGACATCAAAAGTACGGCTGAGCATGGAATACTCAGCGGGTACCAAATACTAACCAATAGTCATAGCATATAATAATGGAATATAAAACGGAAGCAGTTCATATCATAACAGTAAAGTAAAACAGTTATATTTCATGCTTGCATCTCATCAAAATTAGAAAATCCTTGAAAATGTCGTGTACTTGACTTGACTTGAAATACACCTTTCGTGCTTGAAAAACTTGTCTTGTCATGTTCTGTCTTGTTGGTCTTGTCGAGTCATGCTTGTCTTGTCATGTGTGTCATGTCGTGTCATGCATGTCATGCCATGAAATTTAAATGCTCATGCTTGCTTGCTTGATTAGAAAATAAACATGTTCATGCTACTTGTGAGGGAGGGTGGTTTAGAACCCCCTCTTCCTAAATGATATACAACTTGTGAGGGAGGGGAAACCCCTCTTTAACGAAAATGCATCGAAAGTAAACATGCATGCTTGGAGTCTTGCTTTGCGTGATCTTATTCTTGTCAAAAAGTGAGGCAAAACATATCTTAAGATACACCCTACCTCTATTTACCAACCCTTACATTTGGCCTTGTCATGGTGTTCGTGAATCGAGAATAAAAACCCTTGTCTTGTAAAACATCGATAATTCATATCATGCATGCCGTGCTTGTGATTTCGTGTACACACTATCATTGGAAATAAAACAAGACATGTGGAATTCAATAATACATGGAATGACATTCATTTCAACTCATAGAAATATTCACATTGTTATGGAAAGCGAATAAATTTATACATGCATTTCTAGAACTAATTCTTCACCTTGGCATTTCATCAAACACTTGGTGTGTACATTATGGTTAAAGCCTACATCATGCTTTTCTATGTGGGTTAATACTCATAGCATACATGTGTATTCATTATTGGTACAATACTCTTCCCATTTCATTCATCACAAGGCATACGCACGGCATCCATCGCCCATACCCAACCATCCATCTCTATCCATTCATTCCAACATATTATCATGCTTAGAATTGTGGGGAAAACCATAAAAAGAAGAAGAATATGAACTAGGAGAGTAGCATAGGGTACCGACCTTGAGAAAGATGAGGAAGAACCCTCCCAAACTTGTGTAGGGTTGCTGTCGCTCTTGGAGAACGTGCTCCTCACGTGCCTTGCCTTGGATTTGAAGAATCCAAGCCTTTGGAATGATTTAGGGTTCTTAAACCCTTGATTTCCCTCAAGTTGAACCCTAGGTTAAAAAATAGGCAAGGGTGTAACGCCCAGAAGATGAAAAATGCCCTTAATGAAATTCTGCAAAAACGCGAAAGACCGAGCAATTGGTTGTCAGGATCGAGCGATCGGTAGCTTACCGAGTGATCGGTGTTTTTGACCAAGCTCTCGGTTGAAAACACCCTCTCTGGAAAAATTCCCCATACAAATTAGTGCACCAGTCGATAGATACTGATCGATCGGTTGTGGACCGGTCGATCGCTACTTTGGACCGAGCGATCAGTGCTCTGCAAATTACGACACTGAGTTCATTATCCACTCAATCCATTACTTGGACTTATCCCACTTCCATCCTAACCTCTTCTAGACATGACTAGGGCCCTTCTAAGGCTATAGTACCTTATCAATTATTTTATTTAATTATTTTATAATACAAATGCAAAATTCTCAAAGGTTCCAATTTCTCAATTCATGAAAATTGGAGATTACAATGCATCGTGCCTTGACACGCATTTCAAATCATATACAAAAGTTCTGGGGCTCTACATCCTCCCCCCTTATAAAAATTTCATCCCCGAAATTTGGATGATACATGAATTACAATACCAAAACAAAATTACATGGCATAAACCAAAGCCTATTCAAACAACTCTAGGTACTTTGCTTTAACTTTGGCCTCTTGCTCCCATGTAGCCTCTTCTTGAGCATGATGTTGCCATTGCATGAGAACCAACGGGATAGTCTTGTTGCAAAGGACTTGATCTCTCCAATCCAATATCTGAATTGGCTTTTCAACCAAAGTGAGATCTTATTGCATTTCCAACGGTTCCAAGTCTATGACATGTGAAGGGTCTAAAATGTACTTCCGAAGTATAGACACATGGAACACATTGTGGATGGCGGCCATGTGAGGTGGAAGTGCTACCCGGTAAGTAACTTCACCAACTCGCGTGATGATCTCAAAGGGGCTGAGGTATCGAGGACTGAACTTGCCTCGCCTGCCAAATCTCATAATCCCCTTGCTAGGAGATACCTTCATGAAGACTTGATCCCCAACCTGGAATTCCAAGTCCCTACGGTGAGTGTCAGCATAGCTCTTCTAATGATTTTGAGCAGCTTTCAACCGATCTCAGATGATCTTAACTTTGTTCGCAGTTTACTCAATCAACTCGGGAGCTAACACTTTTCTCTCTCCTACCCCATCCCAGTAGAGAGAAGACCTACAGCTTCGCCCATACAAGCCTCAAATGGTGCCATCTGGATGCTCGCCTAGTAGCTATTGTTATAGGCGAACTCCACCAAAGGCAAGTGCTCTTCCCAGTTGCCCTTGAAATCCAACATACATGCCTGAAGCATGTCTTCGACAACTTGATTTACCCTCTCAGTTTGTCCATCCATTTTTGGATGAAAGGCGGTGCTGAAATCAAGTCGGGAACCCATAGCACTCTAAAAGCTCTTCCAGAACCTGGATGTGAATCTTAGATCCCGATCTAACACAATGCTGACTGGTAGCCCATGCAAACGAACCACTTCCTTGAGATACAATGCCGCGAACTGGTTCGAGTTGAACGTAGTCCAATAAGGCAAGAAATGTGCAGACTTCATCAAACAGTCTACCATGACCCATATTGCATCAGAGTTCCTCGCTATCTTTGGCAAGCCAACAATGAAGTCCATGGAAATATGCTCCTATTTCCATTTGGGAATAGGGAGAGACTATAGTAGACCCACTAGTCTCATGTGCTCTGCCTTCATTTGCTGATATACCAAACACCTTGGCACATACTCGGCAACATCTCTCTTCATATTTCGCCATCAAAAGTACCCTTTGAGGTTTTGGTACATCTTCGTACCTCCAGGATGCACTGTATACTTCGAATGGTGGGCTTCATCCATAATCTCTCTCTGAAGATCCACATCGGCTAGGACACAAATTCTTCCCTTGAACGTGATTGCCCCATCACTGTTTGTGGTGAACTCATCACTTCCTTTGCTAATCGCCTTATCATGAAAATCAACCAACTCGGCATTCGCTACTTGAAACTCCCGGATCCAATCTATGATGTACAGCCGAACCGTGATATTGACCATCACTGGACTGCGGACGGAAGCATTGACACTGATGTCCAGATTTGCCAAATCTTCTAATAGCTTCCATTCCCGCACCAACATGTGAACCAACAACCTTGGAGGTCTTCTACTCAAAGCGCTAGCCACTACATTTGCTTTACTCAGGTGGTATTGGATGGTGCATTCGTAGTCTTTCAAAAATTTCATCCAACGCCGTTGCCATAAATTCAGCTCCTTTTGGGAAAAGAGGTACTTGAGGCTCTTATGGTCTGTGAACACATAGAACTCTTCCTCATAAAGGTAATGGCGCTAAATCTTGAGTGCAAACACGACCGCAGCAAGCTCCAAGTCATGTGTGGGGTAATTCTTTTCATGCTCCTTTAATTGCCTTGATGCATAGGCAATGACCTTCTTCTGTTACATGAGGACACACCCAAGTCCAACGTGCGAGACATCACTGTACACTTTATAACCACCACGCCCTGATGGTACTGTAAGGACAGGGGCCGTGGTAAACCTCTTCTTCAGCTCCATGAAGCTTATCTCGCACTTATCGCACCATATAAACTTGGCGTTCTTCCTTGTCAGGTAAGTGAACGGTGCTACAATGCTGGAGAAATCCTCAACAAATCTTTGGTAATAGCCTGCCAATCCAAGGAAGCTGCAGATCTCTGTGACACTCTTGGGCCTCGCCTAATTCATAACTGTCTCTATCTTTTTCGAGTCAACCGAGATGCCTTCCGCAGAAACGTGGCCTAGGAATGCCACTTCTTCCAACCAAAACTCACACTTGCTTAGTTTGGCATAGAACTTATGCTCTCTCAGCATTTCCAAAGCAAGGCGAAGGTCTCGCACGAGATCTTCCCGTGTTTGGGAATAGACCAGGATATCATCGACAAACACTATCACGCATTGATCCAGGTATGGTCAGAACTCCCGGTTCATCAGATCCATAGAGGCTGTTGGCTCGTTCGTTAAACCGAAAGGCATCACCAAGAACTCATAATGCCCATATCGAGTCCTGAAAGTAGTTTTGGGAACATCTTCCGCCTTAATCTTCAACTGGTGATAACCGGACCGAAGATCAATCTTAGAGAAAAATTTTGTTCCCTTTAACTGATCAAACAAGTCATCAATCCTAGGCAATGGATACTTATTCTTTATCGTGACTTTGCTTAACTACCTGTAATAGATGCACATCCGCATCGAGCCATCCTTCTTCTTGACAAACAGCACCGGGGCACCCCACGGTGAGACACTTGGTTGAATGAAACCAAGGCCTTGCATCTCCTCCAACTGTGTCTTCAACTCCTTGAGTTCAATCGGGCCATCCTGTACGGGGCCGGGAGATGGGAGCTGTGCCTGGTGCAAGCTCGATCATAAACTCAATCTCCCTGTCTGGGAGCAAACCTGGCGACTCCTTTGGAAACACATCCAGGAATTCACTCACGACCGGAATAGTCGAAGAGTCCTTTGCCTCAGGATTCACTAAGCTTAGTGCCACAAAGCGAGCAATATCCTTACTTCTTAACCCCTGAAAATGAAATGGCTTCCCTTCCACCGGCTTAAAGAGTACCATCTTCTCAAAGCATGCCACCTGACCATGGTGAGCTGCTAACCAATCCATCCCCAAGATGACATCGAAGTCCTGGAATCCAAGGACGATGAGATCAGCTACTAACTCGCGGCTTCTAACTTGAACTGTACTGCTTCTGAAAATGCGATCTGCTACTATTGTCTTGCCGAGAGGAGTCGAAATGAATAACTCCAATTCCAGTTAACTAGGCTCTGTAGAAAAGCCTTGGGAGAAACTCGGCAAGACAAATGAGTGAGTAGAATCGGTATTAATCAACACACGAGCCAAACATTCATTAACTAATAAGGTTCCTGAAATTATACTAGCTAAGTCAATCCATGCATCAATAGCGTATACATATAGGTATATATATCTATATAGCATGCCATATACGTACATAGAGAATAAGGCATAATACAACAATCATGTATAATCGAATAACTCTAAATGCGTACCTTCCACTACATCGTAAGATGCAAGTGCATTGCCCTCTGTCAAGGCAAATACTCGCCCCTGATTCTCCTGGTGAGGCGGAGGTGTAGACCGCGCAGGCTGGGAGGATGCCTAGTATGATCCTGCTAGACGAAATGGGGGCCTAATCCCTTGAGACTGTCCTAGTAAATGCCTCATCGTGAAAGTATGCCCCTTTTTAATTTTAGAACTATAGTTCTTGGGGGGCATACATCGAATCCCAAGACCTGACTAAGATTCTAATTGATTTTATTCAATGAAAGTAGGAATAACATTCACCTTTGCAACTTTGAAATTGTTAAGTCAAATCAACGTTTGAATAGTACTCGCAAAACTTCACAAGTGTAAAGTCTCCTGTCGATTCACACAAACCTTCATTTTCCTTTAAAGCTTTCTCTAATGGAAGCTAATTGCCCTTCCAAATTTCTAGCTCTAGGAATCTTGAACAAAAGATCTAATCTTTTATTGTAAAGAACCTTTCTTGATTCTCTTCTTGATCTTCAAAACTAAGAACCCAAGAGAGAAGAAGATGGGGGAATATGAAACTGACCGTACACCACAAGAGAGAGGGGCTGGGCGTGAGATTTGAAGAGAGGGGAGAGGTTTCCAAATCTGGAAATTCTGGAAAATTAAAGAATGCCCAAAGCCTTGGACCTCCAGCCCTCTTTATAGGCTTTATTGGTTGCTTGCAACCAAAGTTTCCTAATCCTTATCCAATAAGGATTCCTCAATTAGTTTCCTATTTGGTTTCTCCATAATTAATTAGGAATAATCAAAATAGAAACTAATCTCATCCATTAGTGTCCAACTAATCTTATCCTTATCCTAATCCAATTAGGATTCCTTGATTAGTAAGAAACTAATAGACTCCTTGTCCAACAAGGAATCTTTAATTAGTAACTAACTCTAACTAACTAGCTAACTAACCTTATCTAATAAGGATATTAGTTATTAGAAACTAATTAAAATAATAACAATTATTATTCCTCCTTGAAGTGGGCGTCCCACCCTAGGTGGGCCCCACTCCACACGCCCCCCAATGGGTTCTAAACCCTTTTGGTCACTTTAATAATTCTTTTAAAATATTCCCCAATGGGTCCTACCCATTTGGTTTTTCACATCTAATGTGATTCCACCTTTTAGAGCTTCACTATACCATATAGTGATTACTTAGAGAAATTAATTAATTTAATTAATAATTAAATTAAATACTTTAAGAAGGTCCTTGTATGTGGGATCTAAAGGGATCTCCTATTTCCGGTTGTGGGACCAAGTACTCAACCTTTTGGTTAAAGCATTGTTACTAGGAAACACCTTTCCTAAAACTCCATTAGGATCATAGAATGTTATATAAGTCCCTGGACTTCCACCAATCACAATTAATGTCCATTAACACAATGTGATTAACCTCCAGAAATTAGAGAATTGCTTGTAAGTACCATCTCACAATATATTTACAAATAAATCCTTCTACATTCCGATATCACTTGTAAGCTTCCGGGATTGAAACAATTCCACTGTCTCAGTCCCTAGCTTATGAATAGAACCCTTTCTCATGATTACTTTTTCATTGAACTGAACCTCCAAAATATTTTTGAAGAAACATTAGAAAAGAACTGACATATATATATTTATATATATTTTTCCATATTGAAAATATCAACTTCGATAAAGACCATTTTACCGAAAAGCACCAGTACTGGATTTAACAGTTCAGTTCAACAAGTATCACCTTGATATCATTATCTCCAATTAAGGAGTTGTGGATTCCTTATTGAGCGTTTACACACTTCTCCACACATTGTGTACATGACCCAACGTATCTGGAGTTAGTCCTGTGTATTGGACATTGTCAATTGGCACATCAAAGCCATATAGACAGATGTCTGAGAAGATGTTAACCTCTTAGGTTTAAGGAAAATTTTTCAAATGAATAACCCTAATACAATCTGACAGTGTATTCCATAGGGTATCCACTAGTTACCCCATTCAGTATTATGTACTTGCTACATATACTCACATGTTAGTCAAGAGTCACCACTCTCTGTGAATGAGATTCATCACACTATCTCATAGAACTACACATGTGCAAGCCATGATGAAGTACGACGCCCAACCAGTACTCTAGAGGCTTCGAACAATATTAGGTTTACAAGGAACCGGAAAATCATATCTCCTCGCAACCTTTGCATGATTTTCCTACAATGTCACCTAAGGAACTTTATGTCATCATCATATGAGACAGTAATTAATATAAATACCCTTTATAGTTAGTTGTGTGAATATGATACTTGTCTAATCAATATAGAAAAGTCTCTTATTGGCTTTTGATGGCATATATGTCCAACAATCTCCTACTTGCACTCTAAGCCAATTAGATGTAATACCCATCTTGTCAGTGATGTTTCTCAAACACTAGCTGAAGCATAACTTAATATACATGGGTCTGTCATGTCTACTTTACCACAACTATTGTAGTGATGCAATAACACTTGCAACTCCTGCAAATTTATTATCGATAACCACAATCTTAAAAGGCCAAACAAAAATGATATTGTCCAACAATCATTTTCAGAAGTTAACATGCTTGTGTTTTACCATTGTGCAATGCTCCGGACTAATCTGATCAATATCGTATCCCATCAACATGTGATGAATATCTGGTCTAGTACAAGTATACTTTCTTAATATATCACATATCTAAGAGAAACTGATTTCATTCCATAAAGGTAGAAACTCTTTTCTTGGAATCTTACTTGCACAAAAACATGATTGTTATTGGGAGAATAACAATATCATTTTCCTTTTGTTCTAAACCATTTAGGACTAAGAAAACATGTTGTCAAAGTTTTTGTCCTTCATTGCAAAATTGTTAAATCAAATTTAAGAGAAGAATAATATTCATACTTCATTCACAATGTTAAGAATATTATCTTTGCATAGAGCCAGAAAAGTAATTATGCTCCCACTAACCAATTTGCACACAAAGGATACTTTCATTCTTAGATGAAAATCAAACAGTTTGATTATTTCATCAGAATAGAAGTTAGTCCCACTACAGATTCTGGGACCTGTGGGTTCTAGTGTAATATTTAGGTATAGTGAGAGTAGAGAGTTGATCTCTATCAATTCTCCTAATTATCAGTCTATTGGGCTTCCGCTTCTAGAACAATTCTAGATTCATTTTCTCTACTAGGAAACTTATATTCCTGCTTACAAATATATTTTGTTATCCAGGAATAGAGATTAAATGTCTCTAATGTGAATCCCAAGCTCATCTTCCATCAAATCATATCCAATATAATTCGATTTAACAACACCATCATGCTATGGTTTGTTATGGGAATTATCTGAGACAAGATGTAATGACGGTAAATTATGAAATTTCTATTAAGAGGTACTCTTCTCAATCATGGAAGACTTACCTAGCTGTTCTTTATTTCAATGCAGAATTCCTTGAACTTTTCAAAGAAGGTAAAATAAAGTTAGTTACCTCTTAATGGAAGATTCATATGGTTACAATCATCCAACTTTTGTCCCATTCCCAAGTAGAAGTTTTATCTACTTAGATTTCTCCTTCTCTTTAACAAACATGCAACTATTGCACTTATATAAGATCATACCAAGCATTAGGAGCTAGAAGTTGCAACAATTAAGTTGGACTTGATGAGTATACAAGCTGGACAATCCTTTCAAAGGTTTGTCCTGTATCTGATGACCAATTGCTTCACTATGAGGCACAATCCTTATACTTTCCTTTCTTTTCAGAAGTGCCTTTGTCCATACTACCAGAATATATTTCCAGTGGAAAATCTTGGATTTCTTTCCTTTGCATAAATACTCGGGATTTCGAAAATCCAATTCTTTTGAACATCTTTGCAAGTAGCATTGAGCTCTTCAAAGGTTCTTAGCCATATGCAACATGTGGGATTTCAGACAATCTGATTTCCTACTTGTTCAACATAACCATATTAAAGGACTCCGGGAGTTAGTTGAAAATCATATCCTCTGATCCCATAAATTTATCTCAGCACCAAGAATTGGGATTTATGAATCCAATGATCTCTATCATATTCTTTGTGACTGAGTTTCCCTAGTCAACTTGGTGTCCACTTGTCCTTTTATATAGTAAGCTACCTAGCAGCCTTATTGTATTCTGTAAACATCTCAAATGAAATTAGTAGTAAAGACTTGGGTAATTCTTTAGATAGTAAGCACAAACTTGAGATTCCTTTTCCATTCCAAACACTTTGAATTGGTCAAGAGATTCTCACTAAAGTCTTGGTAAAGTAGTTATAGAATGACATTGTCACGTCCCAAAACCCACCCTAGGAGTTAGAGTGAATCTTGGACGACTCAATCATGACTTACATGACTTGCTTGACAAACCAACCTGCAAAAACCCACAGAGCATATACAATAGAGGACATTATAGCGGAAACATAACTATAAAACACAGCGGAAGTCTAACAAACCTCTAAGTATATACATATGGTCCAAGTTTATACAAAAGTAACCAGAAGAAAGTGCGGACAGACCCGCCAAAATACATGGATAAAATCTCTCATCTCACCCACAGCTAATCCACTCAGAATCTACAACCACCTAATGGTAACCCTCTACTGGAGGTTCCTCAAAAGGCTCCTCGACGCACTCCTCCTCCACCCATGGACTCGGAGCACAGATATCAAATGGAGCAGCTGCTCCGCCGTCACCTGCCGACATAAGAAGTACGGCTGAGCATGGAATACTCAGCGGGTACTAAGCACTAACCAATAGTCATAGCATACAGATAGCATACATAAAGGAGGAAGCAAGTTGCATATATAGAATACGAACAACTTATATCATACAAGGAAGCAAAACAATTTATAATCATGCTTGTATTTCGTAGAAAGCCGATGAAACCTCTTGAAAACATCGTGCACTTGACTTGACTTGAAAATACCATTTCCGTGCTTGAAACTTGTTATGTTGTCTTATCTTGTCATATCATGCGTGTCATGTCATGTCATGCGTGTCATGCGAGTATCATGCTTGCTTGTTCATAATTTAAACATGTTCACATGCCTAGTTGCCGTTCATAGTCCGTCACAACTAGTACCCTATATGCAGATGGGTATGCCTAGTTGCCGTTCATAGCCCGTCGCAACTAGCATCCATGCAGAATGTGAATGCCGAGTTGCCGTTCATAGCCCGTCGCAACTAGCATCCATGCAGAATGTGTGATGCTATGTTATGCGTGTCATGCCATGCTATGCTATGCGTGTCATGCGATGCTATGCATGTCATGCGAGGGGATGGGAGACCTTTCCCTATGCAATGCATGATTGTCTTGCCCTTGTCAGAAGCGGAGTGAAACATATCTTAGGATATGCCCCACCTCTATGTCCCATACTCAAAACATCGGTGAATCACGTCATTTCATGCGTGCTCGTGAGATCGTGTGCATACTTGCATTTGGAATTAAATATGACAATTTGGAGTGATTCACAAGGCATAGCATATAACAATTTAAGTAATTAATAATCTACACATTTTAAGAAATGTAAGAAACACACTATCATGAACCCTAACAAATTTCAAGAGCAATTAAACATGGGTTCCCTTAATTTATCATTTATTTCATTCACCTTGGCATTTCATCAAACATGTGGTGTGTTCATTATTCACTTAAACCTAAATCATGCTTTTCTATGTGGGTTATGCTCACATCACACTTGTATGTTCATTATTAGTACAATGCCCTTTCCCATTCGTTCATCACATCATCCACACGGCATCCATTCGCCAACATCCATCTCCATTCACCATTCATACCACCAATCTCATAACACATATATAGGTGAAAGAAAACAAGAAGAAATAAAGGAAAAGAGAAGCTATAACTAGGAGGGTAGTAAGAAGTACCGACCTTGAAAAGATGAGGAAGAAACCCCTCTTCCAAACGACCGTGAGTTGCTGCCCTAGCTTGGAACACGAGCTCCACCCGAGCTTGAGCCGAGATCTTGAAGGAAAACGTGCTTGAGGATGATCTAGGGTCTCAAACCCCTTTGATTCCTCTTCAAAATGGAAACCCTAGATTTAGGAACCCTTTCTCCTCTCTTCTAATCTCCCAAATCTTCTAAAGGTTGAGAATGAGCCCTAAAGGCTCGGGCAATCCTATATAAGAAAGGGTATAACACCCGAATGCCGAAAATGCCCTTAGTGAAAATTCTGCAAAACGCGCGGACCGAGCGATCGGTGGTTATGACCGATCGATCGGTTGCCTACCGAGCGATCGGTGTTTATGACCGATCGACCGGTCAAAAACTCACTCTCTGGAAAATTTCCCCATACAAAATTTCTGACCGCGCGATAGCTACCGATCGATCGGTTATGGACCAATCGATCGCTGACTGGACCGAGCGATCGGTTCTCTCTATGTCTGGACTGTTTTTGACCATATCTTTTGACTCGCTCGTCGGATTTCGACGATTCAACTTGCGTTGGGTTCGTCTTTCGAAAACGCACATTTCTGACGTTTCGGAATTTTCGATTTCTCCCTTATTTATTAATTAGACTACAAAAATGGCCAATTAGTTACGAAGGTGCTATTCATTAAGGATGAAAAAGTCCGGGGTGCTACATTCTCCCCCCCTTACAAAAATTTCGTCCCCGAAATTTGGACGATACATACATACACCAAATCAAAACAAAATTATAAGCCATATGCACAAGTCTATTCAAACAACTCGGGATACTTTGCTTTGACTTCGGCTTCACGCTCCCATGTAGCTTCTTCCCGAGCATGGTGTTGCCATTGCACTAGAACCAAAGGGATAGTCTTGTTGCGAAGCACTTGATCTCTTCGATCCAAAATCTGAACCGGCTTTTCAATCAAGGTGAGGTCCTCTCGAATCTCCAACGGTTCCAAGTTTATGACATGCGAAGGATCCGCAATGTACTTCCGAAGCATAGACACATGGAAGACGTTATGAACTGCGGCCATGTGAGGTGGAAGAGCTACTCGGTAAGCAACTTCACCAACCCGCGTGATAATCTCAAACGGTCCCACATAGCGAGGACTAAGCTTGCCTCTTTTGCCGAATCTCATAATCCCTTTGCTAGGAGATACTTTCACAAAGACTCGATCCCCTACTTGAAATTCCAAGTCCCTGCGGCGTGTGTCTGCATAGCTCTTTTGGCGATCTTGAGCGGCTTTCAACCGATCCCGGATGATCTTGACTATACTAGCTGTTTGCTCAATCAACTCCGGACCAAGTACTTTTCTTTCTCCTACCTCATCCCAGTAGAGAGGAGACCTGCAGCTTCGCCCATACAAGGCCTCAAATGGTGCCATTTGGATACTTGCCTGATAGCTATTGTTGTAGGCAAACTCCACCAAAGGCAAGTGCTCTTCCCAACTGCCTTTGAAATCCAGCATACAAGCCCGAAGCATATCTTCTATTACTTGGTTCACCCTCTCGGTTTGTCCATCCGTTTGTGGATGAAAAGCAGTGCTGAAATCAAGTCGGGAACCCATAGCTTCCTGAAAGCTTTTCCAGAATCGTGAAGTGAATCTTGGATCCCGATCCGACACAATACTGACAGGCACTCCGTGCAACCTCACCACTTCCTTGATGTACAAAGCAGCTAACTGACTAGAGTTGAAAGTAGTTCGGTAAGGCAAGAAGTGAGCGGACTTCGTCAAACGATCCACTACTACCCATATCGCATCTGAACCCCTTGCCGTCTTTGGCAAGCCAACTATGAAATCCATGGATATGTTCTCCCATTTCCACTCGGGAATCGGAAGGGACTGTAATAGACCTGCGGGCCGCATGTGTTCTGCTTTCACCTGTTGACACACCAAGCACCGTGCTACATATTCCGCAACCTCCCTCTTCATATTCCGCCACCAAAAGTGACTCTTGAGGTTCCGGTACATCTTCGTACCCCCTGGATGCACTGTGTACTTCGAACGGTGTGCTTCGTCCAAAATCTCTCTTCGAAGATCTGCATTGGCTGGGACGCACAGTCTTCCCTTGAATGTGATAGCACCCCGACTAGTGAGAGAAAAGTCTTCACTGCCCTTGGCAACTTCCTTGTCCCGGAAAGCCAATAATTCCGCATCCATGACGTGATATTCTTGGATCAAATCTATAATGTACGGCCGAACCGTAACATTTGCCAAGGTAGGACCACGGACAGAGTTATTCACACTGATGTCCAGATTTGCCAAATCTTCTAGTAGCTTCCATTCTTGAACCAACATGTGTGCTAACAACCCCTGAGGTCTTCTACTCAGAGCATCAGCCACTACATTTGCCTTACCCGGATGGTATTGAATGGTACAATCATAATCCTTCAGAAATTCCATCCAACGCCGTTGCCTTAGATTCAATTCCTTTTGGGAAAAGAGGTACTTGAGGCTCTTGTGGTCCGTATACACATAGAATTCCACCCCGTATAAGTAATGTCGCCAGATCTTGAGTGCAAACACGACTGCGGCAAGCTCTAAGTCGTGCGTGGGGTAATTCTTCTCATGCTCCTTCAATTGCCTTGATGCATAGGCAATGACCTTCTTGTGTTGCATAAGCACACATCCAAGTCCAACGTGTGAGGCATCACTGTACACCTCATACCCAAGAGGTCCGGATGGCACTGTAAGGACAGGAGCTGTAGTAAGCCTCTTCTTCAGTTCCGTGAAACTGATCTCACACTTGTCGCTTCAAACAAACTGCGCATTCTTCCGTGTCAGGTGAGTAAGCGGTGCTGCAAGGCTAGAGAAACCCTCTACGAATCTCCTGTAGTAGCCTGCCAGCCCAAGAAAGCTGCGTATCTCAGTAACACTCTTGGGCCTCGCCCAACTCATAACAGCTTCTATCTTCTTCGGATCAACGGAGATGCCTTCCACGGAAACAACGTGGCCTAGGAATGCCACCTCTTCCAACCAAAACTCACACTTGTTAATTTTGGCGTATAGCTTGTGCTCTCTTAACATTTCCAATGCGAGGCGAAGGTCGCGTATGTGATCTTCCCGTGTCTGGGAATAGACCAAAATGTCATCAACAAATACAATCACGCACCGATCTAGGTATGGTCGGAACACCCGGTTCATCAAATCCATAAAGGCTGCCGGCGCGTTCGTGAGACCAAAAGGCATCTCCAAGAACTCATAGTGCCCATATCGAGTCCTGAAAGCAGTTTTGGGAACATCTTCCACCTTAATCTTCAACTGATGATAACCCGATCGAAGATCTATCTTTGAGAAAAATCTTGCTCCCTTCAACTGATCGAACAAGTCGTCAATCCTAGGCAATGGATACCTATTCTTTATAGTGACTTTGTTCAATTGCCGGTAATCGACACACATCCGCATCGAACCATCTTTCTTCTTGACAAACAACACTGGGGCACCCCACGGTGAGACACTTGGTCGAATGAAGCCAAGGCTTTGTAATTCTTCCAACTGAGCCTTTAACTCTTTGAGTTCAATAGGGGCCATTCTATACGGAGCCCTGCAAACAGGAGCTGTGCCTGGTGCAAGCTCGATCATAAACTCAATCTCCCTGTCTGGAGGCAATCCTGGCAACTCCTCTGGAAATACATCCAGGAACTCACTCACAACCGGAATAGTTGATGAGTCCTTTGCCTTGGGGTTAGCTACGCCCAACGCCGCAAAACGAGCAATAGATCTGCTTTTCAACCCGCGAAAGTGGAATGGTTTTCCTTCTACTGGCTTGAAGAGTACCATTTTCTCAAAGCAAGCTACATGCCCATGATGTGCTGCTAACCAATCCATTCCCAATATAACATCAAAGTCTTGGAATCCAAGGACGATGAGATCAACCGCCAACTCGTGGCTTCCAACTTGGACCACACCATTTCTATACACTTTATCTGCCAATACTGTTTTGCCAAGAGGAGTCGAAATGGATAACTCCGGTTCTAGCTGACTTGGCTCCCCAGAAAAGCCTTCTGAAAAACTCGGCGAGACAAACGAATGAGTAGACCCGGTATCAATCAACACTCGAGCCAAATACTCATTGACTAGTAGGGTTCCTGAAATTTTAGCTAGTTACGTCAATTCAAGCCTCAACAGTGTATACACGTAAGTAAATATATATATAGCATACCAACTACGTACACAAGGAATAAAACATAACACAACAATCACGAATAAGGAAAATAATTCCTAACGCGTACCTTGCACCACATCGTCAGATGCAAGTGCATCACCCTCTGTCAAGGCAAAAACTCGCCCCTGGTTCGCCTGGCGAGACTGAGGTGTAGACCGGGTAGTCTGAGATGACGCCTGATATGATCCTGCTGGGCGTGCTGGTGGCCTAATCCCCTGAGACTGGCCTGGTAAATGCCGGGTAGGGCAATCCCTGATCACGTGGCCCTGGCGACCACAGTGAAAACATCCACCCGATGCTCTTAGGCAATCCCCAGCTGGGTGCCGTCGGCCGCATGAAGGGCAGGCCTCGTGTGTGCGGGTAGGAGGGGTCTGAGGTGGAGCATATCTCGCCACCTGAGGTGCAACTGGCCATGGGGCCGGGAGAGCCTGAGGTCGAGGTGCCTGTGGCACGTACTGCCGTGGTGCTGGGGCCGTATAAGTCGGCCTCATCTGTGGTGCTGGCCATGTATACTGATAAGGGCCGGTACGATTCCGCCTCTCTGGAGGTGCTGAACTACTGGCTTGGCCTCTCGCCAACTCTCTCTTCTTAGACACTGCTTCAGAATTGGCCTCAACCAATAAGGCCTTATCCACTACTTCGGCGTAAGTGGCGTGCCTGAAAACCGACACTTTCTCCATGATGACATCCTTGAGCCCTTGCTCAAACCTCCTCGCCTTCATTGCCTCGGTGGCAATCATATGTGTCACGAAGCGTGATAGCTCCGAGAACTTGGCCTCATAAGCGGCCACAGACATCGAACCTTGCTCAAGGTTGATGAATTCTCTCTCTTTCTTTTCCCGAGCCCCAACCGGGAAATACTTCTTATAGAACGTGTCCCTAAACTCCTCCCAAGTCCAAGGTTGACCCTGCATGGTCAAGTCTCGTGTCCTCAATGCGGACAACCACCAATGGTGGGCTTCACCCTCTAGCATGAAAACTGCCCATGCTACCCTATCCTCCTCTGTAGGCGAGAGGACCGCAAAAATCTTCTCCATCTGGAGGATCCACGCCTCTGCTGCGAGAGGGTCCACACTCCCATGGAAGGATGGAGGCCTCAATCTCCTGAATGCCTCAACTCCAGCTGTACGATGTACTGGAGCTGCGGGCGGTGGAGTAGGTGCCGCTGATGCCGGTATAGTTTGCCGAGCCGCCAGGATGGCGAGTGTCTCAGCAATAGAGCCTAAGACCTGAGAGAGGTCCGGCTGCTCATCCTCATCTCTAGAAGAAGATGAAGCTCTGGTGTGTGGTCCACGACCCCGTGTGCCCCGCCTCATGACTAAAGTCCTGAGAACAATAGCACCACATGAGTCTCACTTGAAAACACAGTTTATTTCAATGTCGTTTCACAATAATTCAATCTGTATTAGTTGTATAACACTAATATTCATCACATCAAGTAATCAGAGTATTCATCACATTATACTTATACTTTAGTGTTCTAGCGTACCTAGAACCCGTACTTGGTTAAAGCAACCATTTTAGACTAAGACTAAAGTTTAGTCTTACACTTGGAACCAGACTCGCTCCCGACTTACTTCCTTCCTAACTTGTTTCCTGACATATGCTCTTGTCAAGCCGTGGCATAAGATTCTAAGTGACCCTAGAGACCTAAAGCCTAAGCTTTGATACCACTTCTGTCACGTCCCAAAACCCACCCTAGGAGTTAGAGTGAATCTTGGACGACTCAATCATGACTTACATGACTTGCTTGACAAACCAACCTGCAAAAACCCACAGAGCATATACAATAGAGGACATTATAGCGGAAACATAACTATAAAACACAGCGGAAGTCTAACAAACCTCTAAGTATATACATATGGTCCAAGTTTATACAAAAGTAACCAGAAGAAAGTGCGGACAGACCCGCCAAAATACATGGATAAAATCTCTCATCTCACCCACAGCTAATCCACTCAGAATCTACAACCACCTAATGGTAACCCTCTACTGGAGGTTCCTCAAAAGGCTCCTCGACGCACTCCTCCTCCACCCATGGACTCGGAGCACAGATATCAAATGGAGCAGCTGCTCCGCCGTCACCTGCCGACATAAGAAGTACGGCTGAGCATGGAATACTCAGCGGGTACTAAGCACTAACCAATAGTCATAGCATACAGATAGCATACATAAAGGAGGAAGCAAGTTGCATATATAGAATACGAACAATTTATATCATACAAGGAAGCAAAACAATTTATAATCATGCTTGTATTTCGTAGAAAGCCGATGAAACCTCTTGAAAACATCGTGCACTTGACTTGACTTGAAAATACCATTTCCGTGCTTGAAACTTGTTATGTTGTCTTATCTTGTCATATCATGCGTGTCATGTCATGTCATGCGTGTCATGCGAGTATCATGCTTGCTTGTTCATAATTTAAACATGTTCACATGCCTAGTTGCCGTTCATAGTCCGTCACAACTAGTACCCTATATGCAGATGGGTATGCCTAGTTGCCGTTCATAGCCCGTCGCAACTAGCATCCATGCAGAATGTGAATGCCGAGTTGCCGTTCATAGCCCGTCGCAACTAGCATCCATGCAAAATGTGTGATGCTATGTTATGCGTGTTATACCATGCTATGCTATGCGTGTCATGCGATGCTATGCATGTCATGCGAGGGGATGGGAGACCTTTCCCTATGCAATGCATGATTGTCTTGCCCTTGTCAGAAGCGGAGTGAAACATATCTTAGGATATGCCCCACCTCTATGTCCCATACTCAAAACATCGGTGAATCACGTCATTTCATGCGTGCTCGTGAGATCGTGTGCATACTTGCATTTGGAATTAAATATGACAATTTGGAGTGATTCACAAGGCATAGCATATAACAATTTAAGTAATTAATAATCTACACATTTTAAGAAATGTATGAAACACACTATCATGAACCCTAACAAATTTCAAGAGCAATTAAACATGGGTTCCCTTAATTTATCATTTATTTCATTCACCTTGGCATTTCATCAAACATGTGGTGTGTTCATTATTCACTTAAACCTAAATCATGCTTTTCTATGTGGGTTATGCTCACATCACACTTGTATGTTCATTATTAGTACAATGCCCTTTCCCATTCGTTCATCACATCATCCACACGGCATCCATTCGCCAACATCCATCTCCATTCACCATTCATACCACCAATCTCATAACACATATATAGGTGAAAGAAAACAAGAAGAAATAAAGGAAAAGAGAAGCTATAACTAGGAGGGTAGTAAGAAGTACCGACCTTGAAAAGATGAGGAAGAAACCCCTCTTCCAAACGACCGTGAGTTGCTGCCCTAGCTTGGAACACGAGCTCCACCCGAGCTTGAGCCGAGATCTTGAAGGAAAACGTGCTTGAGGATGATCTAGGGTCTCAAACCCCTTTGATTCCTCTTCAAAATGGAAACCCTAGATTTAGGAACCCTTTCTCCTCTCTTCTAATCTCCCAAATCTTCTAAAGGTTGAGAATGAGCCCTAAAGGCTCGGGCAATCCTATATAAGAAGGGTATAACACCCGAATGCCGAAAATGCCCTTAGTGAAAATTCTGCAAAACGCGCGGACCGAGCGATCGGTGGTTATGACCGATCGATCGGTTGCCTACCGAGCGATCGGTGTTTATGACCGATCGACCGGTCAAAAACTCACTCTCTGGAAAATTTCCCCATACAAAATTTCTGACCGCGCGATAGCTACCGATCGATCGGTTATGGACCGATCGATCGCTGACTGGACCGAGCGATCGGTTCTCTGTATGTCTGGACTGTTTTTGACCATATCTTTTGACTCGCTCGTCGGATTTCGACGATTCAACTTGCGTTGGGTTCGTCTTTCGAAAACGCACATTTCTGACGTTTCGGAATTTTCGATTTCTCCCTTATTTATTAATTAGACTACAAAAATGACCAATTAGTTACGAAGGTGCTATTCATTAAGGATGAAAAAGTCCGGGGTGCTACAGACATGACAATAAAACATACATCATAATATTTCACATATTATAATATCATTAGATCAGGGCTTTCAATCTTTGATGATATTGCTCATCATTCAATCAAATTTCATAGACCCCTCAATTTATAAAATTAGGAAATATGCTACTTCATATTTCTAATGAGTATTGAGTGCTTTATAATACACATGCAATCTTCCATTTTAGGATAGTATCACACATGCACTACAAGGTGGATAGTAACTATCCATTACTGAGCATCTCATGCACAACTCCTTATGTAAATCAGTGATTCCCAATTTCCTTGCGACCTCCAAGGACAACATGACTGTCATTGTTTCAGCCACCATGTTCCTTGGTTAAGTGAAACCCATCATTCTGGTTCGTCATATGATCAAGTAGGGCTGTGCCCCTATTTTAGTTGACACTCCCTATCAGGCCATACACAAACCTATCTACTATAGAAATAAGGCTCTAGGAGTTTAACTCAGACTGAATTATATCAATACCTTTTGGCAAGACAAGACTCAAGTTAATTAATTCATAGTCTTATTGATAATGGAAGGTCATAGGGCAATATTATCCAGTAGGATAGATTAGCCCATTTAATTCACTTAATATTTTTCTTGAGGGAAAACAGAATATCATGAACAAATCATACATTTAATGCATATATAAAAAGCATTCACAATATTTAGCATTGTATCATATGTATAAAGCAATATACAAAATCATCACATGATAATAAATCAAATTTTGTTTTAATTAGATTAAACTAATTCCAATGAACTCCCACTAGCCCCAGAAATCTTAATGGATCTAATCCAAGGGTACAAAGGTCATTTTTAACATCAGTGGGTTTTAGATGGTTCATTCATCCATATGATGGACCATTGGTCATACTAAACACCATGGGCCTAAAATAACAATTATAAAGTGTCCATGTGCATCACTAAAGCCCATAAGTCAAAATGGACTATATTGCCCTTTAATTCTCTACGAATTATTTTTAGCACATTAGGGTTCACCAACCCTAAGCCTAAAAGAAATTATGGGAGTCTTTAAACAACTCTCTAAGACCTCTACTAAGGTCTATAAGTGTCACTCAAGCACTTCCCAAAATCGTGAATATTGTTAGCTTACATCTATGCCAATTAAAACATAATTATCTCATAATCATGCAAGTAACATATTCCACGTAAAAATTTAAACATAGACTACATGCATCACGTCCAAAAGGGCTATAATAATGTGTTTTATTTAAACACAAACTTTTTATGTTTCAACAAAATACATATTATGGGTTTGATCCAATTATCTAAAATTTGCACAAAAGCGATAATCACATTATCACAAGGGTTATGGACTTTTCTAAGCAACTAAAAGCTATAACAAATCATCACATGAAATACATAACATAGCCGCACAACGGGTTTACATGATCATGCTATCTTTGAAATCCTACAACTACTCTTGTAGAATGCCTTCCAAGATTTATTCTCCATGCGATCACCATCATCATCTATCTTCAATATGATTTCTCCATAGAGAAAAACTAGTAACTCCTAATACTAAGATTACATCATATTCAAAATAAGAAACCTTGAGAAACCACCCAAAATAGGGTGCTCATGGGGAGTACAACGGATAAGAAGAAAGAAAAGAGAATAAAGAGAGAAGAAAAAGGCATGATCATGGAACCCATCCACCATTCAATAAGAATATATATTAACTATTCATCAACTATGAATAATAACATGGCATGACAAATTACTTAGAAAGTCCATAACCTCAACAAGGGTTTTGCTAACATTAGGGAAACTCTTTCCCATATGGTTAAGGCCTCTATTAACATTTAATAGAAAAACTCTAGAGCAAAGAAAGCAAGCATAACTAGAATGAATTCTTAGGGTTTTTAGATCATCATTAAAAGAAAAAAAATAGAAAACACCATATTAAATTCGGCTAGGCTAGGGATCTAATCTCTTCCATATTATTTTTATCTAATAACTATTAAAAGACCAAAATAAAAATCAGCAAATTGCTAATTTATAATATCACTTTATATTGATTCCAAAAAATATATTCAAAATCAATAATAGGTGAAATCAAAATTTTCCATAAGGGCCAACTGCTTTAGGGATTATTTGATTTAACAATTAAATAAAATAATACCCTAAACAATAGTATTAAATGTCCATAAAAGAATTGATCTCTATCAATTAAAATTCACTTGAGATAAAACCCTGTATCTCAACCAATGGTATTTATGTAATTATTTGATTAACTATTAATCAAATAAAAACTTATAAATACTATGTAGCCGGTAATTCTGAGCACATGTAATTGATCCAAATCAACTACAATAATTATGGTATAATTCCCAAAAACTTTTTAGGGAACTATAAAGGATATCATAACTAACATTTAATTAAATGATAGCCCGTGGACTCGAAGCCAATAATTAAACAATGTAATTAAATCTCAGCCCGTGCTCTCGAATCAAATAATTAAACTATTTAATTAATTGATAGCCCATTAAATGATTTAATAGCATCCCATGCTCCCAAATCAAATAATGGAATTTAGGAAAAATTTGAAAGCTTCTTGGAAAATTAATTTAGAAAACTCCTTTTGCCGCTTTAGATTTTCGAATCAAGTTTTGACCCTCAAAACGATTGATTCTAGGAAAACTTTCTTCACGAAAGTTGTAGATCTTTTCGACGGCTTTGAAACGATGTACTAACGGATCTAAATCGGACTTACGGTCATAAAGTTATGGCCAAAATACCGAAACTGTATCGATTCTTCTAATCAAATATAAATCCGAAAATCTATGAATCAATTTTAATCGAAATAAGTTTTAATTTACAAGAACGCTTAAGCAAGGGTGTCTAACACCATGGGATTTATTAATTAACATTTAATAAATAAAATCTCATCTATATATGCTAGCCAAAATATCAATGGATATCTAAGTAGTCTAAATCAAAGGGAAAACTTGCCCGGGGCTCTCAAGAATAAATTAAACAATTTAATTTAATATTCTAAAAGAATCTTTAAATCCTTAAAGGCTATAATCAAGATTTAGATATTTCTAAATACATATTCTCTTTAATACTTTTAGTCAAACTTGGACTTTCGAAACATTTTAGAAATTCTTTAAAAGAAATAATAATATTAATTACATTTCTTTTATATAGAAAATAAACTCCTCGATAAAACCATTTCATCAATAAATACTAGTGCTGGGTTTTTCAATTCCGGTTTTGACAAGTATCAACTTAATATTATTTACTCTGTTAAAAGCAGTGGAATCCGTGTTGAGCGTACACACACTTTTTCTAATACAGCATACATAACTCAACGAGCCCGTATTTAGTCTGGTGTGTTGGACATTGACGATTGGCTACATCAAAGCTACATAGGCAAATACTAGAAACGATGGCGACCTCTCAGGTTAAGGACAATCTGTCAAATGGACTACCCTAAATATAAAGACAGTATATTTCTAAGGGTATCCACTGAGCGTGTCGCGACCCAAAATACCCCCTAGGAGTTGGGGATACTTTAGCTCGTGACCGCCGTATCATACATCCCGTATGATACATAAGGCATACATATCAACCTATCAGAGTACACAAGTTATAACACATAGCAGAAACAAAATGGAAACAATTTATAATAAAATACTCCTATCATTCAGTTCAAGTCTAAACCAACAGAACATGCCAAAAAGGATGGAGTGGACAAGTCCAACTCTCAATACCATCAAAATATAAGTATACTTTCTCTCACTCTCTCAACAGAAATCGAAATCAGGTCGCCTATCTAGTGCCCCCTCATTCTAGTAATGATCCATGATAGGCTCTGGCTCGTAGTATTCTTCCTCTATCCAAGGCTTCGTGCCACAGACATCGAAAGGAACATGTGCACTTGCCGAAGTCAATAGTCGGCTGAGCATAAAATACTCAGTGATATACAAACTACTAGCTAACAGTGAGATAATAATAACATGGAGCATGCAAGACATAGAACCATGGAGCATAGAAATCCGTCAAAACCCGTACCAATTCCAAAACCGTTTCCTTATGAGTTCTTATGAAGTCCAAAACCATATGAGTCTTATGAGCGTATGAGAATCAAGTCTTATAAGTTCTTTGAATTCCTTAGAGTTCTTAGAGTTCGTATGAGATCCTTCAAGTTCTTATGAGTTCTTGTGAGCCATGAAATCTTAGAGCACTTATGAGCTTGTGAGTGTTCACTTATGAGACTTATGAGATCTTATGAGCTTATGAGGTTCTTATGAGTTCTTGTGAGCCAAAGGTTAGTACCCACACAACCCTGGGCTACCAATCTCCTGGATTCTTATGAGCATTAACTTAGAGCCAGACCTTAGCACCCGTGAAAAGACTTAGAGTCAGGCATGTAAATACCCTTCATCGAATACATAGAAGTGGGCTACCAAGATCCTTGATTTCTTATGAGATTTCTTAGAGCCAGGCATGATATATCCTTGGATATACCCTACCCTTGACCAACCCGATGTTTGGCTTTATCAATGCTTATGAGCTTGGTAGCTTATGAGTTCTTAGAGATTCTTATGAATGCTTCGATAAACCGCACTTAAGAGAAATCATGGAGACATGCGAGACTTATGAGCCTTAGAGTAATTGGAAAACCATAGAGTGCATGTGAACATCATACTATACTTAGAAAGCTTAAAAACATGAATTCATAATCATAGAAATTCAATAATAGTGATAGCTTACAAACACTTAGAATTCATCATCCAATTCATCCAAGAACACGCTTTAAAACATGGTTTTATTTAAAGAATAGTCAAGGGTAGATAGTAGAGTGTATCTACCTTAGAAGGAAGTTTTTACACTTCTGTAAACTGAATCAAGCTTGAGAAAATTTGATTGAAGCTTTGAGAAAGCTGGAACCTTCATTGAAAAACAAAACCAAAGCCCCTCTTTTGAGTTCAGAATTTAAGAATTATCTCGGGTAAAAAACCCAAGCTCTAAAATACCAAAAATAGTAAAATACCAACCTTAGAAGCAAGGATTTAACTTCACTTTGGTCTGAGAAGAACGGTTTGAGAAATCAAAGTGTTCTTCTTCTTCTTCTCTTCTTTAATCTCTCAAAAATCCAAGCTTAGGGTTTGAGTAGATCAAACCCACGAAATCATCTTCTATTTATACTCTAAAGGTTGCCAAAAACCCAAAAACTCCTTAGGAAAATATTCCCCAAGGTCAGTGATGAGTTACAGGCTGGTCTGGGCGTTTTTGGCTTTTTTTGGGCTGAATTTTTCGACGAAATTTGGCCCCCAACTCAATTCGTCGCCGAAATGGAACCCTGCCTGGGCAAGTTTTTCCCGTCTTGGTATTTTGATCATAGTTTTTGACTCATTTATCCAACTTTAACGATTCAACTTGCGTTGGACTTGTATTTCTAAGGGGAACAACTTTCATGTTTTGTACAAGGCCTAATTTTGAGTTCTAAAAGATCTAAATGGACCCACAAGTGGACTGGTCCTGGGATGACTTTCAGCAGACCAAATTTACAGCAGACCAGTTTGTGGCGATCTGATATTTGACCCAACATTTACTCAAACTATGAAAAAGTGATAAACATGAACCTTGAAGAGGGTTTCCATACCTTTCCAAAAATTCAAGAATCACTCGATTCTGATCAGCGATGAGAATTCTAGAGCCCTTCAAAGTTGAGGTTTTGTTTAGGCATTCCTTTCTCTTTCAAACTAACTTTTACAACTTATGCTTTAACTCTCACAACATTAATTGAAATCCTTTAAGACTTTAAAACATTCCTAATTCCATGAAAATTCATTAGAAACCAAAATCCTCTTCACATATAATACCACAACCATTACCCAACCCAAGGCTTTAAGCCTTAACATGCTATTCACAGCACTCTTCACAACACTATTCATACACTATTCACTTACAACCCTTTAAGCACTTTCGGTATTTTATACCCTTACTTTTACCCACTTAGAGTATTTCCTTTACCCTTCCTTTGCACACTAATACCACTCAATTTCTTCTAGAGTCCTTTTAATCTTTTATTCATCACCCACATACCTCGAGTCATGCATACTCTTTGCTTAAACTCCCAAGGACTTAGAGCATTTCATACTCTTGTTTTCAACGCACCGACATATACCACACATATTTCTATCCAACAAAACTCCAAGTAAAAACCCTCCTTATCATTTTTCTATAACACATCATAACAATACAAGAAGACTTTTGGCCTTCAACCCCAATGCCCTGACACTATTCACAGCATTGGGAAATTGATTCCCGGGGTTCTACATTCACACTTAGGTTATTTTATACCCTACGTGTTTAGATACTTAAAGTATAATTATACTCTTGTTTTGAGACTCAACATACACATATAAAATCCCACTTCACTTTCCTCAAACCAAGGACCCATAGAAGGCTTTAGGCCATTGCATCCCTATGCAAGTGTACTATTCACTGTCCTATTCACATGAGCAGGGAACCAAAATTCCGGGGCTCTACAGAGCGATCTTGTTGTAATATAAGTATTTTTTACTTATATCCACATCTTAGTCAAGAGACCCTTCTCTCATTGATTGTGTAGAACCCCGGAACTTTTTCTATATGCCTTGAAATGTGTGTCAAGGCATGATACCTTTGAAATCTCCATTTTTCATGAAATGAGAATTGGAAACTTTGAGAATTTTTACAAGAATGCTATTATTAATTAAATAAATTATTTAATAATGTCTATAAGCCCGGAAAGGGTCCTAGTCATGTTTAGAAGATGTCAAAGGAGAAGTAGGATAAGTCCAAGTAGTGGGAATGGGTGAAAAATGTACCTAGTGTCAAAACCCGCAAACAACCGATCGCTCAGTCCATATTAGTGATCGATCGGTCCATAACCGATCGATCGGTAGCCATCGACTGGTGCACTTTTTTGTATGGGGAAAAAATTCCAGAGAGCATATTTTTGACCGATCGCCCGGTCAAGACACCGGTCGCTCGGTAAGCGACCGATCACTCGGTATTAATCACTGATCGATCGGTTTATCACGTTTTTGCAGAATTTCATTGAGGACTTTTTTGTCTGTTGGGCGTTACACACTTGCCTATTAAGGCTTGATCGAACCTTGAGGGTCTTATTCACCACACTTAGAGTATTTGAGAGAAAGGGAGAGAGGAGAAAAGGGGGATTCTAACCTAGGGCATCCTCTTGAGCAAATCAAGGGTTTTAAAAACCCAAGATCGTTCCAAAGGTTTGGATTCTTCAAATCCAACTCCAAGCAAGTGAAGGACACGTTCTCCAGGCTAGGGTAGTGACTCCACGCACGATTGGAGGGTTCTTCCTCATCCTTTTCAAGGTTGGTACCTTATGCTACCTTCCTAGTTCACATTCTTCCTTCTTTCCTTCATTTTTATAATTTTTTCTACTATCCAAGTATGTAAATGCTATGGGATGAATGAATGGAGGATGATGGGCGATGGATACCGTGTGGATGTGTTGTGATGAATGAAATGAGGAGGGGTATTGTATCAATAATGAAAGCACACGTATGTTGTGAACATGAAACCATCTAGAAAAGTATGAAATAGGCTTTAACAAATAATGTACACACCACATGTTTGATGAAATGCCAAGGAGAAGAACATGAATTGTAAATCAAGATTATGCATGATTTAAAGTGTATGAAAATGCTAGGGTTTATGATAGTGTGATTAATTGCTTTCTCTAATCGACATGACCAGTTACTTGTTTAAATTAATGGCATTCTATGTATTGTTGAAATCCCAAATGTCATACTTAATTCCAAGTGAAAGCATGTACATGATTTCACGAGCACGGCATGTATGACATGGTTTACCGGTGTTTTCAAGAATAAGGGTTTTAGAGGTAGGACATATCTTATGATATGTTTTGCCTCGCTTTTGACAAGAACAAGAACAAGCATTGAGCACGAGGGAGTTTACACTTCCCTCCCTTCAACAATGAAAGAGGGGTCTCCCCTCACTCACAAGTACATCTAATTGAAAGAAGGGTCTCCTTGCCCTCTCAAGTGCATCTCATTGAAAGAAGGGTCTACCTTCCCACCCAAGTGCATCTCACAAGTGTATCTCACAAGTTACATGAGCATGTTTAAAATCCAAGCAAGCACGCATGACATGACACGCATGACATACGAGCAAGACAGACATGACAAGTTTTCAAGCACTAAAAGAGTATTTAAGTCAAGTCAAGTGCACGATGATTTCAAGAATTTTATCGGCTGTTATTTGATTCAAGCATGAATATAAACTATTTTACTGTCCTATTATTATATGAATTGCTTCCTGCTTCATATATCGTTATTGTTATGCTATGACAGTTGGTTAGTATTTGGTACACGCTGAGTATTCCATGCTCAGCCGTACGTTTATGTCTGCAGGTACTGAGGGAGCTGCCGCTCCTTTTGACATTTATGCTCTTGGCCCATGGGTGGAGGAGGAGTATGTTGAGGAGCCTAAGGAGGAGCCTTATGTAGACAAGTACTATTAGGTGGTAGATTCCTAACGACTGTGGGTGAGCTTGAGAGATTTATATTCATGTATTTTGGTGGCCATGTCCGCACTTTCTTTTGTTTCATTTTGTACAAACTTGGATCATATATATATATATATATATATATTTTGAGGTTGGGTTAGTCTTCCGCTGTGCCATGTTAGTTATGCTTCCGCTTTTATGTCTTCTTTGGTATATGTTCCAGGTGTTTTTGCAGGGCGGTTTGTCAAGCAAGTCATACAAGTCATGATAAGTCGTCCAAGATTCACTCTAACTCCTAGGGTGGATTTTGGGTCGCGATAGAAGTGGTATCAGAGCTTAGGCTTTAGGTCTTTAGGGTCACTTAGAATCTAGTACCACAGCTTGACAAAAGCATATACCGGGAAGCAAGTTAGGAAGGAAGTAAGCCAGAAACGAGTCATGTTCCAATTGTAAGACTAAACTTTAGTCTTAGTCAAAAATGGTTGCTTCAACCAAGTACGGGTCTTAGAAAGACTAGAACACTAAGTCTATTACGTATACATCGATGGTTATGATGCAATGTATATTAGTATTATATCAATAATACCACTTGAACTATTATGAAATGGAACTGTGCTAAATTGTGGTTCCAAGTTTAACTCATGTGGTGCTATTGTTCTCAGGACGTTAGTCATGAGATGGGGCACACAGGGACGCGGACCAGACACCAAAGCTTCCTCTTCTTCATGAGATGAGGATGAGTAGCCAGACCTCTCTCGGGTCTTAGGTTCTATTGCTGAGACACTCGTCATACTTGCTGTAGCACCCCGGACTTTTTCATCCTTAATGAATAGCACCTTCATAGCTAATTGGCCGTTTTCATAGTTTTCGTAGTCTAATTAATAAATAAGGGAGAAATCGGAAATTCCGAAACGTCAGAAATGTTCGTTTTCGAAAGACGGATCCAACGCAAGTTGAATCGTCGAAATCCGACGAGCGAGTAAAAAGATATGGTCAAAACAGTCCAGACATAACAGAGCACCGATCGCTCGGTCATTACCTGCGATCGATCGGTCCACTACCGATCGCTCGATGGCTGTCGCACGGTTAACTTTTTTGTATGGGGAAAAATTCCAGAGAGTGTGTTTTTGACCGATCTCTCGGTCATAACACCGATCGACCGGTAAGCCACCGATCGCTCGGTCCATACCACCGATCGATCGGTCATACGCAATTTTTCTTCATTAAGGGTGTTTAAGACTTTAAACACAACCCCTTGCCTATAAATAGGCTGAGTTCGTGCCTTAGGGTTTCAGAAACCCTCTGTGCCCTATCTTAGGAGATTTTGAGAGAGAGAAGAAGGAGAGGAACTACTTGTTGATCAAGCTTGTGGAAGATCAAGGTTCTTCCACTTCCCTTGGTGATTTCCAACCAAGAACTCACTGTTCTTGCTTGTTCCAGCCATTGGGAGTCAAATCCATTGATTTCTCTAAGGTAGATACACTCTACTACAATCTTGCAATCCTACTAGTTACTAAGTATGATTCTTCTTATCTATGCCCTATCTATGTGTATTGATTTTATGTATGAAAAAGGTGTGATTATATACTTGGATGAAGGTTACTATTATGATGCACTCTAAGTATTTGATGAAATACCTCTAAGGGATTCTATGTTTAAATACGATGATTTCTCTTATTAAGTGCATATGCTCGCATGTCTCGCATGAACCGATGGTTTCCATGGATTTCTCAAAGTACAAATAAAGGTTTTTCACGAAAAGACGAATAATGAATGATTCTAAGAAACTCTATGATAATGTTCTAAGATCGTTTCACAAGCTCTAAGGATCATACCGTGCTCACAAGGAAACTCTATGATAATGTTCTAAGATCGTCTCACAAGCTCCACGGATCACAATGAAATGCTCTAAGATCTCTAAGGTTATGCTCTATGGAAATGCTCTACGGTATTGCTCTATGCTCTATGTCTCTACGGATCATAATGACTCTAAGTAACTCCATGAACTCACAAGAACTCATAAGGCTATGATTATCGATTGACTCACACGGTTACAGTTTTGGTTTCGAATATTATCTCACATATGTTTTCACGGTTTCCATGCTTTAAGGATTGTTCGGATTTCATTCTCCATGTCTTGTATGCTCCATGCCTAACCGCTTTATTGTTCTTAGTTTGTATACACTGAGTATTTCATGCTCAGTCGATATTGTTATGATCGGCAGGTGCTCGGGTTCCATTCGATTTGTGTGGCGACGAACCTTGGGTCGAGGAAGAGTACCGTGACCCGGAGCCTTCCATGGATCACTATCATGACGATGGTGCTCTAGATAGGAGTCGTGACTTCGATTTCTGTTGATCGACCGACTTAGAACTTGTGTCATTTTGTTATGTGAGTGTGGGGTTTGTCCACTCCACTTTTGGGTTTCTCACACATGTATACTTGTTGGTTCTTACTTGAGCCAAGCTATAGGAGTATTCATTTTGCTTCCGCTATGTTTAGTATTTTATTTTCCGCTGTGCATTGTATTTCGTTTCCGCTATGTATATGCAGGTACTCTGACAGGTTTCCACGTGTGCCTTATGTATCATACTGGAGGTATGATACGGCGGTCACGAGTCAAAGTATCCTTAACTCCTAGGGGGTATTTTGGGTCGCGACAGACTTGGTATCAAAGCTAGTTATGTCTAATGACAGACTTAGTTAGGTCACTCAGGCTTGGTCCAAGCGGAAGTAATTCCTATGAGTTGAACTTAGAACTCAGAAGGACTCAGTTGTCTTAGGCTTGTTACCACGACATAACCGGTATCAAGTGAATCTTTAGGTTAGTGTAGGATCCTAGAAAGGATAGATGCCCAATGCAAGTGTCTTAGCTACGCTAGGGTACTCTAAGTTGTGATGGTATTCTTACGTGTATACCTTGATGTATACTAAATGCGGTGTTAGCATTTCATGATTATTGAATTGCTATATGATATGTGAGGTTTGGTATCCAAGTTAGACTCATGTTTTGCCAAATTGATCTCAGGATTTGATATCATGAGACGTGTCAATCGGGGTCGAGGTTACCATACTCGGAGGGCCGAGAGTGAAGTTCCAAGAGAAGAGGAACCGTTGTATTTCACAAATGCTATGGACTCCATAGCCGAGACTTTGGCATTGTTGGCAGCAAGGCCTATGCCTACCCCACCGTCCACGCCTGTGCCTACACCGGTGCATCACACCGCGGGGCTCGAAGCTTTTAGGAGACTTCGGCCTCCTACATTCTATGGCACTCTGGACCCCATGGTGGCCGAGTCTTGGATTATGCAGCTGGAGAAGACCTTCCGGGCTCTCCGTTGTACCGATGAGCAAAGGGTAGAATGGGCTTCCTTCGTGATGGAGGGTGAAGCCGAACACTGGTGGAGAGCTGCCCAAAGGCAGAGAGATGTTGCTAAGGCAGGTGTGCCCTGGACTTGGGCGGAGTTCTTAGAGACTTTCAGGGAACAGTACTTTCCCAGGTTTATTCGGGAACAAAAGGCGAGAGAGTTTATGCTTTTGGAGCAAGGGTCGATGAGCGTAGCCGAGTATGAGGCTAAGTTCACCGAGTTGTCTAGGTTTGCTCCGCACTTGGTGGCTACTGAAGACCTACAGGTCAGGAAGTTTGAGATGGGCTTGAAGGCTTTCATCCGAGATCGGGTGTCCATTCTCCAGGTAGAGTCTTGGAGAGAGATAGTAGGGAAGGCAAAGATCGCCGAAAAGAATGCGGAAGACTTCGTGAGAAGAAGAGACAGTGGCTTCGGGAAGAACATGTCTCGGGGTCAGACGAGTAGTTCTTCAGAGAAGAGGACTAGGACTGCACCGTACCAGTTCTCCCAGCCGATTTCGGCTCAGAGACCTTCTTTTGCGCCTCAGGCACCGCGTCCTACAGCATCGCAAGCTACGAGGGTTATGCCTCCGGCTTCCTCCGCATCGCAGACATTTGAGGAGTGCGCCGCATGTGGTCGTCGGCATAAGACTGGAGATTGCCGAAGAATGTCAGGTGGATGCTTCCATTGTGGCGAGATGGGCCATATGATTCGAGATTGCCCGCGCAAGCAGTCACAGTCTGGATCACAGGGAGTTCGGCCTCCAGGCAGGCAGAATTCACTTCAGGGGTCTTCATCTCAGGCCTCTAGATCCTTGCAGCCTACCCAGCAGCCTCGTCAGGCAAACCAGGGCAGAGTCTTTGCCATGACTGATAGAGACGCACAGGCATCTGATGATGTTGTGCAAGGTACGCGCGAACTAGTCTTTGTTGAAGTTCTAATGTTGCCATGATATGTTCGTATCTATATATATCCTATGTGGTGTTTTGCGATGTTTGTATCTATATGTACAATTGTGTTATAACTGGGATGATTCAAATTCTCAGGTTCGTTGCTCGTAAATGAATGTTTGGCAAGAGTGTTGATAGACACAGGATCCACTCACTCGTTCATTTCACCAAGCTTTGCCAAAGGCTTTACGTCCGAGCCAAGCAAGCTACCTAGGGAGTTGTCCATTTCAACTCCATTGGGAAAATCTATTGAGACAGATAAAGTGTATCCGGATAGTGTTGTACAAGTCATGCAGCACGAGTTGCCAGTCGACTTGATCCTTCTGGGAATTCAGGATTGGGATTTCGATGTCATCCTAGGTATGGATTGGCTCTCAACTCACCATGGACACGTGGCGTGTTTCGAGAAGGTGGTGCATTTTAAACCCGTGGGGTTAAAGCCGTTTCATTTCAGGGGACTTCAGAGAAGAGACATTGCCCGCTTTGCAACTCTTAGTCTCGAGGGTGTAGAAGTGCGAGACTCCACACCCATTCCAGTGGTATGTGAGTATATGGATGTTTTTCCGGAAACCTTGCCGGGATTGCCTCCCGATCGTGCAATCGAGTTTGCGATTGAGCTAGCTCCAGGCACAGTTCCGATTTCGAGAGCTCCGTATAGGATGGCCCCTATTGAGCTTAAGGAGTTAAAAGAGCAGTTAGAAGAATTGCAAGGCCTTGGTTTTATCCGGCCAAGTGTTTCACCTTGGGGAGCTCCGGTTCTCTTCGTGAAGAAGAAGGATGGATCAATGCGTATGTGTATTGATTACAGGCAATTCAACAAGGTCACGATCAAGAATCGTTATCCATTGCCTCGGATAGACGACTTGTTTGACCAATTAAAGGGTGCGCAGTTTTTCTCCAAGATTGACCTTCGATCTGGTTATCATCAGTTGAAGATCAAGAAAGAGGACATTCCGAAGACAGCATTCCGAACTCGATACGGTCATTACGAGTTTTTGGTCATGTCTTTTGGACTGACTAACGCACCGGCAGCATTCATGGACTTGATGAATCGGGTGTTCAGATCGTCTCTCGATCAATGTGTGATCGTGTTCGTAGATGATATCCTTGTGTATTCACAGTCACAGGAGGATCACACGAGAGATCTCTGTCTGGTGTTGCAGACACTTCGAGAGCATAGTCTGTATGCTAAGTTGAGCAAGTGTGAGTTCTGGCTGAACAAGGTGTCTTTTCTTGGACACGTGGTATCTGCTGAAGGTATTTCAGTTGATCCTGTAAAGATTGAAGCGGTGATGAATTGGGAAAGACCGAAGAGTGTCACCGAGATCCGTAGTTTCCTTGGGTTGGCAGGATATTACAGAAGGTTTGTGGAAGGATTTTCAAGTTTAGCAGCTCCACTTACCTATCTCACACGGAAGAACACGAGGTTCACTTGGAGTGATAAGTGCGAGGCTAGTTTCTTGGAGTTGAGAAAGAAGCTTACTTCGGCTCCTGTTCTTACAGTTCCATCTGGGAGCGGTGGTTTCGAAGTCTATAGTGATGCTTCACTAGTGGGACTTGGATGTGTTTTGATGCAGCATAAAAAGGTGGTCGCCTATGCTTCTCGTCAGCTGAAGGAGCATGAGCAAAACTACCCCACACATGACTTAGAGCTCGCTGCAGTCATCTTTGCACTGAAACTTTGGCGTCACTACCTCTACGGAGAAGAGTTCGTGGTGTTCACAGACCACAAGAGCTTGAAGTATCTTTTCCTCCAGAAGGAGTTGAATATGAGGCAGCGTCGTTGGATGGAGTTCATGAAGGACTACGACTGTTCCATCCAGTACCACCCGGGTAAGGCTAACGTGGTAGCCGATGCTCTTAGCAGAAAACCTTACGGAGTTATGGCTCAATTGAGAGTGCAAGAGTGGAAGTTATTACATGATATGTGTCATTTGGACACTACTCTCAGGCATGTCACCTATGGGCCGATAATGTCCAACGTGGTGGTTAGGCCACAGATCCTGAGCCAGATCAAGGAGTTACAGAATTCCGATGTTGAGTTGCTTGCTTACCGAGACAAGTCGGTGAGTAACGGCAATCAGGAGTTCGCTTTAAATGATGATGGTGCTATCACATTTAAAGGCAGGTTGTGTGTCCCCGCCGACACAGTTTTGAGGGATGAAATTTTGAATGAAGCTCACCGATCAAAGTACACGGTACATCCGGGAGGTACTAAGATGTACCAGAATCTCAAGAAGCACTACTGGTGGCGAAACATGAAGAGGGAAGTCGCTGAGTACGTCGCCAGATGTTTGATTTGCCAGCAGGTAAAAGCCGAACATCAAAGGCCGGCAGGTCTTTTGCAGTCCCTTCCTATTCCGGAGTGGAAATGGGAGAACATCTCGATGGATTTCATTGTGGGTTTGCCGCGAACGGCGAAGGGCTCCGATGCTATTTGGGTGATTGTGGACAGGTTGACTAAGTCTGCACATTTTATTCCGTACCGAACTACTTTCAATGCAAATCAGTTGGTAGCCCTATATGTTAAGGAGGTGGTTCGACTGCACGGTGTGCCAGTTTCTATCGTGTCTGATCGAGATCCTCGGTTTACTTCCAGGTTTTGGAAAACTTTCCAGGATGCTATGGGTTCTCGTTTAGAATTCAGTACCGCCTTCCATCCTCAGACCGATGGACAAACGGAGAGGGTGAATCAAGTAGTGGAGGATATGCTCCGAGCTTGTATGCTGGATTTTCAGGGTAGTTGGGAGGAACAGTTGCCGTTGGTTGAGTTTGCCTACAACAATAGCTATCAGGCGAGCATCCAGATGGCACCTTTTGAAGCTCTGTATGGTCGGAGTTGTCGATCACCGCTATACTGGGATGAAGTTGGTGAGAGGAAAATTCTTGGTCCTGAGTTGATAGAGCGGACCGCAGAAAGGGTCAAAATTATCCGGGAGCGATTGAAAAGTGCTCAGGATAGGCAGAAGAGCTATGCGGATATACGCCGCAGAGATTTAGAGTTCCGAGTTGGGGATCGGGTCTTTGTGAAGATTTCGCCGAGTCGAGGAATCATGCGATTCGGGAAGAAGGGAAAGCTTAGTCCTAGGTACGTGGGACCATTTGAGATCGTCACAAGGGTTGGTGAGGTTGCTTACAGGGTAGCACTACCGCCTCACATGGCAGCGGTCCATAATGTATTTCACGTCTCTATGCTTAGAAAATACATTTCGGATCCGTCTCACGTCATCGCTCTTGATCCTGTTGAGATTCGAGAGGATCTTACGTTGGTTGAGCAACCAGTTCAGATTCTGGATCGTCGAGATCAAGTGTTGCGAACCAAGACTATCCCTTTAGTCCTAGTGAAGTGGCAGCATCATTCCAAGGAAGAGGCTACATGGGAGCGAGAAGCCGAAGTACGAGAAAAGTACCCCCATTTATTTGTTTAAGGCCATGGCATTCCCTTGTATTTTGCTATAGTTTTACGCATGTATGTATCGTCCAAATTTCGGGGACGAAATTTTTGTAAGGGGGGGAGAATGTAGCACCCCGGACTTTTTCATCCTTAATGAATAGCACCTTCATAGCTAATTGGCCGTTTTCATAGTTTTCGTAGTCTAATTAATAAATAAGGGAGAAATCGGAAATTCCGAAACGTCAGAAATGTTCGTTTTCGAAAGACGGATCCAACGCAAGTTGAATCGTCGAAATCCGACGAGCGAGTAAAAAGATATGGTCAAAACAGTCCAGACATAACAGAGCACCGATCGCTCGGTCATTACCTGCGATCGATCGGTCCACTACCGATCGCTCGATGGCTGTCGCACGGTTAACTTTTTTGTATGGGGAAAAATTCCAGAGAGTGTGTTTTTGACCGATCTCTCGGTCATAACACCGATCGACCGGTAAGCCACCGATCGCTCGGTCCATACCACCGATCGATCGGTCATACGCAATTTTTCTTCATTAAGGGTGTTTAAGACTTTAAACACAACCCCTTGCCTATAAATAGGTTGAGTTCGTGCCTTAGGGTTTCAGAAACCCTCTGTGCCCTATCTTAGGAGATTTTGAGAGAGAGAAGAAGGAGAGGAACTACTTGTTGATCAAGCTTGTGGAAGATCAAGGTTCTTCCACTTCCCTTGGTGATTTCCAACCAAGAACTCACTGTTCTTGCTTGTTCCAGCCATTGGGAGTCAAATCCATTGATTTCTCTAAGGTAGATACACTCTACTACAATCTTGCAATCCTACTAGTTACTAAGTATGATTCTTCTTATCTATGCCCTATCTATGTGTATTGATTTTATGTATGAAAAAGGTGTGATTATATACTTGGATGAAGGTTACTATTATGATGCACTCTAAGTGTTTGATGAAATACCTCTAAGGGATTCTATGTTTAAATACGATGATTTCTCTTATTAAGTGCATATGCTCGCATGTCTCGCATGAACCGATGGTTTCCATGGATTTCTCAAAGTACAAATAAAGGTTTTTCACGAAAAGACGAATAATGAATGATTCTAAGAAACTCTATGATAATGTTCTAAGATCGTTTCACAAGCTCTAAGGATCATACCGTGCTCACAAGGAAACTCTATGATAATGTTCTAAGATCGTCTCACAAGCTCCACGGATCAAAATGAAATGCTCTAAGATCTCTAAGGTTATGCTCTATGGAAATGCTCTACGGTATTGCTCTATGCTCTATGTCTCTACGGATCATAATGACTCTAAGTAACTCCATGAACTCACAAGAACTCATAAGGCTATGATTATCGATTGACTCACACGGTTACAGTTTTGGTTTCGAATATTATCTCACATATGTTTTCACGGTTTCCATGCTTTAAGGATTGTTCGGATTTCATTCTCCATGTCTTGTATGCTCCATGCCTAACCGCTTTATTGTTCTTAGTTTGTATACACTGAGTATTCCATGCTCAGTCGATATTGTTATGATCGGCAGGTGCTCGGGTTCCATTCGATTTGTGTGGCGACGAACCTTGGGTCGAGGAAGAGTACCGTGACCCGGAGCCTTCCATGGATCACTATCATGACGATGGTGCTCTAGATAGGAGTCGTGACTTCGATTTCTGTTGATCGACCGACTTAGAACTTGTGTCATTTTGTTATGTGAGTGTGGGGTTTGTCCACTCCACTTTTGGGTTTCTCACACATGTATACTTGTTGGTTCTTACTTGAGCCAAGCTATAGGAGTATTCATTTTGCTTCCGCTATGTTTAGTATTTTATTTTCCGCTGTGCATTGTATTTCGTTTCCGCTATGTATATGCAGGTACTCTGACAGGTTTCCACGTGTGCCTTATGTATCATACTGGAGGTATGATACGGCGGTCACGAGTCAAAGTATCCTTAACTCCTAGGGGGTATTTTGGGTCGCGACACTTGCAGCTCGGCAGACTATACCATCATCGACGACACCTACTCCACCGCCTACAGCTCCAGTACATCGTACAGCTGGGGTTAAGGCATTTCAAAGATTGAGGCCTCCATCATTCCATGGGAGTGTGGACCCTCTTGGTGTGGAGGCTTAGATCCTCCAGTTGGAGAAGATATTTTTAGTCCTCTCTCCGACAGAGGAAGAGAAGGTAGCATGGGCTGTTTTCATGCTAGAGGGTGAGGCACACCATTGGTGGTTGTCCGCCTTGAGGACCTGAGATTTGACAATGCAAGGTCAACCCTGGACTTTGGAGGACTTCAAAGATACTTTTTATAAGAAGTACTTCCTGACTGGAGTAAGGGAAAAGAAAGAGAGATAATTCATCAACCTTGAGAAAGGTTCGATGTCAGTGGCTCAGTACGAGGCCAAGTTCTCGGAGCTATCACGCTTCACGACTCGCATGGTTACAACTGAGGCAATGAAGGCGAGGAGGTTTGAACAAGGGCTCAAGGATGTCATTATGGAGAAATTTTCAGCTTTTAGGCACGCTACTTATCTGAAGTAGTGCACAAGGCTCTGTTGATCGAGGCCAATTCAGAGGCCGTATCCAAGACGAGAGATTTGGCGAGAGGCCAACCTAGCAGTTCAGCACCTCTAAAGAGGTGGGCTCGGACCGGCCCTTATCAGTAGACATGGCCAGCACCACCTCGGTATGCGTGGCCAGCACCACCTATGAGGCCATCTTATGCACCTCCAGTTCCACGGTCGTACATACCTCAGGCACCACGACCTCAGGCTCTTTTGGCTCCACGGCCCGTTGCACCTCAAGCAATGAGGTATGCTCCACCTCCGGCCCCTCCGACCTACACACATGAGGTCTGTATTTCTTGCGGCCAAAGACATCCGGTAGGAGATCGCCGAAGGGCATCGAGTGGATGTTTTCACTGTGGTCGCCAAGGCCATGTGATCAGGGATTGCCCTAGTCGGCATTTGCTAGGCCAGTCTCAGGGGATTAGGCCCCCAGCATGCCCAGCGGGATCATACCAGGCATCATCTCAGCCTACACAGTCTACACCTTCGCCTCGACAGGCGAACTAGGGGCGAGTATTTGCCTTGACAAAGGGAGATGCACTTGCATCTGATGATATAGTGTAAGGTACGCGTTTAAAGTTATTCAATTGTCCATGATTGTCATATTATGCCTTATTCCTTGCGTACGTATATGGCGTGTTATATATATCTATGTATCTATACGTATGATGTTGATGCATGGATTGACTTAGTTAGCTAAAATTTCAGGAACCTTGCTAGTCAATGAATGTTTGGCTAGAGTATTGATTGACAATGGGTCTACCCATTCATTCGTCTCACCGAGTTTTTCCCAAGGCTTTTCTATGGAGCCTAGTCAATTGGAACTGGAGTTATTCATTTCGACTCCTCTCGGCAAGACGGTAGTAGCAGATAGCATTTTCAGAAGCAGTACAGTTCAAGTAGGAAGCCACGAATTGGCAGCTGAGCTTATCGTCCTTGGATTCTAGGACTTCGATGTTATCTTGGGGATGGATTGGTTAGCAGCTCAACATGGGCATGCGGCTTGCTTTGAGAAGATGGTACTCTTCAAGCCAGTGGAAGGGAAGCCATTTCATTTTTGGGGGTTGAGAAGTAAAGATATTGCCCGCTTTAGGACGTTGAGCCTAGCGAACCCCGAAGCAAGGGACTCTTTGACTATTCCGATCGTGAGTGAATTCCTGGATGTATTTCCAGAGGAGTTGCTAGGGTTGCCTCCAGAAAGGGAGATTGAGTTTGTGATCGAGCTTGCACGAGGCACAGCTCCCATCGTCTGGGCTCCGTACAGGATGGCCCCGATTGAACTCAAGGAGTTGAAGACTCAATTGGAGGAGAGGCAAGGCCTTGGTTTCATTCAACCAAGTGTCTCACCATGGGGTGCCCCGATTTTATTTGTTAAGAAGAAGGATGGCTCGATGCGGATGTGCATCGATTACCGGTAGTTGAACAAGGTCACTATAAAGAATAGCTATCCATTACCTAGGATTGATGACCTGTTTGATCAGTTAAAGGGAGAGAGATTTTTCTCGAAGATTAATCTTCGATCGGGTTATCACCAATTGAAGATTAAGGCTGAAGATGTTCCCAAAACTGCTTTCAGGACTCGGTATAGGCATTATGAGTTCTTGGTTATGGCTTTTGGTCTTATGAATGTGCCGGTAGCTTTTATGGATCTGATGAACCGGGTATTCGGACCATACCTGGATCGATGTGTGACAGTGTTTGCCAATGACATATTCATATATTCCCAGACACGGGAAGATCACGTGCGAGACCTTCGCATTGCTTTGGAAATGCTGAGAGAGCACAAACTGTATGCCAAACTAAGCAAGTGTGTGTTTTGGTTGGAAGAAGTGGCATTCCTAGGCCACGTTGTATCTGTGGAAGGCATCTCAGTAGATCCGAAGAAGATAGAGGCAGTCATGAGTTGAACGAGGCCCAAGAGTGTCACAGAGATATGCAGTTTCCTTGGGTTGGCAGGCTATTATAGGAGATTTGTAGAGGGTTTCTCCAGCCTCACAGCATCGCTCACTTACCTAACAAGGAAGAACACCAAGTTTATATGGAGCGATAAGTGCAAGATCAATTTCACGGAACTGAAGAAGCGGCTTACCACGGCCCCCGTCCTTACAGTGCCATCAGGGTATGGTGGTTAACAGTGATGCCTCACACATCTGACTTGGGTGTGTCCTCATGTAGCACAAGAAAGTCATTGCCTATGCATCAAGACAATTGAAGGAGTATAAAAAGAATTACCCCACACACGACTTGGAGCTTGCTATGGTCGTGTTTGCACTCAAGATTTAGCGCCATTACCTTTACGGGGTGGAGTTCTATGTATTCATGGATCATAAGAGCCTCAAGTACCTCTTTTCCCAAAAGGAGCTAAATTTACGGTAACGGCATTTGATGGAATTTTTGAAAGACTATGAATGCACCATCCAATACCACTCAGGTAAAGCAAATGTGGTGGCAGACGCTTTGAGTAGAAGACCTCCGAGGTTGTTGGCTCACATGTTAGTGCGGGAATGGAGATTATAGGAAGATTTGGCTAATCTGGACATCAACATGAATGATTCCATCCACAATCCTGTCTTGGCAAATGTCACCGTTCGGCCATACAATTATAGATTTGATCCAAGAGTATCAAGCACGGATGTTGACTTGTTGGCTTTCCGGGACAAGGAAGTTGCCAAGGGTAGTGAGGACTTCTCTCTCACTAGCCGAGGTGCTATCACATTCAAGGGAAGGCTTTGTGTTCCAGCCAATGCGGATTCTTCGACGAGAGATTATGATGAAGCCCACCGGGCAAAGTACACGGTGCATCAGGGGGTACAAAGATGTACCGGAACCTCAATGAATCACTTTTGGTGGTGGAAGATGAAGAGGGATGTTGCGGAATATGTGGCACGGTGTTTGGTGTGCCAGCAGGTGAAAGCAGAGCACATGCGGCCCGCAGGTCTATTACAGTCTCTCCCTATTCCCGAGTGGAAATGGAGCACATATCCATGGACTTCATTGTTGGCTTGCCAAAAAGGGCCAAAGGGCTTAGATGCGATTTGGTTGTGGTGGACCGTTTGACAAAGTCCTCGCATTTCTTACCTTACCGGACCACGTTTAATTCTACCCAATTGGCTGCATTGTATATCAAGGAAGTTGTTTGGTTGCAGGGGGTGCCAGTCAGTATTGTGTCAGATCGGGATCCAAGATTCACGTTCAGGTTCTGGAAGAGTTTTCAGGATGCCATGGGTTCCCGACTTGATTTCAGCACCGCCTTTCATCCACAAACGGATGGACAAAGCGGGAGAGTGAACCAAATCATCGAAGACATGCTTCAGGCATGTATGTTGGATTTCAAGGGCAGCTGGAAAAAGCACTTACCTTTGGCTGAATTCGCCTATAACAATAGCTACCAGGTGAGCGTCCAAATGATACCATTCGAGGCCTTGTATGGGCGAAGTTGCAGGTCTCCTCTCTACTGGGATGAGGTAGGAGAGAGAAAGGTGTTAGGTCCTGAGTTGATCGAGCAAATTGCGAACAAGGTTAAGATCATCCGGGATCGGTTGAAAGCCACTCAAGATCATCAAAAGAGCTATCCCGACACTCTCTGTAGGGACTTGGAATTCCAAGTTGGGGATCGAGTCTTAGTGAAGGTATCTCCTAGCAAGGGGATTATGAGATTTGGCAAAAGAGGCAAGCTTAGTCCTCGGTATGTTGGGCCCTTTGAGATTATCACGCGAGTTGGTGAAGTTGCATACCGGGTAGCTCTTCCACCTCACATGGTTACGGTTCACAACGTTTTCTATGTGTCTATGCTTCGAAAGTACATTGTGAACCCTTCACATATCATCGAGTTAGAACCGTTGGAAATTCGAGAGGATCTCACTTTGGTTGAAAGGTCGGTTCAGATATTGGATCGGAGAGATGAAGTCCTTCACAACAAGACTATCCCGTTGATTCTTGTGCAATGGCAACATCATGCTCAAGAAGAGGCTACATGGAAGCGTGAGGCCAAAGTTAAAGCGAAGTACCCGGAATTATTTGAATGAGTGTTTGTATGTGACTTGTAATTTTGTTTTGGTTTTGTAAGGCATGTATTGTCCAAATTTTTAGGATGAAATTTTTATAAGGAGGGAGGATGTAGAACCCAAAAACTTTTTGTATATGCCTGGGAATGTGTGTCAAGACATGATACCTTTGTAATCTCCATTTTTCATGAAATGAGAATTGGAAACTTTGAGAATTTTTGCAAGAATGCTATAATTAATTAAATAAATTATTTAATAATATCTATAAGCCTGGAAAGGATCTTAATCATGTTTAGAAGAGGTCAAAGGAGAAGTAGGATAAGTCCAAGTAGTAGGAAAGGGTGAAAAATGGACCTTGTGTCAAAACTTGCAGACAACCGATCGCTCGGTCCATATTAGCTATCGGCTGGTGCACTTTTTTGTATAGGGAAAAAATTCTAGAGAGGATGTTTTTGACCGATCACCCAGTCAAAACACCGGTCGCTCGGTAAGCGACCGATCAATCGGTTTATCGCGTTTTTGCATAATTTCATTAAGGGCTTTTTCGTCTTTTAGGCGTTACAAACTTGCCTATTAAGGCTTGCTCCAACCTTGAGGGTCTCATTCACCACACTTAGAGTATTTGAGAGAAAATGAGAGAGGAGAAAAAGGGTATTCCAACCTAGGACATCCTCTTGAGCAAATCAAGGGTTTTGAAAACCCAAGATCGTTCTAAAGGTTTGGATTCTTCAAATCCAACTCCAAGCAAGTGAAGGACACGTTCTCCAAGCTAGGGTAGCAACTCCACGCATGATTAGAGGGTTCTTCCTCATCCTATTCAAGGTCGGTACCTTATGCTACCCTCCAAGTTCATATTCTTCCTTCTTTCCTTCATTTTTATGATTTTTCTCTACTATCCAAGTATGTAAATGTTATGGGAGGAAAGAATGGAGGATGATGGGCGATGGATGCCGTGTGGATGTGTTGTAATGAATGAAATGGGGAAGGGTATTGTATCAATAATGAATGCACACGTATATTGTGAACATGAAACCATCTAGAAAAGTATGAAATAGGCTTTAACAAATAACGTACAGACCACATGTTTGATGAAATGCCAAGGTGAAGAACATGAATTGTAAATCAAGATTATGCATCATTTAAAGTGTATGGAAATGTTAGGGTTTATGATAGTGTGATTAATTGCTTTCTCTAAACGGCATGAACAATTACTTGTTTAAATTAATGGCATTCTATGTATTGTTGAAATCCCAAATGTCATACTTAATTCCAAGTGAAAGCATGTACACGATTTCACGAGCACGGCATGCCTAACATGGTTTACCAGTGTATTAAAGAATAAGGGTTTTAGAAGTTGGACATATCTTACGATATGTTTTGCCTCACTTTTGACAAGAACAAGAACACGCATTGTGCACAAGGGAGTTTACACTTCCCTCCCTTCAACAGTGAAAGAGGGGTCTCCCCTCACTCACAAGTACATCTAATTGAAAGAAGGGTCTCCTTGCCCTCTCAAGTGTATCTCATTGAAAGAAGGGTCTACCTTCCCACCCAAGTGCATCTCACAAGTGTATCTCACAAGTAACATGAGCATGTTTAAATTCCAAGCAAGCACAGATGGCATGACAAGCATGACATACAAGCAAGGCAGACAGGACAAGTTTTTAAGCATGAAAAGAGTATTTAAGTCAAGTCAAGTGCACGATGATTTCAAGAGTTTTATCGGCTGTTATTTGATTCAAGCATGAATATAAACTGTTTTACTGTCCTGTTATTATATGAATTGCTTCCTATTTTATATATCATTATTGTTATGCTGTGACTGTTGGATAGTATTTGGTACACGCTGAGTATTCCATGCTCAACCGTACATTTATGTCGGCAGGTATTGAGGGAGCTGCCGCTCCTTTTGACATCTGTGCTCCTGGCCCATGGGTGGAGGAGGAGTATGTTGAGGAACCTATGGAGGAGCCTCATGTAGATGAGTACTATTAGATGGTAGATTCCTAGTGACTGTGGGTGAGCTTGGGAGATTTATATTCATGTATTTTGGTGGGCATGTCCGCACTTTTTATTTCTTTTTATACAAACTTCGATCATATCTATATATTCAGAGGTTTGGTTAGTCTTCTGTTGTGCCATGTTAGTTATGCTTCTGCTTTTATGTCCTCTTTGGTATATGTTCCAAGTGTTTTTGCAGGGTGGTTTGTCAAGCAAGTCATGCAAGTCATGATAAGTCGTCCAAGATTCACTCTAATTCCTAGGGTGGGTTTTGGATTGCGACAGATTGAGATTCATCACTCTATCATATGGAACTAACAATATGTAAGTTATTAGGAATACATTGTCCAGATGTTGTCTGATTAACTTAGAATAATTTTAGGTCTACAAGGAACTGGAAAACCATATCTCCTTAGCAATCAGTTATCAACTAATTGGATGGTTTTCCTACAATGTTACCTAAGGGAAAAAGTAGTCTCATCCAATGAGATACTTTTAATATGTTACCCATGTAGAAGACAATGTGTGAATGTAAAATATGCATTTATTGATTAAATAGATAAATACATTTCTGGACTGGCTTTCGTGGGCATATATATCTAACATTAAGGGATACTTTAGGTGTGACTATGCATAACCTGGCAAACCATCCTTACTACTGAACAAGGCATAATATAACTAAAATGTATAATCAGAGTGTGGAAGCTGAACCAAAAATTTTCTTTTTCTATACATAACTAGTATTCCAAGTTCATATACAACATTTAACAAGTAAAGGTAGACATGCCCACCTATCAAATACAAAATGAGGAAACCTCACTAACTCTCTACTCACAATAGTCTAGATAGGGACACCTATCTAAATCCCTGTCCTCCGGAGGTTGTAGTGGAATAGGTACCTCCTCTTCAACATACTCTTCCTCAACCCATGGCTCGGGGTTGAATGTATCCACCGAACCTACCGACATGAAATGTATGGCTGAGTATGGGATACTTAATGAGTACAAGCTACTAGCTAATAATAGCAATAACATAATGCAATTCATAACATCAAATTAAAACAATACAATGATCATGACATGCATGAAACTAAATTTGAAACTCCGTATAAAACCCGTGTTCATAATTCATACTTATTCTTGAAAATATCTTTTCGTGTTTTCAAAACATGCTTGTCGTGTCAGAACTTGTTCTTGTCTCGTGAGAATCATGTGTGTCTTGTCTTGTTCTTGTTTAGAATCACACTTGTTTTGCCATGCTTGTCTTGTCTTGCCTTGTTATGCTTATCTTGTGAGCCAAATGTTAGTGCCCTTATAACAACTTGTGAGCGGAGTACGTAAATACCCTTTAGCGAAATATTGAAAGCAACTTGTGAGCAAGGTATATAAATACCCTTCAGCGAAAATAGAAAAGGTGCACCAACATCCTTGACCGGCCCAATGTCCAACATTATCATGCTTGTCTTGTTTTCTTATTAGCTAGATATGACATATCCTTGGATATGCCCTATCCTTGACCGACCCAAAATTCAGCTTTATCAATCATGTCTTGTTCTTGATTGTCTCTTGTACAAATACTTATACTTAGAAAACTCGGTTCATGCATGCATGCGTGCTTGTGCTTAACAATTGGTGGCAATCGTAATGATATAAAACGATCAAAAGAACATCATATGACATTTCAAAAATTTCTCTATACATGCAAGATTTGAAGGAAAACATATAGGGCATTTTATCAAATTTACCAAATTGGGGAAAACTCCCTAAATCATGCTTCATAATATTAGTTTAACTCTCACACATGCATTTCATCAAACACGTGGCATTCAATATTTCTATAGGTGTTTAATTCATGTTCTTATATTCAATCATTTCATCAAACACCTTGAGTGTGTGTTTTATTAGTACATTTTCCTTTCCCATTTTCCATCACACAACATGCATCACATTCCCCATGGCATCCATTCGCCTCAACCATCTATACATCCCACACATCCATAATTACTTAGTTTATGTCATACATTTTTGGGAACATGATAGATTTCAAGAGAATGGAATGTACAAGCTCAATCTACAATCATCCTTAAGGAAAAACCTAAGTTATTACTAAGCCAACTAGAAGGGTGTACTAACCTTTGAGGATTAACTCCTACTTGAAGAAAACCCCTTGAGTGAGAAATCCAAGCTTGATGGGGAGGATCCAACCTTGAAGATGAAGATCCTTGCATGATTTGAGCTTCGTCTTCTTTAATCCAAAATCCTCTTTGAAAATCCCAAAATCTCCTTCCTTCTCCTCTCCAAGACTCCTTTAGGTTTAGGTTAACCCAAAAACCCCCAAATGATCCCCTATTTATAGGCCAAGGGATCAAACCCGTATTTCTGAATTTTGGCACCCGCGTGCAATCGATCACACACCAACTACAATCGATCGTAGATCCTAGTGCGATCAATCACACTTGGGGATGATTTGTCACACATTCACCCAAGAGCCTCTGTCAAATTTTATCCTACATGCGATCGATCGCACACCACCTGCGATCAATCACAAGTGCACCCGAAAGTTTATCCATCCATAATTTCTTCTGACTGTGATCGATCGCACACCACCTGCGATCGATTGTAGGTCCCATTTTCTGAATTTTTCACCTGCAGACCCTTTTGACATGTCTTTGATCTTGTTTCCTTTCCACCATCCTTAGGGCAATAACCCCCTATATATATATATGATACACATAACTCTTTACTATTTATTTTCTCATTATTCAAAATGTAAGTACATGGAAGGCCCTTTGGCCAAAACGCTATTCACCAACCACGTACAAAAGTTTCGGGGTTCCCTGATGTCGTTGGCCTCTTGTCCTGCAGTCTTTGCCTATCTGTCTGCATTCCTCTCTTCCTCAAAAACTCTGCCGATCTTCTCTCTATAATCAAAGGTCTCTCACTAACTTCCCGGCAAGTCTCAAGATGCAGGAACCCTGTCTCGGATATAGTCTCTAAGACCCCTCTCAAATCTCCTCACTTTCATGGTTTCTATGGTGATCAACGCGAACCTAGATAGCTCAGCAAACTTAGCCTCATACTCGGCCACCGACATGCTCCCCTATTATAGATTGGAGAACTCAACATAATATCCCCACACTTAGTTAGAATCATAACCAATAGAGTGCAAAAGAACATGTGCTCATATACATCATATCATCACCTTGACTCGTATACTTGTGAGAATCTTTAACTTATGAGACAATATAATTATGAGATGCTTATACTTATGAGACCACATGCTTGTGAGATGCTTATGCTTATGAGTCTTAAGCAGCTTATTCAGATCATGCACTTATTCAGATCTCTCATTGGGCATATTCAGTATATCAAGCGTATGCAATGCTTATGTTTATGAGTCTTGAGCATCTTATTTAGAACATGCACTTATTCAAGTCCCTCATTGGGCTTATTCAGTATATCAGGCCTATGTAATGCTTATACTTGTGGTCCACATGTGTGACTTGTGAGACTCTTATCCTAACATACACGTGAGTTTGTACATAAGTGTCACCATTATACTGTCCCATATCAAATAGTTAGAGAATTGTTTGAAAATTTTTCCTCTAAGTATTGGCTAACCCAAATATCAATTACCATGCAAAATAATTAGGTATAATTTAACAAACAATCACATACATAATCCTTATCATGATTCTTAGCATTCATAATCAATTTCACAATTATTCATTTATAAGTTATTCATTGTCCATTACCTATTATCATGAAAAACAACAATACATATTTGACTTAATTTCACAACAATTCCAAAGGGTCATATTAGTATTTACCACCTCAAACATTTCAACAAACACCTTGGGTACGTAATTTATGAATACATTGCCTTTTCCCATTTCCAATATTTCACCATACCATAATCCATCCATACAACCCAAATACAATCCACATCCATACCTACATCCCATCCTCCATAGTATTTTTCATCCATAAATTTCATCCATAGTATTAAACCACATTTCCATCTCTAATAAACTTAATTCATACATAATTGAGGAAAAACATATCTAATCTCTATTTCTATCATTTCTATCATACTAATATTCACAAAACATCATAACAGGGTTGAGTTGGATATTATATCGACCTTAGAGATCCTTCCCTTCGATCCAAGATGCACCCAAGAAGGTTGGAGGTTGATTTTCAAGCTTTCCTTGCAATCTTCAAGCAATTTCCTTCCTCTCCAAGCAATTTCTTCCTTAAAACCCTAGGTTTTTGTAAAGTTCAGGTTGTTGTATTGGCATATTCCGGTGTCAAAACAAGTGAGTCTAGGTGTCTAAGAGTGGGTCTTGTGTCATTGCCATCAATCATCCACAACAAGTGAAGTTGAAGACAGTTGAAGACTCAGTTTGATCATTTCCTTCATAGGATGGTAAGTGACCTAGATACCATGCTACCATAAGTGGGAATTGACTTAGAATAATCCTAATGTAGAGCCCTGAAATTTTTTGTAAATGTCTTGGAACATATGCCAAAGCTTTATACCCTGGTAACCTCCCATATCTATGAAATGAGATTCCTAAGTCGGATATGTAAAAAAATCCGGTTTGCTTAACTCTATTTTCAGATCAGTCAACTTTGAGGATAATTTGGTCCATCAATAAAGCTGAAATTAGAAATTCTAAAATGCTAGGAGTGCTCCCCTTCGAAAGACGAATCCAACGCAAGTTGAATCGTCAAAATCCGACAAACGAGTCAAAACTTATGGCCAAAACACCGAAATAGGAAAAATTGAGAAAAATCAGCAAAATAGGCAGAACACAGATCAACCGGCCGACCGCTCCAAGGACCGATCAACTGGTGGCCTACCGCTCGACCGCTAAGATGACCAATCGACCACTCGCCTACCGGTCGACCGCTCTACCCACCGGTCGACCGCTATCGCACTAACTTTGTATGGGGTTATTTTCCAAAGAGGGTCTTTTGGACCGATCGACCGCTCCCCATGACCGGTCGACCGCTCCTCTATGAATTTGCTTGGTTTGGTCTTTTTAAGCAGATCATTAAGGGTATGATGGTCTTTGACCATCCCCTTTGCTATATAAACCCAAGTTCGTGGGTTGAGGGTTTCATAAACCCTCAAGCTTTCATTTTGAGAGAGAGTGAGAAAGGAGAAAAGGGATTCTAAACCTAGGATTTGCATTGAGAAGAAATCAAAGGGATTGAAGACCCTAGATCACCTCAAGCTTGGATTTCTTCAAGTTGACGGCTCAAGCACTTGGGGAGCTCGTTCTCCAAAGCTAGGCCAGCATTCAACCTCGGCTCTTGCAAAGGTTCTCTTCCTCTTTTCAAGGTCGGTACCTTTTGCTATCCTCCTAGTCATGGTTTCCTCTTTTCCTTCCTTATTCCTTGTTCTCCCTCATTTATACCTATGCTATGAGTTGGTATGTGCAAATGCAGATGGATGTTGGGAGAAGGATGCCAAGTGAATGTCATGTGATGAATGAAATGGGGAGGGTATTGTGCCAATAATAAACATACATGGATGTTGTGAATATAAACCCAACTACAAAAGCAAAGTGTGAGATTTAACAAATAATGAACACACCACTTGTTTGATGAAATGCTGAGAATGGGTTGTAAATCTAGAAATGTATGCTTATATACTTATAGAATTGCTAGGGCTTATGATAGTGTGATTACTTGCTTTCCCTAAATTGCATGAATAATTACTTTCTCAATAAATGATGTTCTATGTATTGTTGAAATCCCCAAATGTCATGTTTAATTTCAAATGAAAGTATGCACACGATTCCATGAGCACAGCATGCATGACATGGTTTACCGGTATTTTTATGATTAAGGTTTAGAGGTGGGACATATCCTACGATATGTTTTACCTCGCTTTTGACAAGAGGACAAGAATAAGCATAGCATAGGAGGAAGTTTACACTTCCCTCCCTCCCATGAGGGGTCTCTCCTCACTCACAAGTACATATCATGAAAGAAGGGTCTCCCTTCCCTCTCAAGTGCATCTCATTAAAGAAGGGTCTCCCTTCCCTCTCAAGTGCATCTCACAAGCGCATCTCACAAGTACATGAGCATGTTTAGATTCCAAGAAAGCACGCATGACACACATGGCATGACATGCTAGACAAGCTCAAGTAAGACAGACATGACAAGTTTTCAAGCACGAAAAGGGTATTTTAAGTCACGTCAAGTGCATGATGATTTCAAGGGTTTTATCGGCTTTTATGTGATGCAAGCATGAATATAAACTGCTTTACTTTCCTGTCATCATATAAACTGCTTCTTGGTGTATATATTGCTATTGTTATGCTATGACTGGTGGTTAGTATTTGGTACCCGCTGAGTATTCCATGCTCAGCCGTACTTCTTATGTCGGCAGGTGATAGTAGGGCGGCTGCTCATTGTGATATCTGTGTTCCTGGACCTTGGGAAGAAGAGGAGTACGTTGAGGAACCTCAGGTCGAGGGCTACTATTAGGTGGTAGATTCTGAGTAAGTGAGCTGTGTGTGAGCTTGAGAGATTATATGTATGTATTTTGGCGGGTATGTCCGTACCTTCTTTTGGTTTCTTTTTTAGCATAACTTGGATCATGGATATATATACTAGAGGTTTGGTTAGTCTTCCACTGTGCATTGTAGTTATGTTTCTGCATTTATTGTCGCCTATTATATATACTTCAGGTATTCTATAGGATGGATTGTCAAGCAAGTCATGTAGGTCATGACAAGTCGTCCAGGATTCACTCTAACTCTTAGGGTGGGTTTTGGGTCGCAACACCTAACATATTGCCTTAGTTGGTAAGTGTCCTAGACTAACCATACAGACCCTAAGTGATGAGATAAACAGTGCAAAACTTGTTTAAAAATTCTGAAACTTTCTGAAATTTAAAAAAAAAACCAAGGTTCCTTGTTTTAGGCATATGTCCCAAACCGTAGCTCAGATTTTGCTCTATAATATGTCAAATTGACCGAGTCAAAAAGAGCTACAACTTTCATGAAGAGACTGAGAGCTGAAAATGAATTGGTTTTCACCTCAGGGTCAAACCTGGGCGTTGAGGGTCGACCCTCAAGTGCCAAAATTATGTATGGAGTTTTGGGACAGCAACTTCAAATTTTGAGGGTCGACCCCCAAGGATACTTGGGACGACCCAAGTGTACATTAGGGTCGACCCAAGTATCCTTGGGGGTCGACCCTGATACAGGAAACTTTCCAAAAACCATTTTTTTCATATTTTTGGTATTTTTAACTATTTTAGCAACTTCTATACCATGGTTTTTGATTCCCTATTTATATAGAACCCTTCCACTTCGTGCAGCATGATCTTGGGAGTGTGTATAGAGGTTTTTTAAGTTTCTTCAAAGGTTATAGAACCTACGAAATATATTTTTCTCTACCCCTTTTGTTAGTGCATTAAATCTAGAGATTACAAGTCTAAAGCTCCATAGTAGCTTGTTTGGACTTGTGCATTGAAGGAGTCCATCTAGGTATTGATTTCTATCAAACCATCAACCCATTCTGGATAGAACACCTTGGCTGGAGTGTTCCAGAGCCTTTGCGAAGGAGATCGATTTGAGATGGATCGTGGTAGAGTGATTTGGTCGGTGGAATCCGAAGCCCTCATTGACGGAGATCGATCGGAAGATCGTGGAATGTTTTCGAGACACAAAGAGAAGTACGAGCAGCTGTAGTTGATCACAGAACTTGAGAGTACGTGATGAATTTTCGAGGCGTGGAGGACTAAGAACAGAAGGATCGTGGTGTCAAGTTCGAGTCTTGTAAGTTCTTGTTTACATTTTCTTAGTGGATTCTCATGGCTGGACTAGGTCCCGTGGTTTTTCCCGGAAGAGTTTCCACGTAAAAATCCTTGTGTTGTGATTTGTTTGGTTTTCTATTCCGCACTTTAAAGTTTATCATCCCTAAATTAATAACTTAATTGTTAAATTGTTAAAAAGGGTAGACAAACTTTTAGGGAAACTTAACCATCCCCTCGAACTTGTGAATTCATAACTCAAACCCTAGATTTGAAGTTCAACGAGTTTTTTCAATTGGTATTAGAGCAGGTTCACTAATTTATTAATGTGATCTTGTCTCATATTTTTCGGTGAATATGAATCTCCAAAGAGAGGGAGGATCCATCTCTTGTCCCCCATTATTTGATGGGAATAATTATGCCTATTGGAAACTCGAATGAGAGCATTTCTGAAATCATTAGATGAGAGAGTATGGTTCTCCATTGAACAAGGTTGGACCCATCCAACAATGACCATAGATAATCAGATCATTCATAACCTTCTTCTGAATGGACCAATGTATAGCTTGAGAGTTGTAGATGGAATAGTAAGGGTCTAAATGCAATCTTCACTACTGTCACACTCGAAGAATTTCTACGTATTTCTACATGTGACACTTCGAAGGAGGAATGCTACATTCTTCAAATCACCCATGAAGGGACTACAACTATCAAGATCCCCAAACTTCAATTGCTGACCTCTAAGTTTGAAAAGTTGATGATGGATGAAAATGAAACTTTTTGATAGTTTTTATACTAATCTGAGTGACATTGTCAACTCTAGCTCCAATCTAGGGGAAAGAATTCCAAAGTCCAAAATTGTTAGAAAAATTTTGAGATCTCTACCGGAGAGCAAAAATGTTAATGCTCTCAAACTTGAAGAGTTGGTTGGTTCTCTCCAAACCTATGAGTTAAATCTGAACCCATCTGAGAAGCCAAAATCCATTGCCTTGAAGTCTGTCAAGGAATCCATAGATAGTTCAGATAGTGACTCTAAGGATGAAGAAAAAGAGTTAGCTTTATTTGCGAAGAAATTCAGAAAATTTTTGAAACTTAATAAGAGATTTAATCCGAAAGGACAAAAATCTCATGAAAAGCCTAAGTCCAAGCACTTTGAAAACAAGAAACATTTTAAAAGTGTGGACAAGAAATCCCAAGGTATTCAATGCTATGAATGTCAAGGCTACGGCCATATTGCCACTAAATGCTCCAATAAGAAAAGATTTAAGGGCAAGGTAAGGGATTACAGTGAATCTGATCTGAGGAATCAGATAGTTCTTCTTGTGAGAAGACTAGGGGTTATGTGGCCTTCACTGCATCCTTATCTGGGATAGAGGAATCTTCTTCAAATGTTGTGAGTAACCAACACTGTAGTGATGGTGAGGAGGATGATGAGAGTCAGAATAACTCTGATACTGAGGGAGACCTTGATGCAGCCTATGATGAACTATTTCAAGAATGCCTAAAGCTAAAAAAGGTTCAGTTTTCCATGTCCAAAAAGATCAAATCTATTGAAATGGAAATAGGTGCCTTAGACCAAGTGGCTTTAGGGTTGAGAGCTCTTGTGTCACAGCTTGAGGAAGAGAAGGCTTCCCTCCTGGCCAAGACTCAGCTTCTTGAATCTGAATTACATGTTTGTCTTCATGAAAAGACAAATCTTGAAATCAAGTTGGCTGATCTTGGGAAAAATCAGAGGTGTGGAGATGGAGAAGGGAACTCCATCCACCTCAAACACTGAGCTTGGTGCTAAAAGGAGCTCTCCTACTAAAGGGAAAGACCCTTCTACTCAGAAATTCATTCCTACATGTCATAAATGTAGAGTGAATGGTCATATTAAGCCTCGATGTCCTAAACTTCGAAGAATGCCCAATCATGATTTTGAGAACCACAACAACTTTAATGGGAATCTTTAAAGGAGAGTTGAGGTCCTAGTGGAGAAGTCTAGGAGTTTGTGTGAAGATGTGATGAAGATGGCTCACAACTCTAGACAGTGGCATAGTCATGACACTCCTCATGCTAGATATAGAGGAGGTAACAGGGAGAACCATAAGGGCCGTCCTAATTGTAGGACTCATTCCTGGAAAAGGAGGAACAGGAGGAAGAGGCAAAAGGTCATACCTACCTCAACTGAAACGGTTAGAGACCAAAGGGTCAATCAAACTTCTAAAACCATTTGGGTGAGAAAAGAAGACCTAAAGGGCTTCACTTAGCCCCTGCCTGTCATAGCATAGGGTGTGTTGTTAGTGTTTTATCTTGTCCTAGTGCTATGCTATTTGTGTATACTAGTAGTCTTTCTTTTTACTAGTGTTTATTTGCTTTGGTATATTTTTCTGTTTTCTTTATTTTGAAAGTTCCAAAAACATTGAAAAACCATAAAATCCAAAAAGATTTTTTTTCATGTTGCCCTTGCTTGACTTGCATGATCTGCATTCCTTGTGTGACCTTTATTTCTATACTTTTCCAAGGTTGAACATAAGTTTGTTGTTGATTGAGGATATATCACCTTCTTAGTCTCTTGGTTAGGCTTAAAATTAGACCGGTTTTACCTTGAACAGTTAGAGACTCATTCATGTGTGTATGCTTCACAAATTTTACATGCACTCTGACTGATTCTATTGAGAGGTCTATTTTCCAATCTGTAGGTGTATGACTTATCCCAATAGTGTGGCCTGGGATAGTGTGAAAGTCACTATTGGATGCAAACAGTATGAAATGGCTACCTAGGCGGACAGTAGGTATCTGGGTTACTAGAGTGAAAGCCCCTACTGCTAATAGCCAGGACTACCTACCCAGATAGTGTAAAAGTCATCATTGCATGAAAAGATATGATCAGATAAAGATCATCAAAAGAAATCTTACAAACTTTGGAGGTATTTGACCAAAAATTTAAAAAAAAATATTGAGTCAAATAAAGTGGAAAAGGAGCACCAAAATGTAAAAAATCAATATATCCTGATCTAACTAGGTTTGACTTAAAAGATTTATGACTTCGGGAGTCCCCTTAGTGGTTAATGTCATATCCTTGGAAAGGGAAATAAACCTTGATCTAGTATCTAGTTAGACCACCACTACACATAATGCTTCACTTTTGAACTGTTCACTAAATGTGTCTAAGTGAATTGGCTATAATTTAGCATTCCGTGAGATTTAGTTAGATGTGTATCCTCAGTTGGACTAACTAATCCTATTCTTCATTGGATTTGTAATCTTAAATTACTACTGCTTGGAATGCTTTTGATGCATGTTTGTGTGGCACATGATATTTTTTTTGTGTGTTTCTTTTTGTTTGACATGGGCCTTTCTAGCATAGGTGCCCTATTTTTGGTGGTCTCCTAGATCTTAGGGGGAGAAGATCAAGTTGAGTTGATGAGGGAGAGTTGGTGATTGAGTTGTTGAGGGGGAATTTGTGCTTTATTTGTTGAGGGGGAGTCTATGTTTTATATTTTTATTTTGTTCCCGGTCTTTAGTCCCCTCATTATTTGCATTTGATTGGTTGTATTGTGATTGCCTTGATATTTCACCTGTGTTAAATTGGCATTGTCTTTGTGATATTGGCATCACCTTTGGCAATCATGCCAAAAATGGGAAGAATGTTGGGTATTATTTCCCAAATTCAGTACATTCCTTGCATTACCTGTGCTTACTTAGTTTTATATTCCATACATGCTTCACTGGGTGTTTTGTTTATGAGCATGTGCAGGGTTGTAGCAGATAGACTTTACTTGACAAGAGCTTAAGTGTCTTAATTAATTTAAGATAATTTGTCAATTGATGTCATGTAAGAGTGTTGGAGTCATGTAAAGTCCTAATTCACCGTTTTGATGTGTTTGGGTGAGTTTGTGTCAAGTCATGTACTTCAGTTTGGTTTTGCCACAGAATTGCCAAAGGAGGAGATTGTAAAGTCCATATTTTTGTATTGGCATATTCCGGTGTCAAAACAAGTGAGTCTAGGTGTCTAGGAGTGGGTCTTGTGTCATTGCCGTCAATCATCCACAACAAGTGAAGTTGAAGACCGTTGAAGACTCGGTTTGATCATTTCCTTCATAGGATGGTAGGTGACCTAGATACCATGCTACCATAGGTGGGAATTGACTTCAAATAATCCTAACATATTGCCTTAGGTGGTAAGTATCCTAGACTAACCATACGGACCCTAGGTGATGAGATAAATAATGCAAAACTTATTTTAAAATTCTGAAATTTTTCAAAAAACTAAGGTTGCTTGTTTTGGAGATATCCCCCAAACCGTAGCTCGGATCTAGTTCTATAATATGTTAAATCGACCATGTCGAAAAGAGCTACAACTTTTGTGAAGGGACCAAGAGCTAAAAATGAATTTTTAATTTCGGTTTTCACCTCAGGGTCAACCCTGGGCGTTGAGGATCAACCCTGAAGTGCCAAAATTATGTATGGGGTTTTGGGACAGAAACTTCAAATTTTGAGGGTCGACCCCCAAGGATACTTGGGTCGACCCAAGTGTACATTAGGGTCAACCCAAGTATCCTTGGGGGTCGACCCTGATATGGGAAACTTGCCAAAAAAAAATTTCATGTTTTGGGTATTTCTAACTATTTTAGCAACATCAATACAATGGTTTTTGATTCCCTATTTATATGAACCCTTCCACTTCATTTTTTTAAGTTTCTCCAGAGGTTATAGAACCTATGAAATATATTTTTATCTACCCCTTTTGTTAGTGCATTAAACCTAGAGATTACAAGTCTAACGCTCCATAGTAGCTTGTTTGGACTTGTGCATTGAAGGAGTCCATCTAGGTTTTGATTTCTATCAAACCATCAACCCGTTTTGGATAGAACACCTTGGCCGGAGTGTTCTGAAACCGTTGCGAAGGAGATTGATCCGAGATGGATCGTGGTAGAGTGATTTGGTCGGTGGAATCCGAAGCCGTCATTGACGGAGATCGATCGGAAGACCGTGGACTGTTTTCGATACAAAAAGAGAAGTACGAGCAGCTGCGATTGATCACGGGACTTGAGAGTACGTGATAAATTTTCGATGTGTGGAGGACTAAGAACTGAAGGATCGTGGTGTCGAGTCCGAAGGAGTCAAGTTCGAGTCGTGTAAGTTCTTATTTACTTTTTCTTAGTGGATTCTCATGGCTGGACTAGGTCTCGTGGTTTTTCCCGGAAGGGTTTTCATGTAAAAATCCTTGTGTTGTGGTTTGTTTGGTTTTCTATTCCGCACTTTAAAGTTTATCATTCCTACATTAATAACTTAATTGTTAAAAAGGATAGACAAACTTTTAGGGAAACCTAACCATCCCCTCGAACTTGTGAATTCACAACTCAAACCCTAGATTTGAGGTTCATCGAGTTTTTTCAATTTTCTCTCCCCTCTTTGCCAAATTAGGTTTAGAACCCTCAAACCCTCGAAATAGAACCTCTATTTATAGCCTAAGGGTTTAAAACTGTAGAACCCCAGATTTTTTCGTACTCAATGAATAGCACATTCGTAGTCAATTGGCCTATAGCGTAGTGCAATTAATAAATAAGGTAGAAATTGAAATTTTTAAAATGTCAGAAATGTTCCTTTTCGAAGGACGAACCCAATGCAAGTTCAATCGTCAAAATCCGACGAATGAGTGAAAAGATATGGCCAAAATAGTAAAATGGGTCAAAAATCTGCAGAGCACCGATCACTAGGGATCGATCGGTTCACAACCGATCACTCGATCCAAATTAGCGATCAATTGATCCACAACCGGTCGATCGGTAGTTATCGACTAGTTAACTTTTTTGTATGGGGAAATTTTCCAGAGAGCATGTTTTTGACCGAGAGCTCAGTTAAGAACACCGATCGCTCGGTATTTACCACAGATCGATCAGTATATCGCGTTTTGCAAAAATTTTAGTAAGGGCTTTTTCGCCTTTTAGGCGTTAAACCCTTGCCTCTTAAGGCTTGCCCGAGCCTTTAGAGCCTCATTCACCTCACTTGGAGTATTTGAGAGATAAGAGAGAGAAGAAAGGGGTTTCCAAACCTAGGGTTTGCATTTGAGAAGGAATCAAGGGTTGAAGACCCTAGATCGCCTCAAGCTTAGATTTCTTCAAGTTCACGGCTCAAGCAAGCAAGGAGCACGTTCTCCAAAGCTCGGGCAGCAACTCCACGCACGTGTAGGAGGATCTTCTTCGCTTCTTCAAGGTCGGTACCTTTTGCTACCCTCCTAGTCATACCCTCTTTTCTTTCCCTCTTTATTGTTTTTCTAATGTATGAATATAATGAGATGAGTGAGTGAGGTGTGAGAAGGGATATTGGGCGATGGATGCGGTGTGGATGTGTTGTGATGAATGGAATGGGAAGGGTATCGTACCAATAATGAATACACATGTATGTTGTGAACAAAATCCACTTAGAAAATCATGTGATAGGCTTAACAAATAATGTACACGCCATATGTTTGTTGAAATGCCAAAGTGAAGAAACCGAGTGATAAATCAAGAAATGCATGCTTAAATACTTATGAAATTGCTAAGGCATATGATAGTGTGATTCCTCGCTTTCCTTAAATTGAATAAATTGTGACTTGCTTAATTTTGATCTTCTATGTCTTGTTGAAATCCCCAAAATGTCATATTTAATTTCAAATGAAAGTATGCACACGATTCCACGAGCAAGGCATGTATGACATGGTTTACCGATGATTTTCAAGAGGAAGGATGTTAGAATTTGGACATATCTTACGATATGTTTTACCTCGCTTTTGACAAGAGGACAAGAACAAGCATTGCATAAGAGGGAGTTTACACTTTCCTCCCATTCATTAGGGGTCTCCCCTCAATCACAAGTGCATATCATGAAGAAGGGTTTCCCTTCCCTCTCAAGTGCATATCATGAAAGAAGGGTCTCCCTTCCCTCTCAAGTGCATCTCACAAGCGCATCTCACAAGTACATGAGCATGTTGAAATTACAAGCAAACACCCATGACATGCATGGCATGACACGCTCGACAAGATCAAGCAAGGCAGACATGACAGGTTTTCAAGCACGAAATGAGTATTTTAAGTCAAGTCAAGTGCACTATGAATTCAAGAGTTTTATCAGCTTTTATGTGATGCAAGCATGAATATAAATTATTTTACTTTCTTGTTATCATATGAATTGCTTCCTGCTTTATATATATATATTGCCTTTGCTATGCTATGACTGTTGGTTAGTATTTGGTACCCACTGAGTATTCCATGCTCAGTTATACTTCTCATGTCGGCAGGTGATAGTGGAGCGGCTGCTCCTTTTGATATATGTGTCCACGGACCATGAGTAGAAGAGGAGTACGTCGAGGAACATGTAGAGGAACCTCCGGTAGAGGGCTACTATTAGGTGGTAGATTCTGAGTGAGTGATCCATGGGTGTAAGCTTAAGAGATTATATGTATGTATTTTAGCGGGCCTGTCCGCACCTTCTTTTGTTCCCTTTTTGTATAAAACTTGGATCATGTATGTATACACATAGAGGTTTTTGGTTAGACTTCCGCTATGCTTGCAGGTTGGGTTGTCAGGCAAGTCATGTAAGTCATGGTAAGTCGTCCAAGATTCATTCTAACTCCTAGGTTGCGACAGAAGTGGTATCAGAGCCTAGGCTTTAGGTCTTTAGAGTCACTTAGAAGCTAGTGCCATAGCTGGACAAGAGCATATGTCAGGAAACAAGTTAGGCAAGAAGTAAGTCGGAAGCGAGTCTTGTTCCAAGTGTAAGACTAAACTTTAGTATTACTCTAAATGGTTATTTCAACCAAGTATGGGTCTTAGGGAGGCTAGAAGACCAAGTATGATAATTATAAATACTCTGATGACTTGATGTGATGTATTCTAGTACTATAAAATTAATACAAGTTGAATTATTATGAAATGGAAATGTAATGAATTATGGTTTCAAGTTCGACTCATGTGGTGCTATTGTTCTCAGGACGTTAGTCATGAGGCGGGGCACACGGGGTCATGGGCCACACACCAGAGCTTCATCTTCTTCTAGAGATGAGGATGAGCAGCTGGACCTCTCTCAGGTCTTAGGCTCTATTGTGGAGACACTCACCATACTGGCGGCTTGGTAAACTATACCATCGTCGGCGGCACCTACTCCACCGCCTGCAGCTCCGGTACATCGTATCACTGGAGTTGAGGCATTCTAGAGATTGAGGCCTCCATCATACCATGGGAGTGTGGACCCTTTTTGCGGCGGAGGCTTAGATTCTCCAATTAGAGAAGATATTTGCGGTCCTCTCTCCCACAGAGGATGATAGAGTAGCATGGACAGTTTTCATGCTAGAGGGTGAGGCACACCATTGGTGGTTGTCCACCTTGAGGACGTGAGATTTGACCTTGCAAGGTCAACCCTGGACTTGGGAGGAGTTCAAGGATGCATTTTATAAAAAGTATTTCCCAGTTGGAGCTTGGGACAAGAAAGAAAAGGAGTTCATCAACCTAGAGTAGGGTTCGATGACTGTGGCCGCTTATGAGGCCAAATTCTCGGAACTCTCTAGATTTACACCTCACATGGTTGCTACTGAGGCAATGAAGGCGAGGAGGTTTGAGCAAGGGCTCAAGGATGTTGTTATGGAGAAAGTCTTGGCTTTCAGGCACGCTACTTATCCGGAAGTAGTAGACAAGGCCTTGTTGATCGAGGCCAATCCTGAGGCCGTGTCCAACAAGAGAGATTTGGCGAGAGGCCAACCTAGCAGTTCAGCACCTCCAGAGAGACAGGCTCGAACCAGTCCTTACCAGTACACTTGGCCATCGCCACCTCAATATGTGTGGCCATCACCACTGATGAGGCCATCTTATGCGCCTCCAGTTTCATGGTCGTACATGCCTCAGGCACCATGACCTTAGGCTCTTCCAGCTCCATGCCCAGTTTAACCTCAGACAGCAAGGTACGCTCCACCTCCGGCCCCTCCGACCTACACATATGAGGTCTGTACTTCTTGTGGCCGAAGGCACCCGACAGGAGATTGTCGAAGGGCATCAGGTGGATGTTTTTATTGTGGTCGCCAGGGATCAGGGATTGCCCTAGCCGACATTTACTAGGCCAGTCTCAAGGTATTGGGCCCCCAGCACACCCAGCAGGATCATACCTGGTTTCATCTCAGACTACCCGGTCTACACCTCCGCCTCGCCAGGTGAATCAGGGGCGAGTGTTTGCCTTGACAGAGGGTGATGCACTTGCATCTGATGATGTGGTGTAAGGTATGCTTTTAGAGTTATTCTTTTATCTGCGATTTCATGTTATGCCTTATTCTTTGTGTACGTATGTAGCATGCTATATATATATATATCTATCTACCTACACATATGATGTTGATGCATGGATTAACTTAGCTAGTAAAAATTTCAGGAACCTTTCTAGTCAATGAGTGTTTAGCTCGAGTGTTGATCGATATCGGATCTACTCACTCATTCGTCTCGCTGAGTTTTTCCCAAGGCTTTTCTATGGAGCCTAGTCAATTGGAACGGAGTTATTCATTTTGACTCCCCTCAGCAAATTGGTAGTGGCAAATAGCATTTTCAGAAGCAGTACAGTCAAAGTAGGAAGCCGTGAATTGACAGTCGACCTCATTGTCCTTGGATTCTATGACTTCGACGTTATCTTGGGGATGGATTGGTTAGCAGCACATCATGGGCATGTGGCTTGCTATAAAAAGATGGTACTCTTTAGGCCTGAGGAAGGAAAACCATTTTATTTTCGGGGGTTAAGAAGTAGAGATATTGTCCTTTTTACTGCATTGAGCCTAGCGAACCCCGAGGCAAGGGACTCTTCAACTATTCCGGTCGTGAGTGAATTCCTGGATGTATTTTTAGAAGAGTTGCCAGGGTTACCTCCAGACAGGGAGATTGAGTTTGTGATCGAGCTTGCACCGGGCACAACTCCCATCTTCCGGGCTCCATATAGAATGGCCCCTATTGAACTCAAGGAGTTGAAGACTCAGTTGGAGGAATTGCAAGGCCTTGGTTTCATTCGACCAAGTGTCTCACCGTGGGGTGCCCCGGTGTTATTAGTTAAGAAGAAGGATGGCTCGATGCGGATGTGCATCGATTACAGGCAGTTGAACAAGGTCACTATAAAGAATAGGTATCCATTGCCTAGGATTGATGACCTGTTCGATCAGTTAAAGGGAGCGAGATTTTTCTCGAAGATTGATCTTCGGTCGGGTTACCACCAATTGAAGATTAAGGCTGAAGATGTTCCTAAAACTGCTTTCAGGACTCGGTACAGACACTATGAGTTCTTGGTGATGCCTTTTGATCTCACGAACGTGCCGGCAGCCTTCATGGACTTGATGAACCGGGTGTTCCGGCTATATCTTGATCGATGCGTGATAGTGTTTGTCAATGACATCTTGATATATTCTCAGACACGGGAAGATCACACGCGCGACCTTTGCCTTGTTTTGGAAATGCTGAGAGAGCACAAGTTATATGCCAAATTAAGTAAGTGTGAGTTTTGGTTAGAAGAAATTGCATTCCTAGGCCACGTTGTTTTAGCAGAAGGTATCTCGGTAGATCCGAAGAAGATAGAGGCAGTCATGAGTTGGGCAAGGCCCAAGAGTGTGACAGAGATATGCAGTTTCCTTGGGTTGGCAGGCTATTACGGGAGATTTGTTGAGGGTTTCTCAAGCCTTGCAGCACCGCTCACTTACCTGACAAGGAAAAATGCGAAGTTCGTATGGAGCGATAAGTGCGAGATCAGTTTCACAAAATTGAAGAGGCTTACCACAGCCCCCGTCCTTACTGTGCCATCCGGACATGGTGGTTATGAGGTGTACAATGATGCCTCGCACGTTAGACTTGGGTGTGTCCTTATACAGCACAAGAAAGTCATTGCCGATGCATCAAGGTAATTGAAGGAGCATGAAAAGAATTACCCCACGCACGACTTGGAGCTTGCTATAGTTGTGTTTGCACTCAAGATCTGGCGACACTACCTTTACGAGGTAGAATTCTATGTGTTCACAGATCACAAGAGCCTCAAGTATCTCTTTTCCCAAAAGGAGCTGAATCTAAGGCAACGGCGCTGGATGAAATTTTTGAAAGACTATGAATGCACCATCCAATATCACCCGGGCAAAGCAAATGTGGTGGCTGACGCTTTGAGTAGGAGACCTCCGGGTCTGTTGGCTTATATATTAGTGTGAGAATGGAGATTATTGGAAGATTTGGCTAATCTGGACATCAGCGTCAATGATTCTGTCCGCAGTCCTATCTTGGCAAATGTCACGGTTCGGCCATACTTTATAGATTTGATCCAAGAGTATCAAGCCATGGATGCTGACTTGTTGGCTTTCCGAGACAAGGAAGTTGCTAAGGGTAGTAAAGAATTTTCTCTCACTAGCCGGGCTGCTATTACATTCAAGGGAAGGCTGTGTCCTAGCCAATGCAGATCTTTGGAGGGAGATTATGGATGAAGCACACCGTTCGAAGTACACAGTGCATCCTGGGGGTACAAAAATGTACCAGAACCTCAAGAATCACTTTTGGTGGCGGAATATGAAGAGGGAGGTTGCGGAGTACGTAGCACGATGCTTGGTGTGCCAACAGGTGAAGGCAGAGCACTTGAGACCGGCGGGTTTATTACAGTCTCTCCCTATTCCCGAGTGAAAATGGGAGCACATATCAATGGACTTAATTGTTGGTTTGCCAAAAACGGCGAGGAACTCGGATGTAATATGGGTTATGGTAGATCATTTAACAAAGTCCGCACACTTTTTGTAGAGCCCCGAAATTTTTCATGCTTAATACATGGCACTTTCGTAGCCAATTTGCCGTTAAAGTATTACAATTAATAAATAAGGAAGAAATTAGAAATTCCAAAATGTCATAAATGTGCCTTTTCGAAGTACGAACCCAACGCAAGTTGAATCGTCAAAATCGGACGAACGAGTCAAAAGTTATGGCCAAAACAGTTTGGACCTGCAGACCACCGATCGCTCGGTCCATGGAGCGATCGATCGGTCCATGGAGCGATCGATCGGTCCAAAACCGATCGCTCGGAGGCTATCGACTGGTCAAGATTTTTGTATGGGAAAATTTTCCAGAGAGTGAAATTTTAACCGATCGTTCGGTTATGAAACCGATCGATCGGTAGGCAACCGATCGATCGGTCATTAACACCGATCGCTCGGTACTCGCGTTTTTGCAGAAATTTCAGTAAGGGTATTATGGTCTTTTGGTCGGTTTACTCTTACCTTAAGAGTCTTGCCCGAGCCTTTAGGGCATCATTCGACACTTAGAGAGTTTGAGAGAATAGGAGAAAGGGGAGAAGGCGATTCCAACCTAGGGCTTGTCTTTGGAAGAGAAATCAAAGGGTTTTGAGACCCTAGATTACTTCAAGCTCGGCTCTTCTCCAAGATCACGGCTCAAACACTCGTGGAGAGCGTTCTCCAAGCTAGGGCAGCAGCTACACGGTCGTTTTGGAAAGGGGTTTCTCCCCTCATTGTTCAAGGTCGGTACTTCTTGCTACCCTCCTAGTTATAGTTCCTCTTTTCCCTTTATTTCCCTTTGTTTTCCTTTATTTACACATGTGCTATGAGATGGATGGTTCTGAATGGTGAATCGAGATGGAATGGGCGATTGGATGCCAATGGTAGTGTTGTGATGATTAAAATGAGGAGGGCATTGTTCCAATAATGAACATACATGCATGATTTGAGTAAAATCCATCTAGAAAAGCATGTTGTAGGGTAAATCAATAATGAACACACCATGTTTGATGAAATGCCAAGATGAATGAAAAGAATAATAAATAAAGAAAATGCATGCTTAAACATTTATGGAAATTGCTAAGGTTATGATAGTGTGTTTTCGCGCTTTCCCTAAATTGTTTAATTTATTACTTGTATATATGGTAATGTGCAATGTATTGTGAATTCCCCAAACTGTCATATTTAATTTCCATCGCAAGTGTGTACACGATTACACGAGCACGGCATGAAACGACGTGATTTACCGAAGTTTTCAAGGACGAGACGTAGAGGTGAGGCATATCCTACGATATGTTTCACTTCGCTTTTGGCAAGGACAAGATGATCATGCATTGCATAGGGAAGGGTCTCTCATCCCATTGCATTACACGCATGGCATGGCATCGCATTACACGCATGGCATAGCATCTCATGACACTCAAGGCATGGCATGACACGCATGGATGCTAGTTGCGACGGGCTATAAACGGCAACTAGGCATACACATTTCGCATGGATGCTAGTTGCGACGGGCTATGAACGGCAACTAGGCATACACATTTCGCATGGATGCTAGTTGCGACGGACTATGAATGGCAACTAGGCATATCATTCAGCATATAGGATACTAGTTGCGATGGACTATGAACAGCAACTAGGCATATCATTCAAGTGTACAGGGTACTAGTTGCGATGGGCTATGAACGGAAACTAGGCATGTGAACATGTTTAAATTCCAAATAAGCAAGCATGATACACGCATTACACGAATAGCATGACATGGCACGCATGATACAAGCATGACAAGCATGACACGGTAAATAAGTTCCCAATTACGCGAAGGGTATTTTAAGTCAAGTCAAGTGCATGGTGTTTTTCAAGGATTTTATCGGCTTTTCATGAACTGCAAGCATGATTATGAATTTCCTTATTTCTTTGTATGATATTAACTGTTCCTGATTCATATATATCTATATTGTTTCCTGGGTATGCATTGCTATCTCTGGCTATAACTGTTGGTTAGTATTTAGTACCCGTTGAGTATTCCATGCTCAGCTGTACTTCTTATGTCGGCAGGTTCTGAGGGAGCTGCTGCTCCATTTGATGTTTGTACTCCTGGTCCATGGGTAGAGGAGGAGTACGTCGAGGAGCCTTTGGAGGAACCTCTCGTAGAGGGTTATCAGTAGGTGGTGTTAGATTCTGAGTGGATTAGCTGTGGGTGAGCATGAGTGATTATATCCATGTATTTTGGCGGGCATGTCTGCACTTTCTTTGTTTTGATTTCTTTGTATTAAAACTTGGACCATGTGTATATACTTAGAGGTTTGTTAGACTTCCGCTGTGTCTTATAGTTATGCTTCCGCTGTTATGCTCTATTGTATATGCTCTGTGGGTGTTTTGCGGGTGGTTTGTCAAACAAGTCATGTAAGTCATGATTTAGTCGTCCACGATTCACTCTAACTCCTAGGGTGGGTTTTGGGTCGCGACACTTTTTGCCTTACCGAACTACCTTCAACTCTAGTCAGTTGGCCGCACTATATATCAAGGAAGTGGTTAGGCTACACGGGGTGCCGATTAGTATTGTGTCAGATCAGGATCCAAGATTCACATCAAGATTCTGGAAATGTTTTCAGGAAGCTATGGGTTCCCGACTTGATATCAGCACTGCTTTTCATCCACAGACGGATGGACAAACCAAGAGGGTGAACCAAGTCATAGAAGACATGCTTCAGGCCTGTATGTTGGATTTCAAGGACAGTTAGGAAGAACACTTGCCTTTGGTTGAATTCGCCTACAATAACAGCTACCAGGCAAGCATACAAATGGCTCTATTTGAGGCCTTGTATGGGTGAAGCTACAGGTCTCCTCTCTACAAGGATGAGGTAGAAGAGAGAAAGGTGGTGGGTCCTGAGTCCTGAGTTGATCGAACAAACTGCAAGCAAGGTTAAGATCATCCAGGATCGGTTGAAAGCCGATCAAGATCGTCAAAAGAGCTAAGCGGACACGCGCCGTCGGGACTTGGAATTCCAAGTTGGGGATCAAGTCTTTGTGAAAATATCTCCTAGCAAGGGGATTATGAGATTTGGCAAGCGAGGCAAGCTTAGTCCTCGATATGTTGGCCCATTTGAAATTATCACGCGAGTCGGTGAAGTTTCTTACCGGGTAGCTCTTCCACCTCACATGGTCGTGGTTCACAATATTTTTCATGTGTCTATGCTTCGAAAGTACATTGCGGACCCTTCGCATGTCATAGACTTGGAGCTGTTGGAAATCTGAGAGGATCTCACTTTGGTTGAGAAGCCGATTCACATATTGGATCGAAGAGATCAAGTCCTTCGCAATAAGACTATTCCACTAGTTCCTGTGCAATGGCAACATCATGCTCGAGAAGAGGCTACATGGGAGCGAGAGGCTAATGCCAAAGCGAAGTACCCAGAATTGTTTGAATAGTTTTTGAGTGTGACATGTAATTTTTTTTAGTTTTGTAATGCAAGTATCGTCTAAATTTCGAGGGAAAAATTTTTGTAAAGGGAGGAGGATGTAGAACCCTGGATTTTTTCGTACTCAATGAATAGCACTTTCATAGTCAATTGGCTATTATCATAGTGTAATTAATAAATAAGGGAGAAATTGTAAATTTTAAAATGTCAGAAATGTTCCTTTTCGAAAGACGAACCCAACGCAAGTTGAATCGTCAAAATCCGACGAACGAGTCAAAAGTTATGGCCAAAACAGTTTGGACCTGTAGACCACCGATCGCTCGGTCCATGGAGCGATCGATCGGTCCAAAACCGATCGCTCGAAGGCTATCGACTGGTCAAGATTTTTCTATGGGAAAATTTTCCAGAGAGTGAAATTTTAACCGATCGCTCGGTTATGAAACCGATCGATCGGTAGGCAACCGATCGATCGGTCATTAACACCGATCGCTCAGTACTCGCGTTTTTGCAGAAATTTCAGTAAGGGTATTATGGTCTTTTGGTCGGTTTACTCTTACCTTAAGAGTCTTGCCCGAGCCTTTAGGGCATCATTCGACACTTAGAGAGTTTGAGAGAATAGGAGAAAGGGGAGAAGGCGATTCCAACCTAGGGCTTGTCTTTGGAAGAGAAATCAAAGGGTTTTGAGACCCTAGATTACTTCAAGCTCGGCTCTTCTCCAAGACCACAGCTCAAACACTCGTGGAGAGCGTTCTCCAAGCTAGGGCAGCAGCTACACGGTCGTTTTGGAAAGGGGTTTCTCCCCTCATTGTTCAAGGTCGGTACTTCTTGCTACCCTCCTAGTTATAGTTCTTCTTTTCCCTTTATTTCCCTTTGTTTTCCTTTATTTACACATGTGCTATGAGATGGATGGTTCTGAATGGTGAATCGAGATGGAATGGGCGATTGGATGCCAATGGTTGTATTGTGATGATTAAAATGGGGAGGGCATTGTTCCAATAATGAACATACATGCATGATTTGAGTAAAATCCATCTAGAAAAGCATGTTGTAGGGTAAATCAATAATGAACACACCATGTTTGATGAAATGCCAAGATGAATGAAAAGAATAATAAATAAAGAAAATGCATGCTTAAACATTTATGGAAATTGCTAAGGTTATGATAGTGTGTTTTCGCGCTTACCCTAAATTGTTTAATTTATTACTTGTATATAGGGTAATGTGCAATGTATTGTGAATTCCCCAAAATGTCATATTTAATTTCCATCGCAAGTGTGTACACGATTACACGAGCACAGCATGAAACGACGTGATTTACCGAAGTTTTCAAGGACGAGACGTAGAGGTGGGGCATATCCTACGATATGTTTCACTTCGCTTTTGGCAAGGACAAGATGATCATGCATTGCATAGGGAAGGGTCTCTCATCCCATCGCATTACACGCATGGCATGGCATCGCATTACACGCATGGCATAGCATCTCATGACACTCAAGGCATGGCATGACACGCATGGATGCTAGTTGCGACGGGCTATAAACGGCAACTAGGCATACACATTTCGCATGGATGCTAGTTGCGACGGGCTATGAACGGCAACTAGGCATACACATTTCGCATTGATGCTAGTTGCGACGGACTATGAACGGCAACTAGGCATATCATTCAGCATATAGGATACTAGTTGCGACGGACTATGAACGGCAACTAGGCATATCATTCAAGTGTACAGGGTACTAGTTGCGATGGCCTATTAACGGAAACTAGGCATGTGAACATGTTTAAATTCCAAATAAGCAAGCATGATACACGCATGACACGCGTAGCATGACATGGCACGCATGATACAAGCATGACAAGCATGACACGGTAAATAAGTTCCCAATTACGCGAAGGGTATTTTAAGTCAAGTCAAGTGCATGGTGTTTTTCAAGGATTTTATCGGCTTTTCATGAACTGCAAGCATGATTATGAATTTCCTTATTTCTTTGTATGATATTAACTGTTCCTGATTCATATATATCTATATTATTTCCTGGGTATGCATTGCTATCTCTGGCTATAACTGTTGGTTAGTATTTAGTACCCGCTGAGTATTCCATGCTCAGCCGTACTTCTTATGTCGGCAGGTTCTGAGGGAGCTGCTGCTCCATTTGATGTTTGTGCTCCTGGTCCATGGGTAGAGGAGGAGTACGTCGAGGAGCCTTTGGAGGAACCTCCCGTAGAGGGTTATCAGTAGGTGGTGTTAGATTCTAAGTGGATTAGCTGTGGGTGAGCATGAGTGATTATATCCATGTATTTTGACGGGCATGTCTGCACTTTCTTTGTTTTGATTTCTTTGTATTAAAACTTGGACCATGTGTATATACTTAGAGGTTTTTTAGACTTCCGCTGTTATCCTCTATTGTATATGCTCTGTGGGTGTTTTGCAGGTGGTTTGTCAAACAAGTCATGTAAGTCATCATTTAGTCGTCCACGATTCACTCTAACTCCTAGGGTGGGTTTTGGGTCGCGACACTTTTTGCCTTACCGAACTACCTTCAACTCTAGTCAGTTGGCCGCACTATATATCAAGGAAGTGGTTAGGCTACACGGGGTGCCGATTAGTATTGTGTCAGATCGGGATCCAAGATTCACATCAAGATTCTGGAAATGTTTTCAGGAAGCTATGGGTTCCCGACTTGATATCAGCACCGCTTTTCATCCACAGACGGATGGAAAACCAAGAGGGTGAACCAAGTCATAGAAGACATGCTTCAGGCCTGTATGTTGGATTTCAAGGGCAGTTAGGAAGAATACTTGCCTTTGGTTGAATTCGCCTACAATAACAGCTACCAGGCAAGCATCCAAATGGCTCTATTTGAGGCCTTGTATGGGTGAAGCTACAGGTCTCCTCTCTACAAGGATGAGGTAGAAGAGAGAAAGGTGGTGGGTCCTGAGTCCTGAGTTGATCGAACAAACTGCAAGCAAGGTTAAGATCATCCGGGATCGGTTGAAAGCCGCTCAAGATCGTCAAAAGAGCTAAGCGGACACGCGCCGTCGGGACTTGGAATTCCAAGTTGGGGATCAAGTCTTTGTGAAAATATCTCCTAGCAAGGGGATTATGAGATTTGGCAAGCGAGGCAAGCTTAGTCCTCGATATGTTGGCCCATTTGAAATTATCACGCGAGTCGGTGAAGTTGCTTACCGGGTAGCTCTTCCACCTCACATGGTCGCGGTTCACAATGTTTTTCATGTGTCTATGCTTCGAAAGTACATTGCGGACCCTTCGCATGTCATAGACTTGGAGCCGTTGGAAATCTGAGAGGATCTCACTTTGGTTGAGAAGCTGATTCACATATTGGATCGAAAAGATCAAGTCCTTCGCAATAAGACTATTCCACTAGTTCTTGTGCAATGGCAACATCATGCTCGAGAAGAGGCTACATGGGAGCGAGAGGCCAATGTCAAAGCGAAGTACCCAGAATTGTTTGAATAGTTTTTGAGTGTGACATGTAATTTTGTTTAGTTTTGTAATGCAAGTATCGTCTAAATTTCGAGGACAAAATTTTTGTAAAGGGAGGAGGATGTAGAACCCTGGATTTTTTCGTACTCAATGAATAGCACTTTCGTAGTCAATTGGCTATTATAGTAGTTTAATTAATAAATAAGGGAGAAATTGTAAATTTTGAAATGTCAAAAATGTTCCTTTTCGAAAGACTAACCCAACGCAAGTTGAATCGTCAAAATCCGACGAACGAGTCAAAAGATATGGCTAAAACAATAAAATGAGTCATTAATCTACAGAGTACCGATCGCTAGGGATCGATCGGTTCACAACCGATCGCTCAGTCCAAATTAGCGATCGATCAATCCACAACCAGTCGATCGGTAGCTATCGACTGGTTAACTTTTTTGTGTGGGAAAATTTTCCAGAAAGCATGTTTTTGACCGAGAGCTTGGTTAAGAACACCGATCGCTCGGTAGGCGACCGATCGCTCTGTATTTACCACTGATCAATCAGTATATCGCGTTTTGCAGAAATTTCAATAAGGGCTTTTTCATCTTTTAGGCGTTAAACCCTTGCCTCTTAAGGCTTGCCCGAGCCTTTAGAGTCTCATTCACCTCACTTGGAGTATTTGAGAGATAGGAGAGAGGAGAAAGGGGTTTCCAAACCTAGGATTTGCATTTGAGAAAGAATCAAGGGTTGAAGACCCTAGATCACCTCAAGCTTAGATTTCTTCAAGTTCACGGCCCAAGCAAGCAAGGAGCACGTTCTCAAAAGCTAAGGCAGCAACTCCACGCACGTGTAGGAGGATCTTCCTCGCTTCTTCAAGGTCAGTACCTTTTGCTACCCTCCTAGTCATACCCTCTTTTCTTTCCTTCTTTATTGTTTTTCTAATGTATGAATATAATGAGATGAATGGGTGAGGTGTGAGAAAGGATATTGCATGATGAATGCCGTGTGGATGTGTTGTGATGAATGGAATGAGAAGGGTATCGTACCAATAATGAATACACATGTATGTTGTGAACAAAACCCACTTAGAAAATCATGTGATAGGCTTAACAAATAATGTACACACCATATGTTTGATGAAATGCCAAGGTGAAGAAATCGAGTGATAAATCAAGAAATGCATGCTTAAATACTTATGAAATTGCTAGGGCATGTGATAGTGCGATTCCTCGCTTTCCTTAAATTGAATAAATTGTGACTTGCTTCATTGTGATCTTCTATGTATTGTTGAAATCCCCAAATGTCATATTTAATTTCAAATGAAAGTATGCACACGATTCCACGAGCACGGCATGCATGACATGGTTTATAGATGATTTTCAAGAGAAAGGATGTTAGAGGTGGGACATATCTTACGATATGTTTTACCTCGCTTTCAACAAGAGGACAAGAACAAGCATTGCATGGAGTTTACACTTCCCTTCCTTTCATGAGGGGTCTCCCCTTACTCACAAGTGCATATCATGAAGAAGGGTTTCCCTTCCCTCTCAAGTGCATATCATGAAAGAAGGGTCTCCCTTCCCTCTCAAGTGCATCTCACAAGCGCATCTCACAAGTACATGAGTATGTTGAAATTACAAGCAAACACGCATGACACGCATGGCATGACACGCTCGACAAGATCAAGCAAGGCAGACATGATAAGTTTTCAAGCATGAAATGAGTATTTTAAGTCAAGTCAAGTGCACTATAAATTCAAGAGTTTTATCGGCTTTTATGTGATGCAAGCATGAATACAAATTGTTTTACTTTTTTGTTACCATATGAATTGCTTCCTCCTTTATATATATATTGCCTTTGCTATGCTATGACTGTTGGTTAGTATTTGTTACCCGCTGAGTATTCCATGCTCAACCGTACTTCTCATGTCAGCAGGTGATAGTGGAGTGGCTGCTCCTTTTGATATTTGTGTCCCCGGCCCGTGGGTAGAAGAGGAGTACGTCGAGGAACCTATAGAGGAACCTCCGGTAGAGGGCTACTATTAGGTGGTAGATTCTGAGTGAGTGATCCGTGGGTGTGAGCTTGAGAGATTATATGTATGTATTTTGGCGTGCCTGTCCGCACCTTCTTTTGTTCCCTTTTTGTATAAAACTTGGATCATGTATGTATACACATAGAGGTTTTTGGTTAGACTTCCACTATGCTTGTAATTATTTTTGCGTTATTATTTTCCTCTATGGTATATGCTCCAAGTATATTTTGCAGGTTGGGTTGTCAAGCAAGTCATGTAAGTCATGGTAAGTCGTCCAAGATTCACTCTAACTTGTAGGGTGGGTTTTGGTCGCGACAAAAACCTTGATTTTTGAACTTTTTAAAAAATTCTAGGCGCGACTGCGATCTGTCGCACCTAGAGGTGACATGTCACATAACACACTGAGAGCTTATGTAAAGATTGACGGAGTAAAATCGATCACACCTTACCTACGATTGATCGTAGCTAGCACAGTTCTTGCTGTTCTTCAGCAATAAGAGCACCAACAACCTTTCTTCTTCAGCATCAGCTCATCAACATACTTATTTTACTACATTTAAGTAAATGATTCATTTACTTTAAGTTTTAATCTCATTTTCTAGTTTTAGGCTAAAAACTGAAAATCTCGTTCCTCGTAAGATTTTCGATAGTCGAGTTAGCCATTTTATACTTAATAATAAAATCTTATAAAATCACATACCTTTATTTAACCTATAAACATCAATTTCCGGGAAAAATCACCTCAAAATTCGACAATTTATGTTTTTGCTAAAACCACACCCCTTCTAGAATTTCTAACATTCCTGCACTTAGTCATTTTAAATTTTTACTTAAAATCATTAAGGAACAAGGCATCACATATATTAAAACACATCTTTGACCATTTAAACTCTTATTAATCGTATTGATGACATGAAAGAAAATTTGGGTCTCTACACGCACAAAGTCATACCTAACTCCTTGGTGGGATTTTGGGACACAACAATCACACTGCCAGAGTTCTTTGTAGAGATTTCTCAAAGCTTCAAGTCAGGATTTCTGCCCAATCTCTACTATCCCCGTAGAGATTCCTTAGGTAACCTTTTGAATCACTCTCTTTTATTTTCTTTGCACTTTTTGTGTTTTTCCAATCACTGAGAATGATAATCTCTGCAGAGAATATTAAGAGAGTTCTCCCTCCTATCTTACAGGAGATTTGAATTCAATTAATCCTTTAAATTGTATATTCGTGAACTTTTGTAGGCTTGAGCCAAAGCAGTCGTTGACAGAGATCGATCCTGTTGAATCATATACTGAAGTAACTTCGAGAAAAGCTTGGTTGGTAAGGATTCACAGCCACTACGATGAAGATCGAACTTGCGGGTTCATGGTCGTGCAAGCATTGAAGACTCTGTAACATAGATCATTGAGTCGTATCCTATTTGGGTAAGGTTCGGGTTTGTACTTTTTTTTTTCTCTTAGTGATTATTTATTTGCAAGACGAGGTCCCATGGTTTTTCCCGTGAGGCTTTCCATGTAAAAATTCAATGTCTCACTTTATGTGATTGTCTTCATATTATTGTATTAACTTAAGACTTGGGTAGACAGACCCTAGGAGACTTATTCACCCCCTCTAGGTCTTGTGAGATCATAAAATGACAATTTCATTTATAATTAAATACAATCACCATTACAATTCAAACTGTGATCTTAAGTTCAATACGAAATGCCCTTACTTTGTAATGTATATTCTTGGTTAATTAATATCTACAATCGCCGTGTTCATAGAGTTGACATCAAGTTGAAAGATCACAGTTATGTCGAGGCATTATAACCGTGATCAGTGGCTTAACGATTACATATGCAAACCTGTGATCGATAAGTCGGGGTTTCTAGTAATAGTAGGTTTATCATATCATATTTGAGTAATATTCCTTTAAAACATGAGGATTTTTCTTCATGTTGTGGCTAGAATGTTTTACCGATCAAGGGATATGGATAATCAACCCCTATAGGATGTAGATCAATGGATGGACGGTTAAGATCACAACCCGTTAACATACAGATACTAGCGACATGACTAGGACCTAAACTTTGGATTCATTCACATTCCAAGTCAAAAGACCAATTTGAACCGGGTGCTATGCTGTCCGAAATGATGGGTAATCGGGTTAAAACAAAGAACCCATTTAGAGAGGAGGTCTTGGAGTAGGGGCATACGTAGTGCTTGGAAATCACGAGGTTGGGTCGGTCTGAAAGCAGTGCGAGAATTCAATAATCTTATCTGACATTAGATAGTGCAGGTCATGTATCATTGAATTGGGTCGGTCTGAAAGCAAAAACTTTGAAGCATTTCTTGTCTGAAAAACAAACAAACGAAGTGCTTGGAAAGCAATTTCTTGTAAGCAAGTCTTTCAGCCACTGAGTTGAGTCGGCCAGTCCCCAGACTCCGTCATCGCTTTTTGAATACTGTTTGCTTCACATACCTGCAAGTTGATTCACCACTTGGTAGTGTGTCCCCACCACCTGGGAGACTTTCTTTGCTTGAAAATTGTCCTCATTAGTTAGATGACAATAACCCTTGCGATTATCCAAATCACTTTTTATCTTTGGAATTTATATTTGAGATTTCCACTCCACTCCTAGCCCCTAGGTGTAGGTGGATACGGGATACCACCTTCCTCATCTACTTCAATTAGGACTGAATGAATGAATGATGGCAAATAATAAATACAACTTCATTTCTCCCATATTTTTTCCTTTACCCGTTACCAAGAAAATAAGTAAAAACATGAAAAATAAAAGAAAATTAGACAAAACGCATCTAAAAATTATATTAAAAATTCAAAATTTTCTTTTTTTTCCGTGTTTTCACCTATTTTTTTAGGCAACCAAACATAGCTTTAAATTTCTTCTAATGTTGCACCGCATATCGAAGACCCTCTCATTTCCAAATCGCTTAGATTGTAACAAAAATGTGTTTCGGTGTTCTTTGATCAAGTAAGGCAACCTTAATTACAGTATACAGTAGCTAGCTAGCTTCCCCGAGCCACACGTGTTCATGTGTTGCACACACCACAAGTGTGGGTGCTTGAATAGATTTTGTGGTGGAGCTCATAGGGGTCTGACACAAAACCCTTGTTCCCAAATTTTCCTTGTATTAATACAATCGATGTTGCACCAAAAAAAAAAATAATAATAATAATAATACAATCGATGCACTAACTTCCTGGTAAATGCAGCCAAGCCTCGGTCAACTACTTGATACATGCTTTAGGAAAACGCTGTGGGAATATCGCTGCTGGCTTACGTATAAACAATGTTGCACCGACCCCAATCCTCGAATGGTTCCTTATTTTTAGTAGTTCATAGATTTAGGATGATTCCTCCATCTTCTACAAAAAAACAATTACCTTCAAGAGGCATTCACCAACTTACCACTAGGATCGTAATCAGTCCTTTTCCACTAAATATAAATATAATATATTTATTTAACAGGAGTAAGCACCCTAAAGAATAATGCCGATTAATCAGGTAGATCCACGACAATGATGGCCCTTCAAAGGATCATAATCAATGTTCTTTTAGTGTGACCCATACCATACGTTCCAATATTTATTTCTATTTACTTGTTCAACAGGTGATACTTTGAAATGCAGGCCAAATATATGTCCATATATATATATACAGGGCGGAGCCAGGAATTTTTCATTGGGGGGGCTAAAATACATGTATACAAAAAAAAATTTGGTTTGAGGGTATGGGATTTGGGGGTGTAGCCCCCGAGAAAATTTTTTTTTGGGTAGTTTTTTTATTTTGAAATTTTTTTTTTCTCGGTAATACCTTTGAGGTCGCCACCTGTCCTATTAATACCCCTTCATGGTGGTTAAGATTCACCCACCTCCTTGGTTTAAAAAAAATATATCAAATTTCTTTTTGAACCCTTGTTAAAAATTCACTAACTCCTAAGATTAAAATTATTTAAATATTTTTTTTTAAAATCAAGGATAAGTAGGTGAACCATGATATTGGGTGAATTTTAACCATAGTTAAGGGGTGTCAATAGGGACATGAGCATAAGGGGACTCCATTGGGGGGCCACTATATATGTGACAAAAAAAATTGGGGGGGCCACTACATCATGTAGGACTAAAAAATTGGGGGGGCCAAGTATACTAAAAATATTTTTTTTTAATTGAGGGGCCCACTAGTCATACTAGTAGAGAAGGGATTTACAAAAAATTTGGGGGGGCCATGGCCCCCCGGCTCCGCCCCTGTGTGTATATATATATATATAGAAATGCAGGCCAAATATATGTCCATATATATATATATAATTTTTTTTTCTTTGGTCGTTGACTAATAAAGTGTGTCTATGCGGGAAAGTCTTACACGCATGTGATGACATGAAACTTAATTTTATATTTTCTCGTCAACATCTATCAAATGTTGGGTCCTCTTAGACATATTACCAAAGTTGATATTAAAAAAAAGGAAAATGCTATTGAGACCATATGAGGGCTAGACCTCGTGCCCGAGCACGGGATTGCATGAGATTTCAGGTGGGGCCCATCATGTGAAGATGGGCCTCACCTGAAATCTTGTGTGATCTTATGCTCGAGCGAGAGGTCTCAGTGATCTCGTGCTCTAGCGCGAGGTCTCAATGGTCTCGGCCCTTAGATGGTCTCAATAGCAAAGTCCTACAAAAAAAAGTGGAGTAATATGAAGAATTGTGTTACAGAGCAGTATGCCGTTCACCACCTACCAAACAGCTCCTAAACAAAAGAGATAAACGCCAAAGTAGGAGCATGACTTGAATAATGGCGTGTTCGGACAGCCATCCACCTATTTCTCTAATATATATATATAAATATAATATGGAGGATAATTTCTATGCCTTTCAAACAAACACTGTTTCGGCATTTTATCTCTTACTTAATTTTGATCGTCATCATAAAGTTTTTGACATAAGCCTGGGTGACGTAGAGGATCAATTAAATCTACTTTACTCCAACTGGGCCAGATCACTTTTCTACGGTCACCTTGTCTTTGATTGGCCTCCCAATTAGGCGTCCTTCAACTATTTATCTCTTACTTAATTTTGATCGTCATCATAAAGTTTTTGACATAAGCCTGGGTGACGTAGAGGATCAATTAAATCTACTTTACTCCAACTGGGCAGATCACTTTTCTACGGTCACCTTGTCTTTGATTGGCCTCCCAATTAGGCGTCCTTCAACTAAAGGCCACGGATAGGCGACATGTTGTGATAAAAAATGGAGAAATCATTTCATTTTCTCCCCCCCCCCCGGCGCCCGATTTTGACTTCTCTATCACTTGTTGCCCGTGAGGAGGCCTTCGCCAGGACAATCCAAGGCCTCAACCAAACTCACTGTGCGACGATGATAGGATATTACGAGGAAATTGCATAATTAAGACTCTACTTTTGCGGTGTTTATTTGAGAAAAGCAATTAATTAAGGTTATGGTTACAGCCAAAGTAAAAATTTCAACAACCAAACTAAAACCACGTGACCATTTAAAGCTTAATGTATAAATCTTTTAAAAAAATATATCTCGGATATTTCAGAAAACCATACAAGTATATCTTTACTATTATAATGAGGATGTTTTGTTCAAAACATTGATTGACATAATTCATATATCCAAAATGTCCTTTATGTAATGATTATAAAGAAATGTATCAATGAAAGTTTGAAAAAGGCTGAAAATGTTGCGGGGATGGTTTTGTCATTTCATCCCTCTCCAAGCTCAAGATCAATCTTTCACGTCATATGCCCAATCACTGTCAATTGCGATTGAACTTTCCCAACCAGAGTTCAATCTCACTGCCAATTGCGATTGAAGTTGTGATTGAACTTTCCCAGCCAAAGTTCAATCTCACCCACAGGTCAACATGTATCCACTTTAACCCTTATTAATGGTGGTTAAGTTTCTCTAACTATTAAGGTTCAATAATGTCACCTTAGTTTTTAGGAAAAATATATATTAAAAAAAAATATTTAACCCTGGTTAAAAATTTTTAACCCTTAAGATGTCAACACATCTCTTTTTAATCTTTATTAATTTTAGTTAAGATTCATTAACCCTTGAGGTTCAATAAACACTTGAAATCATTGATTGAGTTTGTCGATTGAAGTTTATCTTCAATTATAATATGAGAGATGGAATCACAATCAATTGTGATTGAACTGTCCCAGAGTTGAAGTGCAATTCTTTAACTGTTAGAGTTCAACAATATAATCTTGGTTTTTGAAAAAAATATTTATCTTTGGTTAAAAAATTGTATCCTTAAAAATTGATTGAATTTTTCATATATTTCACATTTCTCTCCTACACACGTGGATCACACTAGGGTCGATTACTCTTCACATTCTCTCTTCCTATTCTCTCTCTCACACGTGCATCGCACTTGCAGCCCACTAGTATTTATATATTCTCCTTTTGTATTTCAAAGTATCCCTGAATTTTGCCCGCAATAAGATAAGAACCATAGAATTTCAAAGAACTAAATTAGTGACCATTAAACATACACCCACCCTCCCCCTCGCGGTCTCTTGCGTGAGTGGTAGGGGTGTGGCCTAAAATAGAGGGAGGTCGGGGGATCCAATCCCCCCAAAGGTATGAGTTGCAAGAATTCCAATGCCCAAGCTAACATCTGACTTATTGGCGGTACTAAAGTAGATAAATGATGCCTACAAAAAAAAAAAACCAAAAAAAAACAAGAAGAAAATAGATTTACACTCATAAAGTTTGACAAAAAAACACATAGACCCCTCAAGTTTTAGAAAATTCATTAGGTACTTCTACTTTTGAAAATATTAACACTTACACCCTTTCCATCAGTAGTCAAATGATGGAATGATGATGTCATGGGATAAAATGGTATGAATTACCAAAAATACTCTCTCCAAAGTTGTCATTTTCCATTTTTTTCATATACGAAATTGTCCATTCAATTTAAATGAAATCAAATCCGCTAGGGTGACTACGTGTCCTTTTTGACACACCTTGTGATGGCCACATGTCCTTTTTGACATCCCTTGAGGTGGTCACATGTTCTTCTTGACACCCCTTGAGGTGGCCATGTGTTCTTTTTGACACCCTTGAGGTGGCCAAGTGTCCTTTTTGACACTCCTGGAGGTGGCCATGTGTCCTTGAAACCCCTTGAGGTAGCCACTTGTCATTTTTGACACCCCTTAAATGGGGTTAGTTTCACCCACCCCTATGGTTCACCCGCCCATCCTTGGGTTTTTTTTTAAATATTAATTCTTTTTTTTAAAATTTAATAATTGTCCTTAAGACTTTCTTAATATTAAAATATTTTTAAAAATAATTAATATTTAAGATAAAAAACCAAGGATGGGGGGTGAACCATAGGGGTGGATGAATCTAACCCCATTTAAGGGGTGCCAAAAAGGACACCTGGCTACCTCAAGGGGTGTTAAGAGGACACATGGCTACCTCAAGGACGTCAGGAAGGACACGTGGCCACATGAAAGGTGTTAAGGACACATGGTCACCTCAAGGGTGTCAAGAAGGACACGTGGCTATCACAAGGGGTGTCAAAAGGGACACGTGGACACCCTAGAGGATTTGATCTCATTTAAAAATGAAATGACAATTTTAGTAAATGAGAAAAATAGAAAATGATAACTTTAAAAAAAGTATTTTTGATAGTTCTTACCATTTTATTAAATGACATCATTATTTCATCAGATGACTAGCAGTCAACAGATGAAAGGGGGTGTGAGTGTTAATATAGTTGATGTATTTTTCTAAAACCTGAGGTAATCTATGTGTATTTTCGTCAAACATCGCCGGGGGGGGGGGTCAATCTGCTGTCTGGTCTGTGGTCTTTAGGAATACCACTTTCTCGCAATTTTAGAATGCAGTGTATACAGTATCACCAGTTTTCAATGACGATGTGCTATTCATTGCATTGCAATGCAATGCAATGCAATGCAATGCAAGGCAAGGCACTTGATAGGTGCGTAAAGTTAGCGTTTTCCATTGCTCCTTTTATTATTTAATTTAATGAAGGACCGATTAAGTAGATCACCAACTACCTGCTTAAATGGGCACAGGATTCTCTCGAGTTCAACTCGAGAGAATCTCTCGAGTTAGAACCCCTAGAGGTCGGCACGTGCCTCCTTTGATACCCTTTAACCATGGGTATGGTTCACCCACCCCTAGGGAATAAATAAAAAAAAACCAAGGATGGGTGGGTGAACCCTAGGGGTGGGTGAACCTTACCCATGGATAAGGGGTGTCAAAGGAGACACGTGGCAACCTCTAGGGGTTCCAACTCGAGAGATTCTCTCGAGTTGAAGAACTCGAGAGGATCCTGAGCCATTTAAATGAACGGTTGTGTGTTAGTATCATTTCATGGACGGGTCAGGATTCTCTCAAGTTTGAACCCCTAGGGTCACCACGTGTCTCCTTTGACACCCTTTAACCATGGGTAAGGTTCACCCACCCCAAGGGTGAACCTGGGCTTCACGGAAAGGAAACACACTTTTTGGCTTTGATTTGCTTTGCTATGCTCACGACAGCACCAGCAAACAATATTATAGGGACTCCACAGCCACTGCTATACATCTAGGAACATGATTGGACCGCTTACTGCAGGGAACTTTGATATATAAAGCATGCATCAAAACCGTTTCCGTCAAAGAGGTGTGGCAGCCACAGAAATAGAGTTGAATCTCTTTTCAAACTCTCGTTGCGAGAGTAATACTGATTGGTGGGATTTAACAATAATAAGGTTAATCTAATTATATCATTTAAATCCGAGATCTAGACCATGTTAATTAAGCTTCCATAATACATAATCAAATCAAATAGAGATGGACAATGGAAGAGATGATTACATACCAAATTACTAGAATTTTCCTATTCCCTTTACGGTGTGATGCTGGATTTCTCAGCGCTTGAAAGGATGAGAGGAATCTTTTTTTTTTTTTTTAGGTCTGATTCAATAGGGGTTCTAAATGACGTAAGAGAAAAGAAAAACTTCTTCTTTTTTTATATATCCTTAGAAGCCTACCCATCATAAGATTCAAGGGCTGAGAGGAATCACACCAAAGATCTAACAGTTGTCAACCCTGATCATCTTGTTAACTTTAATAACACTTAAGGGTCCCTGTTTGATCACTTTTCTTTAGTAGGACCTCTTAACCTTATTATACTCTATTGAAAGCAATACAATCCAAGTTTTGAAAACCTAAGGATTGCACCGGACCACATGAGTTTTTATTTAATAAGAAAAACTCTAACAATCTCCCACTTGGTCCGAACAATCCTTAAATAAAATTAAAAGATTCTTCAGATTGAACAACCTTAAAAACATAAGTGACCACTTAAAAAAAAAAATTTTTTTTGAAAAACTTTGCTGTCGAGAATTAAGTGTTCTTTAACTGTCACTCTGATTCAAAAGCACCACTAACAGTGATCATAAAAGCATTTAGCATCTACTAGTGTTCATTACTATGATGCAAGTCACTCCATGCTCAAACAACTAGTAATACTAATGTTTCAGAGTGGATCTGTAACGCCCCGAAATACCCCCTAGGGGTTTAGGGATATTTTAGGTGTCGCACTACGTACCTATCAAACCATCCTGTAATGCACAAGATAAAATACAGTACTAACAACGATAATCAGAGCGCGAAAGCTAACATATATGCGGAAGCGTAAACAAATTTTCATTTCTTCTAATGATCCAAAATAGTATTCCAAGTTAACATAAATAAAAGACATGTCTAAGTCTAAGGTGGACAGGCCCACCTATCAAAATATCAAAATACACAAGACCCTCTCATACTCTCCCCTCAACAGTAGTTGAGGTATGGCCACCCATCGAGGTCTCGGTCCGCCTGAGACTGTAATGGAATAGCCGGCTCTCTCTCCTCTATATACTCTTCCTCGACCCAAGGCTCCGGGTCGAGGGCTCCCTCAGTACCTGCCGACATGAAAGTACGGCTGAGCATGGAATACTCAGCGAGTACAAGCTACTAGCAGACCATAACAATAATAAAAACACACAATAGTAATATCATACAAGCAGTAATAGAAACATCACAAAAGAAACAGTATAAGACAAGATACAATACAAGCATCCTGACGTGCGTACATGAATGCGAAAATGCCGATAAAACTCATGCTTGAAAACCCATGTCATGTCCCGGTATGCCTCGTAGAAATCATGTATGCGTGCATGCATGAATGCATGATCATCATCTTGTAACTTGTGAGCCAGAGGCTAGCACCCGAATCACCCTGAGCTGCCAACCTCCTTGATATGCAATGCACTTGTGAGCCAGAAGTTAGTACCCGAATGTCCCTGGGCTACCAACCTCCTTGTTATGAAATGCACTTGTGAGCCAGAGGTTAGCACCCGAATGTCTCTGGGCTACCAACCTCCTTGTTATGAAATGCACTTGTGAGCCAGAGACTAGCACCCGAATCTCTCTGGGCTACCAACCTCCTTGTTATGAAATGCACTTGTGAGCCAGAGGCTAGCACCCAAATCTCCCTGGGCTACCAACCTCCTTGTTATGCAATGTTTGGTTTTCTTGTGAGCCAGAGGCTAGTACCCGAATGTCCCTGGGCTACCAACGTCCTTGACATGCAATATTTTCTTGTTGTTTATTATATGCACCTGCTCTTGAAATCTCGGTTCATGCTATCATGTGTGCTCACGTGCGTGCCAATAATAACAATCGTGGGAATGCGCTTAACAAAAGAGATATGGCATTACAATTCAATTCATAATATTAGCATAGGTAACTTAAGTAATTCACATGACATTGGATCAATTCATCGTCTATAAGAACACATGCATAAAACCTATTTCAATTTTCTTCATCTAAGTCGTTTATTCATAGTTTAGGCATTTTGTCAAACGCAACACATGCAATGTTTCTTAATAATTCATCGTGTTCTTTTTTAGCGCATATTTTCCATCCAAACATCAAGGTAAGTTCATTATTGGTAAAATACTCATCCACCATTTCCATCACACGCATCACCCAACATACATCTCGGCATCCAATCGCCACATCCAACATTTCATCCACACATCCACACATTTTTCATTATCTTGTTTATATTTAATGGGGAATAACACATTTCATAAGGAGGAAAACATAATATAAAGAATCACATTTTTATATAGAAAACCTAGATCTTTGCTAGGGTAAGTTAGTAGGGTGTACTAACCTTAGATCAAGGCTTGATCCTTGGTAGAAACCTTGATTGAAGCTCCAACTTGAAAGGACACCTTTGCTTGAAGGAGACTTGAGTTGGGGAAGAAATCCCTTTCAAAAACGTGGTTGGGTTGCTGCCCTAGCTTGGAGAACGCTCTCCATGAGTGCTTGAGCCGTGATCTTGGAGAAAAACCGGATTTGAAGTGATCTAGGGTCTCAAAACCCCTTTGATTCTTCTCCGAAAGCAAAACCCTAGCTTAGGAAATGCTTTCTCCTCTCTTCTAATCCCCCAAATCCTCTAAGTGTTGAGAATGAGCCCTAAAGGCTCGAGTTAAACTCTTAAGGTAAGAGTGAACCGACCAAAAGACCATAATACCCTTACTGAAATTTCTGCAAAAACACGAGTGCCGAACACGTTGTGCTGTGAATAGTGCCGAACACGTTGTGCTGTGAATAGTGCTAAACACGTTGTGCTGTGAATAGTGCCGAACACGTTGTGCTGTGAATAGTGCCGAACACGTTGTGCTGTGAATAGTGCTGAACACGTTGTGCTGTGAATAGTGCCAAACACGTCACGTTGTCTTATGTACAACGTGTCCGTCGTGAGCTGTACAACGTACACGTTGTTTGCTGTACGACGTACACGTTGTCTGCGGCACGACGTACCCGTTGTCTGTTGCAAGACGTACCCGTTGTTTGTTGCACGACGAACCCGTTGTCTGTTGCACGACGTACCCGTTGTCTGTTGCACAACGGATGCACAACGTATACGTTATCAGAGCTAGAGCTACATCCTTAGTGCCTTCCGAGCTACGTCCTTAGTGCCTTCCGAGTTACGATTGCCTGCAGGTCCATACTGTTTTGGCCATATCTTTTGACTCGTTCGTCCGATTTTGACGATTCAACTTGCGTTGGGTTCGTACTTCGAAAAGGAACATTTCTGATATTTCGGAATTTCCAATTTCTCCCTTATTTATTAATTAGACTACAAAAACGGTCAATAATCCACGAAGGTGCTATTCATTAAGGATGAAAAAGTCCGGGGTGCTACAGGATCTTTATGGTGGCTCAGTATGGTGTGATGTGGACCATACACAACCTTATGTGATCAAAATGTGTACGTCCAAAAATTATCCACGCTACATGCATTTAAGCATATGCATGTCATTCCGATACTTTACAGCAACCGTCATGTGAAGTTCATCACCTTATATTCAGAATGAAGGCCTCAAACATGGTGCCCAACCATGTTCAGCCCAAGCAACTTGACAGATTTGTACGAGGCTCTCGAGAAAACTTGACATCAATGACATCCATCATGTGAAGTCCATCACTTGATGTCTTTACCTTTTGCACGTGCAGTTCAAATACATAACCGTAATCAAATGATACATCAATATTTAATTTGCATAACCATAACATATCAATATCTGAGAGTGTAAAACAATGACATGTATATCATATAAATGACTGGAATATAAAACAATAAACAATACTCCCACTAAATAAATGAATCAAAATATTCTAAAAGTTTCATAATGGTGACAAGTCATTTAAAATTTCTGGTGGAGAGTTCTTTATCTAACGAGCTCACAATCCAAACATGCAACAACATATAATCTGATGAGGATTTCAAACTATCTTGAAAACAAGCAAAATCAGAGTCTGAATAACTTCACAACTTCTAGTTCAATATATCTCTTGTAAACCAACATGAAATCTTATGAGATAACTCCAAATGTCTAGAAATATGATTTATGGTAATCTTGATATCCAAAATATAACTTATCTCCCCATATATCTTATATCAAAAATATTTACCCTACAATACATAATTACAAATCTGCTCTCACTGACCTTGAGGTATATACACCGATCCAAGTAAATCACTACTTTAAGTTTATCATTCAAATTGTCACAAGAGTCACAATTACCCTAAGATAAATCTACCTTCACCCAATGATCGAGAAATTAATAGGTAATGAGATTAGTTTCCAAACAAAATATATTTTCATAGACTTTAATTCATCTTTCATTGCATCCGGCCACTCAAGAGAGTCCTCACTATTCACAATCATCTAGAAAAATGAAAAAATCTTTTAAAAAAAGAACAAGTGCTGGTTTGTAATAAAACTACTGCAAACATACAAAACAATGATGATATAAAATATGTGTTTAAAGTTAGCTAATAAAGATCATCCACTAATATATTACCACTAATTGTCTGAAAAATATGTCTAATGGAGAGTGTACTCTCCTTAAGGATAAAACTAAACAGTATCAAATCCAACATAAATAATATCTCGCCTAAACAACGGCATAATTAAAATAACATCTAATAGTAAAAGCATAAATAAAGTCTAATACTAATCAGCAAGTTCCAACAGCCTCCAATACTGTTGGTGTAGAGTTTCTCAAAAATCAGTAGCTCCTTAACCTTGGCGCTTCGCCGATGAATGAACTCCTTTATTCTTTCTGCATCAACCTTATATTTGAAACAATCTCTTTTCATATGATCTTTCTCCTTGCAAAAGAAACACTCAATTTCCTCTGGTTCATCAGTATTATCCTTTCCCTGAAATTGATCTCCCGAACTCTGTCATGAATTATGACCTGTACTCTGTCCTAAATTTTGTCCTTGCTTGAAATTCTGTGAATTAGGCTTCTGAAACCCCTTATTCTTAAAATTCTTTTTACTACCAGAATTCACAGCCAAGTTCGCAAACTTAGCTTTCCCACGCTTTATGCGTTCTTCCTCACTAACACATAGAGCTATCAGTTCATGCAGGTCCCACTTCCTATCCTGGACACTATTATTAACCTTAAAAATATCAAATGATTGAGGAAGTGAAGCTACAGCCAAATGCACCATAAGGTCGTCCTCAATGGTCAACTTCAGCTCTCTAAGAGAAACAATCAACTTAGATATCTTCAAGATGTGCTCCCAACATAAACAATTTAAAACCTCGATTTTGAATCAAACCCCCCCCCCCCCGTACCGCGTGCCTGCTGGGCCAAGCCCCTGTTAGGTAAAAACTGGGAATTGTGGTAATATATTTACCACCATTCAATTCTTAGCTTAACAGGGTAATGGCGGTAGTTATTCTACCGCCATTACCTGGTTTCGTGTTCAGCAGCACAACCACCCCCTAGGCGGTCAGGCACGCCTTCTGGACCACCTCTCCGACCTCCTGCACCTCCGCCTACCACTGTCCTAATGCCAGGGGTGCCCCTAACCCCCTGGTTATAAATACCACACCCCCACCACCTTCTCTTCCACGGTAAAACTTCCATACAAACAAGGGAGTCCCCTGGGATCACCCCAAACTCCCCCTCAACTGTGCAATGCCACCATCGCAGGCCACCACCACCGTAGGCCACCACCTCGATGAGGATAGCAGCAGCAGGATAGGGCCCTGCCCCTCCCCTCTTTTTATCTTTTTTTGGCATCCCTGTGAGCCCCTGGTCATTCCAGGGGACTTAATCTCTTTGTTTTGCAGAAAACTCATCGCAGGGGTCTCCTCCACCTTCCTCATAGGTGTGGGGAACCCCTCAAGGGAACAGTCTCTCTTCAGGCAGGCCTTAGGGCATCTAGGGATCTCTCAAGTCATGAGGGAATCCCTAGATCCATCCTAGCACAGCCCCATGGGCACTGAAATCCATTTATGGAAAAATCTAGGAATGACAGTAAACTCAGTATCGTTATTCCTGGTGTTTCCCTTTGCAGCCTCTGTGGCCCTCACCTGAGCATGCTCTGTGGCCCTCACATGAGTGCGGAAGCGTGAACTAACTTTTTCTTTTCTAATATAACCTCATTAGTATTCCAAATTTATACATAACATATCAAGTCAAAGGTGGACATGCCCACCTATCAAAATACAAAAGAAATAACGAGCATACTATGCTTAACAATAATCTAAGTATGGCCATACGTTACGATCTCTATCCTCCTACGACTGCATCGGGATAGAGGGCTCTCTCTCCTCTACATACTCTTCCTCAACCCAAGGCTCAGGGTTGAGGGCTTCCTCGGTACCTGCCAACATAAAAGTACAACTGAGTATGGAATACTCGGCGAGTACAAGCTACTAGCTAACAATAGCAATAACAATCACATAAGGCAACAAGATATAGTCCATCACATCAATTTAAAATAAATAATAGCAGCATATGACAATAGCATTGAAAGTAAAGCAATATGATAATCTTGACATACTTGAATGAATGCGAAAAACTCCGATAAAACTCGTACTTTAAAATCATGTCTTATACTTGAAAATAGTCTTTCATGTTTCTTTCAAAACTTGCTCGTCATGTTTAAAAACTTGTTTCTTGTCTTGGTCTTGTTCGTGAGAGTCATACATGCTTGTCTTGTCTTGCTTGGAATCACTTGTCTTGCTTGTTCTTGTCATGACTTGACATGTTCTTGACTTGACTTACTTGTATACTTGTGAGCCAGAGGTTAGTGTCCTTGAAACGACTTGTGAGCCGGGAATGTAAATTCTCTTCAACGAATTATATATATAGAAAAGTATACACAAACCTCCTTGTCTTGTTTTCTTGTGAGCCAGGTATGACATATCTTACAATATGCCCTACCTTTAACCGGCCCGATGTCCGGCTTTATCATTCATGTTTGTTTTACTTGTGAACCAGGTATGACATATCCTAGGGATATGCCCTACCCTTGATTGGCCCGATGTCCGGCTTTATCAATCATATCGTGAATCACATTCTTGTTCTTGTTGTTTCTTGTATACATATACTTTAGAAAAACCGATTCATGCATGCATGGGTGTGTGTGTGTAGCATTGTTGTAATCATGGTGACTTGTATAACTTAAGAGATGGTATATAGCATTTCAATTTCTAACATAAGCATGTGGGAATTTAGATAACATATATATAACATTTGATCAAGGTTACTAATTTGGAAGAAACTACACATATTCATACTTTCATATTTTTCATTGATTTACGAACTTCTCATTTATGCATTTAATCAAACACATTTCATTCAACATTTCATAGTCATTTCATTTCCTCTTTTTTTTTTCTTCTGTGCATACATTTCACCAAAACATCAATGTGGGTTCATTATTTGTAGGATGCCCTTCCACCATTTCCGTCACATAACATCCATCACATCCACACGGCATCCATCGCCTCAAACCTTCACCCCACACATCACAACACATTCATTCCATTTATCTTGTTTATTTTAAGGAGAGTAGCATAACTCAAGAAGAATGGTTAACAGATTATCAAGATCATCATTTTCAATAAAGAAAACTAGGTTATTGCTAAGTGAGTTAGTAGGGTGTACTAACCTTGAAAAAAAGAGGAAAACCCTCGAGAATGTTGTGGAAGACGCTGCCCTAGCTTGGGAAAGAACTCTACACGGCTTGAGGCTTGGGCTTGAAGAAATCCAAGCTTTGTGATGATTTAGGGTTTTCAAACCCTTGATTCTCTCAAGTTGAAACCCTAGGAGAAAACCCCTTTCTTCTCTCTTACTCTCTCTCAAAATATGATGTCTTAGGGTTTTGAACTCTTATGGCTCGAGCAAGCCTTTATAGGCAAGGGTAGAATGCCCAAAAGATGAAAAAGCCCTTAATGAAATTTCTGCAAAACGCGAAAGACCGAGCGATCGGTACTTATGACCGAACAGAGCGATCGGTGACCTATCGAGCGATCGGTGTTTTTGATCGAGCAATCGCGTGAAAACACCCTCTCTGAAATTTTCCCCCATACAAAATTTTGGACCAGTTGATAGATACCGATCAATCGGTTTTGGGCCGATCGATCATTAATTTGGACCAAGCGATCAGTTGTGAACTGATTGATCTCTCTTGTGACCGAGCAATCGGTACTCTGTAAATTTTTTACACTGAGTCCCCTTTACTGTTTCGGCTATAACTTTTGACTCGTTCGACGGATTTTGACGATTCAACTTACGTTGGATTAGTCATTCGAAGGGGAATATTTCTGGCGTTTTAGAATTTTTAAATTCTTCTTTATTTATTAATTGGACTACATGAAAATGTCAATTGGCTACAAGAATACTATTCATTAGGTACGAAAAGTTCCGAGGCGCTACACATTTGAACCCTGAAAAATCCTAGAAAATCAGGAAAAATCTTAAAAGGCAGTAAGTCCCCAAATTTGACTCCATAGACTATCCAACCATGGTTAACCAGATTAATCATGTTTAAAACTTGTGTCTTAACCATGGTTAGCCCTACTTAACATTGAAGAAATTGAAACAAATTCCTAAAAATCACTCATCAACATTTAAGGACCATAAACCTGTCTTTGACCCTTGCCCAACCTTGGTTAGCAATTCTAACCATGGTTGGATCCGTTTAGTCCAATTAAACCAATCTGGGCCTCCCGAGCCCAATCCTAGCCTACTGGGCTTACCATTGGTCTACCGGGCCCCATCTTTGGCCTACCAGACTTACCTTTAGCCTACTGGGCTTACTCTCGGCCTATCGCGCCTAAACTCTAGTCTACCGAACTAACCCTAAACCTATCGGACTTAAACTATGCACTTGACCAACTTCGGTCAACTTAACCCTAGTCTATCAGACTAGCCCATTAGCCACCTTTGGTGCACACACACACACCCCTAGCCTCGGCACGGGCTCGTGTGCTAGAACTACGCTCGGTCTAATCTCACCCCAATGTGAGTACGTAGTAAACCCACCCAGGTTCGACCCTAATTTAGTTTTTCCCTTCTTGGATTTTTATAAACTAAACTTAAGGTATTTGACTAACAACTTGACATTAATATGACTTAAGCCTAGTAAGTAGGGAAGCATTGCAAAATGGAAGTGTTGGGGTGCCTAATACCTTCCCTAGGCTTAACCGAACCTCTTACCTACACCTCTAAGCAGACCAAGACCTTATCCATTATCTAGGGGCTTATTCCTACCGAATTAATAAGTGGCGATTCCTAACATAAACCAGTGAGTAAAAAATCAGTGCTCACATATCTTTTTCAGATTTGTCCCTTACTTTAAATTTTATGGTCACATTCTCTTAGGAATGGTGGTAAATCATTAATGATATTGGTGCATATTTGTTCGCTCCTCCTCCAAGCCAAAATAACATATATATAATGGGAAATAGTAGCCTCCACCAATTTGTCCCAAATAACACCATAAGTTGATCCTATATTTAAACCCTACTCGAGGCATTGGGCCAACTTTAATAATAGTAACACTGAACACTAGTAACCACACAACTACCAAACATACTAGTTTAGTCATCACGAAAGATTATTCATTTAGTGAAGGACAAAGGTTAAATTACCAATTATTAAAAAAATGAATAAAAAAAAGTACCCATTAGATAATAATAATAATATTAATAATAATCTTTACTATTATAATGCGAGAGGCATGCGTAGATGATTTTTCCAAAATTTCCAAATTACCCTTATATAAAAACAAAACATTGATTTAATGTTTTACTTTAATTCCCAAACTAACAAAACATTGATTTAATGTTTTACTTTAATTCCCAAACTACCCTTGCCTTTGATTTAATGTTTTACTTTAATTTCTAGACTACCCCTTGCCATCTATCTATTTAGGATCATAGCTAATCATGATTGACCTCAGGGAGAGTTCAATCACACCCGTGGGTTAACACGTGCCCCTTTTAATTCCTATTAAATGTGGTTAACTCCTTCCTCTTACTCTCACGTGCATTGCACGTGCCACTAACTAGTTTAATAGGGTGTCGTTAACTTCTTCCCCTCGCTCTCACGTGCTTCGCACGTGCCACCCGCTAGATGTGGGGAACCCCTCAAGTTAACAACCCCTTTTCAGGCAGGCCTCAAGGCATCTGGGGATCTCTCAAGTCATGAGGGAATCTCTGGATCCACCCTAGCATAGCCCTATGGGTACTAAAATCCATTTCTGGAAAAATCCAAGAATTGCGGTAAACTCAGTACCTCCATTCATGCTGTTTCCCTTTACGGCCTCTGTTGTCCTCTCCTGAGCATGTCTTGGTCCATTCCAGGGCCCAAAATGCGTCCCTAGACATTCCCTCGACTTATATTGAGCTTCACAGGTGCTCCTCTATAACCTAACCATGGTTAAACCATCAAAAAAAGAAAACTGTCAGGAATGGCGGTAGATCATCTACCGTCATTCTATTATTTCATGTGCAGGTGACTTCGGCCCTCTGTGGGGCCCACTACAAGCCTTGACCAGGGCCCACAACTGGCCCAAGGCCTTCCCTAAGGTGTCCCCTTCATCCCTGTGGGTCCAGGACCCTAGATTTTAACTCCTAACCTCAGTTACAATGGCCTAAACCACGGTTATAAAGAGCCTCTAATGGCAGAAGACTGTCTACCGCCATTCCAATCAGGGAAATATTTGGAATGACGGTAAACAGATTACTGTCATTCCCATACGTATTGATTCATAGGCTTTTACATAGGCGCAAGTGTAGCACTCCGAATATTTTTTTTGTCTTGTATTAAAACCTTAATGTCTTTTCCTTGATTGAGCAGTTGGAATTCCGAAGTCAGGTTTACTGGAAATCCGAGTTTCTAAACTCCTTTTGCAGATCAGTCATCTTTTGGGACATTTTGGTCCATAAATAAAATAGAATTTGAAAATTCTAAACACCAGAAATGTCCCTTTTCGAAAGACAAGTCCAACGCTAGGGATCGCTCGGTTCACAACTGATCACTCGGTCCAAATTAGCCATCGATCGGTCCACAACCGATCGATCAGTAGCTATTGACTAGTTAACTGATTTGTATGGGAAAAAATTCCAGAGAGAGTATTTTCAACCGATCGCTCGGTCAAAAACACTGATCGCTCGGTTGTGCACCGATCGCTCGGTCATAAGTACCAATTGATTGGTCTTTCGTGTTTTTGCAGATTTTCTGTAAGGGCTTTTAGGTCTTTTTGTCCTCAACCCTTGGGGCTATAAATAGGGGTCCTATTTCGAGGTATTAGAGTACTCTACCTATTTCTAACCTAATTTGGCAAGGAATGAGAGAAAACCTAGGGTTTTGAGGGAGAGATTGCTTGGAGAAGGAGATTGCTAGAAGATTGTAAGGAAAGCTTGGAGATCTTCCTCAAAGCTCCCCCAAATCACATTGGGAGCGATTTGGATCCAAGGGAAGGATCCCTGAGATCGATAAACTCCCTAATTCAACTCTATTTATGATGTTTGGTGAATATTATTATAATATAAATGATAGAAATGATAATTTGATTTGTTTTCCCTAATTATGCATTGATTAAGCTTGTTAGAGATGGAAATGAAATTATACTATGGATGGATTGTATAGAGAATGGGAAATATTATGGAGGAAAGGATAAATGTATGGATGTGGAGTATGTTTGGGTTGTATGAATGGATTATGGTATGGTGGAATGTTAAAAATGGGAAATGGCAAAGTATTCATAATTAACGCACTCAAGGTGTTTGTTGAAATGCTCAAGAAAGAGAAATGTTAGTATGATGGATATTGTTGTCGTTATGATAAATGATGTCCTATTTACTTGTATGGTGATCGGTATTTGGGTAGGCCAAACCTTAGAGGAAAATCCTCACGTTGGGAATTCTCTAACTAGGGAGATGTAACCTAGCGGAGTTTCCTAACGGAAGATTGGAATCTAAGGGATGACTCATTTGAATTCTAATCACGACACTCAAGCACACGTGCACTTGCATGGTAAGTATTCAAATCTCATGAGTTTACTTTTATCACAAGCATGCCTACATTGGATACGAACATGTTACGAATTATGCCATGAAAGAATGATCCCCCACTACGAGCATCCACTCTACGCGTTGTCGCACTCATGTTATGCTATGAAAGAATGATCCCCGTTACGAACTTCCACTCTATGCGTTGTCGAACATTATGAATTATGCATTACCGGGACAAAACACTATGAATTATGCGTTGACGGGACAAACACACTATGAATCATATATGTATGAGTCTATGCATGTGTTAAGGCAAGTTCATGGATAAGAATTGCACGAGTACACGAGTCAAGATGATGTTATGACATGATATATGCTTCACACTCTAATTATGTCTATTTTACATGAAATTATCATGATTACGCTTAGATAAAATGAGTTATGATATTGTTATTGCCCATGATATCTTATGTTGTTGTTAGTTTGTTTATCAACTGAGTATTCCATACTCAGTCGACCTGTCATTGTCTTCAGGTTTAGGAAAAGAGTCGTGGACTTAGGAGGTGTACGTCAAAGAGGGGGAAGAAGGTGAGCATCCTGAGGAGGAGGTTAGGGATTTTGGTAGTCATCCCTATTGAGTAGTTTTAGTATTTCTTTTTGGACGAGATGTTTATATTAGACTTTTTGACTTTTAGTTGATGTTGTCTTAGTTGTCTTTCCCTATTGATGGTTTTAGACTATTTCGTTCATGAGCAGTTATGATGTATGGATTATCATTGTACAAGATGATTTGACTTTTTATGATCGAAATTTTACTATCCTCATTTTTGGAGATTCGTGTTAGTATGCCTTGTATGTATGAATTTTAAGCAGGTTTATGTAATGTGACGATTCCAAAGTCCTATTTTAGCCTTGTAAGATTTTAGGGTCATTATAGTAAGCCAGGTAGGAGGCCCTTCTAACCCCTGCCTAACTCCACTAGGTCTATTTCAGACTACCCCTAACTTTAATTACGGGTTAACCTAATTCGGGTTAGGATTTAACCATGGTTAGTTGACCCAATCATGAGTGAAAAATCCTGAAAAATTTCAGAAAATCTAAAATAATCTGAGATTATAGAAAATATCAAAATCGGACTGTGCAGACATGCCTAATCATGGTTAAATGAGTTTAACCATAGTTAACACTTGGGTTAACCATGGTTGAGCCCATTTAAACCCTGAAAAATCTCAGAAAATAAAACAAATCTAAAAATGCAGTAAATCCCCAAATTTGACTCTATAAACTATCCAATCATGGTTAATCGGACTAATCATGGTTAAAACCTATGTCTTAACAATAGTTAGCCCCACTTAGCCTCGAAGAAATTGAGACAAAATCCTAAAATTTACTCATCAACATTTAAGGGCCATAAACCTGACATTGGACCTTGCCCAACCTTAGTTAGCAACTCTAATCATATTTAGACCCGTTTAACTCCGGTTAAACCAATCTTGTCCTCCCGGACCCAACCCTAACCTATCGGGCTTACCATTGGCCTACTAGGCCCCATCTTTGGCTTACTAGGCTTACCCTTAGCCTACCGGGCTTATTCTCAGCCTACCGGACCCAAACTCTAGTCTACCGGACTAACCCTAAGCCTACCGGGCTTGAACCATGTACTTGACTAACCTCGGTCAACTTAACCCTAATCTATCAAACTAGCCCATTAGCCACCCTTGGTGTACATACACACACCCCTAGCCTCGGCACGGGCTTATGTGCCAGAACTATGCTCGGTCTGATCTCACCCCAATGTGAGTACGTAAGCAACCCACCCAGGTTCGACCCTAGTTTAGGTTTTTCCTTATTGGATTAGTATAAATTAAACGTAAGACATTTGATTAACAACTTGACATTAATATGACTTAAACCTAGTAAGTAAGGAAGCATTGTAAAATGGAAGTGCTGGGGTGCCTAACACCTTCCTCGGGCTTCACCGGACCTCTTACCTAAACCTCTAAGCAAACCAAGACCTTATCTATTACCCGGGGACTTATCCCTACCGAATTAATAAGTGGCAACTCCTAACATAAACCAGTGAATAAAAAATCCGTGCTTACATATCTTTTTCAGATTTGTCCCTCACTTTAAATTTTATGGTCATATTCTCTTAGGGATTATGGTAAATCATCAATGATATTGGTCCATATTTGTTCGCTCCTCCTCCGAGCCAAAATAACTGATATATAATGGGAAATAGTAGCCTCCATCAATTCATCTCAAATAACACCATAAGTTGATCCTATATTTAAACCCTACTCGAGGCATTGGGGCAACTTTAATAATAGTAACACTTAACACTAGTAACCGTACAACTGCCAAACATACTAGTTTAGTCATCACAAAAGATTATGACTAAGGTCACATTACCAATTATTAAAAAAATGAATAAAAAAAAGTACCATTAGATAATAATAATGATAATAATAATATTAATAATAATCTTTACTATTATAATGCAAGAGGCATGCGTAGATGTTTTTTTCAAAATTTCCAAATTAACCTTATATAAAAACAAAACATTGATTTAATGTTTTACTTTAATTCCCAAACTATCCTTGCCTTTGATTTAATGTTTTATTTTAATATCTAGGCTACCCCTTGCCATCTATCTATTTAGAATCACAGCTAATCACGATTGACCTTGGGGAGAGTTCCATCACACCCGTGGGTTAACATGTGCCCCTTTTAATTTCTGTTAATTGTGGTTAACTCCTTCCCCTCGCTCTCACGTGCGTTGCACGTGCCACTAACTAGTTTAATCAGGTGTTGTTAACTCCTCCTTGCTCTCACGTGCAACCCGTTAGTAATAATAATAGCAAAAAGAAGAGTACTGCATTTTCATCATAAAAGAACAATTGTAAATTTTTGAGAATTCAAAGGAAGATTCCTCATGTAGGGCATTCTTGGTATTATAACAAATATTCATTATACGTAAAGAAACATCTTATTATAATGACAAAAGTACCCATATAAGGCATCTTTCAAGACGGTGCCCCTCTCCACGTTACTGTGATTGCACTCATGGGTTGGTAAAGGTCCGAAGCCGAGAGTCATTTTCGAGCCATGAAAGAGACACTTTTATTAGTTAATTAGAAAGTCTCCATCACGCTCTAAGTATTTTGCCATTTTGATTTCTTTTATCGAGTCAAATCCTCTACGGTGATAACTGGATTTGGCAAATTCGGTTATCACCCTTTGAGGTAGCCACGTGTCCCATTTGATACCCTTGTTTTAGAATCATCTACCCTTATGGGTGTCAAAGGGGAGACGTGGCCACCCCCAAAGGTGCTAACCGGATTTATCAAATCCGGCTATCACCGTAAAGGATTTGACTTCATTTATTAGCCTCCGTATTAGATCAAACTCCTAGGGATACTTCTTCAAATAGCTCGATTTTGATTTTTGATTTTTCTTCTTCAAATTAATGGTAAACCTACCTAGAACCTGATTCTCTGTTTCTGTATGGTGGGTCTGGCACCACGAGCACCACGAGATACACGAGCTGGTGCCTCGGCAACATATATGTATATATCCATACTGATACCGAAATAGAGCACTTGAGATCCCCTACAATATTTGCAAAATAGGAGTTGACAGGTGTCTTGTCTCTGTGTGAAACTGTTTTTACAGTGCCGACCAATATGAATTATGACCACTCCACGTTTGTCTTGTCTATATAATCCCACTCCCATTTGGCATAGCTTTCTCTCTAAGTTCATCCAATCGTTGCTCTCTTGCACCACATGAGCAGTGACGACATGGAACTCTTCTTCCTCTCCATGCTTCTCCTTGTGGTCCTCTTGGCCTCTCTTCTACTACGACTCCTCGTATACAGGCAGAAATATTCCAATCTCCCCCCGGGGAAGATGGGATTGCCATTTGTGGGAGAAAGTCTGGAATTCCTCTCCACTGGGAGAAAGGGATACCCAGAAAAGTTCATATACGATAGGATGGCCAAGTACTCATCCAAGGTATTCAAGACGTCGTTGCTGGGGGAATCTGCGGCCGTCTTCTGCGGTGCGGCAGGGAACAAGTTCCTGTTCTCGAACGAGAACAAGCTTGTCCAAGCCTGGTGGCCAAGCTCCGTGGACAAGATCTTCCCCTCCTCTCTCCAGACCTCGGCCAAAGAGGAATCCAAGAAGATGCGGAAGTTGCTCCCGGGCTTCATGAAGCCAGAGGCGCTGCAGAGATACATTGGTATCATGGATACGATTGCTAAGAGACACTTGGAGTCCGGGTGGGATAATAAGCAAGAGGTGGTGGTGTTCCCTCTGGCTAAGAGTTACACCTTCTGGCTGGCATGTCGCTTGTTCTTGAGCATCGAGGACCCGGAACATGTCCACAAGTTCGCCGACCCCTTCAACGTTTTGGCCTCCGGGATCATATCCATACCCATCAATTTGCCCGGCACGCCCTTTAACCGTGCTATCAAAGCATCCAACCTCATCCGGAAGGATCTCCAAGCCATAATCAAGCAAAGGAAGCTGGACCTGGCCGAGAATAGGGCATCCCCGACTCAAGACATACTGTCCTACATGCTCCTCACCCCCGACGACAACGGGCAGTACATGAATGAGATGGACATCGCTGATAAGATTCTTGGCTTGCTGATCGGCGGACATGACACCGCCAGCGCTGCCATTACTTTCGTCGTCAAGTATCTTGCAGAGCTTCCCCATATCTACGACGAGGTCTATAAGGGTACTAAATCATCTTTTCAGCTCTCTCTCTTTCTCTCTTATAATATATATTCTCTACCTACGTTACCTATCTATCTGCCTTTAACTTAGCAAGCTTAATTCATTTTCTTCCTCTTTTTCTTTTCTGGGATAATCTTGAGAAGATTGATGGATCACCAGATATCTAGGTATCTCTAATCGGTCGAAATCAACAAATTAAAGATGAACTGGGCCATGAGATCTTTTAATTACATGTGACTTGGGGAATATTGGTGGATCTGCCTTCTCCTCCATATATATATATATATATATATAAAAGAAGGAAAAGGGAAGTGCCATTAATCTCCATAACAAAAATACTTGTTTCTGCACACGGATAGTACGTAATATAACCAAGTGAGGGTTACCAAATCAACTAGTATTAGATTACCTACCAATTTTGTGTTCATCTTCCAGTTTATATTATCCTCTAGGAAGGATCATAGCCATCAGATCTAGGTGGCGATCTTGGAGCTCATACATCGGATGGATATGAATTCTCGACCACATTAAAGGGGTTGGTTATGTTCTTGATACTGAAGGACCCTGAGCATTTTTTTTCTGTTTTAATCTTTTTTTTGGGTAATCCCAATATTTTTTAAGGTCAAGATACAAATATTATTCATATTTGATTTGTATCCGAATTTGTTTACTCCGATAATCCCGACTCAAATATTAATCTCTTTTTCTTTTTCTTTTTTTATGGGTAATCCCAGTATGTTTTATAGTCCATACACACAGCGGTGTCACTTAGATGTAGATGTTATCCATATATGATTTATATGATTTGTATTGGAATCTGTTTTATAATTTTCGGAAAAGGTATTCGCCATATCGAATTCAAATAATATATTATAAGTTTATATGGGTAAAATATATTTATTAAATTAATAAATTCTTTTATATAATTTTAAGACATGAAGTTGTTATTTGTACAATTGATGAGGATAAAATAATAGGACTTTGCTACTAAGACCGTACAGGGCCAAGACTCTGCTTGTGATGCACGGATCTCAAAATTTTATTAAATTCATTTTGAAAATTTGAGATCCATGCATCACATGCATGGTCTCAGTGTGTCTCAGCCCTTTATGGTCTCCCTAACATTTTCTAAAATTATAATATATTATCTTTCGAAAAATAGAATTTATATATTTTTTGTTCTTTCTTCTAATTTTTTTTTTAAGTAGTAGGATAATTCAATTTATTTTAATGGGAGTGGGATCCAAAATTCTCAATTTCAGTGGCACATGATTAAACGGTTGAATTCCACATTTTCCCCCTTCTTCATGTGCGTGGCCCCAAAAACCAAACACGTCATTACTACAGAGTAATCTAACAGCCCTGTTTTTGATGGTCACCACAGAGCAAATGGAGATTGCTAAATCCAAAGCAGCAGGAGAGCTGCTGAATTGGGAGGACATACAGAAGATGAGGTATTCATGGAACGTAGCGTGTGAAGTACTTAGACTCGCACCACCCCTTCAAGGAGCTTTCAGAGAGGCCATTAATGAGTTCATCTTTGCAGGTTTCTCCATCCCCAAGGGATGGAAGGTAAGCTAAGCTAAGCTTTACTTTTTTCTTTTTCTTTTTTTAGTGTGAATTGCTTCCTAGTTTCAAGCCCATGCACTAATCACCATTCCATTTTGCAGCTATATTGGAGTGCAAATTCGACGCACCGGAATCCAGAATGCTTCCCAGAGCCTGAGAAATTTGATCCCTCGAGGTTCGAAGGAAATGGACCTGCTCCTTACACGTTTGTTCCTTTTGGAGGAGGACCTCGAATGTGCCCAGGGAAGGAGTATGCTCGGCTTGAAATATTAGTTTTCATGTATAATGTGGTTACAAGGTTCAAATGGGAGAAACTAATTCCCAATGAGAAGATAGTAGTCGATCCTATGCCCATACCGGCGAAAGGCCTTCCGGTTCGGCTCCATCCCCACAAAGCTTGAGCTAGATTCGGAGGAGGAGGAGGAGGAGGGAGGGCTTCTCCCTGTATGGAATTCTAGTCTAGCTATAAATATGATTCCAATTAATGTACGACAGTACCGCTTATCATCACTCCCATGTCCCCTTTCTTTTATGCATTTTGCTTCTATCATGCTAAAGGATTTCACTTGTTATCTCTTATTTACAGAGACTTTTAAGTGTAAAATGTAGAAAGTAATAATTACCCTTCTATCATTTGGTGATTTATATTTCTCTATACAAATCAAGATTGCTGATGCTAGCTTCCTTAGGCCTGTTCGGCCATTGAGAGGCACACCTATGTAAGTAAATATGATATCTCTCATCAAAAAAAAAAAAAAAAAAAAAGGGAAAAAAAACTTAGATAAATGAAGAACAAACAAAATAATAATAATATAATAAAGGAGAATGATATTTCCGACGTGAGCGTTCCGCCACCGCACGCGGACCCTACTTGACAAGTAACTGTTTTTAACAATCATTTAACTGTGGTCAAGATTATTTACCTATAGGTGTATAGATTTAAAAAAAAATAAAAAAATACTAAGCCTGGTTTGACTAACTTAACCACAGTTATTGCGTGCACCTTAAATTGCCACATGCCCCGGTTAACACTCACTAACTGCGGTTAAGATTCACTCACCCTAGGGTTCATCCATCTACCCTTTGTTTTTAGAAAAAAAAAATTTAAAAATATTAAACTTGGGTTACTAACCTAAATTATAGTTAATGTGCGCACCTAAAAGTTGCCACGTGTTTAATACCCACTAACTGTGGTTAAAATTCACTAACCCTAAGGTTCATTCATCTACCCTTGATTTAGAAAAAATAATCGATCTAATATTAACCTTGGGTTGACTAACCTAATCCACAGTTAATACGCACACCTACAAGTTGTCATGTATCCCTTTTAACACCCACTAACTGTGGTTAAGTTTCACACACTACTAGGGTTCATCCATCTACCCTTGGCTTTTAGGAAAAAAATATTAACTATGGATTAACTAATCTAAACCATAGTTAACGCGCACCCGTAAGTTATCATTTGTCCCTTTAAACAATCATTAATTGTGGTTAAGATTCAATCTAAAATTTATCCACTTAAATTAATAAACCTTAACCATAACTTGGAGTTAAAAGAACATGTGGCAAGAGGAGGGAGTGCCCACGTTCCAAGTGGAATGCCGACGCTTAAAGAATCAAGTCCCTATAATAAAGAAAATAATAAATAGAGGTAGAGAAATAAAATTTCTTATGTTTAAAGTTAAATCTCCTCAACCCTCAAATGGGCAAGTCAAAGACTTACAAGCGATCCAAAAGATACTCTACACTTTTAACTTCAAATTCGATACTGCAAAGAAGGGTTATTACCGCATTTTATCGTATACAACCAAAGACTCTTAAATTTAATTAAGTGAGATTTAAGTTGTATTTAATAAGAAAATTACTTGTCTTTAAAGAGTTAGGGATATTGTAGAGACTTGAATCTTTTTCATACTTTTAATGCAAGTATTATGAGTATAATAGTCTTTGTGATGTTTTAATGCGTTTGTATTAATATCTAATTAATGTGGTGTGATCCATGCTTAATCAAAGTTGTAAACAAAGGGATGCCTTGATATACTCTCAATTTTAGGAAGCTCTAATTTTGTCGTCTCTTATTGGAATCAAGTGATTCTTGAACCATTAGAAATGTATTAGAACCCTCTTTGAGTTCATATTTAATGTTTTTCCAAATTTTGAGTCTAATCTAAGTCAAAAGTAAGTTTTCCGATGTTTTGCCTGCAGAAATTTCAGACCAGTCAACTTTAGAGCCCTTTTAGACCATTAAAAATTTAGAATTAGGATTTATCCATTAGAGACAAAATTGTTCTCCTTTCAAAAAAGATTCCAACGCAAGTTGAATCGTCAAAATCCAATAAGCAAGTCAAAAGTTATGGTCAAAATACTAAAGAGGAGGTAAAATCAGTCAGAATCTGGAAGGGGGACTGCGATCTATTGTACAACAAGTGTGATCTATGGCAAAGAAAGTACGATCGATCACATACAGGTGAGTTTTTGGAGTTTTTTTTGGGTTTAAGTGCGATCTATCACACTCCCGCACAGATTTTTTTTTTTTTTAAGTCGTGTTTTTTGGGTTTTTAACCCTTGGTGCTGTAAATAGAGGTTCTATTTCGAGGGTTTGGTTCTAAACCATTTCTAACCTAATTTGGTATGGGAGAAGAGGAAATATCGCATCTCAAAATACCCCCTAGGAGTTAAGGGATACTTTAGTTGTGACTATATTGAACTTGGCAAACAATCCTTTGAAGAACAAGGTAGAACATAATACCATAACGACAACAAATCAGAGTGCGGAAGCTCATAAAATGTGCGGAAGCGTAAACCAATTTTTCTTTTCTATAATAATCTTTATTCCACGTTAAATATATAAAACATGATGAAAGTAAAGGTGGACATGCCCACCTATAAAAATACAAAAGAAACTTTCGCAGTTACTCACCTCAACAGTAATCTAGATATGGTCACACATCTAGATCTCTATCCTCCTGCAACTGCATTGAGATAGGTGGCTCTCTTTTCTCCACGTATTCTTCCTCAACCCAAGGCTCAAGGTCGATGACACCCTCCGGACCTGTCGACATGAAAGTACGACTGAATATGGAATACTCAACGAGTACAAGCTACTAACTAACAATAGCAATGACGAAACACAAATCATAACAACAATGATTGGAGTAATGCAATATCAATAATTAAGACAATATAAGAGCAATAATTAACGCAATATTATGATCATGACATGCGTGGAATGATGCGAAAGCTCCAATAAAATTCTTACTCTAAAAGTCATGTCTTGTTCTTGAAAATAGTCTTTTGTGTTTTTCAAAACTTGCTTGTCGTGTAAGAAAACTTGTTCCTGTCTCGTGGGAATCACATGTGCCTTGTCTTACTTGGAATCACTTGTCATGCATTTCTTGACATGTCTTGACTTGCCTTGCCATGTTTACTTGTGAGCCAAATGTTAGTGCCCCTTGTAGCGACTTGTGAGCCGGATACATAAGTATCCTTCAGCGAAACATGAATAGAAAGCAACTTGTGAGCCAGATATGTAAGTATCCTTTAGTGAAATAGAAAAGGGGGTACACCAATATCCTTGACTGGCCCTCTGTTCGGATTGATCAACTTGTTTACTTGTGAGCCATGTATGACATATCTTACTATATGCCCTATCCTTGACCGGCCCGATGTCCGGCTTTATCATGCTTGTTTACTTGTGAGCCAGGTATGACATATCCGGGGGATATGACCTACCCTTGACCAACTCGATGTCCAGCTTTATCATTCGTTGTGTGAATCAAGGGTCTTGTTATTGTTTGGTTTCTCACATACATATACTTTAGAAAACCTCGGTTGATGCATGCATGTGTGCGTGTGTGTAGCACTTGAGGTGATCATGATGACATGTACAATTTAAAAAAAATGACATATGGCGTTTCGATTCAAAATCAAACATAAGGAATTAGGCAAGCATACAAGGCATTGAATCAATTTATCATTTTAGGAAAACCCACATAAGTCTTACTTTCATATTCTTCGTTAAATTCAAACAATTCTCATTTAGGCATTTTATCGAACACTTGGTAAGCATCACATTTATAGTCTTTTGATTCAAGTTTCTTAGTTCTTATATTTCATCTAACACAAGGGGTGTGTTCATTAGGAGTACAATGCCCTTCCAACATTTCTCATCACACACCATACATGACAACATGGCATCCAATCGCCTCAACCCATTCACATCCCATACATCCATACACCTTAGTTATCTTGTTCATTTTAGGGAATATAATACATTCCACAAAAAGGGAAATCTATAAAATATAAATCAACACATTCAAGAGGAACTAGGTTATTACTAAGCTAGTTAGTAAGGGTGTACTAACCTTGGTGATCAACAAAAGGAGCGGTCGCTCCACCAACACCTGCCAACATCAAATGTACGTCAGAGTATTGAAACACTTAGCGGGCACCAAATACTAATGACCAGTCATAGCAACATAATAATGAAATAAAGCGAAAGCAATTCATATCATAACAGGAAGGTAAACAGTTTATAATTCATGCTTGCATCACATTAAAGCCGGAAAAACTCTTGAAATCATTGTGTGCCTGATTTGACTTGAAATACTCTTTTCGTGCTTGAAAACTTGTCTTGTCATGTTCTGTCTTACTTGTCTTGTCATGTTCTGTCTTACTTGTCTTGTCATGTCATGCTTGTTATGTCGTGTCATGCATGTCTTGTCATGAAATTAAAATGCTCATGCTTGCTTGCTTGGAATTTAAACATGCTCATGTGCTTGGGATGTTAGTGCCCTTGAACAACTTGAAGGGAGAGTGGTATAAACCCCCTCTTTTGAGATATGGAATATTCAACTTGAATGGAGGGAAGTGTAAACCCACCTCTTTTGCGAAAATGCAATGAAGCAACTTGAAGGGAGGGAAGTATAAACTCCCTCTTTTGCAAAAATATAATAAAGTAAACATTCATGCTTGGAGGCGCACTAACATCTTGCTTGATGTGTTCTTGTTCTTGTCAAAGCGAGACAAAACATATCTTAAGATATGCCCTACCTCTATTTACCAACCCTTACGTTTGGCCTTGTCATGGTGTTCGTGAATCAAGAATAAAACCATTGTTCTTGAAAAACCCGATAAACCATGTCATGCATGCCGTGCTCGTGAAGCCGTATACATACTTTAGCTTGGAATTAAATGTGACATTAGAGATAATAATACATGGAATAGCATTGTTTCAACACATAAAAATATTCATGCCGTTATAGAAAACGAGTAACACACTATCATAAAACCCTAGAAATTTTATATGCCTTAAATCATGCTTTTCTTGATCAATGGTTCATCCAATCCATCCATCATCCATGTGTGTTTATTATTGGTGAAATGCTCTTCCCATTTCATTCATCACAGCATCCATATGACATCCATCGTCCATCACATTCTCCATCAATTCATCCCATTACATTCTCATGCTTGAAATTTGGGAAAAAATCATAAAAATGAAGAAAAAGGAAGAGAAGATGAACTAGAAGGGTAGCATAGGGTACCGCGACCTTGGAAAAAGGAAGAAAACGCTTGAGAAATGCCATGGAAGACGCTACCGAGTTTGGAGAAGGAACTCCACGCGAGCTTGAGCCTTGGATTGAGAAATCCAAGCTTTGGGGACGATCTTGGGATCTCAAACCCTTGATTTCTCTCAAGTTGATGCCTTATGTCGTGCCCCAAAACCCACCCTAAGAGTTAAAGTGAATCTTGGACGACTTATCATGACCCACATGACAAGCCATCCTACAAAACACAAGGAGCATAAACAATAGAACACAAAAAAAATAGCGGAAGCATACACTAACATAGCACAGCAGAAGTCTAATCAAAACCTCTAAGTACATACATGATCCAAGTTGTACAAAAGAGAAATCAAAATAAAGAAGGTGCGGAAACGCCCGCCAAAATACATGGGTATAATCTCTCATCCTCACCCACACTCACTTAGAATCTACCACCTAGTAATAGCTCACTACATGAGGCTCCTCAGCAGGGGCCTCCTCGACGTACTCCTCTTCCTCCCATGGACCGGGAGCACATATGCCAAAAGGAGCGGGCGCTCCACTAACACCTACTGAGATCAAAAGTACGACTGAGCATGAAATACTCAATGGGTACCAAATACTAACCAACAGTCATAGTAATATAATAATGAAAATAAAGTAGGAAGCAGTTCATACAATTGACAAGAAAGGAAACAGTTTATAGTTCATGCTTACATCATATCAAAGTCAGAAACACTCTTGAAATTATCGTATGCTTGACTTGACTTAAAATACTCTTTTCGTGCTTGAAAAACTTGTCTTGACATGTTTTGTGTTGCTTGTATTGCCGTGTCATGCATGTCATGTCGTATCATGCATGTCATGTCGTGTTCTTGCTTGTTTTGTCTTGGTTCATATTCTGTTGAAATTGGGTTTGTTTAGCTGCCATTCATAGTCCGTCGCAAACTAGCATCCCTTATGCTTGACTGGATATGCCTAGCTGCCATTCATAGTCCGTCGCAACTAGTATCCCCTATGCATGACTTGGTATGCCTAGCTGCCGTTCATAGTCCGTCGCAACTAGTATCCCTTATGCTGGACTGGGTATGCCTAGCTACCGTTCATAGTCCGTCGTAACTAGTATCCCTTATGCTGGACTGGGTATGCCTAGCTACCGTTCATAGTCTGCCGCAACTAGTATCCCCTATGCATAACTGGGTATGCCTAGCTGCCGTTCATAGTCCGTCGCAACTAGTATCCCCTATGCATGACTTGTGATATCGGAATAAAGCATATCTTAGGATATGCCCTACCCCTATTACCAACCCTTACGTTTGGCCTTGTCATGGTGTTCGTGAATAGAGAATAAAACCCTTGTTTTTGAAAAACCCGATAAACCATGTCATGCATGCCGTACTCGTGAAATCGTGTACAATTAACTCATGAAATTAAATAAAACATGATAGGCTCAAAATCATTTAAGGCAACATTTAATATCAAGGCAATTAAATCTATAAGCATGCTATTCTAGAAGGCGGGTAAATCTAAAATCATGCTATTTAAAAAAACGAGTAACACACTATCGTAAAACCCTAGAAATTTCATTTGTCTTAATCATGCTTTTCTTTATTTATGATTCATCCAATCCATCCATCATCCATTGTATGTTCATTATTTGGTGAAATATTCTTCACATTTGTTTTCATCACAACACAATATCCATATGACATTTCATTTATGAATTTCATCCTATATCATGTGAAACATTTAGGGGAAAGCAAGGAAATAGTGAAGCATAGTAATAAAGGAAAGAAACTATGACAAGGAGGGTAGTTTAAGGTACCGACCTTCAATAGGGTGAGGGAAAAACATCCAAAACATGGGTGGAGGTGTTATCGAGCTTGGAGGAAGCGTTTCTCACGAACCTTGCCTTGGATTTGAAGAATCCAAGCCTTTGGGAGTGATCTAGGTCACCCACTTGCTTAATCTCTCCTCAAAGATGAAAACCCCTCTTGGAAACCCTCTTCTTCTCTCAATCTCTCTTAGGCTCTCTTTAGGTTTAGGGTAAACCAAAACCCCCAAATACCATCTCCTATTTATAGGCAAGGAGGAGAAACCCTAAAAATCCTGAATAAAAATTCTGGGTTCGCGATCTACGATCGATCGTAACATGTCTACGATCGATCATAAATATGCTATGATTGCTCGTAGTTTCCTACGATCGATCGTAACCATTATAGAGATATTTGTCCATTCCTGAGATTCTATGATCGATCGTAAATTTCTACAATCGATCGTATCTCACCTATGATCGTTCGTAGGGTCTGTACGATCATTCGTAACTTGCAGAAAATTTCCAGAGTTTCCTTCTTTCGTGTTTCGGTCATAACTTTTGACTCGTTCGTCGGATTTTGCCGATTTAACTTGTGCTGGACTTGTTATTCGAAAAGGAACATTTTTGGTGTTTTAAAAATTTTAATTTCCTCTTTATTTATTGACCAAATTGCCCTTAAAGTTAACTGATCCGCAATTGGAGTTCAGTAAATCGGATTTTTAACATATCCGACTTAGGAAACCCACTTCTTAACACTTAAAGTTCTTTAAAATTTCTCATTTCATAGAAATGAAAGATTACAAAGGCTTAAAGCCTTGGCACAGGTTCCAATGCATGGGCAAAAGTTTCGGGGTTCTACACCCTAGGTGAAAAACCTCTTTCTCCTCTCTCACTCTCTCAAATATATTGCTAAGGGTGTTTATGAACACCCTTGGCTCAAGCAAGCCTTTTTAGGCAAGGTTAGAATGCCTAAAAGACAAAAAAGTCCTTAATAAAATTTCTGGAAAATGCAAAAGAAAGAGCGATCGATGGTCAGGACTGAGCGATTGGTCTCCTACCGAGCGACCGATGTTTTTGACCGAGCGATCGGTTGAAAACACCCTCTCTGGAAAAATTCCTCATACAAAATTTTGGACCAGTCGATAGATACCGATCGATCGGTTTTGGACCGATGGACCGATCGACTGCTCTTGGAACCAAGCAATTGGTGCTCTGTAAATCTCAACACTGAATCCATTTTTCACTCAATTCCACTACTTGGACTTATCCCACTTCTACTCTAATTCTCTAGGAACATGCCTAGGACCCTTCTAAAACTATGACATATTATTAAATATTTTATTTAATTCTTTTATAGCATTCTTGCAAAATTCTCAAAGGTTTCCAAATTCTCATTTCATGGAAAATGGAGATTACAAAGGCTTCATGCCTTTACACGCATTCCAAGACATATACAAAAAGTTCCAGGGTTCTACATCAGCACTCGCGTGCGATCGATCGCACACTAACTGCGATCGATCATGGATCCAGTGCGATCGATCGCACCCTAGGGCGATCTGTTGTATATGAACCCAAGAACCCTGCATGCGATCGATAACATATCCTTGCGATCAATCGCAGATCCCTACGATTTGTCGCACTTGGCATCCCATCTATCGCACTTGGTCCAGAGCCTTTTTGTTCAATTTCGCCTGCATGTGATAGATCGCACCATACCTGTGATTGATCATACTCCCTAGATTTTGGTTTCTTTCCCCTTGCAGACCCCTAAGGGTGTCACCAACCTCATTTTCATTATCCTTAGGGCTCTAAATTCCCTTTTTCACATTGCCATTGGGTCACTAACCTCCAATTTATCAGAAAATTCCAATTTTAACACGGGGAATGCCAATTGGCTGTGAAGACATTATTCATTAGTCATAGAAAGTTTCGGGGTATTACATCCTCGCCCCTTACAAAAATTTTGTCCTCGAAATTTGGATGATACATACATGTACAAAACAACAACAAAATTTTACATGGTAATATCTAATACCCTATGTAAACAACTCCAGGTATTTTTCTCTCACTTTGGCCTCACACTCCCAAGTCACCTCTTTTGCCGCATAATGCTGCCATCTCACTAAAACCAATGGAATGGTCTTGTTGTGTACAACTTGATCTCGCCTGTCTAAGATCTGGATTGGTTGTTCTATTTGCGTGAGATCCTCCCAAACTTCTAATGGATCAATCTCAATGACATACGAAGGATCTGAGATATATTTCTGGAGCATAGAGACATGAAATACATTGTGGACCGTTGCCATATGTACAGGTAGAGCAACCCGGTAAGCTAACTCACCCACTCTGGTGATGATCTCGAACGGACCCACATACCTCGGGCTGAGTTTGCCTCTCCTTCCAAACCTCATAATGCCCTTTGTCGGCGAGACTTTAACAAAAACCATATCACCCACTCTAAACTCCAAATCTCATCTACGGTTGTCTACATAGCTCTTTTATCTATCTCATGTAGCCTTTAACCTTTCTCTGATTACCTTGACCCTATTTGCGGTCTGTTCAATCAACTCGGGACCCAGCACCTTCCTTTCCCCGACTTCATCCCAATACAAAGGAGATCTACAACTTCTCCCGTATAAAGCCTCAAAAGGCGCCCTCTGGATACTCGCCTGATAACTATTATTATAAGCGAACTCTACTGAAGGCAAGTGGTCTTCCCAACTCCCCTTGAAGTTTAGCATACAAGCTCGGAGCATGTCTTCTATTATTTGATTCACCCTCTCGATTTGCCCATCGGTCTGTGGATGGAAAGCAGTGCTGAAATCCAAACGGGAACCCATGGCACTCTGGAAGCTCTTCTAGAATCTAGAGGTTAATCTAGGATCCCGGTCTTAGACAATACTCATGGGCACTCCTTGCAACTAGACTATTTCTTTGATGTACAATGTTGCCAGTTGGTTCGAGTTGAAGGTAGTCTGATATGACAAGAAATGGGCGGACTTAGTTAGTCTATCAACTACTACCCAGATAGCATCGGAGTTCCTAACCGTTCGTGCTAAGCCAACAGTGAAGTCCATGGAAATGTGCTCCCATTTCCACTCGGGAATAGGGAGAGGCTGTAATAGTCCTGATGGCCTCATATGCTCAGCCTTGACCTGTTGGCACGCTAAGCATCTAGATACATACTTCGCTACCTCTCTTTTCATGTTCTGCTACCAAAAATACCCCTTGAGGTTCCGGTACATCTTCGTACCTCCAGGATGCACTGTATACTTGGGATGGTGGGCTTCATCAAGAATCTCTCTCCGGAGATCTATATCGGCCGGGACACAAAGTCTACTCTTGAACGTGATTGCCCCAACACCGTTCGTGGTGAACTCTTCGCTTCCTTTGCTAACCACCTTGTTATGGAGAGGAAACAACTTGGCATCCGCTACTTGCAACTCCCGGATCCGATCAGCACGGTTTCACCATGATATTTGCCATCAATGGCCCATGAATAGGAGGAATGAAACTAATGTCGAGATTGGATGCATCCTCCAATAGCTTCCACTCTTGAACCATCATATATGCAACAAGCCCCTTTGAGTTCCTACTCAATGCATCCGCCACCACGTTTGCTTTACCCGGGTGGTATTGGATGGAGCACTCATAATGTTTCAAAAATTCAACCCATCTTCTTTGCCTCAGATTCAACTCCTTTTGGAAAAATAGATACTTAAGGCTCTTGTGGTTTGTGAACACTTCGAATTGCTCCCCATAGAGATAGTGTCTCCATATCTTCAAGGCAAACACTACTGCAGCAAGTTCTAGATCGTGTGTAGGGTAGTTCTTTTCAAGCTCTTTCAACTGCCTTGAAGCATAGGCGATCACCTTTTGGTTTTGCATCAAGACACACCCTAACCCGACATGTGAGGCATCACTATAAACAACAAAACCGTCATTTCCGAATGACACTGTGAGGATGGGAGCCATAGTGAGCCTCTTCTTCAACTCCTTGAAGCTGATCTCACATCTGTCACACCACACAAATTTAGCATTCTTCCGAGTGAGATATGTGAGTGGTGCAGCTAAATTGGAGAATCCCTATACAAATCTCTGGTAGTAGCCCACCAACCTGAGGAAACTACGTATCTCTATGACACTCTTGGGTCTCTCTCAGTTCATAACTGCATCTATCTTCGCCGGATCAATTGAGATGCCTTCGGCTAACACCACGTGGCCAAGGAACGCCACTTTCTCCAACCAGAATTCACACTTACTTAACTTGGCATATAGCCTATGCTCTCTCAACATCTCTAAAGCAAGGCGAAGGTCTCGTGCGTGATCTTCCTATGTCTGGGAATATACTAAAATGTTGTCAATGAACATAATCACGCATCGATCCAAGTATGATCGGAACACCTTGTTCATTAGGTCCATAAAAGCTACCAGCACATTCGTGAGACCAAAAGGCATGACAAGAAACTCGTAGTGCCTGTATTGAGTTTTGAAAGCCGTCTTTGAAATATCTTCTGCCTTGATCTTTAATTGATGATACCCCGATCTAAGATCAATCTTGGAGAAGAATCTCACTCCCTTCAATTGGTCAAACAAGTTGTCTATCCGTGGTAAAGGATAACAGTTCTTGATCGTGACCTTATTTAACTGTCTGTAGTCAATGCACATACGCATTGAGCTGTCTTTCTTTTCCACAAATAGCACTGGGGCACCCTATGGTGAGACACTCGGTCTAATGAAACCCAGGCTTTGCAGTTCATCCAACTGCACCTTCAACTCTTTGAGTTCGATTGGGGCCATCCTATAAAGAGCCCTAGAGATTGGAGCAGTGTCGGGCGTAAGCTCAATCGCGAACTCAATCTCCCTATCTGGAGGCAATCTGAGCAATTCTTCTGGAAAGACATCCAGTGTAGCACCCCGGACTTTTCTATACTTAATGAATACCATTTTCGTAGCTAATTGGCCTTCCTCATAGTCTAATAAATAAATAAGAGAGAAATCGGAAATTCTAAAACGTTAGAAATGTTCATTTTCGAAAGACGAACCCAACGCAAGTTGAATCGTCGAAATCCGGCGAGCGGGTCAAAAGATATGGTCAAAACAGTCCAGACCTACAGAGCACCGATCGCTTGGTCCAGTCAGCGATCGATCAGTATCTATTGCACGGTCAAAGATTTTGCATGGGGAAATTTTCCAGAGAGTAGTTTTTTGACCGGTCGCTCGGCCAGAGTATCGATCGCTCGGTAGGCAACCGATCGATCGGTCATAAGCACCGATCGCTCGGTCCCCGTGTTTTGCAGAAATTTTTGTAAGGGTATTTTCATCTTTTGGGCGTTAAACCCTTACACATAAGGGCTTGCCCGAGCCTTTAGGGCTTCATTTACCATCCTTAGAGTATTTGGAGAGATAGAGAGAGAGGAGAAGGGGATTTCCTAACCTAGGTTTTTCCTCTTGAGAAGAAATCAAGAGTGTAGGCTACCCAAGGTTTATTTCAAGGCTTGGATTCTTCAAATCCAAGGTTCAACTCGTGTGGGACTCCTCCTCCAAAGTTAGGGCAGCAACTCACACAAGTTTTTCCAAGGGGTTTCTTCCTCAACTCAAGCTTTCTTCAAGCAAGGGCTTCTTCTTTCAAGTTGGAGCTCAAATCAAGGTTCCTACCAAGATCAAGCCTTGATCTAAGGTTAGTACACCCTACTAACTTTCCCTAGCGATAATCTAGGATTTTTATGTGAAATGTGATTCATGTTAGTAGGTTTCCTTCCTTATAAAATGTATCATTCTAATAATTATAAACAAGAAAAGGAAAGAGGATATGGATGTGTGGATGGGAGATTGATTGAGGCGATGGGATGCCGAATGTATGATGTGTGGTATGTGTGGTTTGTGTAATGGAAAAATGGAGGATGGGCATTTTACCAATAATGAACTCACTTTGATTTTTGGATGGAAAATATGCACTAAAAATAAGAAGATGAACTATGGAGGAACATTGCATGTGATGTGTTTGACAAAATGCCTAAACTATGAAATAATGATTTGAAGGAAGAAAAAGGGAAATAGGCATTATGCATGTATTCTCATGAATGATGAATGGATTTAAATACCATGTTGATAACTCAAATTCTCATATGCTTATATTGTGAATTGAATGGTGATGTCATACCTCTCTTATTACCCTTATTCCATGGTTGTCACGATTGACACGTACACGAGCACGCATGATAGCATGAACCGAGATTTCAAGAGCATGTGCATATAATAACCAACAAGAAAATATTGCATGTCAAGGAGGTTGGTAGCCCAGGGACATTCGGGTACTAGCCTCTGGCTCACAAGAAAACCCCTAAAACACCTATTGTCAAGGAGGTTGGTAGCCCAGGAAAAATTCGGGTACTAGCCTCTGGCTCACAAGAAAACTAAACAAGTAATAAAAATCACCTATTGTCAAGGAGGTTGGTAGCCCAGGGACATTCGGGTACTAGCCTCTGGCTCACAAGAAAACCATGCATATCAAGGAGGTTGGCAGCCCAGGGAGATTCGGGTGCTAGCCTCTGGCTCACAAGTTACAAGATGATGACAAGACATTCATGCATGCACGTATACATGATTTTAAAATGCATACCGGGACATGGAAACGGGTTTTCAAGCATGAGTTTCGTCGGCGTTTTTGCATTCATGCTCATCAAGATGATTAATATTGTTTAATTCTATGATTTTATTATTGCCTGGAATTGATGATTGGTATTGTACTACTCTTTGCATGTTTATTATTGTTATGGATGGCTAGTAGCTTGTACTCGCTGAGTATTCCATGCTCAGCCGTACTTTCATGTCGGCAGGTACCGAGGGAGCCCTCGACCGGGAGCCTTGGGTCGAGGAAGAATATATAGAGGAGAGAGAGCCGTCTATCCCACTACAGTCTCAGGCGGATCGAGACCTCGACGTGTGGCCATACCTCGACTACTGTTGAGGGGAGAGTACGAGAGGATCTTTTATGTATTTTGACATTTTGATAGGTGGGTCTGTCCACCTTAGACTTAGACATGTTTGTATATATGTTAACTTGGAATACTATTTTAGAAATCTTAGGAGAAAAGAAAAAGTTGGTTTACGCTTCCGCATTTATGTTTAGCTTCCGCGCTCTGATTTTCATTCTTTTAGTACTTAAATTATCTTGCTCATGACAGGATGGTTTGGCAGGTACGTATAGTCACGCCTAAAGTATCCCTAAACTCCTAGGGGGTATTTTGGGGCATTACATCCAGAAACTTACTCACAACTGGAATGGTTGAGGAGTTTTGTGCCTCTAGGTTCGCTAAACTCAAGGCTGCGAGGTGAGCTATGTCTCTTCCTTGTAAACCTCTAAAATGAAATGGCTTCACCCCTTTTGGCTTGAAGTTCACCACCTTCTCAAAACATGCTATGTGTTCGTGGTGGGTTGATAGCCAATCCATTCAAAGGATGACGTTAAAGTCTAAATCTTGGAAATCCAGGATGATCAGGTTGGCTAATAACTCATTATGCCACACTTGAACTATACTGTCTCTAAATATCTGATCCGTATCAACTGACTTGCCAAACGGAGTCAAAATGGTTAACTTCCTCTCTAACGGACTAGACTCGGATGGAAAGCCCTTCGCAAAACTAGGCGAGACAAAAGAATGAGTGGATCCTGTGTCGATCAACACTCAAGCTAGACATTCATTAACTAATAAAGCGCCTGTGCGATTAAATAACTAATATCAATAGATTTCCCATAAGGACGTACATAAAGTATAAGTAGTACATAGTACACAAGCAAATACATCATATAATAGCACACATTCGAAATTTAGATTTCAATATTTTTGTGTACATTGCACGACATCATCCGATGCCCGTGCATCCCGCTCGGACAAGGCGAAGACCCGGCCTTGAATGACTTGATGAGGCTGCCATGTAGACTGTGAGGGCCTCAATGCCGGTGAAGAGCTCTACTGAGATGATTGCCTGACCGGGGGCCTACTCCCCTGAGACCGAGCCGACATCTGACGACGGGGAAAATCTCGAATCATGTGGCCTTGATCACCACAATGAAAACATCCCTGATAAATCTTCTAGCAATCTCTGGTCAAGTGCCTCCTACTGCAATAAGTATAAGGCTCGTAAGAGTAGGTAGAAGGTGTGTACCCCGTGGCTTGAGTCAGTGCAGGGCGAGGAGTGTAGAACCCCGGAACTTTTGCCCATGTATTGAAATCCATGCCAAGGATTTAAGCCTTTGTAAATCTTCCACTTCTATGAAAGAAGATATTTTAAAAAACTTTAAGTGTGAAGAGGTGGGATTCCTAAGTTGGATATGTTAAAAATCCGATTTACTGAACTCTAATTGCAGATCAGTTAACTTTAGGGTAATTTGTTTAATGAATAAAGAGGAAATTGAAAATTTTGAAATGCCAAAAATCTTCCTTTTCGAATGACGAGTCCAATGCAAGTTGAATCGTCAAAATCTGACGAACGAGTCAAAAGTTATGGTCGAAACAGTAAAACGGAATTAGTGCCAAAATTTGCAGATGACCGATTGCTCGGTCCATTTTAGCGATCGATCGGTTCACAACCGATCGATTGGTAGCTATCGACTAATGCACTTTTTTGTATGGGGAAAAATTCCAGAGAGCGTGTTTTTGATCGATCGCTCAGTCAAGAACACAGGTCGTTTCGGTCCTAACCACCGATCGCTCGGTTTATCATGTTTTGTAGAAATTTCATTAAGGGCTTTTTCATCTTTTTGGCATTTTCACCTTGCCTATTAAGGCTTGCTCGAGCCTAAGGGTTTCATAAACCCTTAGGGCAACATTTTGAGAGAGAGTAGAGGAGAGAAAGAGGGTTCTAACCTAGGTTTCCAACTTTAGGAGAAATCAAGGGTTTAAGAACCCTAGGTCATTCCAAAGGCTTGGATTCTTCAATCCAAGGCTCTAGCTCGTGAGGAACACGTTCTCTAAGCTAGGGCAGCGTTCATCCTCAGCATTTGCAAGAGTCTTCTTCCTCTATTTAAGGTTGGTACCCTATACTACCCTCCTAGTTCATATTCTTCTTCTTTTCTTAGTTTTTCCTTATATTCTAAGTATAATAATGAGATGAAATGAATGGATGGAGATGGATGGTCGTGTATGGGCGATGGATGCCGTGTGGTTGTTGTGATGAATGAAATGGGAAGGGCATTGTACCAATAATGAACATACACGCATGTTGTGAGCATTAACCCACCTAGAAATGCAAGATTTAGGTTTTAACAATAATGCACATACCAAGTGTTCAATAAAATGCCACTATGAATGTAACGCCCCAAAATCCCCCTTAGGAGTTACGGGACTTTGGCGACGTCACTTATCCTTAAAACCATCCTACAAGGAGTATACAAGGCAATCTAAATAGTGAACTAAAAATTTCTTTAATAACTTAATTGTATTCCAAGTACAATAACTGAATATAAACTAAAACATGTACAAGCAATGCTTCACCTGAGTTACAAACTCGAGTGATATAAACCCCCAAACATAAAACCCAAAATACAGGTCTCTCTCACTCAACCTCACCATAGGGCAACATCTCTAAACCCCCCATATCTGGGTGACAATCCGAGCAATCTCTTGCTCTCCATGAATCGCCTCGATCCAAGGAACTGGAGCATAGATATCGTATAGTGTACCTACTGACATAAATGTACGGCTGAACATGGAATACACAGCGAGTACAAGCTACTAGCTAACAATAGTAATAATATTAATACGTCATACATGATACAATTCATCAAAGGACACATAATCAGAGTGCGGAAGCTAAAGCGAAATAACAGTGTAAAGTAAATCATGAACATCATACTTTAACTCATGCATTGTAAACTCATATTCAAAAATCATGACTTGTTCTTGAAAATACTTTTCATGGTTTTTAAAACTTGCTTGTCGTATTTAGAACTTATTCTTGTCTTATTCTTGTATCGTGAGAATCACACATGCCTTGCTTGTTCTTGTCATGTTCTTGACTTGTTCTTGCTTGTATACTTGTGAGCCAGAGGCTAGCACCCTTCAACTTGGGCTGCCAACCTCCTTGACATTTCATGTACTTCTGAACCTTTACACATCTTATGAGGTTATTTTTGTCTTGTGAGAATCATTCGTGTTTGCTTGTTTACTTGCTCATCTTGTTTAACTAGTACCCAAACTATGAAATGGACGGACATACTAGGTTCTTGTCTTGCTTGACTAATGCCCGGACTATAATGGAACGGAACACATTAGCCTCATGTCTTGACTTGACTAGTGCCCGGACTATGGTGGAACGGAACACACTAGTTATTCTTGCTTGACTAATACCCGAACTATAATGGAACGGAACACATTAGTCTCCTTGCCTTGCCTTGACTAGTGCCCGGACTATGGTGGAACGGAACACACTAGTAAATTCACTTGTTTAGCTAATGCCCGGACTATTATGGAACAGAACACATTAGCATCTTATCATTCTTGATTGTCTTGCTTGTTTGTCTTGTTTTCTTGTGAGCGAGTTATGACATATCCTATGATATGCCCTACCCTTGAAATTCATGCTTGTTTGACTTGTCACATTTCCTTCTCTTGGATTTTCTTTTCATATACTTATACTTTAGAAAACCGGTTCATACATGCATGCGTGCGTGTGCTTGATAATTTGTGAGCATAATAACATGAACTTATCAAAGGAACATCATGCGGGGTTTATAATTTTCTCTAGGCATGTGAGGTTTGAAGTCAACATATAGAGTGTTTTAGCAAAAGTACAACATTGGGAAAGAACTTCCTAATTCATGCTTCATATTCATGGTTCTAATTCCAATTCATGCATTTCAACGAACACCTAGCATTCGACATTATTGTAGATCTTTTTATTCATGTTTTTCCTATTCAAGCATTTCACCATTAGGGACTTCATATAGTATTTCACTTTCTATTGATAGTCATGTGTGAATTCAAGAAATATAAAGAACATTTGATCAATTTGACCTTCTAGGGAAAAACACCAAAAATCATGCATGTTATAGACTTACTTACGCACACTACTTTTCATACAAGCATTTTATCAAACATGTGGTGTTCAACTTTGTTATAGTCATTTATGCATATTTTTCTTAGTCTAACATTTCATCGAACACGTGGTGTATATTTATTATGTGTACAATGCCCTTCCACCATTTTCCGTCACACCACACACTACAACACATGGCATCCAATCACCTCCACATCCAACATTCCACATCCCATTCACCACTTAATTATCTTGTATAAATTAGGGCATTATTAGTTGAATGTAGAAATTTGGGTTTACACAAGCTCAAACCATTCTCAATTTAAGAAAAACTAGGTTATTACTAAGTGAGCTAGTGAGGGTGTACTAACCTTGAAGATCAAAGCTTGATCTTGAAGAAAATCCCTGGGTTGGGTCCCAAGCTTGAGGAAGAATACCAACTTGAAAGGTGGAGGAACCCTTGCTTGATGGAGGAGGATCCAACTTGAAGATCCACACTTGTGGAAGCTTGTGAAGTGAGGATTCAAGCTCCTCTTTTTGGTATTGAGAAGCTTGAAGATTGAATTTGGGGGTTTCCTTAGTCTTGAGAAGATACCCCTTTTGGAAACCTAAGTTTCCTTCTTTTTCTCTCAAAAAATCCATCTCTAGGTGTTAGAAACTTTGGTCCCCTGAAAATTAGGTATATATAGGTGTTTGGGTTGAGAAAAACCCTAAAACAAAATGTGAATGTGCAAACTCGCTCGAGCGGGCTTCCATCTCGCTCGAGCGGGTTGCTCCCTGGCCTCAAAAACTCAGTTTTGGTCTATCTCACTCGAGCGGGTTTGGATCTTGCTCGAGCAAGTTTATCTGCAAAAACGTCCTTCGGTATTTTAGCCATAACGTTTGACTCAGTGGTTGGATTTTGACGATTCAACTTGTGTTGGATTCGTATTTCAAAGAGGAACAACTTTCATCCTATATACAACTCCAAATTTTGATTTTTAATTTATCAAAAATGGCTTGAAAGCCGACTGGTCTGCAAATGGGTTTCCACTGCCCAGATTTTCAACAGTCCCAACTTTGGAAATTGGACTTTTGATTCAACCCCAACTCAAAATAGGGAAAAGTGATCAGCATGAAACTTTAAGAGGGTTTAATTAGCTTTCCAAAAATTCAAGAATCACTTGATTCTGATCATCAGTGATCAAACTAGAGCTTCTTGAAGTTGAGGGTAATGTTAAGACCTACCCTTTTTAACACTTAGAACATCTCGAGTGTTTCACACTCTTTTTCCTCGGGTCCAAAACCCTACTCACACCTCATGAACCGTTAGCCCATAGTTTTGTAAGTCACCTAGGTGATCATTGAGTTCACGCCAATATGCTTGAGAGGCCACGACCTCTTTGTGCCTCGCGCACTAGCACTATTCACCACACTTTTCAATTTCAACCCACTAAACACTTAGAGTATCTTATACCCTTGTTTTTAGACACTTAGAGTATCTTATACTCTCTTTTGAGATCTAAAACACACACCTAAACCCTCACTTGACACACCATAATACCCAGAACACGAAGGAAGGCTTTAGGCCTTTACATATACCATACAAGGGCACTTTTCACTGGCACTATTCATAGTATAGTGAACTCGAATATCCGGGGTTCTACAATGAAGAAAATGATAATCTTTCTTAGAAAATGCATATGTGAACTCCTCTATTTTCCTAGAATGACATGTTGGTAGATTAAATGCTTAGTAGTTGATTGATTGATTATCAAATGCATGTTTTCTATAATATTGCCATCTTTAATTGAACACGAAGCCACGAGCACGGCATGTAGTCCATGAGTAGGGTTTTCAGGCATTAAACACCACGTTTTGTTTTCAAGAAAATCAAGGGTTTTATTATCGATTCATGACCATCATGATAAGGCCAAACATAAGAGTTGGTAATTAGAGGTACGACATATCTTAAGATATGTTTTGTCTCGCTTTTGACAAGTACAAGAACAAGCATTGCATATGAGGGAGTTTACACTTCCCTCCCTTCACGATTGAAAGAGGGGTCTCCCCTCTCTCGCAAGCGCATCTCACAAGTGCATCTCACAAGTGCATCTCATAAGTGCATCTCACAAGTGCATCTCACAAGTTGCATGAGCATGTTTAAATTCCAAGCAAGCAAGTATGACATGCATGACATGACACGCATGACAAACAAGCAAAATAGACAAGACAAATTTTAAACATGAAAAGAGTATTTTAAGTCAAGTGAAGCACATGACGTTTTCAAGAGATTTTTGACTTCGATATGATACAAACATGAACTATAAACTGTTTACTTTTCCTGTCAATTATATGAACTGCTTCCTACTTATTTCTGTCATTATTATGCTATGACTGTTGGTTAGTATTTGGTACCCGCTGAGTACTCCATGCTCAGTCATACTTCTCATGTCGGTAGGTGATAGTGGAGCAGCGGCTCCTTTTGACATCTGTGCTCCTGGCCCATGGGTGGAGGAGGAGTATGTTGAGGAACCTGTGGAGGAACCTCCAGTAGAGGGCTACTATTAGGTGGTAGATTCTGTGTGAGTGTGAGTGAGAACGAGAGATCTATGTACTCATGTATTTTTGGCAGGCATGTCCGCACTTTCTTTTATTTTCATTTTGTACAACTTGGATCATGTATATACTTAGAGGTTTGGTTAGTCTTTCGCTGTGCTATGTAGTTTATGCTTCCGCTATTTTGTCCTCTATTGTATATGCTCAGCGTATTTTACAGGATGGTTTGCCAAGCATGTCATGTGAGTCATGACTAGTAGCCGGGTGTATCGCTGATGGAACAAAAGGGCGAGGAGCTTGAGGTGAAGAGTACAACCTCTGTGATGGTGCTGGCCCTGAAGGCTGATAAGAAGTGGTCCTAGCTCTCTTCTCCCTTGAACTACTGGAATGGCCTCTTACTCCTCAGAGTTAAACTCGGCTAACTGAGCTTTATCAACTACTCCGGCATATGTTTCATGCCTAAACATCAAAACTCGATCCTTGATATGGGCCTTCAACCCCCTCTCAAATTTTTGGGCTTTCATAGCCTCTGTCGTTATTATATGTGGAGCAAATCTAGATAGCTCCGAGAACTTGGCTTCATAAGCCACCATTGACATATTACCTTGCTCTAAGGTAATGAATTCAACTTCCTTCTTCTCCTTTGCTCCTATTGGGAAGTACTTCTTGACCCTATTGGGTCAAATCCCGGGTCCTAACCGCTGACCTCCATCAATGGTCGGCCTCACCTTCAAGCATAAAGGTGGCCCATGTGACCCTCTCTACCTCCGTAGGCAATAGCACTGAGAATATCTTATCAAGTTGCCTGATCCATGCCTCTGCTGCCAATGGATCAATGCTCCCGTAAAACACCAGAGGCCTCATTCTCTAAAAAGCTTTTATTTCGGCCTGTGCTCTATTTGGAGGAGCAACTATAAGAGCAGCACCTGGAGAAGGTGTAGTGGGTTGCCTTGCGACCAACATAGCCAAACTCTCGGCTATGGATGCAAAGCCTTGAGCGAAGTTGGGTTGTTCGTCACCCGAGGGAGCATCACTTCCACTGCCCCTGGTATTGTATCTGCGACCCCGAGCACCGCGTCTCATAGTTAAATCCTGAGAATGACAGTACGACATGAGTCTAACTTGGATACCCATTTAATAACCATTTCACAATTGATATACATTACATAAGTTCACGACAACACGACAAGGTATACATATCAATGATACAATCATCTAATTTGTGTTCCTAACATAGCACACTAAGTTCGGTTGGGTTACAACCGTTTATGGACTAAGACTAACTTATTAGTCTATACTTGGAATACGACTCTTTAAAATGACCCTAATGCCTTGTTCAATCCTGGTATCAGTTCTAAGTGACCCTAGGGACTCTAATGCCGAGAGCTCTGATACCACTTTTGTCGTGCCCCAAAATACCCCCTAGGAGTTAAGGGATACTTTAGTCATGACTACACTGAACCTGGCAAACTATCCTGTGATGAACAAGGTAGAACATAATACCATAACAACAAAAAATCAGAGTGCGGAAGCTCATAAAAGGTGCGGAAGCGTAAACCAGTTTTTCTTTTCTATAATAATCTGTATTCCAAGTCAAATATAGAAAACATGATGAAAGTAAAGGTGAGCCAAGTATGACATATCTTGCGATATGCCCTACCCTTGACCAGCCTGATGTCTGGCTTTATCATGCTTGTTTACTTGTGAGCCAGGTATGACATATCCGGGGGATATGCCCTACCCTTGACCGGCCTGATGTCTGGCTTTATCATTCGTTGTGAGAATCAAGGGTCTTGTTCTTGTTTGGTTTCTCACATTCATATACTTTAGAAAACCTCGGTTGATGCATGTATGCGTGCGTTTGTGTAGCACTTGAGGTGATCATGATGACATGTACAATTTAAAGAAATGGCATATGGCATTTCAATTCTAAATCAAAATGAGGAATAAGGAAAGCATATAAGGCATTGAATCAATTTATCATTTTAGGAAAAACCACATAAGTCCTAATTTCATATTATTCGTTAAATTCAAATAATTCTCATTTAGGCATTTTATCGAACACTTGGTAAGCATCACATTTATAGTCCATTGATTCAAGTTTCTTAATTCATATATTTCATCAAACACAAGGGGTGTGTTCATTAGGAGTACAATGCCCTTCCAATGTTTCTCATCGCACACTATACATCACAACATGGCATCCAATCGCCTCAACCCATTCACATCCCACACATCCATACACCTTAGTTATCTTGTTCATTTTAAGGAATATAATACATTCCACAAAAAGGGAAATCTATAAAATATAATCCACACATTCAAGAGGAACTAGGTTATTACTAAGCTAGTTAGTAAGTGTGTACTAACCTTGGTGATCAACACTTGATCTTGGAGAAAACCCTTGTTTGAAAAACCACCAACATGATAGAGGATGATCCCAAGCTTGATGGAGGATGATCTTTGCTTGAGAATCTTTAAGCTTTGAGCTCCCTAGACCTCTAATTCAAAAACCCCTCTTGGATTTTCCCCCAATCTCCTCTTCTCCTCTTTCTCTCCTTTAGGTCTAAGAAACCCCAAATGAGAACCCTCTCATAAGTCAAGGGTTTAAAACCCTCAAATTCAGCTTCAGCAGTCATGTGCGATCGATCACACACTAACTGCGATCGATCGTGGATCTAGTGCGATCGATCGCACCCTAGGGCAATCTGTTACACATGAACCCGAGAGTTTTGGTCTGATTCCTCCCTGCATGAGATCAATCGTAGATCCCTACGATCTGTCACACATGGCATCCCATCTATCGCACTTGGTCCAGAACCTTTTTGTTCAATTTCGCCTGCATGCGATTGATTGCAATCCCCAAATTTTGGTTTATTTCCCCCTATAGACCCCTAGAGGTGTTTCCAACCTCATTTTCATCATCCCTAGGGCTCTAAACTCCCTTTTTCACGCTGCCCTTGGGTCACTAACCTCCAATTTATCATAAAAAACCAATTTCAACACGGGGAATGCCAATTGGCTGTGAAGACATTGTTCATTAGTCATAGAAAGTTTCAGTGTCTTATAGGAAACCTAGGGTTTCGAGGAAGAAATTTCTTGGAGAAGAAGGAGATAGCTTGGAAACTGCAAGGAAAGCTTGGAGATCTTCCTCAAAACTTCTTGGAAGCGATTTGGATCCAAGGGATGGATCCCTAAGGTTGATATACTATTCAAATCAACCCTATTAGGACTTCGAACTAGTCTTAGGTTGAATCCCTACTCGCCCATGTCGGGATTCAAGGACAGTTTCAAGCAGCTTCTTCGGGCTGGCATAGAATCACAGATTTCTACTATTGAATAAGGAACCGTTCCTTAAAGCCAGCCGGATCAAAGATTCGGTAGAGTTGCCTTGCTCACAGCTCGCAGATAGATGATGGGTGAAGGAAAAATAATAAGCAAGTCTTGAGGGAGTAAAGAGCCACCCTTAGGTGGTTTTAAGCCAAGTGCGATCGATTGTCCTTCCTTTATAGATTGAACTACCATAACTCCACTCAACCAACAAAGAAAGTCAATTCAATACTCAAAGTGGAGTTACCGTACAAACTCAATATCTATAAAAACGAAGGGGGAAGAGTTTTGACTGAAGCCGAAAGGTATCCTAAAGGAATGGTAGCACCACAATCCACCCCAACGCGACCATCATAAATGGTTCGTGTGACAGCGCATAACTGGTTCAAGGGGTAAGTTCGGGATAATCCTTTCAATCTTCTTCTTTTCTATCTTTTTTCTCTCTTTTTCTGAATTTTCCTCTTCCCATGGCTTGAAACATTTTCAGAAACTCAAGTCTTATTTCCTCTTCTTCTTTCGGTGGAGCTTCCTCTTCTAACCAATAAGAATCCTAGTGAACCTAAAAAAAGGATAAAGGCCCAGCAGAAATTAATTGTTTTTGTAGGTATTATTGCGGGTCAATCTACTGGGGAACCAGGGACTCAACTAACATTAAGAACTTTTCATACTAGTGGAGTATTCACAGGGGGTACTACAGAACATGTACGAGCTCCTTCTAATGGAAAAATAAAATTCAATGAGGATTTGGTTCATCCCACGCGTACACGTCATGCTCTTTTTTCTGTCTCTGGGTTCTTGTTTGAGTGAGTTCCGGTTCCGGTGCTTTCTTCAAAAAGAGGTCCATCAATAGGATTTGAAATGAGTTTCTTGAGTCATCTAGGTCGGTCAGTACCACATGATAGCTCAGGATCTAAAATTAATGCAGTTTGGTCAGCTTCTCATTCTGCTCGTTCGGCTTACGACGTGGTCCTTCCTTTACATTCCACATTTGATGAGCTAGTACAGTTAGTGCAATTCTCATCTAGTACGCTTTTTGAGTGAGGTAGATAGCTCTCTCTTCCTTCTCTTCTTGATTGGTCTGGATCGGCGGTTCAGTGGAAAGAGAAGAATACTACCTATCTTGGTTTTGGCTAAGCCGCTTATAAAATTCTCCCTCTTCTAAGTCTTTCTCAGTTTGAAACTAGTTCTCGAGCAGCTCATAGTATGATTCTTCTGATTGTGGGGTTGATCATGGACTCTCGAAAGGGTAGCGGTGCCAGCTTTTTAGTCCGACAATGCTAGTGCAAAATCCAATGGCTTATCGGTAAAAAGAATGAGTATGCTATTTAGTATCCAAAAATGTGTGTTATATCTACCAGGCGGTACAGATACATGTTGATATCCGTTGCATGTCTTCTCATCCCTTCAGCTCCCCCTACTCTTAAACAAATAGTTGGTTTCTGAGTTTCATAGGCTTATCACATAATCTTTCTATTACGGAGAACAAAAAAGAGAGATATAGAGTTTGTCTTCTTTCTCCCTTGCCTTTCCTGTTTCATGGATTTCCCTAGAACCTAACTTATCCCTGAATGTAGCCATCGTCGCAGTATGTCATGGCATGGAATCGATGTAAGGTCAAATCAAATTCAATACACCTCATCTGGAAAGCATGAACCTGCAGGCATTCACAAGCCCATTACTTTCCAATCACAGCCTTCTTGTCTTCGACCTTATAGTGGAACTCCCTTGCCCCATTTATACGGAGGTATGCCTCTTGGTTTTCCACCATCAGCCATAGCATCTAGGCAAGCTTGTTTCCAAGTCTTGTTGACTCACCGAAGCAAGAGAATTATTTAGGTATAGGTTGAAGTTTCTGTGATCACTTATGCAACTGTAGTACAAATCACAGTAATTTGAATCACTCTTCCCTTTGGTCACCTTCTTTCTTCTTTTGGTAGTAGGGCTCATGAGCGTTCAATCAATCGTTTATTCGACCGGTTGGTTCTTATCTATCTAGCATTGAAGCCATTAGCCTCTGATCCATAGCTCGCCTTTTTTGCCATCTCCCAGGTTTTTTTCTTCATACCCTTACTTTTCATGTGGATTCTCCTCCCGATGCTCAACTACCTGACTTTACTGACAGCGAGTCGGGTTGATACAAATCGGTCTCTTTGATGAAGACTTTACCCTCTCTCAGGTAGTAGCCGCATCAGTCCGTCCCTATCAGTGGAACGGGTGACTCATTAATTCGATGAATCATTTCTTTGGACATAAAAAGATTATGTAAACACTTACTCGAAATCTCACTTATTAGATTCCATTGTGGAAGACACCCTTTTTTCTGAGGAATTGGCCATGATATATCTGATCCATGCATAATATCATGAAAAATGGATACCCATTTTTGACTGCTACTTAGTATCGGTAATAGGTCTGAAAAAGTATCTAAAAGGGTTAAATTTAGATATTTTCACCCTGTCAAAGTAAGGAACCATGGCATATATGTTTGAAACAGATTCCATTTTGAGAGATTTGAAAAAGCACTTTCTCGTTGAAAGGTTCTACACATCTGCCCTTTCTCAACTCATTTCTTTAGACAAAGACTCCGTTTTTTCCTTTTTTCGGATGGGAAATATTTCTCAGAACATGGAGTGTGAATCAAACCCATGTTTGAATTGAAATTGAGATAATGATGCAAGTTCTTGCATTCTGAATCAGATAGATTCATACCAGAAAGAGGTTGATATTTTGTGAATGTTATTATGATAGAAATAGAGATTAGATGTGTTTTCCCCCAATATGGTATGAATTAAGCTATTATAGATGGAAATATGATTTAATAATGTGGATGAAATGTATGGAGGATGGGAAATACTATTGAGGATGTGATGACTGTATGGATGTAGATTGTGTTTGGGTTGAATGGATGGATTATGGTGTGGTGAAATGTTGGAAATGGGAAAGAACAATGTATTCATAAATTACACACCCAAGGTGTTTGTTAAAATGCTTGAGAGGATAAATACTAATATGACAAAACGAAATTGTTGGAAATTGATTATGAATTATGATAAGAATCATGATAAGATATATATATATATATCTTATCATGATAACTTGCATGGTAATTGATATTCAGGAAGGTAAAAATTCAAAGGAAAATCTTTCAAACTAGGAATTCTCTAAATATATGGTATGAAACAGCACAGTAGAGTTTCCATGGTGGGAGATCGAAATCTAAACGATTACCAACTCAAATGTAAATTGCGACACTTATGCACAAACGCACGTGTATGTTAAGATAAGAGTCTCACAAGTCACACATGTGGACCATAAGTATAAGCATTATATATGCCTAATGTTCTGAATAAGCCCAATGAGGGATCTGAATAAGTGCATGTTCTGAATAAGCTGCTCAAGACTCATAATCATAAGCATTGCATATGCCTGTCATACTGAATAAGCCCAATGAGGGATCTGAATAAGTGTATGATCTGAATAAGTACATAAGCATAAACATCTCACAAGCACATGGTCTCATAAGCATAAGTATCTCATAAGTATGTTGTCTTTTAAGTCTAAGGTTCTCACAAGTACACGAGTCAAGGTGATGATATGATGTATATGAGCACATGTTCTTCCGTATTCTGATCATGTTATTATGCTATTGGATATGGTTCTAACTAAGTGCATGTATACTATGTTGTTGGTTGGAATTTATATACACCGAGTACTTTTGTACTCAGGCAGACTGTTGTCTTGGCAGGTGTGGAGCCAGAGTCAGTGGTTGAGCCTTGGATTGAGGAGGCTTACGTCGAAGAAGGAGAAGGTGAGTTTTTCGAGGAGGGAGCCAGGGGTTTTGATGGTTACCCCTATTAGTTTCTGCTTTGTTTTGATTAAGAGAATTATAATAGACTTTTAGAAGATGTTGCTTATCAGACTTTCTTTATAGGTGAGTATCATACTATTTTGTTTATAGTGGGTTGTATATGTTGACCATAGACTTGAATAGGATGGTTTGGTTGAAATCGAATTTTATTATCCTCATTTTTGGAGACTTGTGTTAGTATGCCTTGTATGTCATGAATTTAAGAAGGTTTAAGAAATGTGACAATTCCAAAGTCCTATTTTGGTCAAGGTAGGATTTTGGGGTCGTTACAGTCAGAGCCCAAGGCATTAGAGTCCTTAGGGCTAAGGTATTAAGTATAGGATAAGGGGATTTGTCTAACTTAGGAAAGCAATATCAAGTTTAGGACATAGACTAGTCTTAAGTTTAAGTTGAAAGCTATCAATATCTTTTGAATGATATCTAAGAGATGTGTGGTTTATGATTGACTTCAAGATTTACAAGTAATGAGGAGAGGTACGAGGAATAATAGGAATGGAGGAGGCAGTGTGACTGATGGGGATACCCCAGAGGGTGCTTGCCAGCCCAATGAGAGTCGGACTATGGAGGCTATTGCAGCAGCCATGACTTGACAAGCTAAGATCATGGCATAGCAGGCTGTCTTGCTAGCAACTGGGCAAGCCAGGCAAGAGAGGCCAATTGAGGTACACCCACCTCGACATCACGGAGTGGAAGCATTCAGGAGGATGGGTCCTCCAGCTTTTTGTGGGAGTACTGATCCTATGGTAGCAGAGCGGTGGATCATGCAGTTAAAGAAGATATTCTCTATACTCAAGCCTTCTGAGGATCAAAAAGTGAAGTTGGCATCCTTTGTCATAGAAGGAGAAGCGGAGCATTGGTGGAGGTCCGCGGCCAGGAAGAGAAATGAAGAGAGAGGAGGACAACTATGGACATGGGGAGAGTCCCTCGATGTCTTTTATGAGTAGTACTTCCCGACTTCAGTAAGAGAGCTAAAGGAGATTGAGTTCTTCAATCTACAGCAAGGGAGCATGTCAGTGGCCGAGTGTGAGGCCAAGTTCGCTGAGCTGTCTAGGTTCGTGCCTCATTTTATCACCATAGAGAGCACGAAGGCAAGGAGATTTGAGAGGGGTCTTAGGAACTACATCAGAGACAGGGTTGAGATCCTGCGTCTTGAGACTTATCGAGAAGTTAGTGAGAGAGCTTTGATTGCCGAGAGGAGATCAGCAGATTTTTTGAGGAAGAGAGGAATGCAGGTAGATAGACAAAGACTGCAAGACAAAAGGCCAAGGACATCAGGTCCTATGCCGATTGCTAGGCCTACCCTATATTAGAGGCCTACTCAGGTTACCCCGCCTACTGCTGGGACTTAGTTGTATGATGTATGCAGCCTGTGTGGAAAGAGGCATAGAGTAGGTGTAATGCCCCAAAATACCCCCTAGGAGTTTAGGGATACTTTAGGCGTGACTATACGTACCTGCCAAACCATCCTGTCATGAACAAGATAATTAACGTACTAAACAATGATAATCAGAGCGCGGAAGCTAAACATAAATGCGGAAGCGTAAACTAACTTTTTCTTTTCTTCAAAGATTTCTAAAATAGTATTCCAAGTTAACATATATACAAAACATGTCTAAGTCTAAGGTGGACAGACCCACCTATCAAAATATCAAAATGCATAAGACCCAACACTATCTTGATCAATAGTCACCCCCGTGGGGCCAGTGGTCTAAGTCTCTCGCCTCCGCCTGAGGCTCGACTGCTAGATCCTCATACGGTTCTTCCTCGCCGTAGTCCTCCTCTATCCAAGGACCCTGATCACATATGTCAAGAGGGGCTCGTGCACCTGCCGACATGAAAGTACGGCTGAGCATGGAATACTCAGCGAGTACACGCTACTAGCAAACCATAACAATAATAAAAGCACACAACAGTAATACCATACAAAGCAGTAATAGCATCACCAGAGAAATAGCATAAGGCATGGTAAAATGCAATCATACTAACGTGTGTGCATGAATGCTAAAACTCCGATAAAACTCATGCTTGAAATCCCATGTCATGCCTCGGTATGCCTCGTGGAAATCATGTATGCATGCATGCGTGAATGCATGATCATCATCTTGTAAACTTTCATCTTGTAACTTGTGAGCCAGAGGCTAGCACCCGAATCTCCCTGGGCTGCCAACCTCCTTGATATGCAATGCACTTGTGAGCCAGAGGCTAGTACCCGAATGTCCCTGGGCTACCAACCTCCTTGATATGCAATGTTTGGTTTTCTTGGGAGCCAGAGGCTAGCACCCGAATCTCCCTGGGCTACCAACCTCCTTGACAATAGGTGATTTTTATTACTTGTTTAGTTTTCTTGTGAGCCAGAGGTTAGCACCCGAATTTTCCCTGGGCTACCAACCTCCTTGACGTGCAATCTTTTCTTGTTGTTTATTATATGCACATGCTCTTGAAATCTCGGTTCATGCTATCATGCGTGCTCGTGTACGTGTCAATAGTGACAATCATGATAATGAGGATAACCAAGATATGGCATTACAATTCAATTCATGATATGAACATAGGTAACTTAAGTAGTTTGCATAACATTTGATCAATTTATCATTTATAGGAACGCATGCATAAAACCCATTTCTATATTCTTCATTGAGATCATTTATTCATAGTTTAGGTATTTTATCAAACACTTTCATACATTATTCCTTAGTAGTTTATCTCCTTCTTTTTAATGCATATTTTTCATTCAATCACACAATGGTAAGTTTGTTATTTGTACAATGCCCATCCTCCATTTTCCAATCCACAACCCACACATCATACATCACACATTCGGCATCCAATCGCCGTATCCAACCTCCATCCAAGCATCGTACCCTTTCTTTATCTTGTTTATATTTATTATAGATGACACATTTTGCAAGGAATAAAACATACTAACAAGAATCATATTTCATAAGGAAAACCTAGATTTATTGCTAGGGTAAGTTAGTAGGGTGTACTAACCTTAGATCAAAGGCTTGATCTTGGTAGGAACCTTGATTGAAGCTCCAAAAAGGGTAGGGAACAACCCTTGCTTGAGGAAGACTTGAGTTGGGGAAGAAACCCCTTTCAAAAAACGTGTGTGGGTGCTGCCCTAGCTTGGAGGAGGAGTCCCACAAGAGCTTGAGCTTTGAACTTGAAGTAATCTAAGTTTGGGGATGATCTAGGGTTGTCAAACCCTTTGATTTCCCTCTCCAATGGAAACCCTAGATGAAAACCCTCTTCTTCTCCTCCCTTTCTCTCTAAATGTTCTAAGTGTAGTGAATGAGGGTTCAAATGGTCGAGCAAGCCTTTATGGGTAAGGGTTTAACGCCCAAAAGATGAAAATGCCCTTATAAAAATTTCTGCAAAACACGGGGACCGAGCGATCGATGCTTATGACCGATCGATCGGTTGCCTACCAAGCGATCGGTACTCTGACCGAGTGACCGGTCAAAAATCTACTCTCTGGAAAATTTTCCCATACAAAAGTTTTGACCGTGCGATAGCTACCGATCGATCGCTGACTGGACCGAGCGATCGGTGCTCTGCATGTCTGGACTGTTTTGACCATATCTTTTGACTCGCTCGTCCGATTTCGACGATTCAACTTGCGTTGGGTTCGTCTTTTGAAAATGAACATTTCTGATGTGTCAGAATTTCTGATCTCTCTCTTATTTATTAATTAGACTATGAGGAAGGCCAATTAGCTATGAAAACGAAATTCATTAAGTATAGAAAAGTCCGGGGGTGCTACAGTAGGAGAGTGTAGGGCAATTACTGGAGGTTGTTTCCATTGTGGAGATGTTTCACACCGGATCCGAGATTGTCCACTCTACATTCATAGGGGCTTCAGCTAACTCAGCCATAGGAAGGCAGGCCACTGATGAGGCAGCCGATGTAGTAGAGACCACCGCAGGACCTAAGACCACAGTAGCCCTGCCAGCCAGCTCAGGGCCGGGTGTTTGCCACATCGTAGCAGGATGCACAGGCGTCCGACGACGTTGTGCAGGGTATGTCTATTTGTGATTTTAGTTAATTAAAATGTTGTTCTAATGCTATGTATGCAATGTTAAATATTATGCCTGAATATGCTTGATTTATAATGTATATATGTATTTCTGATTTGATAAAATTAGCTTTGTATGTTAATTTAGGCTCATTGTTGATAATTGATTTTCTCACTCATGTATTGATCGATACTGGGCCTACTCACTCTTTTGTCACACCTAGTTTTGCACGAGAGTTTCAGATGGAACCAAGTTTGTTAGACCATGAACTGTCGATCACCACTCCTGTTGGTAGTTCAGTCATCACCGATAAGGTCTATCGAACTTGTGATATTCAAGTGGGTCTGATAGAAATGCAAGCTGATCTGATTGTCCTTAAATTCCAAGACTTCGACGTCATAGTAGGCATGGATTGACTTTTTAAATACCATGGGCATGTCGACTGTTTTGGGAAGGTGGTCAACTTTAGATCAATTAGTGAGCCCCGTTTTAGTTTCCAAGTGTTGAAGAAGAAAGACTTAGCTTGATTTATGGCATTGAGTCTTACTACCTCAGAGGTACCAGATTCTTCAAGTATCCCGAATGTAGAAGAATTTATAGATGTCTTTCCAAAGGATTTATCAGGCTTGCCGCCTACTAGGGAGATAGAGTTCGGGATTGAATTAGCCCCGGGTACGGTACCCATCTCTAAAGCGCCGTATATGTCAAGCCCAAAAATATCCCCTAGGAGTTAAGGGATACTTTAGAAGTGATTGTACATACCTACCAAACCATCCTGTAATGAACAAGGCTAAACATGATATAATACAATAAAAATCAGAGTGCAGAATTATATCATGAATGCGGGAACGAGAACTAACTTTTTTTTTCTTCTATAACTCCAAAATGGTATTCTAAGTTATCATATACAAAACATAATCAGAGTAAAGGTGGACATGCCCACCTGACAAAATAAAAAAAGAACTCTCTAACACTCTCCTCTCAACAGTAGTCGAGGTATGGCCACACGTCCAAATCCCTGTCCTCCTGAGACTGCAACGGGATAGGTGGCTCCCTCTCTATTGGACATGATGCCCAAGAAAGTCATTTAGATTGTTAGAACCTTATTAATTTGATTAATAAATGCTTCTTCTTAATCTATTGTGTATTCATTATGGGTAATTGACCATGATCATGAGATGATCTATACGATATGAGATATCGATAAAGGTCCATAGGATATATTGTAGGAAAGTTATGTGATTAGATTATCACAGGTAGATATAACTTTCCGGTTCCTTATACCGTATATAGTCACAGCTATGGGTGAAGCTGGGCACTTCACTTATATGGCTGCCAGAATGCTAAGATGCTCTTAATAGTTGAGATGTAGTTCTATCTCGAACGATTGTAGTGGAGACTACACATCAGCATATAGGTGCTTAAATGTACACTAACTGATTGCATTTAATGAGAGACCTCTTGCATAAACATACTATCAGATAGTTGGTCTCTCATTCACATTGAACGGTTTCGATGATCCTTAGATTTGATGAGTTCATCTATGACTGGGCAGTGATCTGACTATTTTGATTCCACTAACGTAATTTCTAACTTAGGGAATACAATACAGTGACAGTTGGATAGCCAGAAAGTTGTTCGAGTCGTGATGAATTTCAAACAAGAAATCCATGCTTATTAATTTGAGAGATCATCCAAGTTCTGGGTAAGACAGTTGATTAAGTTTAAATCCTGCGCAGGTGATTTTGAAAACAAAATAAGTTTTGAAATATACTTTTATTAAAAGGTATTATACTTATAAAAAGATTTTTCAAAATGTTCTTCATGAGAAATTCTCATGGCTTAATCATAAGTCTTGGAAACCCGGATGATTTGCAATGAGCTATGGGTTAGATAGTATGTCAATCTCGAAGGCCCATTAGGGATAATGTATTTGAAAGGATAAATCGAATTTAAAAGTTCATGTGGTGGGATCCGTAATGGTTAATGTTCATACATTGAGATTCAATTGCAACATGGATATCTCACGTCACTTGCAATTCCGATGTAATTCCCATTTACGGTCAATAGGATAACATTGGATAAGTTAGGGTAAGAATGTCCCAGAGCAATCTGTGGAGGTGCTCACATAAGAAATACAAGCTCAATAATTGATAAAGTTTAATCAATTATTTTAAGTGATTAAAAGTTAATCATTTAATTAAATAGATTAATAGTTAATCTATTGTTTAAATTAATTGTTAATTTAAACTAAGGGATTATTTTAGTAATTATTTGATTAACATAATTAAAGGGGAAATGGGTTTGACCCATATCCATAAACCCATTAAAATGAACCTTTAATATGGGCCAAAGCCCATGGGTTTAAACCCTAGAGTGGGGCGCCCACTTGAGGAATCCTAATTGGATTAGGATTTGTTTAATTGAATAATTATTGAAATATAATTCCATTTATTATAGAATTAAAATCCAAGTGTAGGATTGCAATTAGGATTAAGATGTTATTGTAATTAGGTTACAATAAGAAGTTTTAACTCCTCAAATCCCACGCCCCATAGAAGCTAACGCCCCCCCTTATGGATTCCTAGTTTGACTAGGTTTCCTACTTTGGTGTAGGATGTTCACTTATCCCTTTTAATTAAGGAATCCTCTTATAATAGGGACTCTTTAATTAATAGGATTACTATAAATAAAGTAGTTATAGATTAAGTAGGAGTTTATTTAATTAATAATAAGAGTTATTGTTAATTAATAAATCCTACTAGATAAGATCAAGTTGGAGTAGGATTAGGATAAGATCCTATTCTATATATACCCAACACCCTATACCATTAAGTAGAATTCTCCAGAATTTTTTCTCTCCTCTCCTCTCTCTCTCCAAACCGTGAGCCCTAAGGGAGACCCCTAGGGATTTTCGTGAGCTATATTGGTGGTCCCAGTTAGGTTTTGCAAATCTAAGGTTTTGATCCTTAGTATTATTGGTGATAGAAGGTCTACACCATTGATCAATCTTCTTCCTCTTGCTTCTATAATTCCAAAGGAGATTCTAAAACTTCGTGGGGATAGCGAAGAATAAGGATCGAGCTTCTAGTATTTTTTTAGAGAAATCTCTACAAAGAGTTCTAACGGTTCGAGTGGATTAAGTTTCACCGGTGAAAAACATTCACCGAGGTGAGATGACTAAAACTATTATAGAATTTTGATGCTTTTTATGGTGTTAAGATCTAGGGGATCTAGTTTTCGCATAAATTTTTATCCGGATCCCCCTTGAATTGGTATTAGAGCTCATGTTTAGGAGTATTTTTGGTTTATTTTGATAAGGTAATTAAATGGATGATTTAATTTATGAGATGGATTAATTTAGATCTATTTAATATTGCTTGTAGTTTTCATTATTTTATTTGTTCATAAGATGAATAAATAAATATTTATTATATTATTGAATGAGATTTGATAATTAAATAAATTTTAAAAACTAGTATTATATGTGATATAATTAAATTTAAAACAAAAATTTTATTTAGAAATTACTTTTACATGATTTGATCATTAATTAATAAATCCCATGGTGTTTGACACCCTTGCTTAAGCGTTCTTGGAGATTAAAGCTTATTTCGATTTAAATTGATTCATGGATTTTCGGATTTGTATTTGATTAGAAGAATCGATATAGTTTCGGTATTTTGGCCATAACTTTATGACTGTAACTCTGATTTAGGTTTGTCAGTACATCGTTTCAAAGCCGTTGAAAAGATTTACAACTTCTGTGAAGAAAGTTTTTCCAGAATCAATACCTTTGAGGGTCAAAACTTGAGTCAAAAATCTAAAGCGGGAAAAGGAGTTTTCTAAATAAATTTTCCAAGAGGTTTTCAAATTTTTCCTAAATTGCATTATTTGATTATGAAAATTGTTTTATGGAAAATATAATTGTTTTATTTTTTCTGGGGTTTCATCTATATAAGATATAGATTTTAATTGGGCGATTTGATAATTGTTATCAAATTTTAAATCTTTTTAAAAATAAGAAAAACTACTCCATCACCATGTAGCATCTTTTTTATATGAGATTATAGTTATGAGTTATAATTTATGATAAATTGTTTATCATTCATGCATTCATACTAGAGGTTAATATGTAGTAGGCTTTGGCAATCTGTAAAGGGCAGATTCATTCGATTTCCCTAAAAAGGGCGAATAGAATACTGGTTTCACTAATGCCATTTAAATTCTATTGAATGCATTGGCGGACATGTTGCGAAGGAGAATGTTGCGATGTGATCTACATAAGATGATAAAGGAAGGGATCGTGAAGGAGTTTGCAAGGTACCTTTGTTCTTATCACATTCCATTGCATCCATGCATTTTAATTTATTGACCCATAACGATTAAACTGAAGGGGAATCTGGATAAAAATTTATGCGGAAACTGGATCTCCTAGATCTTAACACCATAAAAAGAATCAAAATTTTCTAAGAGTTTTAATTATATCACCTCGGTGAATGTTTTTCACCGATAAAGCTTAATCCACTCGAACCGTCAGAACTCTTTGTAGAGATTTCTCCGAAAAAATACTAGAAGAAGCTCGATCCTTATTCTTCGCTATCCCCACGAAGCTTTAGAATCTCCTTTGGAATTATAGAAACAAGAGGAAGAAGATGGATCAATGGTGTAGACCTTCTATCACCAATAATACTAAGGTTCAAAACCTTAGATTTGCAAAACCCAACTAGGACCACCAATATAGCTCACGAAAATCCCTAGGGGTCTCCCTTAGGCCTCATGGTTTGGAGAGAGAGAGGAGAGTAGAGAAAAAATTCTAGAGAATTCTACTTAATGGTCTAGGGTGTTGGGGTATTTATAGACTAGGATCTTATCCTTATCCTACTCCAACTTGATCTTATCTAGTAGGATTTATTAATTAACAATAACTCTTATTATTAATTAAATAAACTCCTACTTAATATATAACTACTTTAGTTATAGTAATCCTATTAATTAAAGAGTCCCTATTATAAGAGGATTCTTAAGTAAAAGGGATAAGTCAACATCCTACACCAAAATAGGAAACCTAGTCAAACTAGGAATCCACAAGGGGGGGCGTGAGCTTCTATGGGGCGTGGGATTTGAGGAGTTAAACTCTTTATTGTAATCTAATTACATTAACATCTTAATCCTAATTGCAATCCAACACTTGGATTTTAATTCCATAATAAAATGAATTATATTTCAATAATTATTCAATTAAACAAATCCTAATCCAATTAGGATTCCTCAAGTGGGTGTCCCACCCTAGGGTTTAAACCCATGGGCTTTGGCCCATATTAAAGGTCCATTTTAATGGGTTTATGGATATGGGTCAAACCCATATCCCCTTTAATTATATTAATCAAATAATTACTAAAATAATCCCTTAGTGTAAATTAACAATTAATTTAAACAATAGATTAACTATTAATCTATTTAATTAAATGATTAACTTTTAATTACTTAAAATAATTGATTAACATTTAATCAATTATTGAGCTTGTACTTTTTATGTGAGCACCTCAACAGATTGCTCTGGGACATTCTTACCCTGGCTTATCCAATGTTATCCCATTGACCCTGAACGGGAATTACATCGGAATTGCAAGTGACGTGAGATATACATGTTGCAATTGAATCCCAGTGTATGAATATTAACCATTATGGATCCTGCCACATGAACTTTTAAATTCGATTTATCTTTCTAAATACATTATCCTTAATGGGCCTTCGAGATTGACATACTATCTAACCCATAGCCCATTGCAAATCATCCGGGTTTCCAAGACTTATGATTAAGCCTTCTCATGAAAAAGATTTTGAAAAAATCATTTTATATGTATAATACCTTTGAATAAATGTATATTTCAAAACGTATTTTTTTTTTCAAAATCACCTGCGTAGAATTTGAACTTAATCAACTATTTTACTCGGAACTTGGATAATCTCTCAAATTAATGAGCATGGATTTCTTGTTTGAAATTCATCATGACTCGAACAACCTTCTGACTATCCAATTATCACTGTATTGTATTTCCTAAGTTAGAAAATACGTTGGTGGAATCAAAACAGTCAGATCACTACCCATTCATAGATGAACTCATCAGATTTAAGGATCATTGAAATCGTTCAATGTGAATGAGAGACCAACTATCTGATAGTATGTTTATTGATATTCGCTTAAAAGTGTTTGTTTTTCACGATTATCCTTTGAGCATTATCGCACTCTCCTATGTAAAACTTTTATTTTTTAAAACTTTTCTACGTAAGAGTTTTCTCCATTGCATAGAACACACTTCTCTGATCAAAATGGTATATTTGCATAGTTTAAACACATTTTTGAAAGTCTAGATACTGAACCATTTCGATGAAATCTCATTATGTGTTTTAACTATCTCAGGAACTCTAACTGGACAATTCTCAAGGACCGGAGACCGTAGTTAAGCATCAAAGCTCATTACCGAAGACTAAAGAGCCAACAGGCTATACCAAGTAGATGCAGGCCAAGTGTGGGCTAAGCCAAGAGATCACAATTACAGAATGAAGCCTAGGGAGGTGAAGATTCGATTTCCAAGAAAGATGACTTGAGTAATAAAGATCACTATACAAGACAAAGGAGAAAAGCTTGCATAGTTGGTGAAATCTATGGGAGACTGTGTTAGAGACCAGGGTTCAAAACCCTTTGCCATCATTTTCTTTTCTTTTTTTTATTTTCTCTAAAACCTAATCTCTCTCTCCTAATCCTAGCCGTCCACCTCTCTTAAACCCTAATCCTCTCCTAACCCTAGCCACCTTTTCTTGTCAAAATCCTAATTAAATCCTAGCCACCCAGTTTATCCTAACCCTAATCGCCACCCTCCATTTGCAAAACCCTAATCTACTCTTAGCCATGATCGTCCATATCATCCCTACACCTCACTTTCCTATTTCCTACTTTCCCCACTTTCCTTGTATCCAACCTTCTATTCTAGCCATTATAAATCCTTGCTAATTTCCAAAACCTTCCCTTGACTAATTCAAAAACTTCCCATTTTCATAAATATTTTCCTAGTTACTAATTCCAATACCATCCATCCCTAGGGCTTTAAATCAAAACCGTCCACTCCTAGTTACCCCCTAATCAAAACCCTAATCTAGTAAACCTTTGTTATCTCATTCCCAAATCCTAGCCATCCAATTCCCTTCACATAAATCCTAGCCACCCATTTCACTAACCCTAAAACCCTAATATCTAAGAGATTAGTGGCCACACTTTCCTACTTTCCCACTTTCCATTCTTCTTGATTAATTCAAAAACTTTCTATTTTTCTAAATTCCAAAACTTTAGTAGCCACCCCTCTCCCTATATATACATATCCCACGGTTCCACAAAAAAAAAAAAAACTCATCCAAGCTATCTTCAATTAACCTCCTTTCTCTTCACTTCATTGTCTTGGTGTTGGTCGTACACTTCCATTCTCTCCTCATCTAGTCTATCTTCCAAGACCCCACTACCTCTCACACCTCTCTCATCTTTCTCTCATCTCTCAAGTCCCCTCTCATCTCACGGCTTCTCAACCTCATCAAGGCGGACACATCTCCGGCAATCACCTACACCGGTGGGAGCAATACATTGTCACATTGGGCATTTTTTTTTAAGGTTGTTCTTACATTAATTTTAATTAAAGGTTTGTAGTGACTTGTGGTTTAATTAATAAATTTTTTTAATGTTGGTTAGTTTGTGCTTATATATCATGCCTTTTAATTTATGTTATTTATTTCATTAGTAGATCTTGATAATCTCTTAAAAAAAATTGTTTTAAAAATCAATCCACCCTTCTCATCTCTCCACCATTTTAATCTTTTCTTTATTTTATTTTCTTTATTGCACTAACCTAACTAACCCCGAGTGAGGATTCGACATCCGACACAAGCCCTATACATTTCTCATATGTTTGCAGGTTTCGGATTAATTTAAGTGTTGAAATAGGGTGATTCGTTTCAACGACCGAAAAACCTGTTTCATTTATGCAAGAGGTCTCTCATTAAATGCAATCAGTTAGTGTACATTTAAGCACCTATATACTGATGTGTAGTCTCCACTACAATAGTTCGAGATAGAACTACATCTCAACTATTGAGAACGTCTTAGCATTCTATCAGCCATATAAGTGAAGCGCCTAGCTTCACCCACAACTGTGACTATATACGGTATAAGGAACCGGAAAGTTATATCTACCTGTGATAATCTAATCACATAACTTTCCTACAATATATCATATGGTTCTTTATCGATATCTCATATCATATAGATCATCTCATGATAATGGTCAATTACTCATAATGAATACACAATAGATTAAGAAAAAGCATTTATTAATCAAATTAATAAGGTTCTAACAATCTAAATGACTTTTCTGGGCATCATGTCCAACATAATCTTGTATACTAATGTTTTATTATCATAAGATGATAACTACTACTTATTTTATCATAAGATAATATCTGTTTATATGTTTAATTATTCTGTTGAAATAATTGCTCTTGATATATCATGTGTATATAAGACTGGGGACAAGTCCCTAAGTATTATGATCTTCTACCATACACTATGTGATCCTATAGTGGGGAGTGTGAGTAAGTTGACAGGCCAAAGCCGGGCCTAATCCCTCTCACCTATGAGTGAACATGGTGAAAACTGAATAAGCAAACAGTGGGAGCAATAATGCCAAAGTATGAGCTTTCATTAGGGGTTTTTTAGGTTCATGGTAGGTGGGCACATGAATAAAAGATATTATACAATAATGCCAAAGCATGAGTATACCATCTCTTATAGATCAGACAGTAGATCAAATACTCCAGAATTCACAAGATGAGAATTGTGAAATTGGAGAAGATAGTTTCTATCTGCCTATTCAAGGCGATGTGATGATGTGCCCAAAGGCAGGATCACATTAAGCCAGTGTCTAGGTTTTCGATGCCAATTCATTCTTCCCAAATTGGTAATACCATTAGAAAAAAACCCATAATCTAATTGGTATTAATGAATACAATAGATCCCTAATACTGTCTTATTTGTCATTTGATTAGATCATGACAGGCCTACACCCATTAACTGAAATTCTTCGTGATGAAAAGTTAGTAGGAACTAACTATGTAGACTTATCCTACTTCCCTTTTGACCTCTTCTAAGCATGCCTAAGACCCTTTCAAGGCTTATAGACATTGCTATTTAATTTATTTAATTAATTATAGCATTCTTACAAAATTCCCAAAATTTCCAAATTCTCATTTCATGAAAATAGAGATTACAATGCATCATGCCTTGACACGCATTCCAAGGCATGCATCAAAAGTTCTGGGACTCTACATCCTTCCCCCTTACAAAATTTTTGTCCTCGAAATTTGGACGTGACATACATGTACAAAACGACAAGAAATACAAGGGAATGTCAAGGTCCTAAACAAATAACTGAGGATACTTTTCTCTCACTTCGGTCTCTCGTTCCCATGTAGCTTCCTCCATTGAATGGTGTTGCCATCTTACCAAGACCAAGGGAATGATTTTATTGCGCAAGACTTGATCCCACCTGTCCAGGATCTGAACTGGTTGCTCAACTAGTGTGAGATCCTCCCAGATTTCTACCGGATCAAGCTCATTGACGTGGGATGGGTCCGGGATGTACTTCAGAAGCATGGAGATGTGAAATACGTTGTGGACCGCCGCCATATGAGCGGGCAAAGCAACATGATAAGCCACCTCACCGACTCTAGTAATGATCTCAAACGGGCCCACATATCTCGGGCTAAGCTTGCCTGTCTTCCTGAATCTCATAACACCCTTGGTTGGTGAAATCTTGACAAAAACAAAGTCGCCAACTCGAAATTCAAGGTCTCTCATTCGGTAGTCGGTGTAGCTCTTCTACCTATCCTGTGCGGTCTTCAACCTCTCCCGGATAAGCATGACCCTATCCGTGGTTTGTTCAATTAATTCGGGTCCCAACACCTTCCTTTCCCCAACTTCGTCCCAATACAAAGGGGATCTATAACTTCTCCCATACAAAGCTTCAAAAGGTGCCATTTGAATGCTCGCTTGATAACTCTTATTATAGGAGAATTCCACCAAAGGTAGGTGATCTTCCCAGCTTCCCTTGAAGTCTAGCATACAAGCTCTGAGCATGTCTTCAATGATTTGGTTCACCCGTTTCGTTTGCCCATCCGTCTGGGGATGAAAAGCGGTGCTAAAGTCTAGTCGGGAACCCAGAGCACTCTGAAAGCTTTTCCAAAACTTGGAGGTAAATTTAGGGTCCCGATCCGAGACAATGCTCACTGGTACCCCGTGCAACCGAACTATTTCTTTGATATACAATGCAGCCAACTGATTTAAATTGAAAGTAGTCCAGTACAGTAAGAAATGGGCGGACTTCGTTAGTCTGTCAACTACGACCCATATAGCATCGGTGTTTCTAACCGTCTTCGGCAACCCCATGGAGATATGTTCACATTTCCACTTGGGAATAGGGAGAGACTGTAAAAGTTCAGCCGGTCTCCCATGCTTGGCCTTAACTTGTTGGCACACCAAGCATCGGGACACCTACCCTATTATTTTTCATTTCATGTTCCGCCACCAAAGTGCTTCTTCAAGTCCCTATACATTTTGGTACCCTCGGGGTGGACGGTGTACTTAGACTGGTGAGCCTCGTACAAGATTTCTCGTTTTAGCTTCTCATCGGCTGAGACAAATACTCTTCCCTTGAAAGTGATAAGTCCATCGTCCCTCATTGCAAAATCCTTGCTGCCACTATTAACTGACTTATCTTGGTAAGAAAGTAGCCAAGCATCCATTCCCTGCAACTCTTGGATCATGCCCAAGATATAAGGCCTAACTATGACGTTAGCCATTACCGGCCCAAAGGTAGGGAGACTGAAACTGATGTTGAGGTTGGATGCATCTTCTAACAACCTCCACTCATGTACCATCATATGAGCCAAGCATGCAGTAGACTTCCTGTTAAGTGCATCTGCGACTACATTAGCCTTACCTGGATGGTATTGAATGGAGCACTCATAGTCTTTCAAAAACTCTACCCATCTTTTTTACCTCAGGTTTAGCTCTTTCTAGGAGAATAAATACTTAAGGCTTTTATAGTCCGTGAATACCTCGAACTGTTCCCCATAGAGATAATGTCACCAAATCTTAAAGGCAAACACAACCGCGACAAGCTCCAAATTATGAGTGGGATAATTCCTTTCGTGTTCTTTCAATTACCTTGAGGCGTAGGCAATAACTTTACCGTGCTGCATGAGCACACACTCCAACCCCACATGGGAGGCGTCACTATATATGACAAAACTGCCACTCCCAGAAGGCACTATAAGGATAGGAGCTGTAGTGAGTCTCTTCTTTAACTCCTGAAAGCTAACTTCACATCAGTCGCTCCATACAAATTTGGCATTTTTCCTCGTCAAGTAAGTGAGAGGTGCAGCCAAACTGGAGAATCCCTCCATAAATCTCCGGTAGTAGCCTACCAACCTGAGGAAATTCTGAATCTCGGTGATGCTTCTAGGCCTCTCCCAACTCATAACTGCCTCTATCTTCATCTAGTCAACAGAAATACCCTCTACAGACACCACATGGCCCAAGAATGCCACTTTCTCTAGCCAAAATTCACACTTACTTAGCTTGGCATATAGCCTATGCTCTCTCAACATTTCCAGAGCAAGGCGGAGGTTTTGTGCGTGATCTTCTCATGTCTTGGAATACACCAAAATTTATCGATGAACACAAGCACACATCGATCTAAGTATGATCAGAACACCCGGTTCATCAGATCCATGAACGCCGCTGGTGCATTCATCAACCCAAAAGGCATGACAAGGAACTCGTAGTGCCCATACCGAGTCTTGAAGGACTTCTTCAGAACATCTCCCGCCTTGATCTTTAACTGATGATACCCCGATCTAAGGTCAATCTTGGAGAAGAATCTCGCTCCCTTCAGTTGGTCAAATATGTTGTCTATCCGTGGCAAGGGATAACAATTTTTGATAGTTACCTTGTTCAACTGTCGGTAATCTATGCACATTCTCATCGACCCGTTCTTTTTCTTTACAAAGAGGACCAGAGCTCCCCATGGAGAGACACTCGGTTGGATGAAACCAAGTTGTTGTAAGTCTTCAAATTGCTTCTTTAATTCCTCTAGTTCTATTGGGGCCATCCTATACGGGGCTCTTGAAATTGGAGCAGTGCCCGGAGCAAGCTCTATAGCGAACTCAATTTGTCTATTAGGAGGCAACTCGGGAAGTTCCTCTGGAAACACATCCAAGAACTCACTCACGATCGGAATGGCTGAGGAGTTTTGTGCTTCTGGGTTTGCTAAGCTCAAGGTGGCCAGGCGAGCAATATCCCTTTCTCTCAATCCTCGAAAGTGAAATGGTTTTACTCCTTTCGGCTTGAAATTCACCATCTTTTCAAAGCAGGCAACATGGCCGTGATGGTTTGACAGTCAATCCATACCTAGGATGACATCAAAATCCAAGTCTTGGAAATCTAAGACGATGAGATCGGCTAATAGTTCATTCTCCCCTACTTGAACCACACAATCTCTAAATATTTTATCCGTATCAACTGATTTCCCCAGTGGAGTTGCAATGGTCAACTCCCACTCTAACGAAGTAGCCTCAGTCAAAAATTCCTTTGCAAAACTGGGTGAAACAAAGGAGCGAGTGGATCCTATATCGGTCAACACTCGGGCGAGACACTCATTCACTAGTAAGGCGCCTGTGCGATTAAACACTAATATCAGTAGATTTCAAACAATACATTCATCATACATAGGTAACCCCTAGTATATATAATAACTCATCATATAATGGAATTTTTTTCACAACTTAAAACTTCTAGAATTCTTCTTACCTTGCATGACATCATTGGATGCATGTGCGTCTCTCTCTGATAGGGCGAAAATTCAGCCCTAGGTGGCTGGGTGAGGAAGCCGTGTAGACGGTGAGGCCCTCGAAGCCTTGGAAGAGCCCTGCTAAGAACTCTACCTAATAGGGGACCTACTCCCTTGAGAATGGGCTGGTAGATGACGTCGGGGGCAATCCCAAATCATATGGCCTTGGTCACCACAATGAAAGTAGCCTCTGGTAGCCTTCCGGTATTCCCCTGCTAGATGCCTCCTTTCACAAAGGGTGCAGACATCATGTGAATAGGTGGGAGGAGCATAACCCGTAGTCTAAGGTAATGCAGGCCGAGGAGCATATGAGGTAGCCGGGAAAAAAGCCGGTGGAGCAAAAGGGCGGGGAGCCTGTGGTGCCAAATACATCCTCTGTGACTGAGTCGGCCCTACGGATTGGTATGACATAGTCCTAGCTCTCTTTTCTGCCGAGCCACTGGATTGGCCTTTCTCCATCCCTCTTCTCTTAAAGAACTCTTCAAAATTAGCCTCCGTTAATAGTGCCTTGTCCACCACCTCGGCATGTGTCTCGTGTCGGAACATCGAAACTCACTCCTTGAGGTAGGCCTTCAGCCCCCTCTCAAATTTCTGGGCTTTTATAGCCTCGGTAGCTATCATATGAGGAGCAAATCTGGATAGCTCTGAAAACTTTGCCTCATAAGCAGCAACGAACATATGACCTTGCTCCAAGGTAATAAATTTGACCTCTTTCTTCTCTTTCATCCCTATTGGGAAGTATTTCTTGTTGAAAACGTCCAAGGATTCTCCCCAAGTCCAGTCTTGACCCTGTCAGGACAACTCCCGGGTCCTAAGTGCGGACTTCCACTAATGATCGGCTTCACCTTCAAGCATGAAGGCGGCCCAAGTAACCCTTTCCGCCTCAGTAGGCGTCAACACCGAAAATATTATTTCTAATTGCCGAATTCATCCCTCCGCCACAAGTGGATCAATGCTTCCACAAAATGTTGGAGGCCTTATCCTCCGAAAAGCCTCTATTTCAACTTGTGCTCTATTAGGAGGAGCAGGTATAAGCACGACATTAGGAGGAGTAGCCTGTTGCCTTGCCGCTAGCATAGCCAAGCTCTCGGCTATTGAGGCAAAAGCATGGGCAAAGTCAGGTTGATCATCACTTGATGGAGCATCACTTCCATTTCACCTTGTGTTGTATCCGCGACCCAAGGTATTGCGTCTCATGATTTCTCCTGAGAACGACAATACAACATGAGTCTAACTTGGATACGCATTTAGTAACAATTTCACCATTCATTCAAAGCATATTTACTAAGCACAAAAAAATGCACACATAGTATACAACACAATATCATAAGATACAATCCGTGTTCCTAGTGTAGGACTCTAAGTTTGGTTGAAGTTCAACCAGTTTTGACCAAGACTAACTTGTTAGTCTATACTTGGAATACAACTCTTTCATAACACCTAATGCCTGGTTTAATTATAGTATCGAGTACTAAGTGACCCTAGGGACTCTAATGCCTAGAGCTCTGATACCACTTCTATCGCACCCCAAAATGCCCCCTAGGAGTTAAGGGATATTTTAGAGGTGACTATACGTACCTGCCAAACCATCTTGTAATGAATAAGGCTAAACATGATATAATACAATAAAAATCAGAGTACAGAACTATATCATGAATGCAGAAACGGGAACTAACTTTTTCTTTTGTTCTATAACTCAAAAATGGTGTTCCAAGTTATCATATACAAAAAATAATCAGAGTAAAGGTGGACATGCCCACTTGAAAAAATATAAAAAGAACTCTCTAACACTCTCCTCTCAACAGTAGTCGAGGTATGGCCACAAGTCCAAATTCCTATCCTCCTGAGACTGCAACAGGATAGGTGGCTCCCTCTCCTCTACATACTCTTCCTCGACCCAAGGCTCAAGGTCGAGGACTTCCACGATACCTGTCGACATAAAAGTACGCCTGAGCATTGAATACTCAGCGAGTACAAGCTACTAGCTAACCATAACAATAACAAAAGCACAACAACAGTGTACACGATACAAATTATCAATTAAAGCAATACTAGCAGCATAAGATAAATAGTATTGAACATGAAGCAATATCAATATCTTAACATGAGTGCATGAATGCGAAAACTCCGATAAAACTCATGTTCAGAAAACCTTTTCATGTCTCGGTCTTGCTTGTGAAAATAAAGCATGTGTGTCTGTCTTGTTTGGGATTTCATGTCTTGTCTTGTTCTTGACATGTATACTTGTGAGCTAGAGGCTAGCACCCGCACATCCCTAGGCTACCAGCCTCCTTGATATTTCCTTCACTTGTGAGCCAGAGGCTAGTACCCTTCACATGGGCTACCAACCTCCTTGACATGTAATTATTTCATTTTCTTGCGAGCCAAAGGCTAGCACCCTTCACTTGGGCTACCAACCTCCTTGACATATGCTTGTTTCCTTGTTTGATTTATCATGTACAAATACTCTTGAAAAACCCGGTTCATGCATGCATGCATGCTTGTCAATAGTGGCAACCATAATGATATGTATGACATGAAGGATAGTGCTTCGCAATTCAATTCATAGTATAAGCATGTGAGAATTTGGGTAATCTACATGGCATTTGGTCAATTCATCATTTTTAAGAACAATTGCATAAGGCCTACTTCCATTTTCTTCATTTAATTCATTTACTCCAAGTTTAGACATTTTGTCCAACACATAGCATGCAACATTTCCTTAGTAGTTCATTTACTCGTTTTAGTGCATAGTTTCCATCAAATCATCAAGGTAAGTTCATTATTTGTAGAATACCCATCCACCATTTTCCTTTTCCCACGTCACAAAACATCCATACGGCATCCAATCGCCTCAACCCCTCATCCATCCACACATCACAACATTCATTATTATCTTGTTTACATTTTATGGAAATAGCACATTTCAAAAGGAGGGAAAACATGGAATCAAGAATCATCAATTAAAATGGAAAACCTAGGTTATTGTTAATGGGAGTTAGTAGGGTGTACTAACCTTGAATCAAGGCTTGAACTTGGGTGGAAACCCTTGATTGAAGCTCTAATCTTGGAAAAGGAGAACCCTTGCTTGGAAGATGCTTGAGTGGGAAGGAGACCCTTTGAGGACTACCTTGAAAAATGCAGCCATAGCTTGAAGAAGGACTCCCCCACGAGCTTGAGGGTGGATTTGATGATTCCAAGCCAAATGGATGATCTTGGGTCTTCAAAACCCTTTGATTTTCTTCACCAAAGATGCCCTAAGAGGAAAACCCTCTTCTTCCCTGTCCCTTTCTCTTTAAATGTTCTATAAATGGTGTATGGGGACCCAAATGCTCGAGGAAGCCCTTATAAGCAAGGGTTTAACGCCCAAAAGATGAAAAAACCCTTAATGGAATTTTTGCAAAATGCGATATACTGATTGATCGGTGGTTAATACCCAACGCTCGGTCGCCTACCGAGTGATCGGTGTTTTTGACCTAGCGATCAGTCAAAAACATGCTCTCTGGAATTTTTTCCCATACAAAAAAGTGCACCAGTCGATAGCTACCGATCGATCGGTTTTGGGCCAATCGAGCGATCAGTTATAGAACGATCGATTGCTCTCATGGCCAAGCGATCGGTTCTTTGCAGGTTTTGACTCTAAGTCCATTTTTCATCCATTCCTCCTACCTAGACTTATCTTACTTCCCTTTTGACCCCTTCTAAACATGCCTAGGACCCTTTCAAGGCTTATAGACATTGCTATTTAATTTATTTAATTAATTATAGCATTCTTACAAAATTCCCAAATTCTCATTTCATGAAAATGGAGATTACAATGCATCATGCCTTAACACGCATTCCAAGGCATGCACCAAAAGTTCTGGGGCTCTACAGTATAGGATGGCTCCAGCAGAATTTAAAGATCCTAAGGAGTAGATTGAAGAGTTGCTCAATCTTGAATTCATTCGCCCAAGTGTATCACCTTGGGGAGCTCCGGTGTTGTTTGTGAAGAAAAAGGATGGTTCGATGAGGATGTACATCGACTATCGGCAACTGAACAAGGTCACTATCAAGAATAAATATCCTTTACCAAGGATCGATGGCTTGTTTGACCAGTTGCAAGGAGCTAACTATTTTTCTGAGATCGATTTAAGGTCAGGCTACCATCAGCTGAAGATAAAGGCGGAAGATGTGCCTAAGTCTTCATTTAGGACTAGATATGGGCATTTTAAATTCCTAGTCATGCCATTTGGTTTGACAAATGCTCCAGCAGCGTTCATGGATCTCATGAATAGAATCTTCAAACCAACTCTTGACCGCTTTGTGATTGTGTTTGTCGATGATATTCTGGTGTACTTCAGGACACAGAAGGAGCATGAGATGCATCTCCGGGTCACGCTGAAGACACTCCGTGAGCATAAGCTATATGCTAACCTCAACAAGTACGAGTTTTGGCTAGAAAAGGTAGCATTTCTAGGCCATGTGGTGTCTGTAGAGGGGATTTCAGTTGATCCTGCCAAGATAGAAACAGTAGAAGGATGGGGAAGGCCAAAGAGTGTCACAGATGTTTGAAGCTTCTTGGGCCTAGCTGGATATTATCAAAGATTTGTGGAAGGATTTTTCAGTTTGGCAACACCACTTACTCATCTAACTCGAAAGAATGCTAGGTTTGAGTGAAATGAGAAATATGAGAGGAGTTTCCTTGAGTTGAAGAAATGCCTCACCACCACTTTGATCATGACAGTACCATCCGATAGTGGGGGATTCGTGGTGTATAGCGACGCCTCACTTATTAGGTTAGGTTGTGTTCTTATACAACACGGGAAGGTGATTGCCTATGGTTCTCAGCAGTTGAAAGATCACAAAAAGAACTATCCTACCCATGATCTGGAATTAGTAGCGTTAGTCTTTGCTCTCAAGATCTAGAGACACTACTTGTATGGTGCGCAGTTTGAAGTATTCACCATCACAAGAGTCTGAAGTATTTATTCTCGCAGGAAGAGCTGAATTTGAGGCAATGCCATTTGGTGGAATTCCTCAAGGATTATGATTGCTCTATCCAGTACCACCTAGGAAAGCAAATGTGGTGGTAGATGCACTAAGTAGGCGACCTACTGGATTCTTGGCACACTTGATGGTCCAAGAATAGAAGCTACTTGAAGAAGTGTCTAGCCTTGATGCGGGTTTCAGTGTTGAAGCATCTGGAGCTTTGTTGGCTAACATTATTGTCAAGCCAACCTTATTGGACAGGAATAAAGATGTACAATGGAATGATGGAGAACTGCACGTTGCCATGAACAAGTCGCTTAGCAACGGGTTTGAGGATTTCTCTTGGAAAGATGGTGGAATCCTTTTCATGATAGATTTGTGTTCCAGATAATGAAGATTTAAGAAGGGAGATTCTGGATGAAGCACACAAGTCCAAGTACACTGTCCATCTGGGAGGTACCAAGATGTACTAGAACCTTAAGAAATATTTCTGGTGGAAAGGTATGAAAAAGGATGTGGCTACCTATGTATCCAAGTGTTTGGTGTGTCAGCAAGTAAAAGCCGAGCAAAGGAGACCGGCAGGTCTCCATCAGTCACTTCCTATTCCCGAGTGAAAGTTAGAAAATATCTCAACGGATTTCATTGTTGGTTTCCCAAGGACAACGAAGAATTTTGATGCCATTTGGGTTGTGGTCGACCAATTGATTAAGTTGGCTCATTTTCTTCCATATCGGACCACTTTCAACTCTAATCAATTGGCTAACCTGTAGCACCCTAAAACTTTTTGTGGCTAATGAATAGTGTTTCATGGTCAATTGGTTTTCCATGCATTAGGATTTGGCATTTTATAAGAAAATGGATGTTAATGATCCATCAGAGTGTGAAAGGGGGTTTTATACCCTAAGAATGATGGAAATGAGGTTGGAAACACCCCTAGGGGTCTGCAGGTGGAAGAAACCAGAAAATGAGGAGTGTGATTGATCGCAGGTAAGGCGCTATTGATCGCATGCAGGTGGAATTGGTCAAAAACATTCTGGACCAAGTGCAATAGATGGGTCTTCACGTGCGACAGATTTCTCAGGGATCTGCGATCGATCGCAAAAGTGCGTGATCGATTGCATGCAAGGAAAATTTGACCAAAAACATTCAGAATTCAATGCGACAGATTGTCCAAGGTGCGACCACTCACACTGGGCCGCAAACGATCGCAATTAGTGTGCGATCGATCACACGCGTGTGCAGATTCTAGAATTAAGGGTTTTAAACCCTTGGCTTCTAAATGAATCCTCATTTTGGGTATTTCTAAACCTATGGGAGAGAAAGAGCAGAAGAAGGGATTTGGGGAAAACCTCCAAAGAGGATTTCGATTGGAGATCAAGGAGCTCAAGCTTGAAGATTTGCAAGCTAGGATCACCCTCCATCAAGCTTGAAGGTTTCAAATCAAGGGTTTTCTTCAAGATCAAGCTTTTATCTTCAAGGTTAGTACACCCTCCTAACTAGCTTAGTAATAACTTAGGATTTGTTTTGAGAGTGATGATTATAACCTTATGCCTTCCCTTTCCTTGAGTTACACTAATTACCCTTAAAATAAACTAGATAAATGGAATGAATATGGATGTGTGGGATGTGAATGGTTGAGGCGATTGGATGCCATGTTGTGTGATGGATGTTGGGTGATGGAAAATGGTGAAAGGGCAATGTACAAATAATGAACACACATGTAATGTTTGATAAAATGTATAATAAAAAAGAGAAATAAAATGACTGTAATATTGCATGCTAAGTGTTCGATAAAATGCTTAAATGAGAATTAAATGGATTTAATGAAGGATATGAAAGTAGGATTTATGTAGTTTTCCCAAAAATGATAAATTGATCCAATGCTCTATATGCATGTCTAATTCCCCTACTCATGATCATATTAAGGATTGGAATGCTACACATCATCCCTTGAGTTGTGCACGTCATCATGATTACTACAAATCGCTACCCACACACACACACACATGCATGCGTTCACCGAGGTTTTCTAAAGTATATGAATATGAGAAATCAAACAAGAACAAGACCCTTGATTTACGGAACGAATGATAAAGTCGGACATCGTGCCGGTTAAGGGTAGGGCATATCTCTTGGATATGTCATACTTGGCTCACAAGAAAACAAGCATGATAAAGCCAGACATTGGGCCGGTCAAGGGTAGGGCATATCGCAAGATATGTCATACCTGGCTCAAGAGTAAACAAGTTGATCAAGCCGGACAGAGGGCCGGTCAAGGATGTTGGTGTACCCCTTTTCTATTTCGTTGAAGGATACATACATATCCAGCTCACAAGTTGCTTTCTATTCATGTTTCGCTGAAGGATACTTACATATCCGGCTCACAAGTCACTGCAAGGGGCACTAACATCTGGCTCACAAGTAAACATAGCAAGACAAGTCAGGCACGACAAGACAAGCATGACAAGTGATTCTAAACAAGAAAAGACATGTGTGATTCCCACGATACAAGAACAAGACAAGAACAAGTTTTAACATGATAAACAAGTTTTGAAAACCATGAAAAGCTATTTTTCAAGAACAAGCCATGAATTACAAGTATGAGTTTTATTGAATTTTTTGCATTATTCCATGCATGTCACGATCATAGCATTGTTTTAAATTCTTGATGTTGCATTGCTTCAAATATTGTGATTATTAAATGTATTTCGTTATTGCCATTGTAGCTCGTTATCACTATTGGTAGTTTGTAGCTTGTACTCGTTGAGTATTCCATACTCAGCTGCACATCTCATGTCGGCAGGTTTGGTGGGCATATCCACTCGTACTTGATATGTTTTGTATAAACTTAGAATACTAGAGTTGTATAGAAAAATAAAAAGTTGGTTCACGCTTCCGTACTATTATGATTCATGTTCTATTATGGTATGTTTCACCTTGTTCATTTCAGGATGGTTTGCCAGGTCAAGTATAGTTACACCTAAAGTATCCCTTAACTCCTAGGGGGTATTTTAGGGCACGATATAACCTTTATATCAAGGAGATAGTCTGTTTGCATGTAGTGCCAGTCAGCATTGTATCTGATCGAGACCCAAGATTTACATATAGAATTTGGAAGAGTTTTCAACAGGCCATGGGGTCCCGTTTAGATTTTAGCATAGCATTTTATCCACAGATAGATGGGCAGACTGAGAGGGTGAATCAAATCATAGAGGGCATGCTACGGGCTTGCATGTTAGACTTCTAGGGCAATTGGGATGATCATCTGCCGTTGGTTGAATTTTCCTACAACAATAGCTCTCAAGCCAACATTCAAATGGCTCCATTTGAAGCACTCTATGGAAGGAGTTGTCATTCACCTTTGTGTTGGGATGAAGTTGGAGAGAGGAAGGTTCTGGGTCCTGAGCTCATTAGTCAGACTGTGGATAGAGTTTAGTTGATCAGGGAGAGGTTAAAATCATCTCAGATTAGGCATAAGAGCTAGGTCGATACTCAGAAGAGAGATCTTGAGTTCCAAGTTGGAGATTTTTTTTGTCAAGATCTCACCTACGAAGGGGGTGATGAGATTCAGAAAGCGGGGTAAGCTCAGTCAGAGATATGTGGGTCCTTTTGAGATCATCACCCGGGTCGGAGAAGTTGCTTACCGGCTTGCCACCTCACATGGCCGGTGTGCATAATGTCTTTCACATCTCTATGTTGAGGAAGTATATTTCGGATCCTTCATACGTCATTGATTTGGAACCTTTGGAAATTCGGGAAGATCTAACTCTCGTGGAGTAACCGGCTCAAATCTTGGACTGGAAGGAGCAAGTCTTGCTTTTTAAGGTCATTCTTCTTGTACTCTTACAATGGGAGCATCACTATAGAGATGAGGCTACTTGAGAGAGAGAAGCCAAGGTCCATGAAAAGTACCCGCACTTGTTCACCTAAGGTACGTAAATTTCATGGATGAAATTCTTTTAAAGGGGGAGGATGTAGAGACTTGAATCTTTTTTATACCTTTAATGCAAGTATTATGGGTATATTAGTCAGAGTGGAATAGGGCTACTTCAGTGTGCCCATAAATATGTTTGCTAACTCCTCTTTGAAGATCGGAGTAGATACCTTTGCTGCCATCTCCCTCTAGTGGGTGGCGTACTCTAAGAAGGACTCATTGTTGCATTGGTTCATCTACTCCAGCTGGCTTCGTTGAGGCCGAAGTTCTTAGTTAAAGGAGTACTGCGCCACAAAGCTGTCCATGGTATCTTGCAAAGTCTTGATTCGCTGTTTGTCAACCGACATAAACCATGTAAGGAGTGCCCCCTTCAAACTTTTCTGGAAGTACTGGATAAGTAGAGGCTTGTTCTTGTTGTGCTGGAGTATGTCCCCCAGATATAATTATAGATTTTGCTTTAGACAGCTTGTGTCATCATACTTGTCAAAGTCTGGCACCTTGAATCCTGGGGTACTGCATCCCCAGATGAGAAAGTCAGGTCTTCCAATGATAGACAGGGGCTGGTAGATGCCCCCTTCATTTGTCTCATTTCCTCCTTCATTTGTTTGATTTTCTCTTGCTGGTTTTTGAGGGACGGAGTGGGGTTTGAGGATGATGGCCTATCTTGATTGACATGCGAGGCCTTAGGCTGCTCATTGTACTGATCATATTCTGCTTCACCTCCGCCTATTGTGGGTCTAGGGTTAGGAATGGTGATAGGGATAGGCTGATGTGGCTCTGAAGGAGGTTGTTCAGGGGTTTCCTCTGTAGGGTTTCGAATGGGCGGGTCGTTGGTGTGGATGCCAATGAGTATCTTCAGGGATTCCAGCACACTGTCTAACTTTGCTTGCATGGCAATGATATCCATGTCGTGAGACTGTAGGATCTTACTGGTTCGTTGATGCTGGTCGGATGTTTCTACCATTGATTCTGATTGACTCTCAATAGATGCAGCACTATATGCTTCTTCTGTGACTGGAACTTCTGTTAGAACTGCGTCTACGGCTACTGCTTTTGCGAGAATTACAGTCATAGAGCGAGTCATGGGTCGGCTCATGCGACTGAAAAGGATGCAACGGCTAAACTTGAATATACATGATGCCTAGAAGAAGATGCAAGGAAATGATTTTTCATTGATGCATGTAAAGTGAGTACAGGATTATGTGACTTAGAAAAGGGAAAAATTCTTGATCCTAGGCAGGTCCATTAGGGATCGTAAAGTCAAGTGGCCGGGGCTCACCGTTAGGGTCCATGATCTACTGTTAGAGGGATGTGACCTTAACCTCCACATTTTTAATTGCATCAGAAGCATTGAACATTCAGGATTCGAACTGTCAAATCTAGGAGGTCATCTCCACCTTTGCATTGTCAAGCTACTCTTGGTAGAAGTGTAACTGGGCCCTGATGACGGCGGTTTCTCTGGCATCGCCTTTACGTCTCTTCTGGAGAGCTTGGATTGTCTGCTGAAGCTGCTCGACCTGCCCCTGCATTGCTTGGAGTTCACGGTTCCGCTCCGCTTCCTTTTACCTGAATGATTGTTGGGTATTGTATAACCTTCTCTCTTTCTGATGGATCTGGAGCTGTCTCTCCAGGGGACCTTAATTTCAGCTAGGGGTATGGTTCCGTGAGAGGGAGCTGAGACTAGTGTGGGTAATTCCCTAGGTGTAGGCATACTGGATGGAATGTAAGGGATCCTCCACCCACAGTCGGTATGCGGTTGGCGGTCTCGATGTAACCACAAAGTCTGGCCAATGTTCTTTTCGGGAGCTTCGCCAACCGGACTGGAATCGTTGAGTGAGGCTATTGGAGTGCACTGAGAAGGTGATCAAATCATTTTCCTGTCGGTCTATCACAGGGATGCACTGAGGGAGTCCAAACTAATGGAGGACTCGAAGTGGTACATAGACTGCTGAGCCAATAAGACTAGTAAGGATCATAGATCTTCTCCCGGTTGTGACAACACAAGGTAGCTTTCTCAGGACTAGCCATTCGCATTGCCATGTGATTTCCTCTCCTGACAGGGTTTGGAGAAGCTGGTAGAGCATTCTGATGTCAATAGTCACTATCTGGCCCTGATTCTGAGAAATCTTACGGCGTAAACTATATGCATCACGGAGATCAGCAGGTACTAGAATGATTGTAGGCAGATGTCCTACCAATCATAGATGTAAGAGTGGTGCACTGGTATGGAAGATGCCCTTTCTGCGGTCTGCTGCTTGGTTGAGAGCCCTGAGAAGCTCTACAAGTTTAACGGGTATAACTAATCCGGAGTTGTGCATGTCCTCGATGATTCCTACCAGTACCGATTCGGGGAGGGAGTGGCACTTCAGAAACGCCAACTGAGATATAACTATCAGTGCAAAGGCATTGAGACTCGGAAGTTCGACTGAAATGGAGTCAAGGTTCCACTTGTGCTTATACTAGTTCTCAAGATACTCTATGGGTATCCGATCAAAAGAGCCGTTAGGACCGAGCTGCAAGCAGGTAGGCTTGATATGCAAGAACCTTGATAGGTCTGCCTAACATGTTTTGTAGCGCGGTACTATGGCTTCGCCGTCCATGTTTATACCCAAAATGTGCTGAATCTCTTCCAGTGTTAGACACCGTTCATTCTTACCAAAGTGGAACACCATATGTGATGGATTCCAACACTGGATAATAGCGTTCATGAGGCGCAGATCTAGTTGAACCATGGACAGGTCTAAGATGGACCTGGTTTTATAGTACTGAGCCTAAGCAAGACACGGACTCGTAGTGAAAGCTTCGATTGATTTTCAGAGGTTGTCGTCACACGCCGCCTAAGATGTCAAATGCATGGGCCATAACAGTTGACCAATTGACTAGATAATCCCTAAAGGACCTACCATCTACCTGGACAAGAGACAGACTCGATGTGAGTGTATTGTGTATGCAAATGAGAAAAATGCAACAAATGATGATGATTGTTTTTTGATTTTTTTTATTTTGATTGGGTGTAACAAGGCACATGTGATCTGATAGGGCAAGCGGATGGACATCCGACGTGCTCTACCTGGGTTATTGGTAACCGGGGGCCTATCAGGTTAAGGTTGGAGATAAGTCCTATGAAGACCTGTCCACTTGGGATTTGAACCCCATATGCAATATCAGGATGCAGGGTCGAATGTAGTTTATTACAAATGTAAGTTTAACTCATTACATGCCTTTGGATGGGTGCTTATTAGGGTAGAATGTGGTCGGATAGTCAACCATGATTGGGGACAGGTATAAGTTCAGAGTTACCTTTCCCGGATGGGCTGCTTGTAGACTATACCAGACCCTAGTCTATATGTATGAATGCTAACTTGATGCAAATGTGTTCCTTGCAGGATGGGGGGATCACTTAAGATTGTATATTCAACTCTCAGGTATAGAACATACCTGAAAATGGATGATTGGTGTAAGTGAGAGCATTCAGAATCCTTCCCTGAGGGTAATCACCCACTAAGCGTAATTCCACGGACCTCCAAGACTTTTAAGCCTCTGACATTAAGGGTGATCATCCACTAGCCGTAAGCATAATAAGCCTAACTACTGGGTTTAATAGGTCATTATACTACTATGATATGTATGATATGCACAATACACAATTAAACTAAAGAGATGAAATGATTAATATTAGGTTAAATACTTAGGCATTTGAACAAGCTTGATTTAGATTGACTTAGACCTAGGTTCCGGGTTGAACCTTGACCCATATCCCTAGTAGAGTCGCTAGAGCTGTGAGCACGAGATTTTACACCGGGTCACAAAGGAAGATGTGTTGAGAGTCACCACCTATTAATTCAGAAGGGATAAGTCCTCGAGTTGTGGATAAGCTCTTGGTCTGCGAAAGAGGTCCAGGTAAGAGGTTCGGTTAAGTTCGGGGAAGGTGTTAGGCACCCCCAGACTTCCATATTTCAATGGTTCCCTATTTTCTAGGTATAACCTAATTAAAATCAAAACTTGTTCAAATGCCTACGTGTTTAAGATAATACTCATCTAAAAAATAAGAACTAATTAGGGTCGAACCCGGGTTGGGTTGCCTATGTACTCATAAGGGTGAGATCAGACCGAGCGTAGTTTTGACACATGGGCTTGTGCCAAGGCTAAGGAGTATGTGTGTGTGCACCAAGGGTAGCTAATGGACTAGTCCAGTAGACTAAGGGTTTGGTTGACCAGGTTTATTCAAGTACATGGTTCAAGCCCGGTAGGCTTAGGGTTAGTCCGGTAGACTAGAAATAGGCCCGGTAGGCCAAGGGGTAAGTCTGGTAGACTTGATTTAGGCCTGGTAGGCCAAAATCGGATTTAACTAAGGTTAGGGTTGCTAACCGGGGTTAAAGGTCAAACTAACAATAGTTAGGGTTGCTAACTATAGTTGAGGGTAACAAGGGTAAGCCCGGTAGCTGAGGTTGGGCCCGGTAGGCCAAGGGTGAGCCCGGTAGGCTATGTGATTAGGCCCGGTAGGCCAAAATCGGATTTAACCGAGGTTAGGATTACTAACTAGAGTTAAATGGGTATTAACTATGGTTAGGGATGCTAACCATGGTAAATGAGCCAAAGCAGAAACATTTTGGGATTTCAGAATATTTTGGAAATTTGAAACATTTTTCTAGATTTTTCAAAGGGTCAAGGGTTACTTAACCATGGTTAAAAGTTAATCAGAGTTGGGTTAACCCTAATTAAGGGTCCAAACAAGTCAAGGTGGACCCAGAGAGTATGGCAGAGCCTACAATAGCCTCCTACTAGGTCGGGGCCTTATGCAATGACCCAAAAAATCAGAAATCAGTAACGGCGGTAATGAGATTACCGCCATTATAGAAGCCAATCTGGGGGTCTTTGCAAGTCTGAGGTTTAAGTTAGGCGTGGACTCACGGGATGCTAGACCCACAGGATTGAAGAAGGAAGTGCAAGGAAAGTCCTGGGCCTTTGGTGGGCCCAAGGGGTGGTCTAGAGTGGGTCCTATAGTGGGCCAAAGCCACTGTGTTTGGTATACTGTAATGGTGGTAGATAGTCTGCCGCTATTCTGGACAGGGTATGGTTTAGGCCATATTAATTAGGGTTAAGCACAAGGGGTGAGCCTGGAAGGATCAGATTAGGTAGAAGAGAGGGTGGGGGACCTAACCATTGCCCTGGAATGGACCATGGCCCCACCCAAAGGGGTGTAACAGGGCTGCAAAGTAAGAGGCCAGGAATGGAATTACCGCCATTCCTGGATTTTTCCATCAATGATTTTCTCCCCTTGGGGACTTCACCAGTGCTACTCCAAGGGTGCCCTCATGGTCTAAGGGACCCTCAGAGAGGAAGGTGAGGTCTATGATGGTAGGGGGTTCGTACCCATTCTTGAAACCTCAAAGGGGGTTCCCCATACCTATGAGGAAGGTAGGGGAACCCCTTATCCTCGGTTTATAACTACTGAACAAGTATGAAAATAAATATAGGACCCCTGAAATAGGACCAAGGGTCTCTTACAATGTTTAAACAGAAATGAAATGGGTAGGGGAAGACCCTACCCTCTTGATTTACCCTTCACGGTGGGTACAGGCAATAGTGGCGGGCTGTGCAGTAGTAGTGCAAAGACAGAGGGTCACTAGGAGTGCTCCAGGGAGGCTTAAAGATTGCTTAGGGTGAAGGATCAAGGTTGGAAGGGCTTGGGTGCAGGCTGACCGAACTCCAATAGAGGATGGGTGGGGAAGTCTTCGAGTGGGCTGAACTAAGGAAATGGGGGTACTATTTATAGAGTGGAGGGGACCCTAGGGCATTCTAGGGATATCAAAGGAGTTGAGAACCCTAGGGGGGGTGGAGCATAGTGGTCTAGGGGGTGCCAACACGCGTATTTGACGAAACTGGGTAATGGCAGTAGATGATCTACCGTCATTCCTGGTTTAGCTTAAACCAAGAATGACGGAAAAACATTTACCGTCATGTCCTGATTTTTGCTAATCAAGGGCCAACCGTCACATGATTGGTCTGATACACTGTAGCTCTGTTATTTTTGGTAATGGCGGTAAAGTTATTACCGCCATTATTTGAATTTTCAAAAAAAGCATGTGAGCCCCACTGCACTGGGATTTAAAGGGTTATGGGCCCATGTTTGGGCCCACAGAAGGTTTTGGGTTTGATTTTAGGGTTTTTGGACCTTGGGACTGAACCAGGGTTCACCTAGGGTTAGACTAGGGTTTACCTAGGGTTAGGCCTAACTAGGGTTGACCAAGGTTTACCTAGGGTTTTACTTGGGACTAGGATATGCTCTAGGGTTGGGCCTATGGTTTAGGGCTTGACTAGGGTTAGGCCTAGGGTTTGATCAGAGTTGGCCTAGGGTTTAGAGCTTTGACTAGGGCTCAGCTGAGGATAACCATGGTTAAAGATAGTGAAGGCAGGGTGTAAAAATTGGGTGCTTACACCAACTATTATGATGTATAACTTTAGGTTTGTACTATAAGCATTACATTTTTTGCCCTTGTAAGCTTACATGACCTATGACCAATGAGAGGGTTTCCCAAGAATCCTAAAGGGTTATCAAGATACTCTTAACTTTGCAAAAATGACCAAATTACCCCTAGATTGAATGTTTACTAAAAATTGCCTTATCAATTTCAAAAGTCACACTAAAAATATTTATTAGATAAAATTAAACCTTTTTTAGACTTAGGGAGCAATTAACAATTTTTATTTTTTTTACAAATCTTAAACAAGCTAAGAATTGTTTTTTTTTTTTCCTTCTAAATAAGTGCTTTTTAATTAGTCACTTTTACAACAAGGTCGTTTGGTATTGCAACTTTTCTAGGATAAAAAGTACTTATTTAAAATAAGCTTGTTTGGTAAATAAAACATACTTTTCTCAAGATTATTTTTCGTCATTAAAAAAAAAATGTTGCAAAAACAAGGTTTTATAATTACGATGGGTATGAAGCTACAAGCCTTTCCTCCATGTATATACAATGCCACATTCATTAACCAAAGTGCTTTGCCATTGGATGCATCCCTTTACCATCCAATTAGGAAGTCTTTCCATGAGCGCACCACATCAATTGCTATCTGAACATTGTATTATTGAAGATGTTCTCACCGTAGGGACCTTATGATCATTAAGGGATTCTAATTCTAATATTTTTTTTTATCATTTATCTACATTTGTACAGTTCGTCAGATATTAGTTTGGGCATTGGAGCTCTTGCAACTGATACCCTTGGGGGATTGGATCCTTTGACCTCCCTCCATTGAAGGCCACACCCCTACCACTCGCGCAAGAGGCGGGTGTGTATGTCAATTGTTGTCCGACACATTTGTTAACAGTGATTTTTGCTTTTAAGTTTGAGCAGTTTTAGGTTTATAGGAATTGAATGACAATGATTTTTCTTTTGGTAAGTAGTGAAAGAAAAATTTTCTTTGGGTAAGTAAATGAAAGTGATTTAATTGACCTTTGTATACAAACCCAACTACTAAGACAGCTAATTAAGCACAAATTCAAACATAAATAAACTTCATTGATAGAGACCAAATCCTCTACGGTGATAACCGGATTTGCAAATCCGGTTATCACCGCCGAGGTCACCACAGGTCCCATTTGACACCCCTTAACTGTTGTTAAGATTCACCCACCCCTAGGGTTCACCCACCCATCCTTGGTTTTAGAAAGACATTAATTCTTTTTCAAAATAATTTAATATTAAAAAAAACCTAATAATATTTTTTTAATATTAAAAAAGGATTTAATATTTTTTTTTCTATAAACCAAGGATGGGTAGGTGAACCATAGGGTTGGGTGAATCTTAACCACAATTAAGGGGTGTCAAAAGGGACACGTGGGTATGAATTTACCAGACTAACTAATCCAGATATTTTGGATCCACACCTCTATATTTGATTTACCTGAATTGCCCCAAGTTCACGACTCCATTGTGAAGGCATCCAAGGTTTTGGTATTTTATTTTGTTGATTGTTTACATTCCCATTTGCAAAAAGTAAATAGATAATAAGACAATAAGGATTTCACAATCTGCATCTATGAATTGCATAAGCATTATTAAGTAACAATAATAATATAGAAAATACTAGAAGCTTTTACAAGGTACCCATTTTGTTAATGTAGCAAACCATATATCCTACTTCGCGAGTACAACTATGAGTACAATTAAAAGCGTAATGAACATTATCATCAATTACCAAAAAAAAAAAAACATTATCATCAATATTCTGCATAATATGCACCCACAAATGGCGCACATCATCCATTTATAACAATTTGTCTCTGTCGAACAAATGGCATTGTTTCTCGCTTGACGACACGTCTAATATTAGTGATAAATCTGTCAACCCAGATGAATGAATGCTCGTGGTCGTGTTCAAAAATAATCTAACCTAAGTTGTTGAACAACTGCTTATAATAGTAACATGTGAAATATAAATTGATTGATTACCTCGTCCACTGGGCACTTACAAAAGACTCTTGATTTTCTTTTGTTCTAGCTAGCAACTCTAGAGCTGTAGGACAATGGTTGAGAAGACGGTTATTTGAAATTAACTTAGGAAGAATGGTTCCCAATCTAGAAGATATAAACTTCGAGATGATCTTATTAAAAAATATTGCATAAACTAATAGGACGGAAACCCCACAATTTGAAGGATCTTCGACTTTCAAAATCAAACAAAGTATAAATAATGTATTATGTTTAAACACAAACAACTCATGTTTAAACACAACTCATTAATAGTACTTTAATCCGATTATTCTAAATTCTTAAAAAATGATAATCACAATTATCCTTGAGTTGTGGGTCCAAAATATTATTATTATCGATTAATAATAAATTATCATAACAATATACACGATGTGTAGAGCCTCGGACCTTTTCACATTTAATGCATGACACTTTCGTTGCCATTTTGCCTTTAAAGAGGTATAATTAATAAATAAGGAAGAAATTGGAAATTCCAAAATGTCAGAAATGTTCGTTTTCGAAGTACGAACCCAACGCAAGTTGAATCATCAAAAACGGACGAACGAGGCAAAAGTTATGGCCAAAACAGTTTGGACCTGCAGACCACCGATCGCTCGGTCCATGGAGCGATCGATCGGTCCAAAACTGATCGCTCGGAGGCTATCGACTGGTCAAGATTTTTGTATGGGGAAATTTTCCAGAGAGTGAAATTTTAACCGATCGCTCGGTTATGAAACCGATCGATCGGTAGGCAACCGATCGATCGGTCATTAACACCGATCGCTCGGTACTCGCGTTTTTGCAGAAATTTCAGTAAGGGTGTTATGGTCTTTTGGTCGGTTTACTCTTACCTTAAGAGTTTAACCCGAACCTTTAGGGCATCATTCGACACTTAGAGAGTTTGAGAGAATAGGAGAAAGGGGAGAAGGCGATTCCAACCTAGGGCTTGTCTTTGGAGGAGAAATCAAAGGGGTTTTGAGACCCTAGATCACTTTAAGCCCGGCTCTTCTCCAAGATCACGGCTCAAACACTCGTGGAGAGCGTTCTCCAAGCTAGGGCAGCTCCTCACGGTCGTTTTTGGAAGGGGTTTCTTCCTCATTTCTTCAAGGTCGGTACTTCTTGCTACCCTCCTAGTTATAGTTCCTCTTTTCCCTTTATTCCTCTTTATTTTCCTTTATTTACACATGTGCTATGAGATGGATGGTTGTGAATGGTGAATGGAGATGGAATGGGCGATTGGATGCCAATGGTTGTGTGGTGATGATTAAAATAGGGAGGGCATTGTTCCAATAATGAACATACATGCATGATTTGAGTAAAACCCATCTAGAAAAGCATATTGTAGGGTAAATCAATAATGAACACACCATGTTTGATGAAATGCCTAGATGAATGAAATGAATAATAAATAAAGAAATTGCATGCTTAAACATTCATGGAAATCGCTAGGGTTATGGTAGTGTGTTTTCGCGCTTTCCCTAAATTGTTTAATTTATTACTTGTATATATGATGATGTCAATGTATTGTGAATTCCCCAAAATGTCATATTTAATTTCCATTGCAAGTGCGTACACGATTCCACGAGCACGGCATGAAACGACGTGATTTACCGATGTTTTCAAGGACGAGATGTAGAGGTGGGGCTTATCCTACGATATGTTTCACTTCACTTTTGTCAAGGACAAGATGATCATGCATTGCATAGGGAAGGGTCTCCCATCCCATCGCATTACACGCATGGCATGGCATCGCATTACACGCATGGCATAGCATCGCATGACACGCATAGCATAGCATTTCATGACACTCATGGCATGACATGACACGCATGGATGCTAGTTGCGACGGACTATGAACGGCAACTAGGCATACCCATCTGCATATAGGGTACTAGTTGCGACGGACTATGAACGGCAACTAGGCATATCATTTCGCATGGATGCTAGTTGCGACGGGCTATGAATGGCAACTAGTCATACATATTCTGCATGGATGCTAGTTGCGACGGGCTATGAACGGCAACTAGGCATGTCATTCCGCATATAGGGCACTAGTTGCGACGGACTATGAACGGCAACTAGGCATGTGAACATGTTTAAATTCCGAATAAGCAAGCATGATACACGCATGACACGCATAGTATGACATGGCACGCATGATACAAGCATGACACGGTAAATAAGTTCCCAATTACGCGAAGGGTATTTTAAGTCAAGTCAAGCGTATGGGGTTTTTCAAGGATTTTATCGTCTTTTCATGAACTGCAAGTATGATTATGAATTTCCTTATTTCTTTGTATGATATTAACTGTTCCTGATTCATATATATATCTATATTGTTTCCTGTGTATGCATTGCTATCTCTTGCTATAACTGTTGGTTAGTAGTTAGTACCCGCTAAGTATTCCATGCTCAGCCGTACTTCTTATGTCGGCAGGTTCTGAGGGAGCTGCTGCTCCATTTGATGTTTGTGCTCCTGGTCCATGGATGGAGGAGGAGTACGTCGAGGAGCCTTTGGAGGAACCTCCCGTAGAGGGTTATCAGTAGGTGGTGTTAGATTCTGAGTGAATTAGCTGTGGGTGAGCATGAGTGATTATATCCATGTATTTTGGCGGGCATGTCCGCACTTTCTTTGTTTTGTTTTCTTTGTATTAAAACTTGGACCATGTGTATATACTTAGAGGTTTGTTAGACTTCCGCTGTGTTTTATAGTTATGCTTCCGCTGTTATCCTCTATTGTATATGCTCTATAGGTGTTTTGCAGGTGGTTTGTCAAGCAAGTCATGTAAGTCATGATTTAGTCGTCCACGATTTACTCTAACTCCTAGGGTGGGTTTTGGGTCGCGACACAATGGGTTCCTTGTATTATAAACTCTTATTTAATTACAACACTAGAATTAAATAAAATCCTACAACGTAACTATTATAAAAATTCTTCTCACATTAGATTATCATCTTCTTCGTCGCAAATACTCTACCAAGAATTCAGCCATCCTATTACTAAGATTACATCTATTGTGCCCCAAAATCTCACCTAAGAGAATGTGGAACATTGATGCATGACTTACTTATCTTGCGGTACTGTTAGAAGCATATAATACATACTAAGTGATGAACCTAAAAATTTATTCAATTATTATATCAATCAAATTTAGAATTCAAAACTAAACCGAAATATAATAATCATCCGAATCATCAATCATGATTCTCAACTAATCAATTTAAACCTAACATAAATCATCAAAATATCTTATTACTATCATTTAACATTAAATAAAAGTCTGATAAATGAAATCAATAATAAGGTCATTAGTCAAGATCCCGATCCTCTTTGGGATGATTGGCTATTAGTTCCTCTTTAATGTATTATTCTTTAATTCAAGGCTCAACAATGTAGATTTCAAATCTTGGTCCTACCGACAATAACAATTCGGCTGAGCATCGACAAGATCCACAGATATAATCTCCTAGTTAACAACATCATACGCATTAATATAACATACATATCATGATTTAATAGAACAAACATACATACATCAATCAAAGTCTAGAAACAATCTTTTCTTTACAATTCTTACCTGTGCTCACTTGTGCTTACTTTTTTGACCTTTCTTGTGAATGATATCAATTTTCATGCATTTGTGCAATAACATAAAATAACTGAAAGTATGCCTCTTTTTAATTTTAGAGAAACAGTTCTTGGGGGACATACATCGAATCCCAATACTGACTATAGTTCTAACTGATTTTATTCATTGAAGAATAAAAACAAATTACATTCGCGACTTTGATATAGAAAAGTCGTTTCTAAAATTTGGAAGATAGAACGATACCCGTAAAACTTTGCAAGTGAAAAAGTCTCCTTCACGATTCACACGAACCTTATTTTTATTTTAAGTTTTTTTCTAATGGAAGTTAATGGCCCTTTCAATCCAAGCCCTATGATCTTTTATTTTTCTCTTGAACTGAAGATCCTTTCTTATACAAGATTGGTTCTGATATTATTTGTAGCGCCCTGGATTTTCTACACTGTTCATGTGCAAGGACAGTTCATGTGAGTGAATTGTGTCGAGGGCACTAGTATTGGAAGAGCCAAATGCCTTTATTATAAGTTGGGTTGGTTAATGAGAGTGAGGGTTTCCTCATGGCTTGAGAGTGATGGGAGTTGGTGTATGAATCAAGAAGTGTAAGGTGTTTTGGGAAAACATGAAAGAGTGTAAAAACACTCTAAGTGTCAATTTGAACGATTTTGTAGCAGCTGGGGCCTCCCATGCATTTGGGTTGTGCCCAATGGGTTACCTTAGTTGGTTTAAGAACCTAGGGTCGGGAGCTATGAGAATGGAGTAGGGGTTGGATTCGGGGTGGATGGGTTATGAAAATACCCTTAGTATGTATGTAGAAACCCGGAACCGAGTTCCCTAGGCCGAGAATAGTGCCATGAATAGTGTGTGGATAATGCCTAGTGTGGTGTGTGTAAAGGCTTAAGGCCTTTACATTTTGTTCTTGGTAGGATGGTCCATTTTGTTCTAGTTAGTTTGTTGAGTTAAGTGAGGATTTTAGGTGCGTGTTTTGAATCTCAAAAGAGAGTATAAAGATACTCTAAGTGTCTAAAAACAAGGGTATAAAATACCCTAAGTGTTTAAATGGGTTGTAGGTGAATGGTGCTAGTGCATGAGGCATAAAGAGGTCAGAGCCTCTCTTGTATGTCGGTGTGACTTTAATGATCATTGAGGTGGGTTAAAAACCTATGGAGAATGATTAATGAGGTCTGAGTAGGGTGTTGGACCCAAGGGAAAAGAGTGTGAAAACACTCGAAGTGTTCGAGGTGTTGAAAAGGTATGTTTCAGCATTTACCTCAACTTTAAAGGGCTCTAGTTTAGTCATCATTGCTCAGAATCGAGTGAGTATTGAATTTTTAGAAAGATATTAGAACTCTCTTCGAGGTTCATGTTTACCATTTTTCCAGATTTTGAGTTGGGATTGAGTCAAAAGTCTGATTTCCAAAGTCAAGACTGTTAAAAATCTGGGCTGTCGAAACCCATTTACAGACCAGTCATCTTTGGAGCCATTTTTGGTAAAGTAAAACTCAAAATTTGGAGTTGTACAAAACATAAAAGTTGTTTCCCTTCGAAAGATGAATCCAACACAAGTTGAATCGTCAAAATCGGATCAATGAGTCAGATGTTATGGCTGATCTGCCGAAGCACATTTTTGCAGAAAAACTCGATCGAGCGAGATCCAAACCCGCTCGAGCGAGATAGACCAAAACTGAGTTTTTGAGTACCAGGAGCAACCCGCTCGAGCGAGATGGAAGCCCGCTCGAGCGAGATTGCACAGACACGTTTTTTTTTAGGATTGTTTCTCAACCTAAACACCTATATATACCCCATTTTTGGGGGACCAAGGTTTCTAACACCTAGAGAAGGACTTTTTGAGAGAAAAAGAGAGAAAGGAGAGGAAAGGTTTGGGGATTTCCAAGAGGGGTCTTGTGGAGATCAAAGAGAGTCCAAATCAAAGCTTGGATCATTTCCTTCAAGAAGGATCATCCACTACCAAGTTGAGATTCTACTCAAAGGCTTTCTTCTACAAAGAAATTGGTCCAAGAGGTAAGTGAAACTACTACCTAGCTTTGTTATGATACAAATAGTAAGTAAAACTATCATCTAGCTTTGTTATCATGCAATAGTGAAAGTATGATTTTGAATGTAATGTTAGTGATTCTATTACCTAACCTTGTTATTATACAAAGATAGAAAAGATGATTAAAGGGGTGATTTAAATAGAGATTAACCTTGCTATAATGCACCTAGTAAATGTATGATTTAGGGTAAACTAGATTGTGATCAAGTGAGTAAATAAGGGTATATGATTTGGGAGTTTTTCTATAACAAGGATGAATGTAGCTATACTTGTAAGTAAAAACACTATCTAACTTTGTCATCATACTAAGATTGAAATGGGTGATTTTAGTCTTGTTATGATGCAAATAACACATATGGGATTTTGGGTGAACCACATTATGAACAAATGAGTAAATAGGGGTTTATAAATTGGGGGTGTTGCAATACAAGAATCACTAGGGTTATACATGTATCAGATCATTATTACTCCCTAAATAAATCATGATTTTTAGTATGATGTGATGAAAATGACATAGTCTTAATGATGTGATGAATTAGGCTAAAAGCCATAGTCTTGATGTTGTGATGAAATGTATGGAAATATATTATGTTTTAGAATTATCCAATGATACTACAATGCTACTATGACTTGTATGAACCTACATAAATTGTTAAGGCTTTACATTTATACACAATGATGCTCACAAGCACACCAAGCACGATAAATTATGCATGATTGAGTTTTTGCATAAGCATGTATTTCAAGAGTCATGAACAACGTTTTTCAAAGGCATTCATAAGAAAGAAGCATAAGCATTTGACAAAGCCAAACTTTGGGTTGGTATTCTAAGATCGGTTACTTCATGCTCACAAGGATCAAGTCTAAGATCTTGCATAAACTCCAAGGATCATAAGTCTCGCAAGGCTTCTCAAGAACCCATAAGAAACTCACAAGTCTAAGATCTTGCATATGTCTCCAAGGATCATAAGCTCACAAGAAGCTCACAAGCTCACAAGAAGGCTGACAAGGAAGCTCATAAGCTCACAAGAAAATTCATAAGAACTCGCAAGCTCACAAGAACTCATAAGAAAATACGAGACTCACAAGCATTCATACGCACCCATAAGCATGCATGAGATGGTTTGTTTTCCATGAAAATAACAAGTTTTACGAACAGTTTTCCATGACAGAGTTTTCAAGCATGAACTCGTGATTCGTAATTACTCATGCACTTGTATGTAATATTATGATTATTATTCTTAGAGGGTACTTGCATGTGGTATTTTGTTATTTTAACATTGTTAGCTAGTAGTTTTGGCTCGCTGAGTATTCCACGCTCAGCCGTACATGTTATGTCGGCAGGTACACGGACTCCCTTTGACATATGTGATCAGGGGCCTTGGATAGAGGAGGTTTATGGTGAGGAGGAGACATATGTGGAGCCTCAGGAGGAGGCAAGGGACTTAGACCACTGGCCCTTTCAGGGTGATTACTGAGAGACATAGAGTATTACCATTTTGTATTTTGATAGGTGGGCATGTCCACCTTTACCCTTGATTATGTATTATATAAACTTGGAATACAGAGTATATATAGAAAAGAAATTTTTTTGGGTTACGCTTCCGCACTTTGATTTTAAGCTTCCGCATTACTTTATGTTTACAATATATATTGCCATGTGTATTAGACAGGATGATTTGCCAGGTTAAGTATTGTCTCGCCTAAAGTATCTCTAAACTCCTAGGGGGTATTTTGGGGCACGACATTATTCAAGATTAAACAAAAACCACAAGAGAAGATAGAGGGGGGCGTGAGCTACAAGGGAGTAAGAGAGGAGGCCAAAAATTGGAGAGGACTCCCAAGGGTGGGAGTCCCACTGTATATATATAGGCCATTGGCCTTCTAATCTCTCAATTCTAATTTTATTAGAATGTCCTTCTTGATTCCTTGATGCTACTTTCCTAATCCAATTAGGCTTTATCAAAACTAGAAACCAATTGATTAGTAACTAAACTTATTCCTATTTAGTAGGAAGTCATTAATTAGTAACTAATCAATTTAGCAACTAACCAATTTAGTAACTAACTAATTAGCAACTAACCAATTTAATGACTAACCAATTTAGTAACTAATCAATTAGCAACTAATTAAGTAGCATCTATTGAGGTGGGTGCCCCACCCTAGGTGGGCCCCACTACCTCAAGTCCCTCTATGAGTTCCAAACTCATGTTGGTCAATGTTTTGATCTTTATCAAAATTCTCATATGGGTCCTACCCATTAAATTAATCACATCTTATGTGATTTGATTTATTAAAGCTTCAAAATACCATATGGTGAATTACATGGAGAATTTATTTAATTCAATTAATGCTTTAAGAAGGTCCTAGTGTGTGGGATCTAAATGGATCTCTCATTTCCGGTAGTGGGATCAAGTGCTTAACCTTTTGGTTGAGCCCTGTTGCTAGGAAACACTTTCCTAGAATTCCATTAGGATTTTAGAATTTTATATAGGTCCCTGGACTTCCACTAATCACAATAATGTCCATTAACACAATGTGATTAATCCCCAAAAGAAGGAGAATTACTTGCAGGTATTATCTATTACATGGTTTGTTTACAGATTCGTCCTTCCACCTCCAATATTGTTATAAACCTATGGAAAAATATCTTATACTGTCTATAATCCTTAGCTTATACTGAGAACTCTTTCTCTTTGATACTTTTGTTACCCAGATATAGACCCTAGAGCGGGGGGGGGGGGTGAATAGGGTCAATGGCAGAATAAAAATTATTCCTTTTAAATGTGGAAAATAAAAACTAAAAGGAATGCAACTAAGCACAAACTCGATAAAAATAATTAAATGCGCAAGAAGGAGAAAGAGTAAAGGAGTGCAAACACAGAGTTGTTTTCGAGGTTCGACAAACCTAGCCTACTCCCCACCTCAAGCAACACCAGCTTATTAGAGGATTCCACTATAGTCCATGACTGCACAAGCTTCTTAATCTGGTGAAGCTTAAACCCTTTACAACCTCTCTTCTAGTTGAGGTGAACCGTACAACACTCAGAGCACAACCCTCTCTGGTTTACACGAAGCAGCAGCTTCACAAAACACACAGGTTCTTGGATGATAATAACAAATTTTGGATCTTAGATCTGAAAGATAAACTCCTTTAAGGGTTAGATTTGAATGAAATATCAAGCTCTAAGAAATCTCTCAAGTAGAAGATTGGATTTTAGCTCAAAGAGAAAAACAGAGTATCATTTTTCAGATTTGGGATTTTTAGCTCAAGAGAGTGATTTTCAATGTAACAGTATGGGAGTGAGTGTAATAGTTGTTGCATCATTTAAAGATCACTTATATTTACAGTGATCTGAAATTTATTACCGTTTGATGATCATTAAATGCGAAATACTCGTTATAAATATAGCTGTTGGCAATAAAGAACGGTTTTTTAGAATTTTTCTGAACTATCCAGTCGATTAGAGAAGCCTCCTAATCGGCTGGATGGTTGCCAGATCGCCTGGATCAGTTTCCTGATTGGCTAGATCAGAAAAATATGTTATTGGGAGTTTTTTTCTATCCAATCGATTAGAGGAAGGAGTGATTGGCTGGATGGACCATTTAATCGACTGGATGGTCATCCTGATCGGTTGGATAGATCAAAAAACTTTCAGTTTTTGGTTTTTCTCATTTTTAATGCTCTTGCTTTGACTTTAATGATTTGCACGAATTTCAAAGTCTTTAACTATGTTAGTAAAACATGATTAACAACTCATAATGATCTTTTGAAAGATCTAAGATGGATTAGCAAAGAGAATCAATCCGATCAGTACATGCAGATAAATTTTGAAAAAAATTGTTCTATCCAGTCGATCACACGGCTTGGTTGATCAATTGGATGGTCTGCCTTATCGGCTGGATAGGCTAATTTAGTTTGCAGGATCCATTTTCAAAACCTTTTAAGATATGATTTGATTCCAAGGTTACTACTAAAACTTTATGAGTATGATGATCATGTTTTGAGGTCCTTAAACATATTTTTAATAATTTTTGAGGGACCTATGGTCAAAGTAAGATATTTTGAGCTTTTTCTCTAAATCAACCACTTGGGGATTTTTTTAACAAGAAATCCTAAACAGATTACTTACTACCTAGACTAAGACCTTGATGGAGATGATCTTTGTGCTTCAATGGTCTTCTATAGCAGGGTCTTCAAGACAATCTTCCAAAATCCTTTTTGTAGATAGTTGAACATCTTCTTGAAGCTTTGATTTGGAATTTTCATCTTGTCTTGACTTGGTCTTTTCATTGAAAGTTCTTGAATATACTTGAAATCCCTTTTCTAATTCATAAATGTTGTAAAATAAATTGCTCATGGAAGATATTAGTATTACAAGATTCATTTCATTATTTATGTCATTATTAAAATTAATTGAGAGTCATATGGTTGTAACCTTAAGGCTAACAATCTCTCCATTTTTGATGATGACGCACATAATGGAATGAAATGGGTGAAACTCTCCCTCAACAGATACTTTTCATAAAAGATATGAGGAGAGCTCCCCCTAAGCAAGTGCATATAAGAAAATAATTATTAAGTTGAAACGAAGAAAAGTTCCATAAAGGATTCTAAAGAATTTTCTATTTAATACCAAGAAAAGTTCCATAAGAGAATTTATTTTAATTTCAAGAATCAAGAGAAGTTCCATGATATTAAGAATTTAATTCAAGTAATATGCAAAAAAAATCTCATGTATTTCATACGTTTTTATTCAACAAACATCCATACATACACAATCATAAAAAGAATCAAGTTTCTATTACATTTCATTTGTCTTCTCCCCCTTGTCAACATAAAAAAAAAATCAAACAAAAACAAGAAGACACAAAACTACAGGCCATCCTTCTTTTGTTTCTTGATAAGATTAGCAACCTTGGAAAAAATGTATTCGGGAGGAGCTGCATCTTAAGGAGCTGGAGTCTTGGGGTCTTCTTCACTGGAGGAGAGAGCTTGGGGCTCATTAGGAGAGTCAGAAGATGAGGACTGAGCTGAGTCTTCATTAGAGGAGGGAAGGGAGATGATAGGATCATCCTTGGACTGACCCCTTCGGGAAGGTGTTTGCTTCATTGGCCTCTTACCTTTTGAGAGGGAAGGGGCTGAAGTAGAGGGCTTAGAGGAAGGTGCTCCAGAAGCCAAACTGAAGAGAAAGTTGTTGATCTTTTTCAGCTCATCAGTGGCTCTTAGAGTAATGGTGGCTGACAAAGAGTCATGTTCAGCCATGTCCAGGAGCAGCTTCCCATGAGTCTTCAATTGAAGTGCTGAAGAATCCACTTGGTCTTCAATTACTTTTGTCACTTTGTCCAACTTGATAAATTCTTCAACATGATCTCCTTCCAGCCTATGGAGCAAATATGTCACTGTATCCACTCTATCCTTAGTGACAGAATAGTCCATGTTCACAGTTCCTAGGACTGGATAGGCTGCATCAATTCTTTCCTTCATGTCTTTATGCACAGCAGCAATGGAATTTTAGTCAAGGTCAACCTTTCCCTTATTTAAGCTCTGAAGTCAGCTGAGGATCCCTCTAGATAAGCCAGTCTGTCTCTGATCTCTGTCTGCAATCCAGTGGCTTGGGCGTCTTGGTTCTCCAACCTTTCTCTTACTTCAGCTTGGAAGCTCAACATTCTAGTGCTAAGGGAGTCCAATTTTTCCATCAAGAGACTGAGAACATCATAAGAAAAAGAGGGTCTAAATGGGTGCTCAAGTTGAGCAGAAGAACCACCAACCTCAAAATGAGGAGTAGGGGCTTTGAGTGGAGAAGTGGGAGGAGAGAAAGCTGCTCTAGCTGGAGATGGAGAAAGGAGGGGCTGATCAAGAGGTGGATTTGTAGGAGGATCAGAAATAGAGGGAGCAAGAGGAGGTGCTGGTTCAGCTGATGAAGAGGGCTGAACAGAGGAGGTGGAAGGCTGAGTGCCAGAAGTTTTTGGAAACCATTTCTAGAGTTCTTGATTCCACTGATATCCCATTCTAACTAGTGTAGTTGTGCTGTAGATATCATAGTGAGCAGGTTGGATTACTTTGAGAGTGGAGTCAAAAGAAAGTTCAAAATGTTTAAAAATTTTGGTAAGAAGCTGTCCATAAGGAAGACGTGTCCATAAGGAAGACAGACATTTTTTTTGGGAACACACTCTACCATATTGTGAAAAATTAGATAGCAGAGATCAAAAGGTTGGGTGGTGAGAACACACCAAATGAGAAAAACATCAAAGTATGAAAGGTAATTTCTGCTACCTTTTCTAGGAACGATATTGTAGGAAATAATATGATGAACTAGTCTGGCATCCAAAGTCAGACTGTTTAGAGTGGGTATAGAAGTTTGGGTGATTTTTTTAGTATAGATGAGATTGAGAGCTTCAATTGGCTCAAATACATGATAATTCGGCCAATCTTTGGAAGCAAACATCTCTATGCTTCCAACAGGGACAGAAAGAATGGAGTTGAGAATTTCTATAGAAAAAGTAACGTCCTTGCCACAAACAAAGGAGGTGAATGTGTTGGTGGAAGGACTGAAGTGAAGGTGGGAGTAAAAAAGTTTAACTAATTCAAGGAACATGGGTTCCTTGAATTGAAGGAGGTAGAGCCATCCTAAAGCTTTAAAGAGCTCATAGATGTAACCTAGGCCCCACTTAGGAAGAATAGAGGAATGGGCCTGGAATGAATAATGTCTCTGTACTTTTTGGCAGCCTTCCTAGTTTTAAAACACGAGGCCAGAGCTTCTTCAACCTTAGCAGTGGCTTTCTCTGATCTTCGCTATCTCTTAGGGCTTGAGCCTTCTTCTGCGTTCTTCATCCTCACTATCTTGAATAGGGACTGAAAACGAGTGGATTATAGAAGGATTTGATGAGATTCTAGAGTTTTGGAGATGAGAAATGAAGAGAAATTTTTTTGGGGGGGAAGAGATGGAAGGGAATAGTGAATATGAAAAATTTAAAGTGAATAGGAATTTGGGGATTTCGGGTTTTAAAGAAAGGATATTTTAAAATTTTCATTATCCAGTCGATTACATGGATGGTCTAATCGGCTGGATTATCCATCTAATCGATTAGGACAGTTATGTGATCGGTTGGATAGAAGAAAAAACGCAAGTTTGCAAAAATTCATTCATAGCATTCATTTTAACACTATCCAGTCGATTAGAGACCTTGTCTGATTGGCTGGATCCATCATCCAGTCGATTAGACCACTAGGTGATTAACTGGATAGAAGGAAAAATCTGAAAATTAGCAGATTTCTTCAAAAACAAATTTTCTACACAATAATCATTACACATTCAATTCAAAACATCAATTAATCACTGCAAATCAATATAAAACATTTTTTATCAAATAAAAGTATATTTTGGCAATTTTTATTAAATTTTATATATTATTAAGATTTCACTTTTAAGGTTATTTCTTTTAAGTTTTATGCTTAGATTATAGAATTTCAGATAGCTTACTTAAGCCTAGTTCTCTTCTCAAGGTATAAAACCTTTCATGTTGAAGGGGTTTTGTGAATATATCATCAAGTTGATTGTTTGTATCTATAAACTCCAACACAGCATCCCCATTCTGTACATGATCTGTAATGAAATGATATTTGATTTCTATATGTTTAGTTCTTGAGTGTTGAATAGGATTTTTAGTCATACAAATGGCACTAGTATTGTCACATTTAATTGAAATATTAGAATAGAACAATTTATAATCTTCCAAGAGTTGTTTCATATAGAGATTTTGAGCACAACAGCTTCCAGCAGCTATATATTCAGCCTCAGCTGTGGACAAGGCTACAGAATTTTGTTTCTTTCTAAACCATAAAACAAGGGAACACCCTAAGAAATGACAAGTGCCACTAATACTTTTTCTATCAATTTTACATCCGGCAAAGTTAGCATCTAAGTAACTTATTAATTCTAAAGATGTATTCTTTGGATACCAAAGTCCTAGATCAGTTGAACCTAACAAGTATCTAAAGATTCTTTTAACCGCAGTTAGGTGAGATTCTTTTGGACAAGATTGAAATCTAGCACATAAGCATACATTAAACATTATGTTAGGTCTGTTAGCAGTTAGGTACAGTAGACTTCCAATCATGCCTCTATACTTCTTTTCATCAACCCTTTTACAATTTTCATCTTTATCTAGTTTGATTGACAGATTCATAGGTGTATTCATTATTTTAGTATTTTCCATACCAAATTTATTAAGAAGTTCTTTAGTATACTTAGCTTGATTCATGAAAGTTCCCTGTTTAGTTTGCTTAATTTGAAGTCCAAGAAAGACAGTCAATTCTCCGATCATGCTCATTTCAAATTCTTTTTGCATAGTATTAGCAAACTCATTACACAAACATTCATTGGTGGAAACAAACACAATATCATCAACATATATTTGAACAATAAGCATATCATTTGATTTTGTTTTCACAAACAGAGTTGTATCAAGTTTTCCTCTTATAAATTCATTATCAATAAAAAAGTTACTTAATCTTTCATACCAAGCTCTAGGAGCCTGTTTTAATCCATACAAATTTTTTGTCAATTTAAACACATGATTAGGTAGGTTATGATTTTCAAAGCAAGGGGGTTGCTCTACATAGACTTCTTCAAAAATAAATCCATTTAGAAATGCAGTTTTTACATCCATTTGGAATAGCTTAAAGTCTTATTACTTGCAAAAGCAAGTAGCATTCTATTGGCTTCAAGTCTCACAACAGGGGTAAAGGTTTCATCATAATTTATCCCCTCTTCTTGGTTGTAACCTTGAGCTACCAACCTAGCTTTGTTTTTAATTATGTTTCCAGATTCATCCTTTTTATTTCTAAACACCCATTTAATACCTATAACAAATTTATCTTTTGGTCTAGGTACTAAATCCCATACTTGGTTTTTTCAAATTGGTTAAGTTCTTCTTGAATTGCAATACCCCAAGATTCATCTTCAATAACTTTAAGGGCATTTTTAGGTTCAATTTGAGAAATGAAATCTAGATTATTATATATGTTTCTTCTTGTTCTAACTCCCTTTTCTATGTCACCAAGAATTAGGTCTTTAGGGTGATCTTTATTTAATCTCCAAGCTTTAGGTAATTTGATTGATTCTTCAATATCAATTTCTTCTTCATCTTCATTTTCAACAAGATTTTCATGATAAGTTTCATTTGATTCTTGTTGCTCTTTTTCTTGATTAGTTTATTCAACATTAGATATTTCTTTAGAGATTTTCTCAACATTTGTATCTTCATCATCTTCAATTGGTTTGGTCTTTTCAAATGGATTAGCTTCATCAAAGACTACATTTATTGATTCTTCAACATTTAAAGATTTTTTGTTATAAACTCTATAAGCTTTGCTATATTAAAGTAGCCTAGGAAGATTCCTTCATTAGATTTAGGATCAAATTTCTTTAAATGATGTTTGTCATTTAGAATAAAACATTTACATCCAAATACTTTAAAGTAACCAATATTCGGGGATCTTCATTTCCAAAGTTCATAAGGGGTTTTTATTAATTTGTTCCTTATTATTACCCTATTAATAACATAGCAAGAGGTATTGATGGCTTCAGCCCAAAAATAATTAGGAAGTTTATGCTCATTTTGCATTGTTCTAGCCATCTCTTGAAGAGATCTATTCTTCCTTTCAACAACTCCATTTTGTTGAGGGGTTCTTAGAGCTGAGAAGTTATGGTTAAAACCATTTTCTTCACAATAAAGCTCAAGCTCCTTATTTTTGAATTCACCACCTCTATCACTTCTTATGTTATTGATAGTATAACATTTTTCATTTTGTACTCTATTACAGAATTTTTTAAATAGATTAGGTGCTTTACTTTTGTGTGATAAAAACAATACCCAAGTATATCTAGAATAATCATCAACAATCACAAAGGTATATGTTTTACCACCTAGGCTAACTACTTCATTGGGTCCAAATAGGTCCATATGAAGATGTAGAGCCCGGGATTTCGGGTACACTGTTCATGTGAATAGTGTTCGTGTATAGTGCATGTAAAGGCCTAAGGCCTACCATGTGTTCTTGATATTGGAAAATTGACGTGAGATTTTTGTAGGTGTGTGTTGAGTCTTAAAACAAGAGTATAATAATAATCAAGTATCTAGGGTATAAAATACCCTAAGTATGAATGTAGAACCCGGGAACCCATTTCTCAAGGTTGTGAATAGTGCCATGGGCACAAGTCGTGAAAAGGCCGAGGGTCGTTTATGTAATTTAGTTTATGAGACAAGATGAGAATAGTTTAAATTAGTTAAATTATTGTTATTGGGTGTTTGGGATGAAGAAACAAGAGTATATCATACTCTAAGTGTCGAAAAAGAGGGATGTTTTCACGTACCCTCAACTTGTGGAAGCTCTATTTTGGTCACCGCTTATCAGAATCAAGTGATTCTTGAGCCATTAGAAAGATATTGAAGTCCTCTTTGAGGTTCATGCTTTAAAGTTTTTCAGATTTTGAGCGTAAGGAGTTTCAATTGTGAGGTTTCTAGAAGGTGGTCTGCTGTCAATTCAGCAGTCATTTTGGACCAGTCCACTTGTGCACCCATTTAGGTTATGTAAAACTAAACATTAGGAGTTATACAAAACATTAAAGTTGTTCCCTTTTGAAAGAAGAATCCAACGTAAGTTGAATCGTCAAAATCGGATAAGTGAGTCAAAAGTTATGGGCAAAATACTAAGGCGGAAAAAACGGAACATAGGGTGACCAATCCGGTCGACCGGATTTGTGACCGGTCAATCGGTGCACTGTTCATTTGCATAGTAGCCGACTCCCAGAGATATTTTAAGGGTGGTTTGGGGTTTTGGCAACCACCAAACACCTATATAAGTCCAAAATTCTCCATAAGGGTTACAAGAACCCTAGAGAGAGCTTGAGAGTGATTTTGAAGGAGGAGGAAGAAGAGAAACTTGGGTTCTCTTGTGTTGTTCTTAGTTTGAGTTAGTGGTTAAATGAGGAGCTTGGATCTTTCTCTTCAAGTTTGGAATTGGATTTCTCCAACCTTCTAAACACTCCGAAATTAAAGGAACTCAATCCTTCAAGAGGTAGAACAATCTACTAACTTGCCTTGCTATGCTTCATCGATGTTTAAATTGGTTTCTATGGTTTAAGTAAATGGACTTGATGAAAGTTAGGATGTTTTGGCCATATTTATAATTCCTATATTATAAGTAAGTTATAAAGCATACTTTTGATAAGATAATTAGTAGCTAGACTCCAATAAATTGCTTTACTATGAGTTGCAAATGAATAATAGAATTTGAGGCATGTTCTTGATAGAAATTAGAATTGATAATCATGTTTACATGCTATGCATATTACCATGATCTTGAGGCTGTTATATGGTTACTGAATTGCTCACACTTACTCTCATAAATATGATTTACAATTCTCACATGATAATTACAAGTCTCGCATGATGATTACAAGTCTCACATGATGTTCATAAGTCTCACATGATAATTACAAGTCTCGATGATGATTACAAGTCTCACATGATGTTCGTAAGCCTCACATGATAACTACAAGTCTTGCATAATTACAAGTCTCACACGATGTTCACAAGTCTCACATTATGTTCATAAGTCTCACATGATAATTACAAGTCTCGCATGTTGATTACAAGTCTCACATGATGTTCATAAGTCTCATATGATAATTACAAGTCTCCCATGATGATTACAAGTCTCACATGATGTTCATAAGCCTCACATAATAACTACAAGTCTCGCATGATAATTACAAGTCTCGCATGATGATTACACGTCTCACACGATGTTCACAAGTCTTGCATGATTCAATGATTCACAGAAGAACAGGGTTTTATAAAGTTCACAAGTTTACAAGATCACAAGCTCACAAGTTCACAAGTTCACAAGTAAGTTTAAGGCCAAACTTTGGGTAGGTGTTTTAAGATCGCTTTGTTTTTGAACTCAAGGGAGTTTATCACCTTGCTTGTAAAGTATCACTTTGTTTTAGACTCAAGGGAGTTTACCTCATTGCTTGTAAAGTATCACTCTGTTTTGGACTCAAGGGAGTTTACCTCCTTACTTGTAAAGTATCGCTTTGTTTTGGACTCAAGGGAGTTTACCTCCTTGCTTGTGAAGTATTGCTTTGTTTTGAATTCAAGGGTGTTCTTAAGGGACTGCCTTGCTTGTGAAGTATCACTTTGTTATCAATTTTGTGGATCACTCTAAGTATTGGAATTGTTATGGCTTAAGGAATATGGTTAGTAAAATGATCAATGATATGTACCTTGTAAAGAAATGCTCACATGATATCTGTTTTATGAACTACTCTAAGATATATACTCGTTTTGCTTTGCTTTTACCAGTTCCTCTTTGATAAATGCATATGCTATCATTGATGCCTATAGTAATGCTAGTTAGTATTTTGTACACGCAGAGTATTCAATGCTCAGCCAAAGTTGTTATCTTCGGCAGGTCACAGGTTGGATGGTTGTGCTCCTGAACTAAGGCTCGAGAAGGAGTATGTCGAGAAGCCGATGGAGAGTCATCAGTGATGGTTGAGTGATGAAAGGGAGAGATATGTATTTGGGTTGACCTTATGGGAGTAGTTATATTGAATGTGAGTTGGTAACTCAAGTGATGGACCTTGTATACAGGTTTAGTTTATATTTCAGAAATTTGTTTATATTAGCACGTGGAAAATTACATTGTAAAGAAGAAATTTTTAGGTTCGTCTCTTAGAGTGCCTTGTATGCTCTTGTAGGATGATATGTACTCCTTATGTGTCATGACAGGATAATATGACACGACGGTCATGACCCAAAAGTATCCCTAACTCTTAGGGGGTATTTTGGGCCGTGCCAGAAGAAGTTCTAAGGACCTAGAGGTTGAGATAAATTTCTTATTCTTAAATGAGGATTTTATTTGTTTTCCAAGTTGGCAAGCATCACATATTTTATCTGTTAGATAGTTTAGAAAGTAATTCCATACTAGCATGACCTAAACGTCTATGCCACAGCCAACTGGATTCACTAATAGTAGATTAACATATCATGTTTTGAGCAGTTAAATCATCAAATTCAAGATTATAAGCATTCTGGTTTCTATGAGCAATAAACAAGGTATTAGCATTATCCTTATCATTAATCACGCATAGATTTGATTTAAAGCAAACATTTAAACCTTTATCGCAAAGTTGGTTTATACTAATTAGATTATGTTTAAGTCCTTGAACTAATAAAATATTTTCAATTAGAGTAGAAGAATTCTTACCAACATTTCTGATGCCAATGATCTTCTCATTCGCGTTGTCCCCGAAGGTCAAATGCCCTCCATCCTTGGGAGAGATAGAAATGAATAGATCTTTGTTCCTACTTATGTGCCTCGAGCAGCCACTATCCAAAAACCATACTGTTTTGGAGGAATTTAACTTGAAGCATACCTACAAGATAAGTTCGAGTAACTTTCTTTGGTACTCAAATCATCTTGGGTCCTCCATAGTTAGTTTTAGGAGGGGAAGTCCCTTTTGGAATCCAAACTTGTTTGACTACAACCTTTTTATTAAAATTATAAAAAGCAATTGAAGATGTAATTGAACTACTAGTGTCGCACCCCAAAATACCCCATATACTTTAGAGGTGACTATTCGTACCTGTCAAACCTTTCGGTAATGAACAAGGTACACATACCATAATATAACATGAATCAGAGTGCGGAAGCTATATCATGAATGCAGAAGCATATACCAAAAATTTCTTTTCTATATAAGGTGGTCTGTATCCCAAGTGAATATATACAAAACATAACAAGGTAAAGGTGGACATGCCCACCTATCAAAATATCAAAATATACAAAAGAACTCCCTCTTGGACTCTCCTCTCAACAGTAGTCGAGTTATGGCCATACGTCCAAATCCCTATCCTCTTGAGACTGCAGCGTGATAGGTGGTTCCCTCTCCTCTACTTACTCTTCCTCGAAACAAGGCTCAGGGTCGAGGACATCCACGGAACCTGCCGACATAAAAGTACGGTTGAGAATGGAATACTCAGTGAGTACAAGCTACTAGCTAGTCATAGCAATAACGAAAGCATAACAACAATGAACATGATACGAAATCTCAATTAAAGCAATACTAGCAGCAGAAGATAAATAGTATGGGACATGAAGCAATATCAGTGTCTTGACATGCTGCATGAATGCGAAAACCTCGGTAAAACTCATGTTGGGAAACCCTTTTCATGTCTCAATTTTTCTTGTGAAAATCATGCATGCATGTCTGTCTTGTCTTGTATTTCATGTCTTGACTTGTATACTTATGAGCCAGAGGCTAGCACCCGCACATCCCTGAGCTACCAACCTCCTTGACATTTCATTCTCTTGTGAGCCAGAGGCTAGCACCCTTCTCTTGGGCTACCAACCTCCTTGTCATGTACTTGTTTTCCTTTCACTTGTGAGCCAGAGGCTAGCACCCTTCCACTTGGGCTACCAACCTCCTTGACATGTTCTTGTTTCTTGTTCTTGTGAGCCAGAGGCTAGCACCCTTCCACTTGGGTTACTAACCTCCTTGATATGTTCGTGTTTTCATGTTTGATTTATCATATAAAGCAACTCGTGGAAAACCCGGTTCATGCATGCATGCGTACTTGTGTGCTTGTCAATAGTGGTAACCATGATGATATGTTTAAATGGGAGAATCACATGAATATAGCATTTTGATTTCTAGCATAATCGTATGACAATGTAGGTAACATGTAGTGCATTTGAGCAATTGATCATTCATAAGAAGATTTACACAATTCATATTTCCATTTTCTTCATTTAATTCATTTACTCCTAGTTTAGGCATTTTGTCAAACACATAGCATGCAATATTTCCTTAGTAGTTCATCTTACTCTTTTTAGTGCATATTTTTTCTCAAATCATCAAGGTAAGTTCCTTATTTGTAGAGTGCCCTTTCACCATTTTCCATTTCATACATCACACAACATCTATACGGTATCCAATCGTCTCAACCCCTCATCCAACCACACATCACCACATTCCTTATTATCTTGTTTACATTTTATGGGAATATCATATTTCAAAAGAAGGGAAAACATGGAATCGAGAATCATTAACAAAAATGGAAAACCTAGGTTATTGCTAATGGAGTTAGTAGGGTGTATTAACCTTTAAACTTGGAGGAGAACTTGAGGGAAGATGAGGTTAGATCCCTTGAGTAGAAAAATCCTCGCTTGAGATGGGTTTGAGCAAAACCCTAGCCCTTCCTTTCTCTCCCTTCTCTAATCTCCCAATACAAGCCTTGAGGGTTTATGAAACCCTCACCCACGGATTTGGGGTTTATATAGAAAGTGGGGTGGTCAAATGACCATCCTACCCTTAAAATTTCGGACAAAACAGACTGAATAGGCAAAATGCTCGAGGCGCGGTCGACTGGTCATAGGAGTGATCGATCGGTAGGATAGTGGTCGACCGGTGGTGAGGAGCGGTCGATCGGTCCAAAACTCCCTCTCTGGAAAATTCCCCCATACAAAATTAGTGTGATAGCGGTTGACCGGTGAGTAGAGCGGTCGACTGGTAGGCGACGAATCGACCGGTGGATGGACCGGTCGACCAGTTGATCTGTGATTTGCCTATTTTGCTGATCTTCCTCATTTTCTCCACTTAGGTCTTTTGGCCGGTCATATCTTTTGACTCGTTAGTTGGATTTTGACGATTCAACTTGTGTTGGATTCGTCTTTCGAAAAGGAACATTTTTGGTGTTTCAGAATTTTCAATTTCTTCCTTATTTATGAATTAGACTACGTGAAAGGCCAAGTGGCTATGAAAGTGCTATTCATTAAGTATGGAAAAGTCCGGGGCGCTACAACTAGGGGGTTTTGAAAAGAATTTTTGAGTCTTTTTGTTTTGACAAAGGGTTATATCCTAAACCAGATTTTCCAAAAACATAAGTTTGCTGTCCTAAAATTCTTGCTAAATTCTTTTCTCCAATTGAAAATTTAAAAGTGATTTCAATTAAATCCTTAATCGTTGCCTCACTCTCATCACAATTGCAAGTGTGAATTGGAGATGATTGATCCTTTTCTTTCATCTTCAATACTTCAATTTCCATTGGAAGGTTTTCATGTGATGTGACAAGTAAAAGATTTTCCTTTTTAAGAGACTTATTTTTAGAAGCATATTTTCTAAATTCAGAATATAAATCATCAAAAACTTCTTTTATATCATCATAGGAAAGAGAGTCAATGGGGGAAGAGCTTACCTCATCATTGTCGAGTGCCATGAGGCATAGATTGGCTATCTCTTCATCACTTGTTGCTTCAGAGTTGCTGTCTTCTGAGTCATCCCAAGTGGCCTTCATGGCTCTCTTATTGTATTTCTTACTCTTGGCAAGTTAAGGACACTCTGATCTGAGATGGCCTATTTTCTTGCATTCAAAGCAGGTGATCAGATCCTTTTTGCTTGATTTTCCCTTAGCTATTTCTTTGGAGAATTCATTCTTAAATGGTCTCTTTTTGAAGTTCTTCTTGTGTTTTAGAAATTTATTGAACTTCCTGACCATCAGTGAGAAGTCTTCATCTTATTCACTTTCCTCTTCTTCCTCACTCTCAATAAGTTGATGCTCCTTCATAATGACTTTATGAATCATTAATGAACCGAATAGCTCATCCATTGTTAGCTTAGTGAGGTCTTTGGCTTCTTGAATGGCAGTTACCTTTGGAGACTAGTCCTTTTGTAGAGTTCTCAGTATCTTCCTTATTGTTTCTACATTTGTATACGTTTTACCAAGAGATTTTAAACCATTAGTAATGTTAGTAAAACGTGTAAACATATCAGCAATGGACTCATCATTCTCCATTTTGAATAGTTCATAATTGTGAACTAACATATTTATTTTCTCATCTTTTACTTAATTAGTTCCCTTATATGTAACCTGTAGTTTATCCCAAATCTCTTTGGCTGAATCACAATGAGAAACACGGGTGAACTCTTGGGGACTAAGGGCACAATAGAGGTTGCTAATAGCTTTAGCATTTATCTGGATTAATTTAATATCATTTTCATCCCATTCTTCCTCAACCTTAGGAACTCTAACATCATTAATGGTCTTGCAAAGAAGATGGGGACCGTTGATGATTACCTTCCAGCATTGATAGTCTAAGGATTGAAGGTAATACATCATTCTGGTCTTCCAATAATTATAGTGTTCTCCATTAAATAGGAGTGGTCTGGTTGTGGATTATCCTTCTCCTAGGCTAGCTAAAAAACTATTGTTTGCCATTAAGATCTTTAAACTCTAAGATTGTTTAGATCAGCTAAGAGCTACCAGCTCTGATACCACTTGTTGCCCAGATATGGACCCTAGAGGGGGGGTGAATAGGGTCAATGGCAGAATAAAAATTATTCCTTTTAAATGCAAAAAATTAAAACTAAAAGGAATGCAACTCAACACAAACTAGATAAAAAATAATTAAAGCACAAGAAGAAGGAGAAAGAGTAAAGGAGTGCAAACACAGAGCTGTTTTCGAGGTTCGACAAATCAGCCTACTCCCCGCCTCAAGCAACACCAGCTTGGAGGATTCCACTACAGTCCACGACTGCACAGGCTTCTTAATCTGGTGAAGCCTAAACCCTTTACAACCTCTCTTCTGGTTGAGGTGAACCGTACAGCACCCAGAGCACAACCCTCTCTGGTTTACATGAAGCAGCAGCTTCACAAAACACGTCGGTTCTTGGATGATAATAACAGATTTTGGATCTTAGATCCAAAAGATAAACTCCTTTAAGAGTTAGATTTGAATGAAATATCAAGCTCTAAGAAATCTCTCAAGTGAAAGATTGGATTTTAGCTCAAAGAGAAAAACAGATGTATCATTTTTCAGATTTGAGATTTTTAGCTCAAGAGAGTGATTTTGAATATAACAGTGTGGGAGTGAGTGTAATAGTTGTTGGATCATTCAAAGATCACTTATATTTATAGTGATCTGAAATTTATTACCGTTTGATGATCATTAAATGTGAAATACCCATTATAAATATAGCTGTTGGCAATAAAGAAAGGTTTTTCAGAATTTTTCTAAACTATCCAGTCGATTAGAGTAGCCTCCTAATCGACTGGATGGTTGCCAGATCGCCTGGATCAATTTCTTGATCGGCTGGATCATAAAAACATGTTATTGGAAGTTTTGTTCTATCCAGTCGATTAGAAGAAGGAGTGATCGGCTGGATGGACCATCTAATCGACTGGATGGTCATCCTGATCGGCTGGATAGATCAAAAAACTTCCAGTTTTTGGTTTTTCTCATTTTAAATGCTTTTGCTTTGACTTTAGTGATTTGCACAAATTCCAAAGTCTTTAATTATGTTAGTAAAACATGATTAACAACTCATAATGATCTTTGAAAGATCTAAGATGGATTAGCAAAGAGAATCAATCCGATTAGTACATGCAGATAAATTTTGAAAAAAATTGTTCTATCCAGTCGATCACAGGGCTTGCCTGATCGACTGGATGGTCTGCCTAATCGGTTGGATGACCTATTTGATCGACTGGATAGGTTAATTTAGTATGCAGAATCCATTTTCAAAACCTTTTAAGATATGAGTTGATTCCAAGGTTTTATACTTAAACTTTATGAGTATAAGGATCATGTTTTAAGGTCCTTAAACATATTTTTAATAATTTTTAAGGGACCTATGGTCAAACTAATGTATTTTGAGCTTTTTCTCCAAATCAACCACTTAGGATTTTTTTTACAAGAAATCCTAAACAGATTACTTACTACCTAGACTAAGACCTTGATGGAGATGATCTTTGTACTTCAATGGTCTTCTGTAGTAGGGTCTTTAAGACAATCTTTCGAAACCCTTTTTGTAGATAGTTGAACATCTTCTTGAGGATTTGATTTGGAATTTTCATCTTGTCTTGACTTGGTCTTTTCATTAAAAGTTCTTGAATATGCTTGAAATCCCTTTTCTAATTCATGAATGCTGTAAAATAAATTACTCATGGAAGATATTAGTAATACAAGATTCATTTCATTATTTATGTCATCATTAAAACTAATTGAGGGTCATATGTTTGTAACCTTAAGGCTAACAACTTTTAGTAATACTTGGACATTCAAAACTATTTGAAATCCTTTTAAAAGAAATAATAATAATTATTACATTCTTTTATATATAAAATAACATTCTCGATAAAACCATTTCATCGATAAATATCAACGCTGGTTTTTCAAGTCCGATTTGACAAGTATCTACTCAATATAAATTACTCTAAGGGAGGAGTGGTGGATTCCATGTTGAGCATACACACACTTCTTCTAGTATAGCATACTTAACCCAACAAGCCCGTACTTAGTCCGGTGTATTGGACATTGACGATTGAATACATCAAAGCTATATAGGCAAATACTATAGAAAATGTCGACCTCTCAAGTAAAGGACATTCTGTCAAATGGACTACCCTAAATATACAGATAACATATTTCTAAGGGTATCCACTAAGCGATCTTGTTTCAATATAAGTACTTCTTACTTATATCCACATCTTAGTCAAGAGACCCTTCTCTCAATTGAGATTCATCACTCCATTAATGTTGAGACCCGAATCTTTTTCATGTTTTTTTATGCAAGTAATCGGGGTATAATAGTCCTTGTGATGTTTTGATGCCTATTTAATTATATTTAACTAGTGTGGTGTGATCAAGGTTTAATTAAGTTGTAAAGAAGCGGGTGTCATAACATACCCTCAACTTTAGGAAGCTCTAGTTTTTTCACCGCTTATCAAAATCGAGTGATTCTTGAACTATTAGAAAGGTATTGGAACCCTCATTGTCGCGACCCAAAATACCCCCTAGAAGTTAGGGATACTTTGACTCGTGACCGCCGTATCATACCTCCAAAATGATACATAAGGCACACATAGAGACCTATCAGAATACATAGACAACATAGCGGAAACTATTTAAAATGCACAGTGGAAACAAAATAATACAAAACATAGCGGAAGCAAAGTGAATACTCCTATAACTTGGCCCACACGTGAACCAACAAAATACACCTGTATGTATCCAAAAGGTGGAGTGGACAAGTCCCACTCTCACAATAACAAAATATCATGAACTTCCTAACTACCATCGATCAACAAAAATCGAAGTCACGACACCTATCTACTGAACCATCGTCCTGGTAGTGATCCATAGAAGACTCCAGGTCAAAGTACTCTTCTTCTATCCAAGGTTCCGTGCCACACAAATCAAAAGGGACCCGAGCACCTGTCGATGATAACAAATATCGGCTGAGCGTGGAATACTTAGTGTATAAGAACTAATAACAATAAAGCAATAGTAACATAGAGCATACGAGTAATGGAGACTCAATCCCCAAAACATGTAAGAGTGTGGAAACCATGTATAGCATATGTGATGAAATCCGAAATCCAAAACCAAAACCAATATCGTGTGAGTCAAGCGATAATCATAGCCTTATGAGTTCTTAGAGTTCATGGAGTTACTTAGAGTCATTTATGATCCGTAGAGACATAGAGATACAATAGAGCCAATACCATAGAGATCTTAGAGCATTTTATTTGTGATCCTTAGAGCTTGTGAGACGATCTTAGAGATATCATGGAGTTCTTGTGAATGTGTATCATGATCCTTAGAGCTTGTGAACCGATCTTAGACAAATCATGGAGTTGCTTAGAATCATTCCTTATAAGTTATTTGCTTGGAAACCCTTTTTGAGCATACAAGAACACTAGCATATTTTTACACCCAAAAACTCTTACAGGAATTAAAACAAACATTTAGAGTGCATCATAATGATAACTTACATCCAAGTATAAAACATCATTTCACAACATAACAAATCAAGGTACATATATGGTAGATAATAAGAAGAACAACTCAAGGTAACTGGTAGTATTGCAAGATTGGTAGTAGAGTGTATCTACCTTGGTGAAATCAATGATTTTGATTCCAAAAGCTTGGAACACTTGAAGAACATAAGTTCTTTGTTGAAAAACACCAAAAGAATGGAAGGATTTTGATCTTTCTTCAAGCTCGTGCAACACCTAGCTCTCTCCTTCTTCTTCCTCTTCAAAAGCTCTCAAAATAGGGCACAAAGGATTTTTGAAACCCTAAGGCACGAACCCAACCCTTATATAGGTAAAAGGTAGTGGCTAAAGTCTTAAACGCCCTTTACCAGTCGATCAGTGGTACAGACCGAGCGATCGGTGACTTACCGGTCGATCAGTGGTTTCAACCGAGAGATCGGTTGAAAACATCCTCTCTGGAATTTTTCCTTATACAAAAAAGTTAACTGTTTGATAGCTACCGATCGATCGGTATAAGACTGATTAATCGGAGGTTATCACCGAGCGATCGGTGGTCCTCTGTTTTTTGCAAAACCCTGTTTTCACTACTTGAATCTTCTCCAATCCAATTCTAACACTCCTTTTATGGTTAAAGACAATCCTTAAACATATATTGACCTATTAGAACATGCACGCCATAATTTCAACCATGTATATTAACATAAGACCCATTAGTGTACAAAACCACACTTGAGCACTCTTCACATACTATTCACTACTTAGTGAAATGCGGATTCAGGGTTCTAAATCCCTCCCCCCTTACAAGAATTTCTTCCTCGAAATTAGAATGATACCAAAAGCATAACAAGAACAAAACACATACAATACACATACAATCCAATGAAGAAAACTACTTAAACAAGTGAGGGTACTTTTCCATCACTTCGGCTTCTCGCTCCCACGTAGCGTTTTCCTTGGAATGATGCTGCCACTTCACAAGGACTAAAGGGATAATCTTGTTATGCAAGACTTGATCTCGACGATCCAAGACCTGAACAGGTTGCTCAATCAACGTGAGATCCTCTCTAATCTCCACAGGATCAAGAGCAATGACGTGAGATGGATCTGGAATGTATTTCCTAAGCATAGAGACGTGAGACACATTATGGACCGATGCCATGTGAGGCGGTAGTGCTACCCTGTAAGAAACCTCACCAACCCTAGTGATGATATCAAATGGTCCCACATACCTAGGGCTGAGCTTCCCTTTCTTTCCGAACCTCATGATTCCCTGACTCAGTGAATTCTTCACAAGGACCCGATCCCCAACTTGGAATTCCAAAACTCTACGGCAAGTGTTTGCATAGCTCTTTTGCCTATCCTGAGCAGTCTTCAAATGCTCCCTGATGATTTTGACCCTTTCTGCGGTCTGCTTGATCAATTCAGAACCAAGTACCTTCCTCTCACCAACTTCATCCCAGTATAACGGTGATCGACAACTCCGGCCATACAGAGCTTCAAAAGGTGTCATTTGGATACTTGCCTGGTAACTGTTGTTGTAGGTAAACTCAACTAACGACAAGTGTTCCTCCCAACTGCCCTGAAAGTCCAGCATACAAGCTCGGAGGATATCCTCCATGACCTGATTCACCCTCTCAGTCTATCCATCGGTTTGAGGATGGAAGGCGGTGCTGAAATCTAAACGAGAACCCATAGCACTCTGAGAAGTTTTCCAGAACCTGGAAGTGAACCTAGGGTCTCGATCAGACACAATGAAAACTGGCACACCGTGCAGATGAACCACCTCTTTAACATATAACGCCACCAACTGACTCAGACTAAAAGTAGTCCGATACGGAATAAAGTGTGCAGACTTTCTGAATATGTCTATAATCACCCAAATAGCATCTGAGTCCTTCGCCGTCCGCGATAAACCCACGATGAAATCCATCAAGATATTCTCCTATTTCCATTCCGGAATAGGGAGGGACTGTAAAAGACCTGCTGATCTCTGATGCTCGGCCTTCACCTGCTAGCACACCAAACATCGAGAAACATACTCGGTGACTTCTCTCTTCATGTTTCACCACCAGTAGTGCCTCTTGAGATTATGATACATCTTGGTACCTCCCGGATGTACCGTGTACTTGGATCGGTGAGCCTCGTCCAAGATCTCACCCCTCAACACTGTGTCGGTGGGAACACACAACCTGCCTTTGAATGTGATAGCACCATCACCATTCAAAGTGTAGAGACCCGAATCTTTTTCATGTTTTTAGTGCATTGCATTAAGGGTATTTTTAGTCTTTATAAGATGTTAAAGTGTGTGTATTCATATCTAATTATGGTGATGTAAACTAGGCTTAATCAACTTGTAACGGATGGATGTCATAGCACATCCTAAACTTTAGGAAGCTCTAGTTTTAGCACCGGTTACTGGAATTGTGTGATTCTTAAACCATTAGAAAGGTGTTGGAACCCTCTTCGAGATTCATGTTTAGTGTTTTTCCTCATTTTGAGTTTAAGTCAAGTCAATAGTGAGTTTTGTCTAATGGAATTGCAGATCAGTCAACTTTGGGGATATTTTAGTCCATAAATTAAGTAGAAATTGGAAATTCTAAAATGTCAGAAATGTTCATTTTCGAGACACGAATCCAACGCAAGTTGAATCGTCAAAATCCGATGAACGAGTAAAAAGTTATGGCCAAAACAGTAAAGGAAGTCAAAACCTGCAGGAACCGATCGCTCGGTCAGAACCAGCGATCGATCGGTATCTATCGACTGGTCCAAAATTTTGTATGGGGAAATTTTCCAGAGAGTGTGTTTTTGACCGATCGCCCGGTCATAAACACCGATCGATCGGTAGACAACCGATCGCTCGGTCATACACCGATCGCTCGGTCCTTCGTGTTTTTGTTGATTTTTAGTATGGGCTTTTTGGTCTTTTCGTTCTCAGACCTTGGGGCTATAAATAGGGGGTCCTACTCGAAATATTAAAATACTCCACCTAGTTCTAACCTAATTTGGCAAAAAGGGGGAGAAACCCTAGGGTTTTGAGAGAGGGTTTTCTTGGAGAAGGAGGAGATTGATAGGAGATTGCAAGAAAAGTTTGGGAAGCTTCTCCAAATCGTCTCGGGAGCGTTTTGAATCCAAGGGAAGGATTCCTAAGGTCGATATACTATCCTAATCAACTCTATTTTAAGGTTTTGTGAATGTTGATGTGCTAAGAATTGTAGAAATAGATAGTTGATGCATTTTCCCTAATTTTCTATGAAATAAGCTAATTATGGATGGGAATGTGAATGGATATGTGGATTGGAAATGTGGGTAGAATGTATGGAGGATGGGAAATGTATGGAGGATGGGATTAATTTGTGGATGTGGATGAATATATTGATTGTATGGATGAATTATGGTTTGATGAATGCTTGAAAATATTGAGGAGAAATGGATTCATATTATACGTACACAAGGTGTTTGTGAAAAGGCTTGAATGGATAAATGCTATTATACTCTTATGAAATGGTGGTAAATTGATTATGAATTGCGATATGAATTATGATAAGATATGTATATGTGAATGGTTTGTTAAGTATGTCTAATTATTTGCATGGAAATTGATAGTCGGGAAGGTAAGAACTTAGAGGAACATCTCTCAAACCGGGAATTCTCTAACTATTTGGTATGGGACATATAGTGGAGTTTCCATGGTGGGAGATCGGAACCTAAGCAATTACCAACTCGAATATTAATTTCGACACTTAAGCACATATGCACGTGTATGTTAAGATAAGAGTCTCACAAGTCACACATATGGACTACAAGCATGAACATGGCATACGTATGACATTCTGAATAAGCATAAGCATGGCATGGTCCATATCCGCCAAGAACGGCATGTCTCATTACAGTGTGGTCTGAATAAGTGCATAAGGCATGGTCCGTATCCGCCAAGAACGGCATGTCTCATCCTGGTATGATCTGAATAAGTGCATAAGCATAAGCGTAAGCATCTCACAAGCACGTGGTCTCATAAGCATAAGCAACTCATAAGTGTATTGTCTTCCAAGTCTAAGATTCTCACAAGTACACGAGTCAAGGTGATGATATGATGTATATGCGCACAAGTTCTTCCGCACTCTGATTATGTTATTATGCTATTGGATATGTTTCTGACTAAGTGCAGGTATATTATTATTGTTGATTGGATTTTATATACACTGAGTACCTTTGTACTCAGCCGGACTTTTGTCTTGGCAGGTTTAGAGCAGGAGTACACGGTAGAGCCGTGGGTTGAGGAAACATACATTGAGGAAGGAGGTGAAGGTGAGCCTTTTGAGGAGGGAGCCGGAGACTTGGGCGGCTACACCTCTTAGTTTACATTTCCTTTCTTTGAGAGAGTTTTGTAATTGAATTTTAGAGGATGTTGCTCAGTAGACTTTTATGGTTGTGTATCAGACTCTTATTGGTTCATTGTTAGTTGTATATATAGACCTTAGACTTGTGCAGGTTGGATTGGGTTTATATATATCGAAATTTTATTATCCTCATTTTTGAAGACTCGTGTAGTAGCCTTGTATGCATGGTTTTAAGCAGGTTTAAGTAATGTGGCGATTCCAAAGTCCTATTTTAGCCTTAGTAGGATTTGGGGTCGTTACACAAAGTAAACTCCTGACTGCCATTACTAACCGACTTGTCTCGGTAAGCAAGTAACTCGACATCCGAATCTTGCAACTCCTTGATTCGGCTCAAGATATGCGGCCTAACCGCAATGTTGGACATCACCGGTCCGTAGGTGACAGGCCTGAGAGTAGTGTCTAGGTTAAAAATATCATGCAATAACTTCCACTCTTGTACTCTCAAGTGAGCCATAACCTCGTAAGGTTTCCTACTAAGAGCATCGGCTACTATGTTAGCCTTACCTGAATGGTACTGAATAAAACAATCGTAGTCCTTCATGAACTCCATCCATCGATGCTGCCTCATATTCAACTCCTTCTGGAGGAAGAGATACTTCAAACTCTTGTTGTCCGTGAACACCACGAACTCTTCCCCATAGAGGTAGTGACGCCAAATTTTCAGCGCAAAGACGACCGCTGCAAGCTCTAAGTCGTGCGTGGGGTAGTTTTGCTCATGCTCCTTCAACTGACGGGAAGCATAGGCAACCACCTGCTTATGCTGCATAAGGACACACCCAAGTCCAACAAGTAAAGCGTCACTATAGACTTCGAAGCCACAGCTTCCAGACGGAACTGTAAGAACAGGGGCTGTGGTAAGCCTCTTCAACTCCTGGAAACTTGCCTCGCACTTGTCACTCCAAGTGAACTTAGTGTTCTTCCGCGTGAGGTAGGTAAGCGGTGCCGCTAGGCTTGAAATTCCCTCCACGAACCTCCTGTAGTATCCTGCCAGGCCGAGAAAACTGCGAATCTCGGTAATACTCTTCGGCCTTTCCTAATTCATCACTGCCTTAATCTTTGCAGGATTGACTGAGATACCTTCAACAGACACCACATGTCCAAGAAAAGACACCTTGTTTAGCCAGAAGTCGCACTTGCTCAACTTATCATATAGACTATGCTCGTGAAGAGTCTGAAATACAAGGCGGAGATCCCTCGTATGATCATCCCGTGACCATGAGTACACAAGGATATCATCTACGAATACGATCACACACTGATTGAGAGACGATCTGAACACTTGGTTCATCAGATCCATAAATGCTACCGGCATGTTAGTCAGCCCAAAAGACATCACCAAAAACTCGTAATGACCGTATCGAGTCCTAAATGCCGTCTTTGGAATGTCTTCCTTCTTGATCTTCAACTAATGATAACCAGATCGAAGGTCAATGTTGGAAAAGAACTTTGCATCCTTCAACTGATCAAACAAGTCGTCTATCTGAGGTAATGAATAATGATTCTTGATAGTGACCTTGTTTAACTGCCTATAGTCAATGCACATCCGCATCGGGCCCATTTTTCTTCTTCACGAAGAGCACTGGAGCTCCCCAAGGTGAGACATTTGGCTGAATGAAACCAAGGCCTTGCAATTCTTCCAACTGCTCCTTTAACTCCTTAAGCTCAATAGGGGCCATCCTATACGGAGCCCTAGAAACGGGTGTCATGCCTAGAGCTAACTCAATAGCAAACTCGATTGCCCGATAAGGAGGTAATCCCGGTAGGGTCTCCGAAAAGACATCCATGTACTCACATACCACCAGAATGGATGTGCAGTCTCGTACCTCTACACCCTCGAGACTGAGAGCTACAAAGCGGGCAATGTCTCTCTTCTGAAGTCCTCTGAAATGAAATGGCTTCAACCCAGCGGGTTTAAAGTTCACCACCTTCTCGAAACACGCCACGTGTCCATGGTGAGCTGAGAGCAAATCCATACCTAGGATAACGTTGAAGTCCCAATCCTGAAATCCTAGAATGATCAGGTCGACTGGAAACTTGTGCTGCATGAATTGCACAACACTGCCCAAATACACTTTATCTATCTCAATAGACTTGCCCAGTGGAGTCGAAATGGACAACTCCCGAGGTAGCTTACTCAGCTCAGACGTAAAGCCTTTGGCAAAACTTGGGGAGACAAATGAATGAGTGGATCCCGTGTCAATCAACACCCATGCCAAACATTCATTCACTAGCAACGAACCTGAGAATTATAGCTACCCAAGTTATATCATACTACATACTTAATACATATAGATACACGCATAGCAAAGCACCACGTAGAATGTATACACATAATATATCATAGCAATACTAGAACTTTGACAATATTAATTGCGCATACCTTGTACAACATCATCAGATGCCTGTGCGTCTCTGTCAGTCATGGCGAATACACTTCCCTGATTGCCTGCTTGGAGGCCAAACTCCCTGTGGCCTAGTCTGTGATTGCTTACGGGGGCAATCCCGTATCACGTGGCCAACCTCACAACAGTGGAAACATCCACCTGAAAGTCTTCGGCAGTCCCTTGTCTTGTGCTGACGACCACAAATGGCGCACTCCTCGAATGCCTGTGATGTGGAGGAAGCCGGAGGTATAACCCTCGTAGCTTGTGACGTCGTAGGACGCGGTGCCTGAGGCACAAAAGAAGGTCTCTGAGCCGACATCGACTGAGAGAACTGGTAAGGTGCAGTCCTAGTCCTCTTCTCAGACTGTGAAGAACCACTCGATTGACCCCGAGACATGCTTCTCCCAAAACCACTATCTCTTCTCCTAATGAACTCTTCTGCGCTCTTCTCGACGATCTTCGCTTTTCCTACTATCTCTCTCTAAGATTCCACTTAGAGAATGGACACCCGAACTCGGATGAAAGCCTTCAAACCCATTTCAAACTTCCTGACCCGTAGGTATTCAATAGCAACCAAGTGCGGAGCAAACCTCAACAACTCCGTGAACTTAGCCTCATACTCGGCTACGCTCATCACCCCTTGCTCCAAAAGCATAAACTCCCTAGCCTTCTGTTCCGGAATGAATCTGGGAAAGAACTACTCATGAAAATTTTCTAGGAACTCTGCTCATGTCCATGGTTCACCAGCCTTAGCAACATCTCTCTGCCTTTGGGCAGCTCGTCACCAATGTTCGGCTTCACCTTTCATCACGAAGGAAGCCCATTCGACCCGTTGCTCCTCAGTACATCGGAGAGCTTGAAAGATCTTCTCTAGCTGCATAATCCAGGATGCTGCCACCATTGGGTCCAGAGTACCATAAAATATCGGAGGCCGTAGTCTCCGAAAAGCTTCGAGCCCTACGGTGTGATGCACCGGTGTAGGCACAGGAGTAGCCGGTGGGGTAGGAGTAGGTCTGGCTGCCAACAAAGCCAAAGTCTCAGCTATGGAATCCATAGCGTTCATGAAGTAAAGCGGTTCCTCTTCTCTCAGAACTTCACCCTCGGATCTCCGAGAATGGTAACTACGACCCCGAATGTCACGACTCATGATATCAAATCCTGAGATCAATTGGCAAAACATGAGTCTAACTTGGATACCAATCCTCACACAACATATAGCAATCAATAATCATGAAATGCTAATACCGCATAGAGTATACATCAAAGTATACACATAAGAACACAATTACAACTTAGTTTATTCTAGCATAGCTAAGACACTTGTATTGGGCATCTACCCTTTCCTTTTTCTAATAGGACTAAGGACATAGTCTAACTAGAACCTAGAATAGGATCCTAGACCGACCTAAGGATTCACTTGATACCGGTTATATCATGTTAACAAGCCTAACCCGACAAGTCCATCTGAGTTCTAAGTTCAACTCAGGGAACTTACTTCTGCTTAGCCCAAGGGAAACCAATCCCTAGAGTACGGACACCAAGACACTAGCCTATGTGACCTAATGCCTTAGCTCTGATACCAAGTCTGTCGCAACCCAAAATACCTCCTAGGAGTTACGGATACTTTGACTCGTGACCGCCGTATCATACCTCCAATATGATACATAAGGCACACATAGAGACCTATTAAAATACATAGACAACATAGCAGAAACTATTTAAAATGCATAGCGGAAAAAAAATAATACAAAACATAGCGGAAGCAAAGTGAATACTCCTATAACTTGGCCCACACGTGAACCAACAAAATACACCTGTATGTATCCAAAAGGTGGAGTGGACAAGTCCCACTCTCACTATAACAAAATATCATGAACTTTCTAACTACCATTGATCAACAGAAATCGAAGTCACAACACCTATCGACTGAACCATCGCCCTGGTAGTGATCTATGGAAGGCTCCGGGTCGAAGTACTCTTCCTCTATCAAAGGTTCCGTGCCACACAAATCAAAAGGGACTCGAGCACCTGCCGATGATAACAAATATCGGCTGAGCGTTGAATACTCAGCATATACAAACTAATAACAATAAAGCAATAGTAACATAGAGCATACAAATATTGGAGACTGAATCCTCAAAACATGTAAAAGCGTGGAAACCATGTATAGCATATGTGATGAAGTCCAAATCCAAAACTAAAACCAATACCGTGTGAGTCAAGCGATAATCATAGCCTTGTGAGTTCTTAGAGTTCATAGAGTTCATGGAGTTACTTAGAGTCATTTATGATCCGTACAGACATAGAGATACCATAGAGCCAATATGATAAAGATCTTAGAGCATTTCATTTGTGATCCTTAGAGCTTATGAGACGATCTTAGAGATATCATGGAGTTCTTGTGAGTGTCTATCATGATCCTTAGAGCTTGTGAACCGATCTTAGACAAATCATGGAGTTGCTTAGAATCATTCCTTATAAGTCATTTGTTCGGAAACCCTTTTTGTAGCATTGAAAAAATCATGGAAAACATCGATTCATGCGAGACATGCGAGCATATGACCATACAAGAGCACTGACATATTTTTACACCAAAAAACTCTTAGAGGCATTCAAACAAACATTTAGATTGCATCATAATGATAACTTACATCCAAGTATAAAACATCCGTTCACAACATAACAAATCAAGATACATATATGGTAGATAAAAAGAAGAACAACTCAAGGTAACTAGTCGTATTACAAGATTGGTAGTAGAGTGTATCTACCTTGGTGAAATCAATAATTTTGATTCCAAAAGCTTGGAATACTTGAAGAACTTAAGTTCTTTGCTGAGAAACACCAAAAGAATGGAAGGATCTTGATCTTCCTTCAAGCTCGTGCAACACCTAGCTGTCTCCTTCTTCCTCTTCAAAAGCTCTCAAAATAGGGCACAAAGGGTTTCTGAAACCCTAAGGCACGAACCCAGCCCTTATATAGGCAAAGTGTAGTGGCTAAAGTCTTAAACACCCTTAATGAAGAAAATCTGTGTATGACCGATCGATCGGTGGTACAAACCGAGCGATCGGTGACTTATGATTGATCGGTGGTTTCAACCGAGAGCTCGGTTGAAAACACCCTCTCTGGAATTTTTCCCCATACAAAAAATTTAACCGTTCGATAGCTACCGATAGATCGGTATAAGACCGGTCCATCGGAGGTTATCACCGAGCAATCGGTGGTCCCCTGTTTTTTGCAAAATCCTATTTTCACTACTTGAATCTTCTCCAATCCAATTCTAACACTCCTTTTATGCTTAAACACAATCCTTAAGAATATATTGACCTATTAGAACATGCACGCCCTAATTTCAACCACGTATATTAACATAAGGCCTATTAGTGCACAAAACCACACTTGAGCACTATTCACATAATATCACTACTTAGTGAAATGCGGATTCGGGGTTCTACACTCTTCGAGGTTCATGTTTAATGTAGAGACCCCGAATCTTTTTCATGTTTTTACTTCATTGTATTAGGGGTATTATAGTCCTTGTGATGTTTTGATGTTTATTGTGTTATATATTTATTTGGTATGGTGTAAACTAGGCTTAATCAAACTTGTAACAGAGGGATGTCATATCACACCCTAAACTTTAGGAAGCTCTAGTTTTGGTACCGTTTATTGGAATTGAGTGATTCTTGAACCATTAGAAAGGTGTTGGGACCCGCTTCGAAGTTCATGTTTAATGTTTTTCTTTATTTTGAGTTTAAGCCAAGTCAATGGTGGGTTTTATCTAATGGAATTGCAGATCAGTCAACTTTGGGGACAATTTAGTCTATTAATTAAGTGGAATTTAGAAATTCTAAAATGCCAGAAATGTTCGTTTTCGAGAGAGGAATCCAACCCAAGTTGAATCATCAAAATCCGTCGAGCGAGTCAAAAGTTATGGCCAAAACAGTAGAGTAGGTCAAAAAAAATCTGTAGGCAACCATTCGCTCGGTCAGAAGTAGCGATCGATCGGTCCAAAACCGATCGATCGGTAGCTATCGACTGGTCCAAAATTTTGTATGGGAAAATTTTCCAGAGAGTGTGTTTTTGACCGATCACCCGGTCATAAGCACCGATCGATCGGTAGGCGACCGATCGCTCGGTCATAACCACTGATCGCTCGGTCTTTCATGATTTGTACAGAATTTTAGTATAGGCATTTTGGTCTTTTTGTTCTCAGGCCTTGGGGCTATAAATAGGGGGTCCTACTCAAAATATTAAAATACTCTACCTATTTCTAACCTAATTTGGCAAAAAGGGGGAGAAAACCTAGGGTTTGAGGGAGAGGGTGCTTGGAGAAGAAGGAGGTTGCTAGAAGATTGAAAGGAAAGCTTGGAGATCATCCTCAAAGCTTCTCCAAATCTCCTCGGGAGCGTTTTGAATCCAAGGGAAGGATTCCTGAGGTCGATATACTATCCTAATCAACTCTATTTTAATGTTTTGTGAATATTAATTTGATAGAAATAATAGAATAGAGATTAAATGCATTTTCCCTAAATTTTCTATGAAGTAAGCTAATTATTGATGGAAATGTGGATTGGATGTGGATAGAATATATGGAGGATGGGAAATGTATGGAGGATGGGATTAATATGTGGATGTGAATAGTGAATTGATTGTATGGATGAATTATGGTTTGATGAATGCTTGAAAATATATAAGGGAAATAGATTCATATTATGCGTACACAAGGTGTTTGTGAAAATGCTTGAAATGATAAATGCTATTATACTCTTATGAAATGGTGGTAAATTGATTATGAATTGCGATATGAATTATGATAAGATATGTATATGTGAATTGTTTATTAAGTATGTCTAATTATTTGCATAGAAATTGATAGTCGGGAAGGTAAGAACTTAGAGGAACATCTCTCAAACCGGGAATTCTCTAACTATTTGGTATGGGACAGTATAGTGGAGTTTCCATGGTGGGAGATCGGAATCTAAGCAATTACCAACTTGAATGTTAATTTCGACACTTAAGCACATATGCACGTGTATGTTAAGATAAGAGTCTCACAAGTCACACATGTGGACCACAAGCATGAGCATGGCATACGTATGACATTCTGAATAAGCATAAGCATGGCATGGTCCGTATCCGCCAAGAACGGCATGTCAATTACATTTGATTCATAGGCATGGTCCGTATCCGCCAAGAACGGCATGTCAACCATTTGATTCTTAGACATGGTCCGTATCCGCCAAGAACGGCATGTCACATCATTGTATGATCTGAAGAAGTGCATAAGCATAAACATCTCACAAGCACGTGGTCTTATAAGCATAAGCAACTCATAAGTGTATTGTCTTCCAAGTCTAAGATTCTCACAAGTACACGAGTCAAGGTGATGGTATGATGTATATGCGCACACATTCTTCCGCACTCTGATTATGTTATTATGTTATTGGATATGTTTCTGACTAAGTGCAGGTATATTATTATTGTTGGTTGGATTTTATATACACTGAGTACCTTTGTACTCAGCCGGACTTCGTCTTGGTAGGTTTAGAGCAGGAGTACACGGCGGAGCCGTGGGTTGAGGAAACATACGCAGAGGAAGGAGGTGAAGGTGAGCCTTCTGAGGAGAGAGCCAGAGACTTGGGTGGCTACACCTCTTAGTTTTTATTTCATTTGATTGAGAGAATTGTATTAGACTTGTGTAGATGTTGCTTAGTAGACTTTTTTTAGTTGTGTATCAGACTCTTTGGTTTTAGTGGGTTGTATTTGTTGACTATAGACTCGTGCTATTTAGTTGGTTACAGTTGATATATCGGAAATTTTATTATCCTCATTTTTGGAGACTCGTGTTAGTGTGCCTTGCATGTCATGGATTTTAAGCAAGTTTAAGTAATGTGGCGATCCCAAAGTCCTATTTTAGCCTTGTAGGATTTTAGGGTCGTTACATTTAATGTTTTTCCAGATTTGGAGTCTAAGCTAAGTCAAAAGTGGGTTTTCCAATGTTTTGTCTGATGAAATTACAGACCAGTCAGCTTTAGAGCCCATTTAGACCTTTAAAAACTCAAAATTAGGATTTGTCTGTTAGAGACAAAAAATTTTCCCTTTGAAAGATGAGTTCAATGCAAGTTGAATCGTCAAAATCCGATAAGCAAGTCAAACGTTATGGTAAAAATACCAAAGCGAGGTAAAAATCAGTCAGAATCCGAAATAGAGGGCTGCGATCTATCACAAACCAAGTGCGATCGATCACAAAATAGTGCGATCTATCACAAATTTCTGTCATTGATCACATTCAGGCGAGTGTTTTTGATTTCCTTTCGGGTCTAAGTGCAATAGATTGCACCAAATGTGCGGTCGATTGCACGCGCGCCCAGATTTTGTTAAAAAGTGCATTTTTTTGGATTTTTAACCCTTGAGGCTATAAATAGGGGTTCTATTTTGAGATTTTTAGGGTTCTAAACAATTTCTAACCTAATTTAGCAAAGGAAAAGGGAAAACCTAGAGTTTTGAGGGAGAAATTTCTTGGAGAAGGAGATTGCTAGGAGATTACAAGGAGAGCTTGGAGACCTTCCTCAAAGGTTCTTGGGAGCGATTTGGACCCCTAAGGTCGATATACTATCCAAATCAACTCTATTATGATGTTTTGTGAATGTTAGTATAATAGAAATGATAGAAATAGAAATTAGATATGTTTTTTCATAATTTTGTATGAATTAAGCTGTCATGGATGGAAATGATGTTTAATAATATGGATGGAATGTATGGAGGATGGGAAATACTATGGAGGATGGGATGAATGTATGGATGTGGATTATATTTGGGATATATGGATGGATTGTGGTGTGGTGAAATGTTGGAAATGGGAAAGGGCCATGTATCCATAAATTACATACCCAAGGTGTTTGTTGAAATGCTTAACTTGATAAGTATTAATAGGACTCTATGGAATTTTTTGCGACCCAAAATCCACCCTAGGAGTTAGAGTGAATCTTAGACGACTCATCATGACTTACATGACATGCTTGAAAAACCATCCTGCAAAACACACTGATCATATACAATACAATAGAGGACAAAATAGCAGAAGCATACACTAACATAGCACAGCGGAAGTCTAACAAAACCTCTATGTATATACATGTAATCCAAGTTTTGTACAAAAGAAATCAAAACAAAGAAGGTGCGGACATGCCCACCAAAATACATAGGTATAAAACTCTCATACTCACCCATGCTCACTTAGAATCTACCACCTAATAATAGCCCTCTACATGAGGCTTCTCAATAGGGACCTCCTCGACGTACTCCTCCACCCATGGGCCAGGAGCACAAATGTCAAAAGGAGTAGCCGCTCCACTATCACCTATTGACATAAGACGTACGGCTGAGCATGGAATACTCAGTGGGTATCAGATACTAACCAACAATCATAGCATAATAATAACATAAAGCGGGAAGCAGTTCATACCATAACAGGAAAGCAAACAGTTTATAGTTCATGCTTGCATCACATCAAAATCGGGAAAACTCTTGAAAATGTCATGTGCTTGTCTTGAGTTAAAATCTTCTTTTCGTACTTGAAAACTTGTCTTGTCATTTTTTATCTTGTTTGTCTTGTTGTGTCATGGGTATCATGTCATGTAATGTCTTGCTTGTCTTAGAATTTAAACATGCTCATGTAACTTGTGAGATGCACTTGTGAGGGAGGGGAGACCCCTCTTTTAATGGGATGTACTTGTGAGGGAGGGGAGACCCCTCTTTTTAATGAAAGCAACTTATGAGGGAGGGGAAACCCTTCTTTTGCAACAATGAACATGCATGCTTGGAGTCTTGCTTGGCGGTTTCTTATTCTTGTCAAAAGAGAGGCAAAACATATTATAAGATATGCCCTACCCCTCATACCAACCCTTATGTTTGGCCTTGTCATGGTGCTCGTGAATCGAGAATAAACCATGTCATGCATACCGTGCTTGTGGTTTCGTGTACATGCTATCACTTAGAATTAAACATGACATATAGAGTTCAATAATACAAGGAATAACATTCGTTTCAACTCATAGTAACATTTACGCCATTATAGAAAAGCGAATAAATTTGCACATGCATTTCTAGAACTAATTCTTCACCTTGGCATTTCATCAAACACTTGGTGTGTACATTATGGTTAAAGCCTATATCTTGATTTTCTAAGTGGATTAGTGCTCATGACATACATGTGTATTCATTATTAGTACAATGCCCTTCCCATTTCATTCATCACAACACGACATCCATATGACATTTCATTCACTAATTCCATCTTATTTCATGCGAAGCATTTTGGTGAAAGCAAGAAAAGAGAAGAGCATAGCACTAAAGGGAAAAAAAATATGAAGAGGAGGGTAGCACAAGGTACCGACCTTCAATAGGCAAGGAAAACCCTCACAATTGTGAATGGAGTCGCTACCGAACTTGGAGAAATCCTTTGCTTGATTTGGGGAAGATCACCCTTGATCTTGATCTCCTTCTTCTTCAATCTCAAACCCTCTTGGCAAATCCCCAATCTCTCCTCTCTTCTTCTTCTTCTCTAATCTCTCTTAGGTCTTCTTTAGTTTTAGGGTAAGCCATAAACCCCAAAGAGGCCCCCTATTTATAGGCCAAGGGTAAAAACCCTAAAAATCCCGAAATAAAATTCTGGGTTCGCGACCTACGATCGGTCGTAGGTTCTCTACAATCGATCGTAACATTATACGATCGGTCGTAATTTTTCTACGATCGATTGTAACGTTTACAGAGAGTTTTGGCCATTTCTGAGATTCTACGATCGATCGTAACTTCAATGCACTTTTTGACCTAGAGCGGGGTGAATAGGTCTACTTAAGATTTTTTACCAATTTTAATTTTAGCGAATCACACAATCAATCTCACATGAACTGTGGCACCCCGGACTTTTCTATCCTTAATGAATAGCACTTTTGTAGCCAATTGGATCGTCAAAATCCGATGAATGAGTCAAAAGATACGGCCAAAATAATTGGAACCTGCAGAGCACTGATAGCTCGGTCCAATGTAGCGATTGATCGGTTCACAACCGATCGCTCGGTCATTATTAGCGATTGATCGGTCCAAAACTGATCGATCGGTAGCTATCGACTGGTTAACTTTTTTGTATGAAGAAAAATTCCAGAGAGCATGTTTTTGACCGATCGCTCGGTATTAACCACCGATCGATTGATATATCGCGTTTTGCAGAAATTTCATTAAGGGCTTTTTCATCTTTTGGGCGTTAAACCCTTGCCTATAAGGGCTTGCTCGAGCATTTGAGACCCCATACATCATTCTTAGTGTATCCTGAGAGAGAGGAAGAGAAGAAGAGGGTTTTTCTTCTAGGGCATCCTTGGTGAAGAGATCAAGGGTTTGAACATCCAAGAATCTTCACAAAGTTGTTTTTTCTTTCAAAGCCAAGCCTCAAACTCGTGGAGAGTCTTTCCCAAAGCTAGGGCAGCGTTCTTCAAGGCATTCTTCAAAGGGTTTCTTCCCCACTCAAGCATTCTTCAAGCAAGGGTCCTCCTTCTTCCAAGTTGGAGCTTCAATCAAGGGTTTTCACCGAAAATCAAGCCTTGATTCAAGGTTAGTACACCCTACTAACTTCCTTAGCAATAACCTAAGGTTTTTCTTGAAAAATGATGATGTTAATCTTGTATCCTTCCCTTTTCCTTTGAGATGCACTATTTTTCTTACTTATAAACAAGAAGAATGTAAATGGTGGGATGTATGAATGTATGATGGGATGAGGCGATTGGATGCCATATGAATGTGGTGTGATGTGTGTATGGAAAATGGTGGAAGGGCATTCTACAAATAACAAATACACCATGATGTTTGTATGAAATATACACTCTAAGAAATGGAAATAACATGACTATGAATGGTGCATGTCAAGTGTTCGATAAAACGCCTGAATAAGAAATTAATGGATTTTAAGGAAGAATATGAAAGTAGGGCTTGTGTGATTTTCCCTAAAATGATAAATTGATTCAGTATCTTATATGCTTGCCTATTTTTCTTATGTCAGAATTTGAATTTAAAATGTCATAGGCCATTTCTTTAAATTGCTCATGTCATCATGGTTGCCACTATTGAAAAGCACGCATGCATGCATGAACCAAGTTTTTTCAAGAGTATTTGTACATGATAAATCAAACAAGAAAACAAGAATATGTCAAGGAGTTTGGTAGCCCAAATGAAGGGTGCTAGCCTCTGGCTCACAAGTGAATAAAACAAGAACACGTCAAGGAGGTTGGTAGCCCAAGTGAAGGGTGTTAGCCTTTGGCTCAAAAGTGAAACAGAACAAGTAAATGTCAAGGAGGTTGGTAGCCCAAATGAAGGGTGCTAGCCTTTGGCTCACAAGAGAATGAAATGTCAAGGAGGTTGGTAGCCCAAGGATGTGCGGGTGCTAGCCTCTGGCTCACAAGTATACAAGTCAAGAATAAGTCAAGACATGAAATACAAGACAAGACAGACACGCATGCATGCTTTTCACAAGCAAGACCGAGACATGAAAAAGCTTTCCCAACATGAGTTTTACTGAGGTTTTCGCACTCATGCACGCATGTCAAGATATTGATATTGCTTCATGTTCAATACCATTTATCCTATGCTGCTAGTATTGTTTAAATTGATATGTCGTATCGTGTTCACTATTGTTATGCTTTCATTATTGCTATGGTTAGCTAGTAGCTTGTACTCACTGAGTATTCCATGCTCAATCGTACTTTTATGTCGGTAGGTTCCGTGGATGTCCTCGACCCTGAGCATTGGGTCGAGGAAGAGTAAGTAGAGGAGAGGGAGCCACCTATCCCACTGCAGTCTCAGGAGGATAGGGATTTGGACGTGTGGCCATACCTCGACTACTGTTTAGAGGAGAGTTCGAAAGAGTTCTTTTGTACATTTTGATATTTTGATAGGTGGGCCTGTCCACCTTTGACTTGATATATTATGTATATTTTCACTTTGAATACTATTTTAGAGTTATAGAAGAAAAGAAAAAGTTAGTCCACGCTTCCGCACTCTGCTTATTGGAATTATTATATCATGGTTAGCCTTGTTCATTATAGGATGGTTTGGCAGGTACGCACAGTCACACCTAAAGTATCCCTTACCTCTTAGGGGGTATTTTGGGGCGCGACATGAACACACAAGATTTCTACGTGGAAAACCCTTCCGGGAAAAATCACGGGACCTAGTCCAGCATAAAATTCACTATGAGATGAGTGGAACAATACAAGACTCGAATCTTACCCAACCGGACATGACACAACGTTCCTCGATATGAATCCTCAGCTTGCAAACCACGAACACAGCACGTTCAATCTCCGCAACAGCAGCTCTGGTTCCTCACTGGCCAATCTTACTCAAAGTGATCAACCACGGTCTCCGAAGACCAATCTCCATCCTTGATGGCTTTGGCTCAAGCCAACCAATGCTCACAGCAGAGCATACAATGGGTTTTAGGATTTGTGGAAGCCCTAGGGTGATCTCTTCAAAGTATGAGGATCGTACAAAGCAAGTTGAAAAAGTAAGAGTGAAAACTTGCACAACCTAGAGGCAAACTAATGGAGATGGATTAAGAGTTTTCATAAACCCAAGAGGAGCTCAAAGTGCTCTAAAAGTCTCCTAAAGAATTTCCTTCACAGATTGGGAGAGGTCCCATATATAGAGGAATAATTCTAAGGGTTGAGAAGTTACTAAAAACCCAAAATAGAAGTTTTTTCCATATCAGGGTCGACCCTGGGGGTTCCTTGGGTGGACCCACTGTAGCAAAAATCAGCTCATAAGCAAAACCCCATATCAGGGTTGACCTTGGAGGATATTTCGATCGACCCAAGTGTGCAGTCCGATCGACCCAACTATCCTTCAAGGTCGACCCTCATTTTTCCAACTCTCTGCCAATAATCACCATACAAATTGTGAGCTATTCAGGGTCGACCCCTAATGGTTAGGGTTGACCCTATGCTTTTTGACTTACTTTTCATGATCATTGAACATTTCCATGAGGAAATTTAGGGTCTTCTAGGTCTCTCTTACCATCCTATTATTTGAGCCAACTTTGGGATGATGAGCTTCAAGGTTCTTCAAGGCTTCTTCTTCGCTTTGTCTTCAAATCGGATGTAGACCTAATGGAGAACTATTATAAATTTTTGGGCTCGGAATTTTGCCAACAAAACTTTTGACTTTACAATCTCCCCCTTTGGCAATTTTGAGACAAAACATACAATATAACTGATGGTCATGACCTTACAGACTCTCTTCAACCCATAAAAAAAAAAGAGAATGAAAAGTACATGACTTTAGACAAATGGACCTCTTCCTTGAAGCAATATCCCTTTCGAGATCATTGAGGCATCAATCAACCCTGAAAAACTAAAACACACAATACCTTTGTGAAGCATGGGGGAATTTCATAAGATATAAATCAATTGATACAATAATCATCATGCTAAATTGTTTGAGATCTCCCCCTTAATCTGAGATCCCATATGGCAAAAAAATTTAGAATCATAAGCATGTGAATCAATTAGTGAAGCAATGCACTATGATGCAACGTGTGATAATGTGAATAAATGAGCAATTTACACATATGATATCACACAAATGCAAATATGAAGATGAGAGCACATTGCATATAGTGCACATATGGAGATATATCCAGCCAACTTCTCTCCCTTTTTGGCTTGAATTGCCATGGGGAAACAATCTCACAGAAATAGCATCCCTAGCATGAAGTATAAGCATCAATCACAGTAACAGGCAACAGCGGAATGGAAACCAAGAAGCATAAGCATCAACTAAGCAACAGAAACAAAGTAGTAGCATCCCATATACAACAACAAAAGGGTGCGCATCACACAAACCAGAGACTCATAACAAAAGGACTGACTAGCTAAATCTAGCAAATACTAAGAGCAAAACAAGGTTGGAACCATCGTCGCTTGAAACCCTAATCATCTTGTCATAGAAGAAAGTGACGAGTGACATCATCCTGATAGCGAGAACAGAAATCGCGAAGCTCCTGACGAGATGCCTACACCATGTCAGAAAGGGCGTCAATCCGGCGATTAGTCGCTGAAAAACTCTCTTGAGTAGCTGCTGCGTGGGAGTCAAGGCAGGTATGATGATCAGTGGCGAAGTTCAACTGAGCAACCGACATATCTGCAAGCATGGAAGCCATAGACTTGAAGGACAGGGGACCAGTAGGGGCTTTAACATGGCTAGGAGAGGGACCGGCACTGGTGGCCGAAGGAGCGATTTCATCATCAATGTCATCCTTATTTTTGAGAGTGTTCATCATAGAGATTGTTGGCCACCATATCCAAATCATGCTTATCATCATCGGTGGGATAGAGATAAGGGTAATAGGCTCCTGGAATCCGAGGAGCACCAATGAAGAAGGCAATGACATCCGGATTAATGGTAAATTTCTTACTCCTAACTTGAGTTTTGAAAGAAAAGGTGCAAGGATTGGCATAATAAATATTCATATAAAATTCTCGGATAAGGTCTAAACTGGCATAACCGGTCAATTTTAAAAGGCCAGACCATTTGCGAGAATTAATTATTTCCTCAAAACTAGGATGGGTGAAATCCAAAATAATAGTGGCCCTCTCAAGTGTGACAGCCCTATTTTTAAGCCAAGTATTATAAAGTTGTTCATTCCAGTGGGGACTAGAGTTTTGCCCTTGGATTTAGTTGAGGGCTTCAAATCGGAAGCACCCATGGCTTTTTTATGGGTATCTGTGTAGCACCCCGGATTTTTTTCATCCTTAATGAATAGCACCTTCATAGCTAATTGGCCGTTTTCATAGTTTTCGTAGTCTAATTAATAAATAAGGGAGAAATCGGAAATTCCGAAACGTCAGAAATGTTCGTTTTCGAAAGACGGATCCAACGCAAGTTGAATCGTCGAAATCCGACGAGCGAGTAAAAAGATATGGTCAAAACAGTCCAGACATAACAGAGCACCGATCGCTCGGTCATTACCTGCGATCGATCGGTCCACTACCGATCGCTCGATGGCTATCGCACGGTTAACTTTTTTGTATGGGGAAAAATTCCAGAGAGTGTGTTTTTGACCGATCTCTCGGTCATAACACCGATCGATCGGTAAGCCTCCGATCGCTCGGTCCATAGCACCGATCGATCGGTCATACGCAGTTTTTCTTCATTAAGGGTGTTTAAGACTTTAAACACCACCCCTTGCCTATAAATAGGCTGAGTTCGTGCCTTAGGGTTTCAGAAACCCTCTGTGCCCTATCTTAGGAGATTTTGAGAGAGAGAAGAAGGAGAGGAGCTACTTGTTGATCAAGCTTGTGGAAGATCAAGGTTCTTCCACTTCCCTTGGTGATTTCCAACCAAGAACTCACTGTTCTTGCTTGTTCCAGCCATTGGGAGTCAAACCCATTGATTCCTCTAAGGTAGATACACTCTACTACAATCTTGCAATCCTACTAGTTAATAAATATGATTCTTCTTATCTATGCCCTATCTATATGTATTGATTTTATGTATGAAAAAGGTGTGATTATATACTTGGATGAAGGTTACTATTATGATGCACTCTAAGTGTTTGATGAAATACCTCTAAGGGATTCTATGCTTAAATATGATGATTTCTCTTATTAAGTGCATATGCTCGCATGTCTCGCATAAACCGATGTTTTCCATGGATTTCTCAAAAGTACAAACAAGGGTTTTTTCACGAAAAGACGAATAATGAATGATTCTAAGTAACTCTATGATTTCTCTAAGATCGTTTCACAAGCTCTAAGGATCATACCATGCTCACAAGAAAACTCTATGATAATGCTCTAAGATCGTCTCACAAGCTCCACGGATCACAATGAAATGCTCTAAGATCTCTAAGGTTATGCTCTATGGAAATGCTCTACGGTATTGCTCTATGCTCTATGTCTCTACGGATCATAATGACTCTAAGTAACTCCATGAACTCACAAGAACTCATAAGGCTATGATTATCGATTGACTCACACGGTTACAGTTTTGGTTTCGAATATTATCTCACATATGTTTTCACGGTTTCCATGCTTTAAGGATTGTTCGGATTTCATTCTCCATGTCTTGTATGCTCCATGCCTAACCGCTTTATTGTTCTTAGTTTGTATACACTGAGTATTCCATGCTCAGTCGATATTGTTATGATCGGCAGGTGCTCGGGTTCCATTCGATTTGTGTGGCGACGAACCTTGGGTCGAGGAAGAGTACCGTGACCCGGAGCCTTCCATGGATCACTATCATGACGATGGTGCTCTAGATAGGAGTCGTGACTTCGATTTCTGTTGATCGACCGACTTAGAACTTGTGTCATTTTGTTATGTGAGTGTGGGGTTTGTCCACTCCACTTTTGGGTTTCTCACACATGTATACTTGTTGGTTCTTACTTGAGCCAAGCTATAGGAGTATTCATTTTGCTTCCGCTATGTTTAGTATTTTATTTTCCGCTGTGCATTGTATTTCGTTTCCGTTATGTATATTCAGGTACTCTGACAGGTTTCCACGTGTGCCTTATGTATCATACTGGAGGTATGGTATGGCGGTCACGAGTCAACTTACCCTTAACTCCTAGGGGGTATTTTGGGTCGCGACAATCTGAGGGTGGAGGAACCCTGGTATGGACCGCATGGCCCACATGAATTTCATGGCCAGCAGCATAAGATGCATCCTTGGACTGAGGAGCATCATCTTCATCCTGAGAGATGATGAGGCGGCGCTTAGAGAGACCCGCCATGATGATGGAGATGATGAGAAGGAGATATGCAAGAGCCATAGACTCAAATATGAAAGAACCTGAGAGAATGTCTAGGAGTTACCTTAAATATGAGGTGAAATTACAACCACAAGGAAATGGCAATGGAGATGAGGAGAGCTCACAGTGGACAAGAAAAGGCATCAATTTGAGCAATAGTGGGGGTTGATGTGGGGATTTTGAAACCCTAGAAACCAGTTGAGTCATCTGAGGAGAGCTGTAAACTGCAAGAAATCATCCTAGCGAACACGTGGAGCTTGGTGAAGATGATTGCTGGGAGCTCTTTTGTGAAGAGGAGAGCTTGACAGCCTAGTACACGGCTGGGAGGTGTTGTAAATGGGGAAGAACCTGCTGGTGCGTCTGAGAAGAGCTTGAAATCCCAGGACAGTGTAAAGTCCAGCAACACCATGGAGCCTAGGGCAATCGATAGGGGTTGAAAGAGGATAACTCCAGTTGGATTTCAAAAAGAGATAACTTCAAAAGAGAAAGAGTACCCCGAGAGAATCAATTGAAGGCTTGGAAAACCCCATTCCTCTGAATTCGGTCGACCGAATCCACTCCCACGGTCTACCCTCTACTCCAAAAGTCTAAACATGTGTAAGATTTAGTTTGACTCTTGTTGTTGGCCTTTGGCATGGATGAAGTAGCTTTTGGAAGAGAATCTCCAAAGAAAAACTCAAAAAAAATCTGCAAAAATAGCAATACAATCCGAAAGACCATGGCACCCTAGTGACTCTAGGATTTCAATATTTGAAATGGACAAAAAAACCAACTTTATAAGGCTTCAGGTGAATCAATTTTGGAGATTAAAAATGCTAATTTAGAGATCTGAAAAATAGCAAGGTAAGATCATCCCTGAAAACACTCAAAATCAACCAAAAGCTTGCAATTTTGTCACATAGATGTCAAGTTTAAACTCAAACCATTTTTCTCAAACACTTAAACAAAATATTTTCAAAATGACTACAAGGGTGAGAATTTGCATGTGACAAATAATACATGTCCAAGATAGTGTAGCATTGAATGATGAATAAATGAGGATATGTCCATCGACACTAGGCACAAGGGAGTTCAGACACAGTCACACAGGCTAATGTACAGTTAGTAATAGGCTGTACCAACAATGTGAAGCGTGTGAGGTGAAATTTTGACTTGACTCCATGAGAAGTAGGCACCCTTAGACAGATAAAGACATTAGTGCATTTCAGGAACAACAAGCTTCAAAAAGTACTGAGAGACTCACTTAGGGTAGTCTAGAAAACTGTAAGAATTTTAATGTGCTATTTTTACCCTTTTTCATATTTTGTACACATAGTATCTGTGGAATTTACTATTTTGTGAAGCTATTCTTGTTCAGTCTTTTGCTTTTGAATTTTTGGATGCAATGGTGGCTTTCATACTTACTGGGTAGGTAGCCCTAGCTATTGGCAGAAGGGTCTTTCACTCTAGGGACCCAGATAGATACCTACTGTCTACTTAGGTAGCCTTTACATACTGTTTGCATCCAATAGTGACTTTTACACTATCCCAGAGGTAGCCCTTTCCATTGCATAAGACTTTTAACTAGGGCACAGTTTGCGGGATGGTACCTTCATGGTCAAATCAGACTTTATCAACTTGAAGAACCATCATGACTAATATCATCACCTATTCATGTCACGACCCAAAATACCCCCTAGGAGTTCGAGATACTTTGGTCCGTGACCGCCGTGTCATACCATCCGGTGATGACACATAAGGCAAACTTACCATCCTGTGAAATATACAAGACACATAATTGCGGAAGCATAAAATTTCTTAAACATAAAACCATACGTATTCTAAGTCCCGACAGTTATGACATATACAAAACACATAAATGTAAAGTGGACATGCCCACTATCAAAATATATATGTTCTCTCCCTCACAAATAATCTGAATAGGGCCTCCTATCCAGCACTTTATCCTCATGAGGATGATCCATGGTAGACTCTGGATCATAGTACTCCTCCTCTATCCAAGGCTCAGGAGCATGCTCATCAAAACCTGCCGAAGATAACAACTTCGGCTGAGCATGGAATACTCAGCATCTACAAACCACTAGATAATAATGTCATAACATAGCATGCTTTCATATGGCAGTTCATCAAATACACATGCAAACATTGTAAACAATTGTGGAACTCCCTTTTTACTTACACTATGCATACATAATGTACATATACATCTGTTGTTTCTTTTCTTATACTTTACTCTTGCTTTCTTATCGTTTCATTTTTTTTACATATGAATTATCATTTGGAATCAGATAACAATGCTTACCCTACTTGTAGTAAGAGCCCACTGTCATCCTTCCAATACATATACTTTTACTTTTTACTTTTACTTGGAATCAGAAGATAATGCTCACCCTTCTTATGGTGAGAGCCCACTATCCTCCTTCCAATACAATTACTTTTACTTGGAGTCAGAGAATAATGCTCACCCTGCTTGTGATGAGAGCCCACTATTCTCCTTCCAATACAGATGCTTTTACTTGGAATCAGAAGATAATGCTCACCCTGCTTGTGATGAGAGCCCACTATCCTCCTTCCAATACAGTTGCTTTTACTTGGAATCAGATGATAATGCTTACCCTACTTGTGATGAGAGCCCACTATCATCCTTCCAATACAGTTGCTTGTTCATAGTTTTACTTAGAATCAGATGATAATGCTCACCCTGCTTGTGATGAGAGCCCACTATCATCCTTCCAATACAGTTGCTTGTTCATAGTTTTACTTGGAATCAGATGATAATGCTCACCCTGCTTGTGATTAGAGCCCACTATCATCCTTCCAATACAATTGCTTGCTTATCATCCTTTACTTTGCTCTCTTTACAATTGCTTTGCTTTTCATCTTTTGATTTTCTTTCTTTACAATTGCTTTACTATTCATCTTTTGCTTTACTTTCCATCTTTTATCTTGCTTTTACTATACATGTACATATACAAAAGCTTGATCATGCATATACGGTATTCATATACAATGGTGAGTAAACATGGTAGACAATTAGAAACACTTTTTCATATAGCATATGCTTTTCTATTTCAATTAATCTTGATCACATAATTACTTACATGACACATGCTTAAATTCATCATATAACCACTTCATTTAGTTGGTGTTAACCATAGAATCATCATATCATGGCTAATAGGAATCCCTACTACTCTTCATCAAAACACATAGGTTTTCTTCTTGGTTTTCCCCAAAACTTAGTCTTTTAATCATGTTTTTCTCAATTGAATCATCACACAATTACTAAGTAGTAAGAATACACGTTTTTCATGCTTTGGGTTAAGGCATAGAGGCATCACAAATTAACTCACATCACTAATACAGATTTTCGATCTTACTTTTACAATATGGGTTATGGCATTAAAATCTAGTAGAGTGTATCTACCTTAAAAAGGAAGTTCTTACACTTTTGTGGACTGAATCAAGCTTGAGGAAAGCTTGGTTGAAGCTTGAGAAAGCTGGAAATCCGAAATCCCTTTTCCAAAGACACTAATAGAATTTACCTTGGAAAATCTTAAGCTTAAGAATAAATTTGGGGATGAAATCCAAACTTTATAACACTAAGGAAGCAAGAAGGACTCTTCCTTTGGTGGAAAACACGAACTCAAGAACACCGAAGAACTACCTTAGCTTCCTTCTTCTTCTTCTCTTTCAATCTCTCAAAAAATTCAAGCTTAGGGTTTGTAAACCCTAAGACACGAATTTAGGATCCTATTTATAGCCTAAAGGTTGGCAAAATATCTCAAAAGATCTCAGAAAATATCCTAAAATATCTCCCAAGGTCGGTGGAAAAATTCTGGACATTTTTACCATCATCTGGGTTGAATTCGTTGACGAATTTCAGCCCCCGAGTCACTTCATCCACGAATTTGGGTCCCCTTCAGCAATTCGTCGCCGAAATTGTATGACAGGGCCCCCGATTTTTCTGCTTTGGTATTTCGAGCATAACTTTTGACTCGTTTATTCGATTTTGACGATTCAACTTGTGTTGGATTTGTCTTTCAAAGGGATACAACTTTCATGTTTTACAAATTTTCTAATTCTTCAGTCTTCATAGATCAAATTTCCCTTAAAGCTGACTGGTCTGAAAATAGAATTCAGCAGCCCAGATTTTCAGTAGACTCGCTTCCGGAAATCTGACGTTTGACCCATCCTCGACTCAAAATATGAAAATGTGATAAGCATGAACCTCAAAGAGAGTTTCAATACCTTTCCAAAAATTCAAGAATCACTCGATTCCGATCAGCGGTGAGAATTCTAGAGCTCCCTCAAGTTGAGGGTATGTTTAGGCATCCCTCTTCTTCAAAACTTTGATTATGCCTTGATCATACAAGAGGGTCTTTAGGACTTAGGACTTTGATCAAACACCCTTAGAGGATTTTTCAAGCTCTTACCAGTGACCCTAATCCATTTCTAACACCATAGAAACACTCCACTCTTTCCCTTACCCAAACACACCTACCAATACTTAGGATCTTTCATACCCTTGACTTGGAAGCACTAAGAGTATTTCATACTCTTGTTGTTTCATCCTAAACCCCCAACAACAATACTTAAACTAATTTAAATCATTCTTATTATTGCTCATAAACTAAATTACATAAATGACCTTTGGCCTTCACAACACTTGTGCTCACGGCACAATTCACAGCACTATTCACTACACTATTCACAACACTATTCACAACATTGTGAACTTGGTTCCCGGGGTTCTACATTCACCCTCAGGGTATTTTATACTCTATGTCTTTTGATACTTAGCGTATTATTAAACACTTGTTTTGAGACATTTTCCCCAAAACAAGAACACATGAAAGGTTTTGGGCCTTTACATACACTAGGCAAGTGTACTATTCACATGAACAGTGAACCTAAATTCTGGGGCTCTACAATTCATAGGGATATGTACCATCTGCAGGTGATAGTCAGAGTGCAAGTGCATGTGATAGTGCAACAGTATATGCCATATTTCTAACTGTATTTAGCAAGATAGTCTATGTGCACTTTCCCAAAAGACACTTTGGTAGGTTTGATATCTTCATGAACTCAATTCAATCAAATATGTATCTTGGAAAAGCATTATGAGAACAAGAAAATTTCAGTCATGCACAACAAAGGATAACAACCAACCCCAACACAAATCTTTTTGAATTTTTTTTAAATTTTTTTAATTTTTCAATATTTTTTTAATTTTTCAATATGCCTAACTAAAAGAAAACAAAAAAAAATCTTTTTGGAGTTTTTCTGATTTTGTAATGTTTTTGGATTTTCTGAATTTTTCAATGTTTTTGGATTTTTGAAATAAGGGAAACAAACAAAAACAAAAGCAAGCAAAAACTGATAATGTACACTGGAGGGATAGAGCTAGGAAGAGATATGGATATGAGATCACCTAGTCTATCAGAAAGCACTCAATCACTCAATACCGCACACACCAATGGATTTCCTAAGAAACTCAAACCTAAGGGAGTCTAGACGTTTAGTGAGGAGATCTGAAAGTTGAGTATCATTTTGCACATATTCCAATGTCACAACACTTTGCTCAACAAGCTCTCAAATGAAGTGGTATCTAATGTCTATGTGTTTGGTGCGAGAGTGTTGCACAGGATTTTTGGAGATGTTGATGGCACTTGTGTTATCACAATACACAGTCATGGTGCCCTGTTCTATCCCGTAGTCCTGCAACATCTGTTTCATCCACAGAAGTTGAGTGCAATAGCTACCGGCTGTAATGTACTCAGCCTCGGCAGTAGACAAAAAGATGAAATTCTGTTTTTTGCTAAGCCAAGCAACCAAATAGTTTCCAACATAGAAGCATCCTCCGGAGGTGCTCTTCCTATCATCAGCATTTCCGGCCCAGTCGGCATCGGAATATCCAACAACAACGGCATTAGTATTAAAGGGATACAAGAGGCCAAAAGAGAGAGTTTCACTTACATATCGAATAATACGTTTGACAGCTAGTAAGTGTGACTCTTTGGGGCTTGCTTGATAGCGAGCAAAAGCTCTGACACTAAAGGCAATGTCAAGATGACTGGCAGTGAGATAAAGCAAACTACCAATCATATTTCAGTATGTGGTTTGGTCGACACCTTTGCCTGAAGCATCTTTACTAAGTTTGGTGGTGGTGCTCATAGGTGTGCCAGCATGTTTAGCTGAGCTCATGCCAAATTTCTTTACAAGGTCTTTGGCATATTTGGTTTGGGATACAGAAATCTCATTGCTCATTTGCTTGACCTACAGACGAAGAAAGAAATTCAGCTCACCAACCATGCTCATCTCAAATTCATTCTTCATTTTTTCAGCAAAAGAGTGAGCATGTGAGTCTGATATGGAACCAAAGACAATATCATGAACATATATCTAAGCAATAACCATATCATCCTTGATGTTTTTAATGAATAGGGTCCTGTCTACTCCCCCTCTCAAAAATCCCTTTTCTAAGAGGTATGTAGTCAGTTTCCCATACCAAGCTTTGGGAGCTTGTTTCAAACCATAGAGAACCCTTTTTAATCTGTAAACCTGATTAGGATGATTAAGGTCCTCAAACCCTTTTGGTTGCTCCACATAAACTTCCTCTTGAAGAATGTCATTCAGAAAGGCACTCTTGACATCCATTTGAAAAAGTTTGATTTTGAGATGACATGCAACAACAAGCAAGATCCTGATAGACTCTAGTTAGGCAACAGGAGCAAAAGTTTCATCGAAATCAATGTCCTCAATTTGAGTGTATCCCTGTGCAACTAACTTAGCCTTGTTTCTTGTAATGGTACCATGTTCATCAGATTTGTTCTTGAAAATCCATTTAGTACAAATAACATTTGTATTTTTAGGCCTAGGAACTAAAAGCCATACATCATTCCTTGTAAACTGATTAGTACTTCTTGCATGGCATTTATCCAGTTTTCATCAGTGAGAGTTTCAGTTACATTTTTTGGTTCAAATGTAGAAGTATAGCAAAAGTGACTAACTTCATTTTCAACTTGTTTTCGAGTTCTTACTCTACTTTCAAGGTTTCCAATGATTTCAGTTAAGGAGTGAGGTATCATAACCCTAGGATGTGTAGGTTTTTTAGGAGGTGACTTTGAAGGTGATTCATCTTCTAATTTAGATGTTGGAATTTTCACACCTTCATCAGTATTGTCATTCTCTAGTTGCAAGGACTCAGATCCTGAGTCATCAACCTCCACATTTATGGAATCTATAACAGTAGAGGTCCTCAAGTTGTACACTCGATAAGCCCTACTATTTGTACAATATCCAAGAAAAATCTCTTCATCACTCCGGGAATCAAACTTACCCAAATGCTCTTTATCCCTAAGGATATAGCATTTACTTCCGAATACTCAAAAGTACTTGACATTGGGTTTCTTGTTGTATCACAGCTCAAAAGGTGTCTTCTTAGTTCCGGGCCTAGTGTAGACTCTATTTACAGTATAGCATGCAATGCTAATTGCTTCAGGCCAGAAATGAGCAGCCAGGTTGTTGCTGTGAAGCATCACCTTAGCCATCTCTTGAAGCACTCTATTCTTTCTTTCCACAACACCATTTTGCTGAGGTATTATTGGTGCTAAAAATTCATGTATGATACCCGATTCATCACAAAACTCATTGTACTTGGAGTTTTCAAACTCCTTTCCATGATCACTTCGAATTTGAGTGATGGGGCATCCCCTTTCATTTTGCACTCTCAAGCAAATGTTCTTGAAGTTCTCAAATGCATCCGACTTCTCTCTTATGAATGCCACCCATGACATCCTTAAGATGTCGTCAACCATCACTAGGATATATCGCTTACCTCCTAGACTTTCAGTTCGAGTTGGACCCATGAGATCCATGTGTTTTAGTTCTAGTGGGTGTGAGGTAGCGATATTTGAAGCCTTCTTGTGTGGGCTTTTAATTTGTTTTTCAATTTGACATGGCCCACACACAACAGTAGAGGGCTTCCCTAGTTTTGGCACACCTCTCACACGCTCGTGTTTTGAGAGATTGCTTAGGTCTTTGAAATTCATGTGACCTAGCCTCGTGTGCCACAGTTCAACTTCTTCAACTTTAGCCCTGTTGCAAATTTGAGAAGTACCATCACATGGAATTAAACCATAGTAATTGTCAGTGGTTCTTAACCCTTCCAAAACACACACACCTTTGTCATCCACAACAGAACACTTGTTGTTGGTAAAATGGACAGCATGGTGATCATGACACAATTGACTTATTCTAATTAGAGTAGCTTTTAATCCTTCTACAAACAAGACATCCTTCAATTTTGGAATGCCTGGTGCTTGGATGACACATTTTCATTTCACAAAGGATTTGCTTCCATCACCAAAAGTAATAGTCCCATTTGAGCATTTCTCAAGATGAGTGAAGAGAGACTTGTTACTTGTCATGTGTCTGGAGCATCGACTATCGAAATACCACATGTCAGAATTTTGGGCTTTCAAAGCGGTGTGGATGATAAGGCATTTTAGGTCATCCTTTCTTACATAAATGAACTTAGACTTTTGGGGAACCCTATTGTCTTTGTTCACTTCATTTGTGGGCATAAACTTCTTTTTATTGGATCTTCTATTCTTCCTTCTCTTCTGGGAGACCCTAGCATTTTGGTCCATACTGTTACCTTCTTAATGATGAGCATAAGAAGTGTCACGACCATATTGCTTTACTAGAGAGTTGAGCAATTTTCATCACTTCTTCACTTAGACTCCTAGATTTTTCTGCTAAGGGTTGAATTTGCCTTTAGAGATTCCCTTGATGTTGTGTTTGATTCCAAGAACCATTTCGGTGATTTCTCATAAAGTCATTACAATTAGGTCGGGTGTGACCCTTCACTCCACAATGGTTGTAGCACCCCGGACTTTTCTATACTTAATGAATACCGTTTTCGTAGCTAATTGGCCTTCCTCATAGTCTAATTAATAAATAAGAGAGAAATCGGAAATTCTGAAACATCAAAAATGTTCATTTTCGAAAGACGAACCCAACGCAAGTTGAATCGTCGAAATCCGATGAGCGAGTCAAAAGATATGGTCAAAACAGTCCAGACCTACAGAGCACCGATCGCTCGGTCCAGTCAGCGATCGATCGGTCCAAAACCGATCGATCGGTAGCTATCACACGGTCAAAGATTTTGTATGGGGAAATTTTCCAGAGAGTAGTTTTTTGACCGGTCGCTCGGTCAGAGTACCGATCGCTTGGTAGGCAACCGATCGATCGGTCATAACCACCGATCGCTCGGTCCCCGTGTTTTGCAGAAAATTTTGTAAGGGCATTTTCGTCTTTTGGGCGTTAAACCCTTTCTTCTTAAGGCTTGCCCGAGCCTTTAGGGCTTCATTCACATACTTAGAGGATTTTGAGAGTTAGGGAGAGAGGAGAAGGAGACTCTAACCTAGGGTTTCGTTTTTGAGGAGGAATCAAAGGGGGTTTAAGAACCCTAGATCCCCCAGCTCGTTTGGCTTCGATTTCAAGGCTCAAGCTCTTGTGGGACTCCTCCTCCAAGCTGGGGCAGCACCCACGCACGTTTTTTGAAAGAGGTTTCTTCCCCAACTCAAGTCTTCCTCAAGCAAGGGTTGTTCCCTACCCTTTTTGGAGCTTCAATCAAGGTTCCTACCAAGATCAAGCCTTGATCTAAGGTTAGTACACCCTACTAACTTTCCCTAGCGATAATCTAGGCTTTTTATGTGAAATGTGATTCATGTTAGTAGGTTTCCTTCCTTGTAAAATGTATCATTCTAATAATAGAAACAAGAAAAGGAAAAAGGATATGGATGTGTGGATGGGAGATTGATTGAGGCGATGGGATGCCGAATGTATGATGTGTGGTATGTGTGGTTTGTGTAATGGAAAAATGGAGGATGGGCATTTTACCAATAATGAACTCACTTTGATTATTGGATGGAAAATATGCACTAAAAATACGAAGATGAACTATCGAGGAACATTGCATGTGATGTGTTTGACAAAATGCCTAAACTATGAAATAATGATTTGAAGGAAGAAAAAGGGAAATAGGCCTTATACATGTATTCTCATGAATGATGAATGAATTTAAATACCATGTTGATTACTCAAATTCTCATATGCATATATTGTGAATTGAATAGTGATGTCATACCTCTCTTATTATCCTTATTCCATGGTTGTCACGATTGACACGTACACGAGCACGCATGATAGCATGAATCGAGATTTCAAGAGCATGTGCATATAATAACCAACAAGAAAATATTGCATGTCAAGGAGGTTGGTAGCCCAGGGACATTCGGGTACTAGCCTCTGGCTCACAAGAAAACCCCTAAAACACCTATTGTCAAGGAGGTTGGTAGCCCAGGAAAAATTCGGGTACTAGCCTCTGGCTCACAAGAAAACTAAACAAGTAATAAAAATCACCTATTGTCAAGGAGGTTGGTAGCCCAGGGACATTCGGGTACTAGCCTCTGGCTCACAAGAAAACTATACATATCAAGGAGGTTGGTAGCCCAGGGAGATTCGGGTGCTAGCCTCTGGCTCACAAGTTACAAGATACAAGGTTACAAGATGATGACAAGACATTCATGCATGCACGCATACATGATTTTTAAAATGCATACCGGGACATGGAAACTGGTTTTCAAGCATGAGTTTTGTCGGCGTTTTTGCATTCATGCACATCAAGATGATAATATTGCTCCATGATTAATATTGTTTGATTATATGATTTTACCCTTGCCTGGAATTGATGTGTGGTATTGTACTACTCCTCGCATGTTTATTATTGTCATGGATAGCTAGTAGCTTGTACTCGCTAAGTATTCCATGCTCAGCCGTATCGGCAGGTACTGAGGGAGCCCTCGACCCAGAGCCTTGGGTCGAGGAAGAGTATATCGAGGAGAGAGAGCCGTCTATTCCACTGCAGTCTCAGGCGGACCGAGACCTTGACGTGTGGCCATACCTCGACTACTGTTGAGGGGAGAGTACGAGAGGGTCTTTTATGTATTTTGACATTTTGATAGGTGGGTCTGTCCACCTTAGACTTAGACATGTTTTGTATATATGTTAACTTGGAATACTATTTTGGAAATCTTAGAAGAAAAGAAAAAGTTAGTTTACGCTTCCGCATTTATGTTTAGCTTCCGCGCTCTGATTATCATTGTCTAGTACTGTAATTATCTTATTCATTACAGGATGGTTTGGCAGGTACGTATAATCACACCTAAAGTATCCCTTAACTCCTAGGGGGTATTTTGAGGGGCGACAATGGTGGCAAGTAGGAATGAACTTGTGAGGTGGAGGTCTTTTAGCTTGGGACTGAACTTTAGTTCTCTCAGCTTCAGCTGAATTTTTACCTTGTCCAGAAGTTACAAATGTTTGATACAACTGAGAGTTTGGCATCTTGGCTTTTGATCCTGAGGAGTTGGAACTCACAAATCTTGGATTTTTATGTATTGGCTCAAATGTTGCAGTAGACATTGTTCCGACATTCAAGGGACTGGATGGTCTACTTGGATGTCCTATGCCGAACATGTTTACTATTGAGCACTGCATACTAGCCAGTTTATCCAAGATTTGAGTGTTGCTAAGGAGTCTAGCTTCTTTTTTGAGTTTTGTTACTTTCTTAGCTAGCCCATCCTTAACTTTCAGAATATCAAGAAATTCCTTTTCTAGAAATCTAACTTTTTCAATAAGGTTATTTCTTTCAAATTCCAATTCTGAAATGCGAGTCTTTGACTCTTCAAATACACTCATGGAGTTATCTTACTCAATTTCTAGAACCTTGATCCATTTGGACAAAGAGGCATTTTCTTCTTCAAGGTATTCTAGTTTGGACACCAATTTAGTTTTTTCCCTTTCAAGCTGAGAAACTAGAGCATTCTTCCCTTCTGCTTCTAGTTTACAAGAGTCTCTTTCCTGTTGTATAACTTTAAGTTTTTTGTTCAAAGAGATCTTGGCTTTCTACAGCTTGAGACTTTCAGAAAACAAGCTTTCATAGGCAGTATCCATATCTTCATCGAACTCAGAGACAGTGTCACTTTGATCATGATCTTCACTAGACTCACTCACTTGATCTTCATCACTCTTCTCTTTTTGATTAGTGGAAGAATTGACACTCTCAGATAGGGTGACAGTGAGAGCCATATGGTTCTCAGATTCCTCACTTAAGGTAGAGCTTTCAGATTGTTCATCATCAGATTCACTGTCATCCCATGTGGCATTCATCACCATTCCCTTACTCTTCTTCTTGTTAAGGCAATCAGGTGAAATGTGGCCATAACCTTTGCATTCATAGCATTGAATGCCACGAGATTTCTTGTCATTTCCTTTGGGGACTTTCTTGTTATCCCAAGGTTTTGACTTTGGCTTTTCAAGTGGTTTTCCTCTTGATTTAGGCTTAAACCTTCTATTTGTTTTCAGGTATTTTTGAAATTTCTTAACAAATAAAGTCAACTCCTTCTCTCCTAATTCAGCATCACTGTCATCTTCATCCAAAGTCTCCTTGACAGTTTTCAAGGCTACAAATTTTGTTTTCTTGGATGGTCGAAGATTGAGTTCGTAGGTTTGGAGTGATCCGACTAATTCCTCAATCTTGAGAGCATCAACATTCTTGCTCTCCTCGATGGCAGTGACCTTAGATTGAAACCTTTCTGGTAGAGATCTAAGGATTTTTTAAACAATTTTGGACTCACTGATTTTCTCATCCAGGTTGAAACTGGAGTTAACAATGTCACTTACTTTAGCATAGAATTCATCAAACGTGTCATTGTCCTTCATTTTCAGATTTTCAAATTTTGTGGTGAGAATTTGAAGCTTAGAAATCTTGACAGTGGTTGTACCTTTATGAGTCATTTTCAGAATATCCCATGCCTCCTTTGCTATTTCACATGAAAAGATTCATCTGAATTCTTCAACAGTGACTGTAGTAAAGATTGCATTGAGACCTTTCGTGTTCCAACCACTTGTCTTGAGCTCATCTTTGCTTCAATCCTTGGTGCTTTTAGTGAGAATTACATCACCTAGGATATTCACCGGTGGAGTCCATCCATCCTGAATGGACATCCCGATTCTCTCATTTATGGATTTGAGAAATGCTCTCATTCCAGCTTTCCAATACGCATAATTGTTCCCATTAAATAATGGGGGACGAAAGATGGATCTACCCTCTCCTAGAGTAGTCATTAACTTAAGGATAGACACAAGATCACACTTAAGGAATTTAACCTTATGAGTGTACCTGCTCTGATACCAATTGAAATTTCTTATTTCAATGCACTCTTTGACCTAGAGGGGGGTGAATAGGTCTACTTAAGATTTTCTACCAATTTTAATTCTAGCCAATCACACACAATCAATCTCACATGAACACACAAGATTTTTACGTGGAAAACCCTTCCGGGAAAAACCACGAGACCTAGTCCAACAAAAAATTTACTATGAGAAGAGTAGAACAATACAAGAATCGAATCTTACCCAACCAAACGCGACACAACGTTCCTCGGTATGAATCCTCAGCTTGCAAACCACGAACACAGCACGTTCGATCTCCGCAACAGCAGCTCCGGTTCCTCACTGGTCAATCTTACTCAAAGTGATCAACCACGGTCTCCGAAGACTGATCTCCATCCTTGACGGCTTTGGCTCAAGCCAACCAACGCTCACAGCAGAACATACAATGGGTTTGAGGGTTTGTGGAAGCCCTAGGGTGATGTCTTCAAAGTATGAGGATCATACAATGCAAGTTGAAAAAGTAAGAGTGAAAACTTGCACAACCTAGAGGCAAACTAATGAAGATGGATTAAGAGTTTTCATAAATCCAAGAGGAGCTCAAAGTGCTCTAAAAATTCTCCCAAAGAATTTCCTTCACGGATTGGGAGAGGTCCCATATATAGAGGAATAGTTACAAGGGTTTAGAAGTTACTAAAAACCCAAAATAGAAGTTTTTTCCATATCAGGGTCGACCCTGGGGGTTCCCTAGGTCGACCCACTGTAGCAAAAATCTACTCATAAGCAAAATCCCATATCAGGGTTGACCCTGGAGGATAGTTCGGTAGACCCAAGTGTGCAGTCTGATCGACCCAACTATCCTTTAGGGTCGACCTTCATTTTTCCAACTCTCTACCAATAATCACCATACAAATTGTGAGCTATTCAGGGTCGACCCCCAATGGTCAGGGTCGACTCTGGGGTGCTTTGTTTTTCATTTTTCAATCCTTTAAACCTTTAATGCAATCCCCTATGACCCTAGCTTTTTTGACTTAGTTTTCATGATCATTGGACATTTCCATGAGGAAATTTAGGGTCTTCTAGATCTCTCTTACCATCCTATTATTTGTGCCAACTTTGGGATGATGAGCTTCAAGGTTCTTCGAGGCTTCTTCTTCACTTTGTCTTCAAATCGGATGTAGACCTAATGGAGAACTATTACAACCTTTTGGGCTCGGAATTTTGCCAACAAAACTTTTGACTTTACAAACTTGCGTTAGATTCGTCATTCGAAAAAGAACATTTCTGGCATTTTAAAATTTTTAAATTCATCTTTATTTATTGACCAAATTGCACTTAAAGTTAACTGATCCGCAAATGGAGTTCAGTAACCTGGATTTTTTACATATCCGACTTAGGAAAACTTTCCAATTTCTTATTTCATAGGAATGGAAGATTACAAAGGCATAAAGCCTTGGCACAGGTTCCAATACATGGGCAAAAGTTCCGGGGTTCTACATCCTCCCCCCTAAAAAAAAATTTGTCCTCGAAATTGGACAATACATACATTATAAAACCAAAACAGAATTACATGGCACAACAAAAGCCTATTCAAATAACTCTAGGTACTTTGCTTTGACTTCGGCCTCATGCTCCCATGTGGCCTCTTCTTGAGCATGATGTTGTCATTGCTCAAGAACCAACGGGATAGTCTTGTTGCGAAGCACTTGATCCCTCTAATCCAATATCTGAACCGGCTTTCAACCAAAGTGAGATCCTCTCAGATTTCCAATGGTTCCAAATCTATGACATGCGAAGGGTCTGGAATGTATTTCCGTAGCATCGACACATGGAACACATTGTGGACTGCGGCCATATGAGGTGGAAGAGCTACTCGGTAAGCAACTTCTCCAACTTACGTGATAATCTCAAAGAGCCCAACATACCAAGGACTAAGCTTGCCTCTTTTGCCAAATCTCATAATCCCCTTGCTAGGAGATACCATCACCAAGACTTGATCCCCAACCTGGAATTCGAAGTCCCTATGGTGAGTGTCAGCATAGCTCTTTTGACGATCTTGAGCAGCTTTCAACCGATCCCGAATGCTCTTAACTTTGTTCGCAGTTTGCTCGATCAACTCAGGACCCAACACCTTTCTCTCTCCTACTTCATCCTAGTAGAGAGGATACCTACAGCTTTGCCCATACAAGGCTTCAAATGGTGTCATTTGATTGCTCGCCATGTAGCTATTGTTATAGGCGAATTCAACCAAAAGAAAGTGCTCTTCCCAGTTGCCCTTAAAGTCTAACATACATGTCAGAAGCATGTCTTCGATGATTTGATTCACCCTCTCGGTCTGCCCATCCATCTGTGGATGAAAGGCGGTGCTGAAATCAAGTCGGGAACCCATAGCGTCCTGAAAGCTCTTCAAGAACCTAGATGTAAATCTAGGATCCCGATCTGACACGATGCTCACTGGCACCCGTGCAACTAAACTATTTTCTTGATATACAATGCAGCCAACTGGTTTGAATTGAATGTAGTTCAATACAACAAGAAATGAGCCGACTTTGTCAACCTATCGACCATAACCCATATCACATCATAGTTCCTTGCCGTACGTGGCAAGCCAACTATGAAGTCCATAGAAATTTGCTTATATTTCCAATCGGGAATCGGGAGAGACTGTAATAGACCTGCCGGTTGCATGTTCTCTACTTTCACCTGCTGGCATACCAAACACTGTGTCACATACTCTGCAACATCCCTCTTCATGTTCCACCACCAAAAATGCCCATTGAGGTTCCGGTACATCTTCGTACCCCCAGGATGCACTGCATACTTCGAATGGTGGGCTTCATCCATAATCTCTCTCCAAAGATCCGCATCGGCCAGAACACACAGTCTTCCCCTGAATGTGATAGCACCATGGCTAGTCAGAGAAAAGTCTCCACTACCCTTGGTAACTTCTTTGTCCCGTAAAGCCAACAAGTCAGCATCCGAGGCCTGCAACTCTCAGATCTTATCAACGATGTATAGCTGAACCGTGATATTTGCCATCACTGGACTGCGGACGAAAGCATTGACATTAATGTCCAGATTAGCCAAATCTTCCAATAGCTTCCATTCTCGTACCAACATGTGAGCCAACAACCCTGGAGGTCTTCTACTCAAAGCGTTAGCTACTACATTTGCTTTGCCCAGGTGGTATCGGATGGTGCATTCGTAGTCTTTCAAAAATTTCATCCAACGCCGTTGACGTAAATTTAGCTCATTTTGGGAAAAGAGGTACTTGAGACTCTTGTGGTCCGTGAACACATAGAACTCTTCCCCGTAAAGGTAATGTCACGAAATCTTGAGTACAAACATGACCGCAGTAAGCTCCAAGTCGTACGTGGGGTAATTCTTTTCATGCTCCTTCAATTGCCTCGATGCATAGGCAATGACCTTCTTGTGCTACATGAGAACACACCTAAGCCCGACACACGAGGCATCACTATACACCTCATAACCACCACGCCCTGATGGCACGGTAAGGACGGGGGCCGTGGTAAGCCTCTTCTTCACCTCTGTGAAACTGATCTCGCACTTATCGCTCCATATAAATTTGGTATTCTTCCTGGTTAAATAAGTGAGTGGTGTCACTAGACTAGAGAACCCCTCAACAAATCTCCAATAATAGCTTGCCAACTCAAGGAAACTAAAGATCTCTGTGACACTCTTGGGCCTTGCCTAACTCATGACTGCCTCTATCTTCTTCGGATCTACGGAGAAGCCTTCCGCAAAAACAAATTGGCCTAGGAATGCCACCTCCTCCAACCAAAACTCACACTTGCTTAGTTGGCATATAGCTTGTGCTCTCTCAGCATTTTCAAAGCAAGGCAAAGGTCTCGCGTGTGATCTTCCCGTGTCTGGGAATAGACCAAGATGTCATCGACAAACACTATCATGTATCTATCCAGATATGGTCGGAACATCCGGTTCATCAAGTCCATAAAGGCTGCTGGTGCGTTCGTGAGACCAAGAGGCATCACCAAGAACTCATAATGTCCATATCGAGTCCTAAAAGCAATTTTAGGAACATCTTCCACCTTGATCTTCAACCGGTGGTAACCGGACCGAAGATCAATCTTAGAGAAAAATTTTGCTCATTTTAACTGATGGAACAAGTCATCAATCCTAGGCAATGGGTACCTATTCTTTATCGTGACCTTGTTCAACTGCCTGTAATCGACGCACATCCGCATCGAGCCATCCTTCTTCTTGACAAATAGCACTAGGGCACCCCACAGTGAGACAGTTGGTCGAATGAAACCAAGGTCTTGCATCTCCTCTAATTGAGTCTTCAACTCCTTGAGTTCAATCGAGGCCATCCTGTAATGAGCCCGAGAGATGGGAGTTGTGCTTGGTGTAAGCTCGATCATAAACTCAATCTCCCTGTCTGGGGGCAACCCTGACAATTCCTCTAGAAATACATCCAGGAATTCACTCATGACCGGAATAGTCAAAGAGTCTTTAGCCTCGCGGTTCGCTAGACTCAACGCCGTAAAGTGGGCGATATCTTTACTTCTCAACCCCCAAAAATGAAATGGCTTCCCTTCCACCGGTTTAAAGAGTACCATCTTCTCAAAACAAGCCACATGCCCATGATGAGTTGCTAACCAATCTATCCCTAAGATGAGATCGAAATCCTGGAACCCAAGGACGATGAGATCAGCTGCCAACTCGCAGCTTCCAACTTGAACTGTATTACCTTTGAAAATGCTATCTGCTACCACTGTCTTGCCGAGAGGAGTCAAAATGAATAACTCCGGTTCCAGTTGATTAGGCTCTATAGAAAAGCCTTAGAAAAAACTCGGTGAGACAAATGAATGAGTAGACCTGGTGTCGATCAATACTCGAGCCAAACATTCATTGACTAATAAAGTTCCTGAAATTATAACTACTAAGTCAATCCATGCATCAACATCATATGTAAAGCTATATACAGATATATAACATGCCATATACGTACACAAGGAATAAGTCATAATAAGACAATCATGAATAATCGAACAACTCTAAATGCGTACCTTGCACTACATCATCTGCGGACTGGGGGCCTAATCCCCTGAGACTGACCTGGCAAATGCCGATTAGGGCAATCCCTGATCACATGACCTTTGCGACCACAGTGGAAACATCCACCCGATGCCTCCGGTAATCTCCTGCCGGTGCCTTCGACTGCAAGACGTGCAGACCTCTTATGTGTAGGTTGGAGGGGCCGAAGGTGGAGTATACCTCGCTACCTGAGGTGAGATAGGCCGTGAGGCCGGAAGACCCTGAGGTCGTGGCGCCTGAAGCATGTACGGTCGTGGAGCTGGAGGAGCATAAGATGGCCTCTGTGGTGGTGCTGGCCACGCATACTGAGGTGATGCTGGGCAAGTGTACTGATAAGGGTCAATCCGGGTCTGCCTCTCAGGAGGTGCTGAACTGCTGGATGGGCCTCTCACCAAATCCCTCTTCTTAGATACGGCCTCTGAGTTGGTCTCAATCAAAAAGACCTTGTCCACTACCTCGGGGTAGGTAGCGTGCCTGAAAGCCGAGACTCTCTCCATGATGATGTCTCTAAGCCCTTGCTCAAACCTTCTTGCCTTCATCGCCTCAGTGGTGATCATGTGAGGCACAAATCTCAAGAGTTTCAAGAACTTAGCCTCATATGTGGCCACAGTCATCGAACCCTACTCGAGGTTGATAAACTCTTTCTCCTTCTTTTCCTAGGCTCCAACTGGGAAGTACTTCTTGTAGAAAGTATCCCTGAACTCATCCCACGACCATGGTTGACCTTACCTGGTCAAATCCCGAGTCCTTAAGGCGAAAAACCACCAATGGTGGGCCTCACCCTCTAGTATGAAAATAGCCCATGCCACTTTTTCTTCCTCTGTGGGTGAGAGGACTACAAAGATCTTCTCCAGTTGAAGGATCCAAGCCTCTGCCTCAACCCAAGCAATGCAATGTACTGGAGCTGCAGGCAGTGGAGTAGGTGCCGCCGAAGATGAAATAGTCTATCGAGCCGCCAATATGGCTACTGTCTCAGCAATAGAGCCTAAGACCTGAGAGAGGTCCGGCTGATCAACCTCATCCCGAGAAAAAGAGGAAGCTCTAGTGTATGGTTCGCGACCCGGTGTACCCCACCTTATAACTAAAGTCTTGAGAACAATAGCACCACATGAGTCTAACTTGGAACCACAATTTATTACAATTCCATTTCACAAAAATTCAAGCAGTATTATTTATATAATACTAATATACATCACATCATAACCATCGGTGTATACATAATAGACTTAGTATTCGAGAATTTCTGAGACCCGTACTTTGTTGAAACAACCATTTTAGATTAAGACTAAGGTTTAGTCTTATACTTGGAACATGACCCGCTTCCGACTTGCAACCTTCCTAACTTGTTTCCTGACATATGCTCTTGTCAAGCCGGGGTACCAGATTCTAAGTGACCCTAAAGACCTAAAGCCTAAGCTCTGATACCACTTCTGTCGCGACCCCAAACCCACCCTAGAAGTTAGAGTGAATCTTGGACGACTCATCATGACTTACATGACATGCTTGACAAACCATCCTGCAAAACACACTGAGCATATATAATAGAGGATAAAATAGCGGAAGCATATACTAACATAGCACAGCGGAAGTCTAACAAAACCTCTATGTATATACATGTAATCCAAGTTTTGTACAAAAGAAATCAAAACAAAGAAGGTGCGGACATGCCCGCCAAAATTCATGGGTATAAATCTCTCATGCTCACCCACGCTCACTTACAATCTACCACCTAATAATAGCCCTCTACATGAGGCTCCTCAGTAGGGACCTCCTCGACGTACTCCTCCTCCACCCATGGGCCAGGAGTACAAATGTCAAAAGGAGCAACCGCTCCAGTATCACTGGCCGACATAAGACGTACGGCTGAGCATGAAATACTCAGCGGGTACCAAATACTAACAAACAGTCATAGCATAATAATAACAACATAAAGCGGGAAGCATTTTGTATCATAACAGGAAAGCAAACAATTTATAGTTCATGCTGACATCACATCAAAATCTGGAAAACTCTTGAAAACATCGTGTGCTTGTCTTGAGTTAAAATCTTCTTTTCGTACTCGAAAACTTGTCTTGTCATGTCATGCGTGTCATGTCATGTCATGCCTTGCTTGTCTTGGAATTTAAACATGCTCATGTAACTTGTGAGATGCACTTGTGAGGGAGGGGAGACCCCTCTTTTAATGAGATGTACTTGTGAGGGAGGGGAGACCCCTCTTTTAATGAGATGTACTTGTGAGGGAGCGGAGACCCCTCTTTTTAATGAAAGCAACTTGTGAGGGAGGGGAAACCCCTCTTTTGCAACAATGCACATGCATGCTTGGAGTCTTGCTTGGTGGTTTCTTGTTCTTGACAAAAGCAAGGCAAAACATATCTTAAGATATGCCCTACCCCTCATACCAACCCTTACATTGGCCTTGTCATGGTGCTCGTGAATCGAGAATAAGACCCTTGTCTTAAAAAAAAACTCGGTGAACCATGTCATGCATGCCGTGCTTGTGGTTTCGCGTACATGCTATCACTTGGAATTAAACATGACATATAGAGTTCAATAGTACATGGAATAGCATTCGTTTCAACTCATAGTAACATTCACGCCATTATAGAAAAGCGAATAAATTTATACATGCATTTCTAGAACTAATTCTTCACCTTGGCATTTCATCAAACACTTGGTGTGTACATTATGGTTAAAGCCTATATCTTGATTTTCTAGGTGGATTAGCGCTCATGACATACATGTGTATTCATTATTAGTACAATGCCCTTCCCATTTCATTCATCACAACATGACATCCATATGGCATTTCATTCACTAGAGGACACTTTAGATTCTGAAGGAGAGATGATGGATCGTTTTCTGGCTGAACACCAAAACTTGCTCTATGCCCTACTAACAATAAAACCTAGGTACCCATTCATACAGAAGGCGTTTGCCTAACCTAAGGAGATTATTCGAGGCAAGTCAAATTGTTTCTCTGAATCTAGACTAGGCAATGATTCAAAGGTGAAAAATAGGGCAGAAGCATGTGTAGCTACCCCTAGGAGTCAAATTTCTGAAGGTCGAGGGGAGGTTAAGCTTCCTAGTAGACTTGGTAGTCAAAAGCAAGTTCGTGATAATATTCTTCTTGAAGAAGTTGAAAAAAAAGACGATTTTCAACTAGTGACATCAATGAGAAATAAGAAGAATAAAGCATCAACAATTGATTCTTCTCAAGCAAGACAAAAGAGGGAGGTTAGGAAACCAAATCGATTTAAGGAGTAATTTTATTCTTTGTTAATGCAAGAACTATTCTTAGAAAATTCATATGTATTTGGGTTCTTGTGTTTTTGTAGGGGTAAGGTTTTATGTCCCCCCATTGCTTTTTTCTTGATAAACAGGTAGAGGTTTGCTAAAAAAAAAATGTAAATGGCAGTTTATAAAGCATATCCCCAAAGATATGAAGGTACATCGGCATGGCTCATCATAGAGCGAACCATATCTAACAAGGTCCGGTTTCTTCTTTTAGAAACACCATTTTGTTGAGGAGAGGCAGAACTTGTCCATTGCGAGATAATCCTATTATCCCTTAAGTAATTCATAAACTCATTGGTGAGGTATCACCACCTCAATCTGATTGAAGTGTCTTTATGGATTTGTCTGTGTCGCGACCCAAAACCCACCCTAGGAGTTAGAGTGAACTTTGGACAACTAATCATGACTTGCTTGACAACCAACCTGCAAAAACCCACAAAGCATATACAATAGAGGATATAAACAGCGGAAACATACTCTAACATAGCACAGCGGAAGTCTAAACAAACCTCTATGTATATACAAATCCAAGTTTTCACAAAAGGAATCCAAAAGAAAGTGCGGACAGACCCGCCAAAATACATGAATGAATATCTCTCATCTCACCCACAGCTAATCCACTCAGAATCTACAACCACCTAATGGTAACCCTCTACGGGAGGTTCCTCCAAAGGCTCCTCGACGTACTCCTCTTCCACCCAAGGACCAGGAGTACAAACATCAAATGGAGCAGCAGCTCCCTCAGAACCTGCCGACATAAGAAGTACGGCTGAGCATGGAATACTCAGCGGGTACTAAGCACTAACCAACAGTCATAGCATACGGATAGCATACATAAAGCAGGAAATAATTCACGCATCTAAAGCAGGAATGATTCATATCATGACAATAAAGTAAAGCAATATAATTCATCATGTTGCATTCATAAAAGCCGGTAAAACCCTTGAAATCTTGTGCACTTGACTTGACTAGAAATATATTTTCGTACTTGAAAGCTTATCGTGTTTGTCTTACTTGATCTTGTCGAGCGTGTCGTACGTGTCATGTCATGCATGTCATGCGTGCTTGCTTATGATCATGTAACTTGTGAGATACACTTGTGAGATGTCCTTGTGAGATGCGCTTGAGAGATGCCTTGAGAGGGAAGGGAGACCCTTCTTTATGCAATGCACTTGCGAGGGAAGGGAGACCCTTCTTCATGATATGTATGTACTTGCGAGGGAAGGGAGGCCCTTCTTCATGATATGCACTTGTGAGTGAGGGGAGACCCCTCGTGGAATGTTGGTTCTTGTTTTCTTGTGAAAAGCAAGGTAAAACATATCGTAGGATATGTCCCACCTCTAACCATGTTCTTGAAAACCTCGATAAATCATGTCATGCATGCCGTGCTCGTGGGAACCGTGTACATACTTGCATTTAAATTTAAATATGACATTTGGGTAATTTCACAACACATATAACATCAATGATTGAGCAATGTAATATTCATATCATTTAGGGAAAGCAAGAAAACACACTATCATAGGCCCTAGCAATATTCATAATTTATTAGGCATGCATTTCCTAATTTACAACTCACTTTATTCACCTTGGCATTTCATCAAACATGGTGTGTTCATTATGGATTTACCCTACAACATGCTTTTCTAGATGGGTTTTATTCAAATCATACATGTATGTTCATTATTGGAACAATGCCCTCCCCATTTTAATCATCACCACACAACCATTGGCATCCAATCGCCCATTCCATCTCCATTCACCATTCACAACCATCCATCTCATAGCACATGTGTAAATAAAGGAAAAATAAAGAAATAAAGGGAAAAGAGGAACTATAACTAGGAGGGTAGCAAGAAGTACCGACCTTGAAGAAATGAGGAAGAAACCCCTTCCAAAAACAACCGTGAGTTGCTGCCCTAGCTTGTGGAACGCTCTCCACGAGTGCTTGAGCCGTAATCTTGGAGAAAAACCGGACTTAAAGTGATCTAGGGTCTCAGAACCCCTTTGATTCTTCTCCAAAAGCAAAACCCTAGGTTTAGGAATCGCCCTCTCCTCTCTTCTTATCTCCCAATCTCTCTAAGTGTCGAAATGAAGCCCTAAAGGCTCGGGGTTAAACTCTTAAGGTAAGAGTGAACCGACCAAAAGACCATAATACCCTTACTAAAATTTCTGCACAAACACGAGTGCCGAACACGTTGTGCTGTGAACAGTGCCGAACACGTTGTGCTGTGAATAGTGCCGAACACATTGTGCTGTGAACAGTGCCGAACACGTTGTGCTGTGAATAGTGCTGAACACGTTGTGCTGTGAACAGTGCCGAACACGTTGTGCTGTGAACAGTGCCGAACACGTTGTGCTGTGAACAGTGCCGAACACGTTGTCACGTTGTGTTGTGCATAGCGCTGAGCTCGTTGTCCGTTGTGAATAGTGCCGAGCACGTTGTCACGTTGTGTTGTGCATAGTGCTGAGCTCGTTGTCCGTTGTCTTAAGTACAACGTGCCCGTCGTGAGCTGTACAACGTACACGTTGTCTGCTGCACGACGCACCCGTTTTCTGTTGCACAACGGATGCACAACGTATACGTTATCAGAGCTAGAGCTACGTTGTCTATGCGTTGTCTGTGCCTTATCAGAGCACGTTGTCAGAGCTACGTCCTTAGTGCCTTCCGAGCTACGTCCTTAGTGCATAACCGAGCTACGTCCTTAGTGCATAACCGAGCTACGATTGCCTGCAGGTCCAGACTATTTTGGCCATATCTTTTGACTCATTCGTCCGATTTTGACGATTCAACTTGCGTTGGGTTCGTACTTCGAAAAGGAACATTTCTGACATTTCAAAATTTCCAATTTCTTCCTTATTTATTAATTATACCTCTTTAAAGGCAAAATGGCAACGAAAGTGTCATGCATTAAATGTGAAAAGGTCCAGGGCTGTACAGTCTGTTTGATTCTCAACTTCTAATCTGAATTCTTTGAACTTTTTAAAGGTTTCAGATTTGTGTTGCATCAAATAGACATATCCATATCTGGAATAGTCATCGGTAAATGTGACAAAATACCGGTATTGCCCTCGTGTAACAATGTTAAATGAACCACATATATCATTATGTATGAATCTTAACTTTTCTTCGGCTCTTCCTGCCTTTTTAGGGTAAGGTTTCTTGGTAATCTTCCCTTCGAGACAAGACTCGCAAGTAGGGATTGGTTCTACCTTGAGAAAGTCATTGGGACCGTCTTTTACCAATCTCTTGATCCTATCGAGATTAATGTGACCAAGTCCCTTATGCCAAAGATAAGTAGATTCTATGCAATGTCTCTTCATTCCAGACATTCTAGATGATGAGACATTGTCACTTTGCAGACATTCATTATTTACCAAAGGAAATATTAAATAAATACCATTAATGAGATTACTAGTAATCAAGACCATTCCATCTTTTTTAATTTCAACAATTGAATTAAAATTGATAGAGAATCCACAAAATAAAAGTCTAGATACTGAAATCAAAGTTTGGTGTGCAGAAGGCACATAAAAACAATCTTGTATAATTAATGTCTTTCCTTAAGGTAAATAAAGAGTAAAACTACTTATTGACTTGACTGCAACTTTTGCACCTGTGCCAAATTTAAGCATCTGCTTCTATCTTGTCGGTTTCCTGGTTTCCTTGAATCCCTGCAACCAATTACAGAAAGATTGACTTAACAGTAATTAGTACTTCAGAGCATCTCATACCTTGAGTAATACTAGCGCGACCCTTCTTAAGAGTTGAGAGGTAAGTCCTACAGTTCCTCTTCCAGTGGCCTATTTTACCACAGTAGAAACACTTTCCCTTGCCTCTCTTATCCTTGCCAGCATCTTCTGAAGAAGCTTTGGAAACTTTTGCCTTACCCCAGTTGTCTTTAAACTTTACTCTACCATTGTTTCTCTTCATTTTCTTTCCAGACACCATCACAAGAATAGGTCTTTCAACAAACATGATTTCACCATCAATATCTTTTCTGATCTCATCTTCTACAACTAACAGTGAGTCTAATAACCCACTTAGAGTCATCTCTAACTTGTTTATACTGTAATTCACTACAAACAAGTTGAATGACCGAGGGAGTGACTGTAGATTAGTATTGATTTTGGTGATATGATCCATCTCTCTACCATACATCTCCAGTTCTTTAATAAAACTCATCATCTTCATGACGTGTTCTTTGACTGAAGTTCCCTCTTTCATCTCGGTGGTAAGAAGAGACCTTAACATTGTTTGTTTGGTAGACATATTCTCTTCCCCAAACATCTCATGTAGGTGATGCAATATGTCAGAATATTATCCATATGATTATGATGGTTATACAATATAGTGGATAATGATGCTTACTGTTTGATTAAAACAATTCTATAAATCAGCTTCAGCTAACAGATCTGGTGTTGAATCCGGAAGAACCAAAGGTTTAGGAGTTGTAAGACTTAGGGTAAGCTTTTCAGAAGAGAGTACCAGGTAAATCCTAAATTCCCAGTCTACATAGTTAGTTCCGACTAACTTCTCATCATGAAGAATTTCAGTCATAGGGTGAAGGTGTGTCATGATCTAATCAAATGACAATTAGGGATCTATTGTATTCATTAATTACTAGTAGATTATGGGTCTGTTTCTACTAGTATTGTTAATTTAGAAAGTTAATACCTAGACACTGGCTTATGTAATCCTGCCTTTGGGCACAATATCACATCGCCTTGAATAGGCAGATAGAAACTATCTTCTCCATTTTCACAGATCTCATCTAGTGAATTCTCGATGTACTATTTGATCTATAAAGGATGTTATACTCACGCTTTGGCGTTATTGTATAATATCTCTTATTCATGTACCCACCTACCATGAACCTAATAAACACCTAGCGAAAGCTCACACTTTGGCGTTATTGCTTCCACTATTTGCTTATACAGTTTTCACCATGTTCTCACATAGGTGAGAGGGATTGGGCCCGGCTTTGGCCTGTCAGCTTACTCACACTCCCCACTATAAGATCACATAGTGCATGGCGGAAGATCATAATACTTAGGGACTTGTCCCCAGTCTTAAATACACATGATATATTAACACAATTATTTCAACAGAATAATTAAACATAATTAACAATATTATCTCATGATAAAATAAACAAGTATCATCTCATGATAATTAAAACAATAATATACGAGATTAATCACTATGGGTCAATAAATTAAAATCCATGGATGCAAGAGAATGAGATAAGAATAAAGGTAACTTGCAAACTCCTTCACGATCCCTTCTTTTATCATCTTATCGAGATCACATCACAACATCCTCCTTTGCAACATCTCCACCAATGCATTAAACATTTTTTAAATGGCATTAGGGAAACTAGTATTCTATTCACCCTTTTCAAGGAAACCAAATGAATCTGCCCTTTACAAATTGCCAAAACCTACTACATATTATCCTCTAATATGAATGCATGATAAACAGTTTATCATAAAATAAATTTGACCCATAACTATAATCTCATGTAAAATAGATGCTACATGGTGATGGAGTACTTTTTCTTATTTTAAAATATTGATAACAATTATCAATTTGCTCGATAAAATCTATATCTTATATAGATTAAACCCCGGCAAATAAAACAATTGTATTTTCCATAAAACAATTTTCATAAAATTATTTTTAAAATATAAGATAGAATTTTCTTTAATCTCTACAATATTTTATTCCTTACTTGAATGCAAGATCCTTTAATATAGATTGGTTCTACTATTATCTAAAACAAAATAAAAATTAATAGAATCGAAAATCCTAAATATGATCTCATCATAAAATAGGGTTTCATAATTTTTCGAATAAAATCTTATTTGTAGGAAAAGTCATTCATTTATTATTTTAAAACAATTAATAAATATATATTAATTGATCAAATCATTTAAAAAAGGAAATTTCAAAATAAACTCTTTATTTCAAATTTAATTATATCACATATAATTATACTATTTTTTAAAATTATTATCATTATCAAATCTCATTCGATAATAAATAAATAAATATATTTATTTATTAATTCATCTCATGAATAAATAAAATAATAAAACTATGAGCATCATTAAATAAATAGAATTATATTCATCTCATGAATTAATTCATCCATTTAATTATCGTATTAAAATAAACAAAAAATACTCCCTAACCATGAGCTCTGATACCACTTGTAGCGGGATCTGGATAAAACTTTATGCGGAAACTAGATCCCGATGATCTTTACACCATATAAAGCAACTAAAATTATCTAATATTTTTAGTCATATTACCTCGGTGAATGATGTTCACCGGTGAAGCTAAATCCACTCAAACCGTCAGAACTCTTTGTAGAGATTTCTTGAAGAAATACTCGAAGATCGATCCTTATTCTTCGCTATCTCCATGAAGCTTCTGAATCTCTACTTGGATTTGAAGAAGCAAGAAGAAGAAGATGGAGTAATAGAGTAGCCTTTCTATCAACCAAAACCCTAAGGTTCAAAACCCTAGAATTGAAGAACCCAACTTGAAAGCAGCCTTATAGCTCACGAAAATCCCTAGAGACTCTCCATAGGGGCTCACGGTTTAGAGAGGAGGAGAGAGTGAGAAAAAATTATGGAGAATCTCTCTCTATGGTCAAGGAGTGTTGAGGGTATTTATAAGATTTAGATCATATCCTAATCTTAATCCAATTAAACCTTATCCCTTAGGAAATATTAATTAATAATAACTCTTACTATTAATTAAACTCCTAGTTTATCTATAACTACTTTAGTTATAGTAATCCTACTAATTAAAGAGTCCTTTTTCTAAAAGGGATTTCTTAAATAAAGGGATTAGTCAACAACCAACAAAAGGGAGGAATCATAGTCAAACTAGGAGACCACAACCAAAGGGGGGGCATGAGCCATGAGGGGGGCATGAGCTTTGAGGAGTTTAGCACTCCTAGTTGTAATCTAATTACAGCTCAGCTTAATCCTTCTTGTATTCCAACTATTCAAATTTAATTCCATAATTAAAAGAGTTATAATTCTACAATTATTCAAATAACCTAATCCTAATCCAATTAGGATTGCAATTTGAGCGCCCCACCCTAGGGTTTAAACCCCTGCGCTTGGGCCCATATTAAAAGTCCATCTTTATGGGTTTATGGATATGGGTCAAACTCATTTTCCCTTTAATTAGGTTAATTAAATAATTACTAATATAATCCCTAGATTTAAATTAATAATTAATTTAAACCATAGATTAACTTTTAATCTATTTAATCAATGATTAACTTTTAATCATTTTTAAATAATTGATTAACTTTTAATCAATTTATGAGCTTTTATTTCTTATGTGAGCATCTCCACAGATTGCTCTGCGACATTCTTACCCTGGCTTACTCAATGTTATCCCATTGACCCTAAACAAGAATTACATCGGAATTACAAGTGACGTGAGATATCCATGTTGCAATTGAATCCCAATGTAAGAACATTAACAAATACGGATCCTGCCATATAAACTTTTTAATTCAATTGATCATTCCAAATACGTTATCCTTAATGGGCCTTTGAGATTATTTATACTATCTAACCCATAGCCCATTACACATCATCCGACTTTCCAAGACTTTTGATTAAGCCATGAGAAACATTTTCTCATGTGAAACATTTTTGAGAAAAACCTTTTGTAAGTATGATATATTTTAAATAAAATATATTTCAAACTTGTTTTGTTTCAAAATTACCTACGCAAGATTTAAGCTTAATCGACTGTCTTACTCGGAACTTGGATAATCTCTCAAATTAATGAGTATGGATTTCTTGTTTGAAATTCATTATGATTCGAACAGCTTTCTGACTATCCAACTGTTACTGTATCGTATTCCCTAAGGTAGAGAATACTTTTGTGGAATCAAAACAGTCAGATTACTTTTCAGTTATAAATGAACTCATCAGATCTAATGATCATTGAAACTGTTCAATGTGAATGAGAGACCAACTATCTGATAGTATGTTTATGCAAGAGGTCTCTCATTGAATGCAATCAGTCAGTGTACATTTAAGCACCCATATGTTGATGTGTTGTCACGACTACAATAGTTCGAGATGCAATTACATCTCAACTATTGAGAACATCTTAGCATAGTGGCAACCATATAAGTGAAGTGCCCAGCTTCACCCATAGGTATGACTACATAAGATATAAGAAACTGTAAAGTTATATATGTTTGTGATAATTCAATCACATAACATTCCTACAATATATCCTAAGGACTTTTATCGATATCTCATATCATATAGCTCATCTCATGATCATGGTCAATTACCCATAATGAATACACAATAGATAAAGAAGTCTTTATTAATTAAATTAAAAAGAATCTAACAAACTAAATGACTTTTCCGAGCATCATGTACAACAGATCGTTCATAGAATATCTACTATAGAAACCCGGGACCGAGTTCCCTAGGCTGTGAATAGTGCCATGAATAGTGTGTGGATAGTGCCCTTGTGTGGTGTGTGTAAAGGCTTAAGGCCTTTACATTTTGTTCTTGGTAGCATGGTCCATTTTGTTCTAGGTAGTTGGTGAGTTAAGTGAGGGTTAAGGTGAATAGTGTTAGGCTACAATGCATGTAAGGGCCTAAGACCTACCATGTGTTCTTGATATTGGGGAAAGTGAAGTAAGGATTTTATATATGTCTATGTTGAATCTCAAAACAAGAGTATAATAATACTCGAGTATCTAGGGTATAAATATCCTAAGTGTGAATGTAGAACTCTGGATCTTGATGGTATGACTCGTGAATAGTGTCTAAGGCTTAAAAGCTTATTGTAATGTCTCGAAAGGTTACCAACGATCGGTTCTGATATATTGTGGGTAGATGATGTGTATGGCATGTATTAAAGCCCTAAGAATAGTTTTCTTAGATTTATGGATTTTTGGGATGAAGGAGTAGAGTATAGAATGCTCTAAGTGTCAAGAATGGGAATGCCTTAGCAGTACCCTCAAATTGAAGAAGCTCTAGTTTGTTCACGTTTGATCAGAATCAAGTCATTTTTGAAGTTTTGGAAAGTTATTGGAACCCTCTTCGAGTTACATGTTTATCATTTTTCACGATTGTGAGTCAAGGTTGAGTTAAAAGTTATATTTCTAAAGTCGGACCTATTGCAAATCTAGGCTGCCGCAATTCATTTACAGACCAGTCAGCTTTAGGGGTACATTGGTCCATAAATACAAAAGAATTAGAAATTTTGTAAAACAAGAAAGTTGTTCCCCTTTGAAAGAAAAGTCCAAGGCAAATTTAATCATCAAAATCAGAGGTCCGAGTCAAACGTTATGGGCCGATTACCAAAGTGGGTTTTGTCAAAAATTTCCAACTTTTGCCTGTAGGTCCGATCGATCGGCCTGGCGGCCCGATCGATCGGCCTGAACCTGAGGTTTTTCCAATCGATCAGGAATAAGCCCCGATCAATCAGCGCACACGTTTTTGGTTTTAAAAAGTCCAAAATTGCTTTTTTTTTTAGGGTTTTAAACCCCCTTCGCCTATAAATAGAGCTTCCATTTGGGGTTTTTGGCTTACCCAAAACCTAAGAGGAATAGAGAGGAAAGAATTTGGGGATCTTAAGAGAGTGGGGGGAATGAAGAAGGAAGAGATCAAGATCAAGGTAGATCTTCCCTATTTCAAGCTTGGATTGTCTTCAAGCAAAGATCACCCTCTATCAAGTTGGAGGTTTCTCCTCAAGGGTTTTTCTTCCAATCAAGGGTTAATCTTCAAAGGTTAGTACACCCTACTAACTACCTTGGTAATAACCTAGTTTCCTTGTGTATAATGTGTATTGAATCTCCCTTATTTTTCCCTCTTTAATTTAAATGCTTAACTTCCCTAAAATAAACAAGATAAAGGATGAATGTGGGGATGTATGAATGAATGGTGGAGGTTAAGGCTATTGGATGCCGTATGGATGTGGTGTGATGTATGAAATGGAAAATGGTGGATAGGCATTTTACAAATAAGGAACTTACCTTAATAATTGGATGGAAAATGTGCATTAAAAAGAGTAAGATGAACTACTAAGTAAATGTTGCATGCTATGTGTTTGAAAAAATGCCTAAACTAGGTGTAAATGAATTAAAGGAAGAAAATAGAAGTAGGCCTTATGCAATTGTTCTAATAAATGATGAATGAACCAAATGCAATGTAGATTACCCAAATTCTCACATGCTGATACTATGAATTGAATTGTGATTCACTATCCTTCATGTCATACATGTCATCATGGTTGCCTCTATTGACAAGCACACAAGAACACATGCATGCATGAATCGGGTTTTCCAAGAGTATTTGCACATGATAAATCACACAAGGAAACAAACATATGTCAAGGAGGTTGGTAGCCCAAGTGAAGAGTACTAGCCTCTAGCCCACAAGAAAATGAAATAATTACACGTCAAGGAGGTTGGTAGCCCCAGGTAAAGGGTGCTAGCCTCTGGCTCACAAGAAAATGAAACAATTACATTTCAGGGAGGTTGGTAGCCCAAGTGAAGGGTACTAGCTTCTGGCTTACAAGTGAATGAAACATCAAGGAGGTTGGTAGCCCAAGGTTGTGCGGGTGCTAGCCTCTGGCTCACAAGTATACAAGTCAAGAACAAGTCAAGACATGAAATCCCAAACAAGACAGACACGCATGCATGATTTTGACAAGCAAGACTGAGGCATGAAAAAGGTTTGTGAACATGAGTTTTACCGGAGTTTTCGCATTCATGAACGCATGTCAAGATATTTATATTGCTTCATGTTCAATACTATTTATCTTATGTTGCTAGGATTGCCTTAACTCGATATTTCGTATTGTGCTCCCTGTTGTCGTGCTTTTGTTGTTGCTATGGGTAGCTAGTAGCTTGTACTCGCTGAGTATTCCATGCTCAGCCGTACTTTTATGTCGGCAGGTACTGTGGAAGTCCTCGACCCCGAGCCTTGGGTCGAGGAATAGTACGTGGAGGAGAGGGAGCCATCTATCCCGTTGCAGTCCCAAGAGGATAGGGATTTGGATGTGTGACTACTGTTGAGAGGAGAGTATGAGAGAGACCTCATTTTATATTTTGTTCAGTGGGCATGTCCACCTAGACCTTGATATGTTATGTATAACTTGGAATACTAATATGGGTTATAGAAAAGAAAAAGTTAGTTGATGCTTCCGCACTTACGTTTAGCTTCTGCACTCTGATTTTAGTTGTTATTATATCATTGTTAGCAGTGTTCATTACAGGATGGTTTGACAGGTACAAATAGTCACCTCTAAAGTATTCCTTAACTCCTAGGGGCTATTTTGGTGTGCAACAGAAGTGGTATCAGAGCTCTAGGCATTAGAGTCCCTAGGGTCATTTAGAATTGATACCACGATTAAAACAGGGCATTAGGTAAAAGAAAAGATTCGTATTCCAAGTAGAGACTAATCATTTAGTCTTAGTCCATAACCGGTTGGAAACCCCAACCGAACGTAGTGTCTTGCATTAGGAGACATCAATTCTATGCTTATACCATGGTGATGTATACACTGATTGTGTTACTATTATATACTTCATGAATGTTGAATGATTGTTGAAATTGTGATTGAAATTAATGTCTAGCCCGAGTATTGATCGACACAAGATCCATTTATTCTTTTGTCCCGCCTAGTTTCGCTTAGTTATTTAGGAATCCCTATTGTATGTATACTATATGTACTATGTTTTTGGGTGTTACTATACGCTAGGTGTTTTGTGCGTACTATATGTTATAAATTATTGAAAACTAGTTCATCAAGTATAGGATTCCAACATAATTGTGGTTTCCTAGTTATACTCATGAGTTGTTGTGTTACTCATGCTAGAGTCTAGCCGGGCGTTGGTAGACAAAGGATTGGTATATCCTTTGTCATGCCTTGTGCTATTAGGTTTTAGTAAGGAGTTGTCTTCCGAGTGAGACTATGGATTCGCTTCTATATTACAAGCTTAGTAGATTTAAAATTTAGAGTCTTTGCGAAAATAAGGACTTAGCTTGCGATATATATACTATTATGTGTATTACGGGCAATTTCATCTTTTAAACTATGCTCAAGGCATCTACTCTCACAAACAAACACAAGTTACACACCATAGTGTGATGATAAGTTTATATGAGTTCACACCATTCCCATGTCTAGTAAGAATCCTAGTACAAAAACGGTACTACCAAATGTCGTGGATGTTGAAGTACGTTCTAGACAAAATGCTCAATCCAAATTAAAATATATAAATATATATATATACGTATGTGAACTCGAGGAATAGGGTTGCTCTCAAAGCATGGGCTCAAAAAGGGATGTGCTAGTGGATTTTAGGAATAAAAGGACTCATAAGCATCATACATGTCATAAGCTTCATACGCATCTCATAAGCATCATACGTATATCATAAGCATCATACACATTTCATAAGCATCATACAGATCATAGGCTTCATACATATCTCACTTTGCATCATTCATGTCTCAAGGTGCTTAGAGGATCATGCTTAAGGAAATCAAGTGGGAGTTATATTTCAAGTATAAGACTAATCAGTTAGTCTTAGTCCTAGTCCTAGTTGGTTAATACTTAACCAAAAATGAGAAAGCTTAGTCACGCTAGGAATCCATGCCTATTAATATTAGTATGTATATACCGTGGTGTGTCTCTATAACTTATGTTTATCTTACTATGTGAATACCTTGACATAAATGTACAATACACTTAGTTAATGATAATCTTAGGCACTTTAATTTTCAATAAATACCTAGCACATGGTGGTACTTTCCTTAAAATTTTTGGCATGGTATTAGATTCTCTAGAGTCTCTTAGAGTTGATATCATGAGTGAGCAAAGGCATTAGGTTCCTAGGATCATGAAATTTTCTGAGTTGAAATTTGGACTCAGATGAACTTTCAATTCAGGTTTGGTACCACGACATAATGGGTATCAAGTAGAGGTATTAGTTCAATATAGGGAGTCGTATCCCGAGGGTAGACTAGTCACCTAATCTTAAGGGTGTAATCGGTTAATACCTTAATCGAGTGTGAGAACGTAGCTTCGCTAGGGAAACTAGTTGTATGACTATACTATTATGTATGGGAGTTGGGCGTATATGCTATAATATATTTACCTTGAGGTTTACAATATGCTTTAGATGTCGCGACCCAAAACCCACCCTAGGAGTCAGAGTGAATCTTGGACAACTTATCTTGACTCACATGACTTGCTTGCCAAACCAACCTGCAAAACATCTGGAGCATAAACAATAGAGGACAATAATAGCGAAAACATAACTACAAAGCACAGTGGAAGTCTAGACAAAACCTCTATGTGTATATATACATAATCCAAGTTTTATACAAAAAGGGAACAAAAGAAGGTGCGGACAGGCCTGCCAAAATACATCAATCTAATCTCTCAAGCTCACACCCACAGCTCACTCACTTAGAATCTACCACCTAATAGTAGCCCTCTACGGGAGGTTCCTCGACATACTCCTCTTCTACCCAAGGGCCAGGAGCACAGGTATCAAAAGGAGCAGCTGCTCCACTATCACCTACCGACATAAAAAGTACGGCTAAGCATGGAATACTCAACGGGTACCAAATACTAACCAACAGTCCTAGCATAACAATAGCAATATATAAAGCAGGAAGAAATTCATATGATAACAGGAAAGTAAAGCAGTTTATAGTCATGCTTGCATCACATAAAAGCCAGCAAAACTCTTGAAATCATCATGCACTTGACTTGACTTAAAATACTCGTTTCGTGCTTGAAAACTTGTTATGTTTGTCTTGCTTGATCTTGTCGAGCGTGCCATGTCATGCGTGTCATGCGTGTTTGCTTGGGATTCCAACATGCTCATGTAACTTGTGAGATGCGCTTGTGAGATGCACTTTAGAGGAAAGGGAGGCCCTTCTTTCATGATATGCACTTGAGAGGGAAAGGAGGCCCTTCTTTCATGATATGGACTTGAGAGGGAAGGGAGGCCCTTCTTTCATGAGATGTACTTGTGAGTGAGGGGAGTTCCCTCATAGATGGGAGGGAAGTGTAAACTCCCTCCTATGCGGTGCTTGTTCTTGTCCTCTTGACAAAGCGAGGTAAAACATATCGTAAGATATGTCCCACCTCTAACATCCTTCCTCTTGAAAATCATCGGTAAATCATGTCATGCATGCCGTGCTCGTGGAATCGTGTGCATACTATCATTTAAATTTGAATATGACATTTAGGGATTTCAACCATACATAGCATGTCAATGATTTGAGCAAATAATTATTCATGCCATTTAGGACAACAAGCAATCACACTATCATAAATCCTAGCAAGTTCATAAGCTTATAAGCATGTATTTCTTAAGTTACAACTCATTCCCATCACCTTGGCATTTCATCAAACATGTAGTGTGTACGTTATTTGTCATCACCTAAATCTTACGTTTCTAGATGGGTTAAGCTCATGGCGCACATGTGTGTTTATTATTAATACAATGCCCTTCCCATTTCATTTATCACATCACACAACTACATGGCATCCATCACCCATCATCCTTCATTCATTCATCCCATAACATTTACATACTTAGATAGTAGAGAAGAATCATAAAAATGAAGGGAAAAAAAGAGAAATATGAACTAGGAGGGTAGCATAAAGTACCGACCTTGAAGAAGCGAGGAAAACCCTCCAACACGTGCGTGGAGTCGCTGCCTAGCTTGGAGAACGTGCTCCTCACGAGCTTGAACCGAGAACTTGAGGAAATCTAAGCTTGAGGTAATCTAGGTTCTTCAACCCCTTTGATTTCTTCTCAAATGCAAACCCTAGGTTTAGAATCCCCTTTCTCCTCTCTCCTTATCTCTCAAATACTCTAAGTGTGTTGAATAAGGCCCTCAAGGCTCAGGCAAGCCTGAAATGGTAAGGGTATAACACCCCAAAGATGAAAAAGCCCTTATTGAAATCTCTGTAAAATGCGATATACCGATCAATCGGTGGTTAATACCGAGCGATCGGTCGCCTACCGAGCAATCGGTGTTCTTAACCGAGCTCTCGGTCAAAAACATGCTCTCTGAAAAATTTTCCCATACAAATAAGTTAACCAGTCGATAGCTACTGATCCACCGGTTGTCGACCGATCGATCGCTGCAATGGACCGAGCGATCGGTTGTGAACCGATCGGTGCTCTACAGATTTTTGACCCATTTTATTATTTTGGCCATATCTTTTGACTCGTTCGTCGGATTTTGACGATTCAACTTGTGCTGGGTTCATCCTTCAAAAAGGAATATTTAGGAATATTTCTGACGTTTTAGAATTTTTAATTTCTCCCTTATTTATTAATTTGACTATCTTAAAGGCCAATTGGCTACAAAAGTGCTATTCATTAAGTACGGAAAAGTCTGGGGTTCTACATTAGAAGCTAAGTTAGCTAGTAATTTTATTGTATGTTTATATAGTATGGTTGTATATTGTTATGTGTTATTACTTACTTTCATAATAACTAATTGTTATTCGAAATACTAGAATTTGAAGAGTTTAGTTTCCAAGTCAGACTCGCGTTTAGCTATTGCCTCAGGATTTGACCATAGGGCGTGACAAGTGAGGAAGAGGCTAATAGAATAGAGGGATTAAAGATGTGGCAATGAGCAGCCTACACTCCCGTCAAAGTTGTGGAGATATAAATTAGTGATAGAAATTGCTATGATTGTTATATATGTACGAACTTGTTACAGTATAATTATATGTGAATATATTGCGATGTACGAATTTATACATGCTGGATGCAAATGAAAACATTATTTAGTTTTAATATCAAAGGCACCTTGCTAGTCAGTGAGTGCCTAGTCCATGTGTTAGCCTAAATGGGATTGACACACTCTTGTGCCATGTCTAAGGTGGTCAAGCCGTATGCTCATATGTATACTATACCTATTTCAACTAAGTGTGATGTGTTGCCTGTATATAACATGCTATCTATATAATATATATATGATTTATGTACTTGTTTGACGGTGGTTAGTCAAGGGCGCCTTGCTAAAGAGCGGGTGCCTAGTTAGGCTTTGGTCGGCACCAGATTGATAAATCCTGTCATGTGTTAGGTTACTAAGTACGAAGGCTCGTTCGAGCTAAATGAAGTGCGAGAAAGGTTTCCTCTCTTGTTCGCGTAGTGTTCTAATTTCGGGGAAGAAATTCCTATAAGGGGGGAGGATGTAGGAACCCGGAACCGAGTTCCCTAGGCTGTGAATAATGCCATGAATAGTGTGTGGATAGTGCCCTTATGTGGTGTGTGTAAAGGCTTAAGGCCTTTACATTTTGTTCTTGGTAGCATGGTCCATTTTGTTCTAGGTAGTTGGTGAGTTAAGTGAGGGTTAAGGTGAATAGTGTTAGGCTACAATGCATGTAAGGGCCTAAAGACCTACCATGTGTTCTTGATATTGGGGAAAGTGAAGTGAGGATTTTATAGATGTCTATGTTGAATCTCCAAATAAGAGTATAATAATACTCGAGTATCTAGGGTATAAATATCCTAAGTGTGAATGTAGAACTCCGGATCTTGATGGTATGGCTCGTGAATAGTGTCTAAGGCTTAAAAGCTTACTGTAATGTCTCGAAGGGTTATCAACGATCGGTTTTGATATATTGTGGGTAGATGATGTGTATGGTATATATTGAAGCCCTGAGAATAGTTTTCTTAGATTTATATATTTTTGGGATGAAGGAGTAGAGTATAGAATGCTCTAAGTGTCAAGAATGGGAATGCCTTAGCAGTACCCTCAAATTTAAGAAGCTCTAGTTTGATCACCTTTGATCGGAATCGAGTGATTCTGGAAGTTTTGGAAATTTATTGGAACCCTCTTCGGGTTCCATGTTTATCATTTTTCACAATTGTGAGTCGAGGTTGAGTAAAAAGTTAGATTTCTAAAGTTGGACCTGCTGCAAATCTAGGCTACCGCAATCCATTTACACACCAGTCAGCTTTAAGGGAAAATTGGTCTATGGATAAAGAAGAATTAGAAATTTTACAAAACATGAAAGTTGTTCTCTTTTAAAAGATGAGTCCAACGCAAGTTTAATCATCAAAATCCGAGGTCCGAGTCAAAAGTTACGGGCCAATTACCATAGTGGGTTTTTGTAAAAAAATTCCCAGTTTTGCCTGTAGGTCCGATCGATCGGCCTGGCGGTCCGATCGATCAGCCTGAACCTTGGGTTTTTCCGATCAATCGGGAATAAGCCCGGATCGATCGGCGCGCTCATTTTTGGTTTTAAAAAGTCCGAAATTGAGTTTTTTAGGGTTTTAAACCCCCTTTGCCCATAAATAGGGCTTCCATTTTGGGTTTTTGGCATACCCAAAACCTAAGAGGAATAGAGAGGAAAGAATTTGGGGATTTTAAGAGAGTGGGGGGATTGAAGAAGAAGATATCAAGATCAAGGTAGATCTTCCCCATTTCAAGCTTGGATTGTCTTCAAGCAAGGATCACCCTCTATCAAGTTGGAGGTTTCTCCTCAAGGGTTTTTCTTCCAATCAAGGGTTAGTTTTTAAAGGTTAGTATACCCTACTAACTACCTTGGTAATAACCTAGTTTTCTTGTGTATAATGTGTATTGAATCTCCCTTATTTTTCCCTCTTTAATTTAAATGCTTAACTTCCCTAAAATAAACAAGATAAAGGATGAATGTGGGGATGTATGTATAGATGGTGGAAGTTGAGGCGATTGGATGCCATATGGATATGGTGTGATGTATGAAATGGAAAATGATGGATGGGCATTTTACAAATAAGGAACTTACTTTGATGATTGGCTGGAAAATATGCACTAAAAAGAGTAAGATGAACTACTAAGTAAATGTTGCATGCTATGTGTTTGACAAAATGCCTAAACTAGGAGTAAATGAATTAAAGGAAGAAAATGAAAGTAGGCCTTATGCAATTGTTCTGATAAATGATGAATGAACCAAATGCCATCTAGATTACCCAAATTCTCACATGCTTATATTATGAATTGAATTGCGATTCACTATCCTTGATGTCATACATGTCATCATGGTTGCCACTATTGACAAGCACACAAGCACTCATGCATGCATGAACCGGGTTTTCCAAGAGTATTTATACATGATAAATCACACAAGGAAACAAGCATATGTCAAGGAGGTTGGTAGCCCAAGTGAAGGGTACTAGCCTCTGGCTCACAAGAAAATGAAATAATTACATGTCAAGGAGGTTGGTAGCCCCAAGTGAAAGGTGCTAGCCACTGGCTCACAAGAAAATGAAACAATTACATGTCAAGGAGGTGGGTAGCCCATGTGAATGGTACTAGCCTCTGGCTCAAAATTTAAGGAAACGTCAAGATGGTTGGTAGCCCATGGATGTGCAGGTGCTAGCCTCTGGCTCACAAGTATACAGGTCAAGAACAAGTCAAGACATGAAATCCCAAACAAGACAGATATGCATGCATGATTTTCACAAGCAAGACTGAGGCATGAAAAAGGTTTTTGAACATGAGTTTTACTGGAGTTTTCGCATTCATGCACGCATGTTAAGATATTTATATTGCTTCATGTTCAATACTATTTATCTTATGTTGTTAGGATTGCCTTAACTCGATATTTCGTATTGTGCTCCCTATTGTCGTGCTTTTGTTATTGCTATGGGTAGCTAGTAGCTTGTACTCGCTGAGTATTCCATGCTCAGCCGTACTTTTATGTCGGTAGGTACTGTGGAAGTACTCGACCCGGAGCCTTGGGTCGAGGAAGAGTACTTGGAGGAGAGGGAGCCATCTATCCCGTTGCAGTCCCAGGAGGATAGGGATTTGGATGTGTGGCCATACCTCGACTACTGTTGAGAGAAGAGTATGAGAGAGACCTCATTTTGTACTTTGTTCAGTGGGCATGTCCACCTAGACCTTGATATGTTATGTATAACTTGGAATACTAATATGGGTTATAGAAAAGAAAAAGTTAGTTCATGCTTCCGCACTTATGTTTAGCTTCCGCACTTTGATTTTAGTTGTTATTATATCATTGTTAGTCGTGTTCAGTACAGGATGATTTGACAGGTACAAACAATCACCTCTAAAGTATTCCTTAACTCTTAGAGGGTATTTTGGGGTGCAACATCTACGATCATTCGTAGTGTTTCTACGATCGTTCGTAGGGTGTTTACGAACGATCGCACCTTCAATAGAAAATTTTTAGATTTTTTCCCGCTTTGGTATTTCGCTCATAACGTTTGACTTGCTTATCGGATTTTGACGATTCAACTTGCATTGGATTCGTAATTCAACGGGAAACAATTTTGTGTCTATAAGACAAATCCTAATTCTGAGTTTTTAAATATCTAAATGGGCTCTAAAGCTGACTGGTCTAGAATGGATTTTAGTAACCTAGATTTTGTAGCAGACCCGATTCTGGAAATCCAACTTTTAACTTAATCCTGACTCAAAATTTGGAAAAATGATAAACATGAACCTCGAAGAGGGTTTCAATAAATTTTCCAAAATTCAAGAATCACTCTATTCTGAGCAACGGTGACAAAATTAGAGCTTCTTAAAGTTGAGGGTAATGCTAATGCATAACCTTTTTGACACTTAGAGTATTTTATACTCTTACTCCTTTATCCCCAAACATGCCTAAACTTAAGAAAACATTCTTAGGGTTTTAATACATACCATAACACATTACACACTTTAAGCTTCATTTTCTCATTTTCATTAATCAAAGCAATGAGCATACACAAAATGCTTCATGCCTTGGAACAATATTCACTGAGGTGATGACCCAATGTTTCGGGGTTCTACAGCTAACTATTCTTGAAACCAAAATCAGTTAGACTAGTTTATGTTTTTTGACATTTAAACTAATTAAAGTTCCAAAATTTGAAAAACTATAGACATGAACATCAAAGGTTATTTCCTTATCTTTCCGATGCCGGTAAAATTACTCGATTCTGATTTGTGAGCACAAAATTATAGCTTCTTAAAATTGACTGTTCTTGAAACCAAAAACAGTTCAATCAGTTTTTGCTTTTCAACATTTAATTTAACTGAAGTTTCGAATCTGGAAAAACCATAAACATGAACATAGAAGGTTATTTCCTTATCTTTCCAATGCCATAAGAATCACTCGATTCCGATTTGTAAGTACAAAACTATAGCTTTCTAAAGTTGATTGTTCTGAAAATCAAAAACCGTTTTAGTTTGTCAAAATGTCAATCTAACCAAGCTATAGACAATAAAGAATAGGGAGAGAAATTTTCCCTGTCCTTTATGCGTGGATTCTCGAGAGAAATGGCGTGGAAGCGGCACGAGCATGGCGCGAAGTCCTACCTTCCTTCCCTTCGTCTTCTCCTTCTTCTCTCTCTCTCTCCTTCATGAGAAACACCACAAAGTGGTGGTGGGGGGGGGGGGGGGGGGGGTTGGTGTTTATATATAGGGAGAGAGGCGTGAGGTTGCATGTGAGGTGGCAAGGGTACATGGTGGGGATGGTGGGGTTGAGGTGAGGGTGTGGGAGATTTGTGACGTGGCCATTTGACTTTGACTCTTTTTTTTTTTGTTTTGATTTTATAACACTAACCCGCTAAACCCTGTACTTGGCACGCGCTGTGCGTCGGTTTCATGAGCCGACGAGCGATGAGGTTGGAGCGAGATAAGTAGCCGCCCAAGTAGCAGGCCGGCGCGTTGTGCGAGGATACCAAGCGGGAAATTCTACATTCTTAACTCATCGCAGTACTATGGGGACATTCTAGTACTTTATTGGCTCAGTAGTCTCTTTGGTGGTTCATGCTTGGTTCAGAGAACACGCTTCTTATAGGACTCTTGAGGGGTATATTTATCCCTTTTGGCTCATTAGAGCAATATCGGGTATATTACTTACGTTAGCTGCTTTATAATCCTATTACGGTTGTTGGACTTGGGAATCAAAGTAATGTGGGAACAGTTAAGATCCTTAAGGAGATGTCCCAAATTGAAAAGGCATTAACTGTCCTCAGACATACTTTTCCCAATTTTTTCCAAAAGTATATTGTGAAACACTCCTTGGAGTTCATAATTATAGGGAACTGATGGTAATTACACATTAACATCTGAGATTTAATTTTGCTAATAATTTCATTGCTTTTAATTGCAAGAAGAAGAACTAAGTAAGACATGCCGTACATCGGGAAACAAGAAAAAAATTGATGAAAAAAAACATTAAAAAATAAATAGGTAATGTAATAGAACATTGCTACTTATTTGAAACTAGATCCCAGGGAGGAGTCCCTTTGTCCAATTATCTTTTGTGATGTTGAAGACGTACTGGAAGCCCTTTGGCTGGTATGGGCATAGGATCAACTATTATCTTCTCATTTGGAAGCAGTTTCTCCCATTTGAACCTTCTCACCAAATTGTGCATGAAAACAAGTATTTCAAGTCGAGCATACTCTTTGCCGGGGCACATTCGAGGTCCTCCTCCGAAAGGAACAAAGGTATAAGGAGCGGGTCCAGCACCGTCGAACCTCGAAGGATCGAATTTTTCAGGCTCAGGGAAGCATTCAGGATTTCTATGGGTCGAATTTGCGCTCCAGTATAACTAGAAAAATGTAAAGAATGGGTAATAAGGAACCGGCATGTTTGAAACTAAGAACTAGTACTATCCAAAAAGTGATGAAGTTTCACTAATATGGCTTACCTTCCATCCCTTTGGAATGGAGAAACCAGCAAATATGAAGTCATTAATGGCCTCTCTGAAAGCTCCCTGAAGAGGTGGTGCAAGTCTCATCACTTCACATGCTACATTCCATGAATACCTCATCTTTTGTATGTCTTCCCAGTTCAGCAACTCTCCTGGTGCTTTTGATTTTGCAATCTCCATTTGCTCTGTAACAGAACACAAAAGGAAATTAAGGCCACTTAGAGACATGTCCTACCAAAACATTATTTATATCATAATCATTTAATCAACCAAAGCAAGGCCTTCTTAGTCAAAGCCTACTAATATACATGTGTATGAATAAAATAAGAAAATGTTCAATTAAGTATGAATTTTGCTAATTAAGCATCTTCCCATGTCCATATATACTCTCATCACCTATTCTATAGTGTAACACAAAATGTCCTTGTAGTGGGGGCCTAGAAGTGGACACAAAAAAATTGTTAGAGTATGGAAATTGTTTGAACTATGATAGTATGCCCAAAGTATTTTAATATATATAATTTATGAAATGGTAATAATAATAAGTTTATTTTTATTATTATAGAGCCTTCTATTGACTTAATCCACTCTCTAATGATTGGTTCAGAGCATGTCCTTTTTTGGAGGAGTGCTAGTCCTACTCTCAAGTGTTTCTTACTCTCAAGATGAGCCAACCAAATTCTCCGTTAAAGTATTACCATCACTGAAAAGTGTGTCCTTTAAGAGTGATATTGGACAAGTGGTTAGAGTAGAAAACACATGAGAGTAGGTCTAGCACTATTTCCCTTTTTTTTTTTTTTTCTTTTAGCAACGGCTAGCCCAAAGGCTGCAGCAGCAGACACGCACCTTAATAATAATTAACAACGACTTGTAGTTCAAAACAGGGGCCGTTGCGGCGTTGCCAATGGGGATATTCTCCATTTTTATGGGGGTTACGGACACAAAACGACCCATCCACCATACCAAGTCACTGCTAAATGATCCAGTATCGGAGAAATCATCCCCAGTCGATGTGATTTCTGTTGATTTTTTAGCAGGCAGACAGATCATCCATGATCCATTTTCTTAAGAATACCCCAAATTTTAAACAGATGGAGAGAGAAATAAAAAATTGTAGATGTAAATATACTCAACGCAGCGAAGAGAGAAGTTGCACGAGATATACCCTTTAAGACCTCATTGTAGACTTCTGGTAGCTCTGCAAGATACTTCACCACAAAGGTTATGGCAGCGCTAGCAGTGTCGTGGCCACCGATTAGCAAGCCGAGAATCTTATCAGCGATGTCCATCTCGTTCATGTGCTGGCCGTTGTCGTCGGTGGTGAGGAGCATGTAGGACAATATGTCTTGCGTCGGGGACGCCTTATTCTCAGCTAGGTCCAGCTTTCTTTGCTTGATGATCGCTCGGAGATCTTTTCTGATCAGGTTGGAAGCCTTGATGGCACGGTTAAAGGGCGTCCCGGGTAGATTGATGGGAATAGAGATGATCCCAGATGCCAAAACGTTGAAGGGGTCAGCAAACTTGGCGACATGTTCAGGATCTTCGATGCTCAAGAACAAGCGACATGCCAGCCAGAAGGTGTACATCTTAGCCAGAGGGAACACGGTCACCTCTTGTTTATTGTCCCAATCAGACTCCATGTGTCGCTGCGCAATGGTGTCCATGATACCAATGTATCTCTGCAGCGCTTCTGGCTTCATGAATCCGGGGAGCAACTTACGCATCTTCTTGGATTCCTCTTTAGAAGAGGTCTGGAGAGAGGAGGGGAAAATCTTGTCGACGGAGCTTGGCCACCACGCTTGGACAAGCTTGTTCTCGTTTGAGAACAAGAACTTGTTTCCGGCGGCACCGCAGAAGACTGCGGCAGATTCTCCCAGCAACGAAGTCTTGAAGACTTTGGAAGAGTACTTGGCCATCCTGTCGTATATGAACTTTTCCGGGTAACCCTTTCGGCCCGTGGAGAGGAACTCAAGACTTTCGCCGATGAAGGGCAATCCCGTCTTCCCCGGGGGGAGATTCCCGGGGATTTGGGGTTTGTGTCTGTGAAAGATGAATCCAAGAGATAGAGAGATGAAGATGATGGCAAGGAGAAGCACTGAGAAGAGGTCCATGTCGTCGCTGCTTCTGTCTTCAACCCAAATGGAATAGCTATGATGGATGGCCAATGGGAGTGGGATTAAATAGGCAAAGCAAGTTTTTAGAAGAAAGACAGAAGAAGCACAAGCGACCTTCAAGTTTGTAGTCAAAGTCAAATAAAGACAACTCAAATAGTTTTATCTTTGGAGTCAAATCCTCTACCGTGATAACCGGATTTGGCAAATCCGGTTATCACCCCTAGAGGTCGCCACGTTTCTCCTTTGACACCCCTAAACCGTGGGTAAGGTTCAACCACCCCTAGGGTTCACCCACCCCATTTTCTTTTTTTTTTAAAATATTAATTTTAAAAAAAAAATTAAAAAACTGTTTTTAGAGTTTTTTTAATATTAAAAACAGTTTTTTAATTTTAAAAAAAGATTTAATATTAAAAAAAAAAAACAAAAATGGATGGGTGAACCCTAGGGGTGGGTGAACCTTACCCATCATTAAGGGGTGTCAAAGGAGACACTTGGTAACCTTTAGGGGTGGAGATGATTTGGCTCCTTTATCTTTACCAAAAAAACAAAGAAGAAGAAGAAGATATTTTATACAATTTTCTGTTTAAATATAAACCAGAGCTCCGGTCAAAAGAGATCTCTGGAGCACCAAAAAGACCAAGTAGTTTGAGGTGATTCCCTAAATAAACTATTAATGAGTTTCTATGCTTCTTTTGGGTAGCTCCGGAACTCTCTTCGAACCGGAGCTCTGCTGCATAATTTTACTCCAAGTTGCCTAATGAAGTCAAAGGAATTGGGCTCCTTTACATGGGCCTAGGAGACAAAAGTCACAGTTAGACAGCTTGAAATCGGCCGAGTTTCTCAACTCAGTCAAAGCTGGGTTTGACTTCGAAGTGGGAACGGGAAGAAATCTACATTATTTTATTTCATTTTTTCACAAGGTATTTACTATCTCTTCAAATTTTTCTCTTTTCTTTTTCTGTTTTTTTTTTTAAAACCAACCCGGCGTTGGGCTGTTGGTCAGGACCACGCATCAGGAAGCGGAGGTCTTCAGTTCGAATCACCTCCCTCTGTTGGCCACCCTAAGGGAAGAATCCCGTCTTACCTAGTGCGTGTGGCTTGGGCGGTGTTGCACGTGATCGAGGGAATAGTCAGGTGCTCTAAGAGGTCTGGATACCCTCGTTTCCTTAAAAAAAGAAAAAAAAAAAGAATCTCTCTTTCTTTTTGGTATTCGAAAAGACCCATTTGAAAGAAAATTTTTCTTGAGTACCAAAACAATAATAATAATATTAATATGATAGAAATATTGCACAAGTATAATAAGAGTGATAACGCCAACTTAATTTGGTATTAATCCATCTCTTACTACAAATGGGTCATTTATTATGTTCTTAAAAGTAGGTTAAATTTATAATTACTATTTTTTTTCACAACAAAGAGGCATTCCAACGTTTGGTTAGAATATTGCTTTCCGACTCCATCCCAGATACCCACACCAGAAAGGAGCAGATACAAGTTGTTGAGAGTCGAAACTGAGACCTCCGTTTGATGGGGCGTGGTGCTTGACCAACTGACCCAACAGGTCGGTGTAGTAGTAATATTAATTTAGATGCATAATTTTCCACATTTTAAAAAAACTACATGTGACTTAATTTATACTCCAAGAATTTAATATCAAAATTGGGTATATATCTTGTAGAGGAATAATAGAAGGTAGGAGATTTGCTCCTTTCTCTAAGGGAAGACAAAGTAATCTCTTTTTTGATATTTTTATGTGGAATCTTATTTTCCATCCTTAAGTAAACAAGTCTAATATTATTATTCATATTTAAGAAACCAAATATTATTAATATTGAAAAAAAAAACAAATATGGTGGACTCCTGGACCATGCTTCTGGAGAAACTAATTAATATATAATAGTAATTTAAAGCAACCAACATTGAAATAAGGTGCATGTTTTTTTTGTTTGAAAACAAAAACTAGAGGTTACTCTTTCGTTCTTGTTGTTAGTTGCTACAAGGTAGTCGCAGTAGTCGTAGAAGAAAGAACACTTGACCGACCCATTTTAATTTTAATATACAATGCTACTTTTGACTGAACAATAATTTAAAGTTTTTTGCTTAGTGCAGCATACCAGGGGCGGGTTTGACTACCGACGCTTCCAACCCAAGTGCCAAAATTCTAGTGATCTAACAGAGCAGAGAGCATAGGAGTGGGGACGTGTGGGATCCACCCAGCACCCACGTCTCACACTTTAGAGTTTGGGAATTTTAAAATATCTTAGTTTGTGGGTTAATTATTTTATAAGAGTTTCTTCATTTGAAAGAGATGAGCGAAAACTCTTGTTCTTCTTTTGCTTGGAGAAAGAAGATGGGGAAAAAAAATGGAAGAAGAAGGGATTATAGGTATTTTGTGAGACTAGTATGAAGAGATAAGTGGTCTTCACAATCTCCTTGTACTTCTTTTTTAATCTTTGATAGTGAAAATTTAGTCATTCTTTAGCTATGGATGTTTTCCATAAATTAAGGTTTTACCACGTTAAAAAAATCCAGCGTCTCTTTGATTTATTGTGGTAACTTATTTTAAATTATTTATTTTGGGGATTGGTTCCGCACCGAAAATAAAGTTATGAATTAATTTGTTGACGGTACAGAGTTTTTGGTATCAGAGCATGATTTTTCAATAGTGCATGCAAAGTCGTCATTCCAAGAATGTTAATTTGGTAGAATTTAATTCAAACATCGATAGTCGTAGAGGAAAATAAAAAAATGTCTAAAATTTCCTTAATCAATAATTCCAGTGACCTAAGGGGGGGAGGAGAGGGGAGGGTGAATAGGTCTACCTAGTAATATCTAGCAATTTTAATTTTAACAAAGTATTAATCAGAATTATGGCAAACAAACAAATCAAGTGCGAAAATAATAGAAGACATGTTGCCAAGTATATGGACCCTAGAAGGGGGGGGGGGGGGGGGGGGGGGGGTTGTTTAGGGTCAATGGCAAATTAAATTACCTTAGCCTATTTTTCAGAATTTATGATTAAGCTAATTTAACAATGATAGAAATAATTAATGCAAAGATAAAGGAAATGATAAGAGATAAAAAATGCAAACACAATAGAATTGTTCTCGAGGTTCGGCACTCCCGCCTACGTCCCCGTCTCAAGCTCTCTAGCTCAAAAGATTTAACACGATTTCACTATCGCACGAGCTTCTTCACGGGTGAAGTCCAAACCTTTACAATCATTTTCCCAGACGAGGATTGCCACATTCAATACAAGACAACACCCTCTCTTAACTTCACAAAGCTCTCCGGCTTCTCGGACAAGAATCCACGATTCTTGATTTCCTTTTGTACAAAAGAGTTGTTGGATTTGAATCCAAATAATAAAGCTCCTTAATGAGCTTAATAAGATTGGAATGACCACTCTATAAATCTCTCAAAAGAATGAGAGTTGAAAGGCTCAAAAACTAGGATTTGGGATTTCTAGGGTAAACTCAATAGATTTGGCAATGTAAGCTTGGAGTGAATGGATTGAATGATTGGAAGTATTGGAATTCTTAATTTCTTTTACAAACCAATCTTATTTATAGACCTTTCAATTATATGACCGTTGGAGGCTTGATGGGAACTCAAAGAGTCGTTAAAAACTAGCTGTTGTGAGCAATTTTCGTGTTTCCTGCAAGCATCCGTTGACGGTTTAATAGATAGAAACCTCTGATCCAACCGTCGACGGTTTAATAGATAGAAACCTCTGATCCAACCATCGACGGTTCCCATACATTTTCTCATAAACCTCTGTTTCAAATACCAATATGATGAGAATGACTTCATAGGTCTTATACCTTATCTTTAACAAGATTTTTATCATGTTTTAGGTCCTTAGATTGATATTAAATTAGGTCTTAAGGCACCTATGGTCAATCTAAGGATTAAGCAATTCAACAGACCAAACTTTGATGATTTCTTACATAATTCCTAAGATTCTTAAATAAAACAATTAAACCTACTTGAGAATCTTCATTCTTTTAGTCTTGATCTTGAATTGATTTGACTTTAAGCTTCATGATCCGACTTGGACATTGGGATTTGATATGAATTTTAATATCTTCTGTAAGCACCCGATACCTTGCCTTAACCATGGTTAAATACTGTTAACTATGGTTATCCCCAGCTGAGTCCTAGTCAAGCCTTAAACCCTAGGTAAACCCTGGGCAAACCCTAGTCAAACCCTAGGCCTATCCCTAGAGCATACACTAATCCCAAGTAAAACCCCAGACTAACCCTAAGTAAACCCTGGTCTAAACTTAGGCCTAACCCTAGTCAAGCCCTCAAACCCTAAGCCTAACCCTAAGTAAAGCTTTAGTCAAACTCTAGGTAAACTCTAGGTCAAACCTAAGCGAACCTTAAACCCTAGGTACACCCACTCAAACCTTATAGGTAAACCCTAGGCCTAACCCTGGGTAAACCCTAGTCTAACCCTAGGTGAATCCTAGTCTAATTTTAGGGCCCAAAAACCCCAAAATCCAAAGCCAAGTCCTCTATGGGCCCAAAAACCCCAAAATCCAAAGCCAAGTCCTCTATGGGCCCAAGCATGGGCCTTGTAGAACCCCGGATCTTTATGGCATGTATTAAAACCCTTAATATTGTTTTCTTAAGCTTTGGGTGTTTATAAGTGTTTGGAATGAAGAAAGTAAGAGTATAGAATACTCTTAAGTGTTAATAAGGGTTATGCCTTAGCATACCCTCAACTTTGAAAAGCTCTAGTTCACTCATAGCTGATCGGAATCGAGCGATTTTTGAATTTTGGGAAAGGTATTTGAACTCTCTTCAAGGTTCATGTTTACCATTTTTCTTAATTTTGAGTTGGGGTTGAGTCAAAAGTCCGATTTCTAAAGTCGGGACTGCTGAAAATCTGGGCTGTCGAAACCCATTTACAGACCAGTCAGCTTTGGAGCCATTTTTGGTAAAGTAAAACTCCAAATTTGGAGGTGTACAAAACATGAAAGTTGTTGCCCTTTGAAAGAAAAATCCAACACAAGTTGAATCGTCAAAATTGGACCACCGAGTCAAAAGTTATGGCTAATTTACCAAAACACGTTTTTGCAGAAAAACTCGCTCGAGCGAGATCCAAACCCGCTCAAGCGAGATTTACCAAAAACGAGTTTTTTAGGCCAGGGAGTAACCCGCTCGAGCGAGATGGAAGCCCGCTCAAGCGAGATTGCCCAGAAATATTTTTTTTGGGTTTTTTCACTAACCTAACACTATATATACCCAATTTTTCGAGGGTCCAAGGTTCCTAACACTTTGAGAGGGACTTTTTGAGAGAAAAAGAAAGAAACCTAGGTTTCCAAAGGGGGATTGTGTTGGAGACCAAGGAGGAGATCGAATCATCACTTCTCAAAGTTTTCACAAGCTTGAACCTTCTTCCTTGAGCGTAGATCTCCATTTCCAAGCTCAAGCTCGTGTTAGATCATCCTTCCACACTAAGATTTGATCCTTGTAAGGTAAGTAAAACTACTACCTAGCTTTGCTATGATACAAATAGTAAGTAAAACTATTCTCTAGCTTTGCTATCTTGAAATAGTGAAAGTATGATTTTGAATGAGATGCAAGTAAAATCTCTATCTAGTTTTGTTATCCTACCAAGATTTAGTGGGTGATTTTCAAATAACAAATATGAGAATTTGGGGTGAGTTACATTATGATTAAATGAGGAACTAGGGTTCATGATTTGGGGGTTTTTCAAGAAAAGGATCAATATAGTTATACTTGTGTGAAATTATTATTATTTTCTAATCAATCATGATTCTATGTATGATGTGGTGAAATAGGCTTGAAAGCCAAGATCTTGAAGTTGTGATGTAATGAATACAAAGGCTCTATGTTCTTGAAATTCTAAGTATAACATGATGCCAATATGTCTTGTATAAACTCATATAAATGGTTAAGGCTTTCAATACATATATGTCTATAATGATGTTCACAAGCACTCCAAGCACAATGAGTTTCACACGACCGAGGTTTTCGCAGAAGCATGGTTTTCAAGAAATCACAAGAAAGGTTTTCAAGGCATTTATAAGTAAGAAGCATAAGCATTGACAAAGCCAAACATTGGGTTGGTATTCTACGATCGGTTACTTCATGCTTACAAGGATTAAGTCCAAGATCTTGCATAAACTCCAAGGATCATAAGTCTCGCAAGGCTTTTCAAGAAGTCATAAGAAACTCACAAGTCTAAGATCTTGCATATGTCTCTAAGGATCATAAGCTCACAAGAAAGCTCACAAGAAGCTCACAAGAAAGCTCACAAGAAGGCTCACAAGAAAGCTCATAAGCTTACAAGAAAAGTCATAAGAACTCGTAAGCTCACAAGAACTCATAAGAAAACACGAGACTCACAAGCATTCATAAGAACTCATAAGCATGCATAAGATGATTTGTTTTCCATGAAAATAACAAGTTCTACGAACGGTTTTCTATGACGGAGTTTTCAAGCATGAACTTGTGATTTGTAATTACTTATGCTCTTGTATGTAATATTATGATTATTATTCTTAAAGGGTACTTGCTTGTGGTATGTTGTTATTTTAACACTGTTAGCTAGTAGTTTTGGCTCGCTGAGTATTCCACGCTCAGCCGTACATGTTATGTCAGCAGGTACACGGACTCCCTTTGACATCTGTGATCAGGGACCTTGGATAAAGGAGGATTATGGCGAGGAGGAGCCATATGTGGAGCCTCAGGAGAAGGCAGGGGACTTAGACCGCTGGCCCTAGCTAGACTACTGCTGAGTGGAGAGACTGTGAGGGTTCTTTTGTATTTTGATAGGTGGGCATGTCCACCTTTACTTTTGTCATGTATGTACAAACTTGGAATACAGTTTATATAGAAAAAGAAATTTTTGGGCTACGCTTCCGCACTATGATTAAGCTTATGCATTACTTTATGTTCCATTATGTATTTCCTTGTGTATTTTACAGGATGATTTGCTAGGTTAAGGATAGTCTCGCCAAAGTATCCCTAACTCTCAGGGGGTATTTTGGGTCGCGACAGGCCTAGAAGCCCTTATAGCCATTGCAATGGGGCCCACCTACTTTATTTTAAAAATTCAAATAATGACGGTAATAACTTTACCTCCATTACCAAGTATGGCAAAGTGAACAGTGATCCAATCCAATCGTATGAGGGTTGGGACTGTTTTAGCATAAAACAGTAAAACAGGAAATGGCAGTAATGTTATTGCCGCCATTCTTGATTTAGGCTAAATCAGGAATAACAGGAAATAACTCTACCGCCATTACTTGATTTCCAATTTGCAGTGCAGCTGAACCCCCTGTAGCTCTCCGGTCTACCTCCCCAGTGTCTACCACCCTTCCATTAATCCCCAGAATACCCTAGGGTCCCCTCTACTCTATAAATAGCACCCCCTCCTCGCCTTAAAGGGGGACTCCGTAACTTCCATAAGAAAACCATGTCCAAGCTCGGTTAGCCCACATCCCAGCCTTCCCAGTCTCTGGACCTCTACCTGAGGTGATCCCCAAACCTCCCAAGAGCTCCCCTAGGCCTACCTCAGCCCTTGCACCATCATGTACCAGCCCCCCTGCTGTAGTTCTACCATCGAGGGATTCAAACCGAGAGGGTAGGCGACCCCTACCTTATTTATCTTTTGTTTGAAGCTATGTAAACCCCTGGTCATACTCCAGGGGTATTTCCTTCCTGTTCTAGTTCATTTCTACCTAGGGACAGAGCCCCTCATACCTCTCCATAGGTATGGGGGGAGTCCTCTTGAGGGTTAGTATCTTAGCTCAGTGGCCCCCGCAGGCATAGAATCTCCACGTACTCCCTAGGGGACCCTCAGCATGAGGAATCCCCTGGGGAAGCCCTAGTCCAGTCCAGAGTGGAGAAATCGTAGTTTCTGGGCAAAATCAGGAATGACGATAGAATAATTACCTTCCTTCCTGGTTCTCCCCCTTGTAGCCCTTGTAGTACTCATTTTAGTGGGCCCTGGTCCAATCCAGGGCCATGCCTTGGTCCCTCAGACTATCCTCTACCTGGCTTGGTCCTTCTAGACCCAACCCACTTGCTTAACTATGGTTAACATGGCCCTAAACCCAGACTGTGCGGAATGGCAGTAGACTGTCTACTACCATTTCAGTATACCAAACACAGTGGCTTTGGCCCACTATAGGGCCCACTCTAGACCAGTTCCAAGGCCTACCAAAGGCCCAGGATCATTAGGGCACTCCCCTCTCCATCCCCGTAGGTCCAGCACCCCTTGGGTAAACCCCCTAACTCAACCTACAGACCAGCAAAGGACCCTCAGAAGTGCTTCTGTAATGCTGGTAATGCCATTACCGCCATTATAGAGTTTTTTGGGCTTTTGCACAAGGCCCAGACCTAGTAGGAGGATACTCTAGGCCCTCTCATACTCTCTGGGCCCATCCTGACCTGCCTGGACTATTTAACTAGGGTTAACTTAACCCCTGATTAACTTTTAACCATGGTTAAGCAACTCTTAACCCTTGGAAAAATCTGAAAAATATCAAAAATTCTGAAAATATTGCATGTGTCCTAAATGTTTTTGCTTTGGCCCATTTACCATGGTTAAAAGCCCTAACCACAGTTACTTTACCCATTTAACTCCGGTTAGCAACCCTAACCTCAAGTTTACCGGACTTATTCCTTAGCCTACCGGGCCTAAACCCTAATCTACCGGACAAACCCTAAGCCTACCAGGCTTAAATCATGCACTTGACCAACCCGGTCAACCAAACCCTAGTCTACCGGACTAGTCCATTAGCAACCCTTGGTTCACATACACACACCTCCTAGCCTCGACACGGGCTCATGTACCAGAACTACGCTTGGTCTGATCTCACCCTTGTGAGTATGTAGGCAACCCAACCCGGGTTCAACCCTATTTAGCTTTTCTTTCTTAGAATAGTGTTATCTTAAATACTTAGGCATTTTAATAAACATTGACTTAAATTGGCTTAAACCTAGAAATTAGGGAACAATTGAAAAATGGAAGTCTTGGGGTACCTAACACCTTCCTCGGACTTAACCGAACCTCTTACCTAGATATCTCTCATAGACCAAGATCTTATCCACTACCTGGGGATTTATCCCTTCTGAATGAATAGGTGGGGACTCTAAACCATTTTGTGAGGTGAAATCCCGTGCTCGCAGCTCTGGCTACTCCACTGGAGAGTTGTCCAAGGATCAACCCAGAACCTAGGTTTAAGCCAATTAACCTCAATTTTATTTAAATGCCTAAGTATTTAACCTAACACTAATCATTTCACCTCATCGGTTTAATTGTGTACTGTACATATTATACATAGCATAGTAGTGTAAATGTCCTATTAAACCCAATAGTTAGGCTTATTATACTTATGACTGACTGGTGGATGATCATCATCAGTGTCAGAGGCTTAAAAGCCTTGGAGGTCTGTGAAATTACGCCTAGTGGGTGATTACCCTCAGGAAAGGATTCTGAACTCTCCCACTTACACCAATCGTCCATTTTCAGGTATGTTCTATATCGGGGAGTCGAATATACGGTGTTAAGTGACCCCCTCCTATCCTGCTAGGAACATACTTGCATCAAACCAGCATTCATACATATAGCCTAGGTTAGGGTATAGTCTACAAGCAGCCCACCTAGGGAGGGTTACTCTGAATCTCAACCTGCTTGCACCCTATACCTGTCCCCAATCATGGTTGACTATTGGTGTACATTCTACCCAGATAAGCACCCATTCAGGGGCATTTAATGAGCTAAACCTGTGCTTGTAATAAAATACATCCTACCCTGCATCCTGACATAGCATATGGGGTTTAAATCCCAAGCGAATAGGTCCTCAACGAACCTATCCCCAACCTTGACCTGATAAGCCCTTGGTTCCTAACAACCTGGGTAAAACACGTTGGACCTCCGTCCATCTACCTTATCGGATCACATGTGCCTTGTCACACCCAATCAAAAATCATAAAATACAATCATCACTTTTGTATTTTTCATCAGCATATACAGTACACTCACATAGAGTCTGTCCTTGTCTAGGTAGATGACAGGTCCTTCAGGGATTTTTCAGTTAATTAGTCAACTGTCACGGCCCGTGCATTTGATATCTCAGGCTCCATGTGACGACAACCTCTAGAAAGCAATCGAGGTGTTCACCCCGAGTCAGCATCTTGCTTGGGCTCAGTACTATAAAATCGGGATCATCTTAGACCTATCCATGGTTAAGCCAGATCCGCACCTCATAAATGCTGCTATCTAGTGTTGGAACCCATCACATATAATGTTCCGTTTTAGAAAGAATGAACTATGTCCAACACTAGAAGAGATTCAGCACATTCTAGGCTTAAACATGGACGGAAAAGCCATAGTATCACGCTATAAGACAACATATCAGGTAGACCTATCAAGGTTCTTGCATATCAAGTCTACCTGCTTACAACATGGTCCTAATGTGTAGCGCCCCAAAATTTTGTCTATATATTGGAACTTGTGCCAAGGCTTTAATCCCTTGTAATCTCCCATTTTGTATAAAATGAGAATGTTGAAAGTTGGGTAGTCTTAAATCAGTAATAGAGAATGTTCATGGGAGTCAAAATAGAAATGGAAAGTGCTCTAAAGTGTTAAAGAGTGAGATTTCCTAAGTCGGACATGTTGAAAACCTGGGCTGCTGAAACCCAATTCCAGACCAGTAAGTTTTAGGGGTAACTTGGTCCATGAATAAAGAAGAATTAGAAGATTCTAAAATGCTAAAGTTGTTCCCCTTCGAATGATGAGTCCAACACAAGTTGAATCATCAAAATCCGACGAACGAGTCTAAAGTTATGACCGAAATACCAAAGTGAGAAAATTTGAAAATTTTCTATAGGATTTACGAACGATCATAAACACGCTATGAACGATCGTAGGTGAGCTACGATTGATCGTAGAAAACTTACGATCGATTGAAGAACCCCAAAACCGGGCAAACTTACTGGATGAATTACGAACGATCGTACAGACCCTACGAACGAGCGTAGGTGAGTTACGATCGATCATAGAAAACCTACGATCGATCGTAAAACTTCCAAAAATGGGCAAACTCTCTATAAAATTTACGATCGATCCTAGAAACTTATGACCGATCGTAGAGATGCTATGATTGATCGTAGAAAACCTACGATCGATCGTAAATCGGGCGACCCAGATTTTTTATGTGGGATTTTTAGGGTTTCTATCCTTTGCCTATAAATAGAAGGTGACATTTGGGGGTTTTGGTTTACCCTAAACCTAAAAAGAGACTAAGAGAGATTAAGAGGATGGAGATTAGGGAGAAACCAAGGAGGGTTGTGGATTGAAGAGAGTGGAGCTCAAGCCAATCTTGGATTATTCTTCGAGCAAGGATCATCCTTCACCAAGTTGGGATTCCAATCAAGGAGGGTTCTTCTTCAAGATTTGAAGTTAATCCTCAAGGTTAGTACACCCTTCTTAGTTAACTTAGTAATAACTTAGGTTTTCTCTAAAGAATGCATGTGAATGATTATATGTATTTCCTTTTCAATAAATGTGTTTTTTTTCTGCAACAAATGAATAAGATAGATCAAGTGGATATGAATATGGGAGATGTGAATCTTGTTGTGTGAAAAATCAATTCGGTGAACCTCAAATCCAATGTTTGAATTGAGAACTCAATAAGTCAAGGAGATGGTTAGGGCTTCCTATAAGTCTATCTACCCTTTTTGATATTTTAATAATTAAGTTATTAAGTTAAGGGATGATGTAATTTAAGTACGAAAAATAGAAAGTCAAGCAAACCATAACACAAGGATTTTTACGTGGAAACCCTTTCAGGAAAAACCATAGGACCTAGTCCAGCCATGAGAATCCACTAAGACAAAGTAAACAAGAACTTAGAAGGCTCGAACTTGACTCATTTAGACTCGACACTTTGATCCTTCAGTTCTTAGTCCTCCACGCCTCGAAAATTCATCACGTACTCACAAGTCCCGTGATCAACCGCAGCCACTCGTACTTCTCTTTATGTCTCGAAAACAGTCCACGATCTTCTGATCGTTCTCCGTCAATGACGGCTTCGGATTGCACCGACCAAATCACTCTACCACGATCCTTCTCGGATCGATCTCTTTCGCAAAGGCTCCAGAATACTCCGGCCAAGGTGTTCTATCCAGAACGGGTTGATGGTTTGATAAGAATCATCACCTAGATGGACTCCTTCAATGCACAAGTCCAAACAAGCTAATATGGAGGTTTGGGCTTGCCAACTCTAGGTTTAATGCACTAATAAAAGGGGTAGATAAAAATGTATTCCATAGGTTTCATGACCTCTAGAGAACCTTAAAAATACTCTTCACACACTCCTTAAGTTGTAATCCATGAAGTGGAAGGGTTCACAATATATAGAGACCCAAAAATAGTGTTTAGAAGTTGCTAAAATCGGTTAAAAACCAAAGAGGCAAGCAAAGGGATGTTTTAGCAAAAATCCCATACCAGGGTCGACCCCCAAGGATAGTTGGGTTGACCAAAATGTACACTTGGGTTGACCAAAGGATCCTCTAGGGTCGACCCCCATATTTTGAAGTTGCTGTCCAAAAACGCCATACAAATTTTTGGCACTTCAAGGTCGACCCTAAACGCCCAGGGTCGACCCTGAGGCTAAAAATGATTCTAAAACTTCATTTTCTGTAGAGCCCCGGACCTTTTCACATTTAATGCATGACACTTTCATAGCCATTTTGCCTTTAAAGTAGTACAATTAATAAATAAGGAAGAAATTGAAAATTCTGAAATGTCAGAAATGTTCATTTTCGAAGTACAAACCCAACACAAGTTGAATCGTCAAAATCCGACGAGCGAGTCAAAAGATATGGCCAAAACAGTCTGGACCTGCAGGCAACCGATCGCTCGGTCCATAGAGCGATCGATCGGTCCAAAACCGATCGATCGGTAGCTATCGACTGGTCAAGATTTTTGTATGGGGAAATTTTCCAGAGAGTTGATTTTTGGTCGAGAGCTCGATAAACACTCCGATCGCTCGGTAGGCAACCGATCGATCGGTCATTAACACCGATCGCTCGGTACTCGCGTTTTTGCAGAAATTTCAGTAAGGGTATTATGGTCTTTTGGTCGGTTTACTCTTACCTTAAGAGTCTTGCCCGAGCCTTTAGGGCATCATTCGACACTTAGAGAGTTTGAGAGAATAGGAGAAAGGGGAGAAGGCGATTCCAACCTAGGGTTTGTCTTTGGAAGAGAAATCAAAGGGTTTTCAGACCCTAGATCACTTCAAGTCCGACTTTTCTCCAAGATCACGGCTCAAGCACCCGTGGAGAGCGTTCCCCAAGCTAGGGCAGCACCTCACGGTCATTTTTGGAAGGGGTTTCTTCCTCATTTCTTCAAGGTCGGTACTTCTTGCTACCCTCCTAGTTATAGTTCTTTTTCCTTTATTCTTCTTTGTGTTCCTTTATACATTCATGTATGATGAGATGGGTTGTGAATGGTGAATGGTGAATGGTGAATGGTGAATGGTGAATGGAGATGAATGTGGGCGATTGGATGCCGTGTGTATTGATGTGATGGATGAATGGGGAGGGCATTGTACCCATAATGAACATACATATGTGATGTGAGTAAAACCCACCTAGAAAAGCATGTTGTAGGGTTAATAAACAATGAATGCACCATGTTTGATGAAATGCCAGGATGAATAAAATGAATAATAAATTAAGAAATTGCATGTTTAAGGTTTATGGAAATTGCTAGGGTCATGATAGTGTGATTGTCCGCTTTCCCTAAATGATATGAATACTAAATTGCTCAAATCATTGATGTTATGTGTTATGAATTACTCAAATGCCATATTTGATTCCAAATGCACGTATGCACACGACCTCACGAGCACGCATACATGACATGATTTACCGAGGTTTTCAAGAATGGGATTTAGAGGTGGGGCATATCCTACGATATGTTTTACCTCGCTTTTGGTAAGGACAAGACAATCATGCATTTTCATAAGAAGGGTCTCCCTTCCCTCGCAAGTGCATACATATCATAAGAAGGGTCTCCCTTCCCTCGCAAGTGCATCTCACAAGTGAATCTCACAAGTGGAAGGACAAGCATGAGCATTCTAGGAAGAAGGGTCTCCCTTCCCTCACAAGTAGATTACTTTTCAGAACAAGCAAGCATGATACACGCATGATACAAGCATGACACGCATGACACGGTAGACAAGGTTTCAAGCATAAAAGGGTAATTTCAGTCAAGTCAAGTGCACAAGATTTTAAGGGTTTTACCGGCTTTTATGAATGCAACATGAGGAATTATATTGCTTTACTTGATTATCATGATATGAATCATTCCTGCCTTATATGCATGAATTGTTTCCTGCTTTATGTATGCTATCCGTATGCTATGACTGTTGGTTAGTGCTTAGTACCCGCTGAGTATTCCATGCTCAGCCGTACTTCTTATGTCGGCAGGTTCTGAGGGAGCTGCTGCTCCATTTGATGTTTGTGCTCCTGGTCCATGGGTGGAGGAGGAGTACGTCGAGGAGCCTTTGGAGGAACCTCCCGTAGAGGGTTATCAGTAGGTGGTGTTAGATTCTGAGTGGATTAGCTGTGGGTGGGCATGAGTGATTATATCCATGTATTTTGGCGGGCATGTCCGCACTTTCTTTGTTTTGATTTCTTTGTATTAAAACTTGGACCATGTGTATATACTAAGAGGTTTGTTAGACTTTCGTAGTGTCTTATAGTTATGCTTCTGCTATTATCCTCTATTGTATATGCTCTATGGGTTTTCCAGGTGGTTTGTCAAGCAAGTCATGTAAGTCATGATTTAGTCGTCCACGATTCACCCTAACTCCTAGGGTGGGTTTTGGGTCGCGACAGAAGTGGTATCAAAGCTTAGGCTTTAGGTCTCTAGGGTCACTTAGAATCTTATACCACGGCTTGACAAGAGCATATGTTAGGCAACAAGTTAGGAAGGAAGTAAGTCGGGAGCGAGTCTGGATCCAAGTGTAAGACTAAACTTTAGTCTTAGTCAAAATGGTTGTTTCAACCAAGTACGAGTCTTAGGAACGCTAGAACACCAAAGTATAATATTATAAATACTTTGATGACTTAATGCGATGTATATTCATATTATATCAATAATGCCACTTGAATTATTGTGAAATGGAAATACGATAAATTGTGATTTCAAGTTAGACTCATGTTCTGCTATTGTTCTTAGGACTTTAGTCATGAGGCGGGGCACACGGGGTCGTGGACCACATACCAGAGCTTCTTCGTCTTCATGAGATGAGGATGAGCAGCCGGACCTCTCTCAGGTCTTAGGTTCTATTGCTGAGACTCTCGCCATCCTGGCGGCTCGGCAGGCTATACCATCATCGGCGCCACCTACTCCACCGCCCGCAGCTCTGGTACATCATACCGTTGGAGTTGAGGCATTCAGGAGATTAAGGCCTCCATCCTTCCATGGGAGTGTGGACCCTCTTGCTGCGGAGGCGTGGATCCTCCAGATGGAGAAGATTTTTACGGTCCTCTCACCCACAGAGGAAGAGAGAGTAGCATGGGCAGCTTTCATGCTAGAGGGCGAAGCCCACCATTGGTGGTTGTCCGCGTTGAGGACGCGAGATTTGACTATGCAGGGTCAACCTTGGACTTGGGATGAGTTCAAGGACGCTTTTTACAAGAAGTACTTTCTGATTGGAGTACGGGAAAAGAAAGAGAGAGAATTCATCAACCTCGAGCAAGGTTTGATGTCGGTGGCACAATACGAGGCCAAGTTCTCGGAGCTATCACGCTTCGCGACTCACATGGTTGCCACCGAGGCAATGAAGGCAAGAAGGTTTGAGCAAAGGCTCAAAGATGTTATCATGGAGAAGGTTTCGGTTTTCAGACATGCTACCTACCCTGAGGTAGTAGACAAGGCCTTATTGGTCGAGGCCAATTCAAAGATAGTGTCCAAGAAGAGGGAGTTGGCGAGAGGCCAAGCTAGTAGTTCAACACCTCTAGAGAGGCGGGCTCGTACCGGCCCTTATCAGTATGCGTGGCCAGCACTGCCAATGAGGCCATCTTATGCGCCTCCAGCTCCACGGCAGTATGTGCCTCAGGCACCGCAACCTCAGGCTCCTCCAGGTCCACGGCCAGTTGCACCTCAGACGATGAGGTATGCTCCACCTCCGGCCCCTCCGACCTATACACACGAGGTCTGCACTTCGTGATGGCCGAAGGCACCCGGCAGGAGATTGCCGAAGAGCATCGGGTGGATGTTTTCATTGTGGTCGCCAGGGCCATATGATCAGGGATTACCCCAGTCGGCATTTACCAGGCCAGTCTCAGGGGATTAGGCCCCCAGCACGCCCAGCAGGATCATATCAGGCGTCATCTCAGACTACCCGGTCTACACCTCAGTCTCGCCAGGCAAACCAGGGGCGAGTTTTTGCCTTGACAGAGGGTGATGCACTTGCATCTGACGATGTAGTGCAAGGTACGCAGTTGTAATTTATTTAATTACCCGTAAATTAAATTATTATGTATTATTCTTTGTGTACGTATATGGCATGTTATATATATAAATACCTATATGTATACGTTGTTGATGCATGGATTGACTTAGCTAGCTAAAATTTCAGGAACCCTACTAGTCAATGAGTGTTTGGCTCGAGTGTTGATTGATACCGGGTCTACTCATTCGTTTGTCTCGCCGAGTTTTTCAGAAGGCTTTTCTGTGGAGCCTAGTCAGCTAGAACCGGAGTTAGCCATCTCGACTCCTCTCGGTAAAACAGTATTGACAGATAAAGTGTGTCGAAATAGTGTGGTTCAAGTGGGAAGCCACGATTTGGCGGTCAATCTAATAGTTCTTGGATTCCAAGACTTTGACGTGATATTGGGAATAGATTGGTTAGCAGCACATCACGGGCATGTAGCTTGCTTTGAGAAAATGGTACTCTTCAAGCCAGTAGAAGGAAAACCATTCCACTTTCGCGGGTTGAAAAGTAGAGATATTGCTCGTTTTGCGGCGTTGAGCTTAGCTAACCCCGAGGCAAAGGACTCATCGACTATTCCGGTTGTGAGTGAATTCCTGGATGTATTTCCAGAGGAGTTGCCAGGATTGCCTCCAGACAGGGAGATTGAGTTTGTGATCGAGCTTGCACCAGGCACAGCTCCTATTTTCAGGGCTCCGTATAGAATGGCCCCGGTAGAACTCAAAGAGTTGAAGACTCAGTTGGAGGAATTACAAGGCCTTGGTTTCATTCGACCAAGTGTCTCACCGTGGGGTGCCCCGGTGTTGTTTGTTAAGAAGAAAGATGGTTCGATGCGGATGTGCGTCGATTTCTGGCAATTGAACAAGGTCACTATAAAGAATAGGTATCCATTGCCTAGAATTGATGATTTGTTCGATCAGTTGAAGGGAGCGAGATTTTTCTCAAAGATAGATCTTCGATCGGGTTATCACCAGTTGAAGATTAAGGCGGAAGATGTTCCCAAAACTGCTTTCAGGACTCGGTATGGACACTACGAGTTCTTGGTGATGCCTTTTGGACTAGCGAACGCCCCGACATCCTTTATGGATTTGATGAACCGGGTGTTCCGGCCATATCTTGATAGGTGCATGATTGTATTTGTTGATGACATTTTGGTCTATTCCCAGACACGGGAAGATCACACACGCGATCTACGCCTTGCTTTGGAAATGCTAAGAGAGCACAAGCTATATGCCAAACTTAGCAAATGTGAGTTTTGGTTGGAAGAGGTGGCATTCCTAGGCCACGTTGTTTCCACGGAAGGCATATCGGTAGATCCAAAGAAGATAGAGGCTGTTATGAGTTGGGCAAGGCCTAAGAGTGTCACAGAGATACGCAGTTTTCTTGGGCTGGCAGGCTACTACAGGAGATTCGTAGAGGGTTTCTCCAGCCTTGCAGCACCGCTCACTTACCTGACAAGGAAGAACGCCAAGTTTGTATGGAGTGATAAGTGCGAGATCAGTTTCACTGAACTGAAGAAGAGGCTTACTACAACCCCTGTCCTTACTGTGCCATCTGGACCTTATGGGTATGAGGTGTATAGTGATGCCTCACACGTTGGACTTGGGTGTGTACTCATGCAGCACAAGAAAGTCATTGCCTATGCATAAAGGCAATTGAAGGAGCATGAGAAGAATTATCCCACGCACGACTTGGAGCTTGCGGCGGTCGTGTTTGCTCTTAAGATTTGGCGTCATTACCTTTATGGGGTGGAGTTCTATGTGTTCACCGATCACAAGAGTCTCAAGTATCTCTTTTCCCAAAGGGAGCTGAATCTAAGGCAACGGCGTTGGATGAAATTTTTGAAAGACTATGATTGTACCATTCAATACCACCCGGGTAAAGCAAATGTAGTGGCTGATGCTTTGAGTAGAAGACCTCCGGGGTTATTAGCATGCATGTTAGTGCAGGAATGGAAGCTACTTGAAGACTTGGCGAATCTGGACATTAGTGTGAATGACTCTGTCCGTAGTCCTATCTTGGCAAATGTCACGGTTCGGCCATACATTATAGATTTGATCCAAGAATACCAAGCCACGGATGCTGAATTGTTGGCTTATCGGGACAATGAAGTTGCTAAGGGTAGTGAGGACTTCTCTCTCACTAGCCAAGGTGCTATCACATTCAAGGGAAGGCTGTGTGTCCCAGCCAATGCAGATCTTCGGATGGAGATTATGGATGAAGCCCACCGGGCAAAGTACACTGTGCATCCAGGGGGTACAAAGATGTACCGAAACCTCAAGAGTTACTTTTGGTGGCGGAATATGAAGAGGGATGTTGCAGAATATGTGGCACGGTGCTTAGTGTGCCAACAGGTGAAAGCAGAACACATGCGACCCGCCGGTCTATTGCATTCTCTTCCTATTCCCGAGTGGAAATGGGAGAACATATCCATGGATTTCATAGTTGGCTTGCCAAAAACGGCAAAGGGCTTAGATGCGATATGGGTAGTAGTGGATCGTTTGACAAAGTCTGCTCATTTCCTACCGTACTGAACTACTTTCAACTCTAGCCAGTTAGCCGCTCTATACATCAAGGAAGTGCTGAGGTTGCACGGGGTGCCAGTCAGTATTGTGTCAGATCGGGATCCTAGATTCACATCACGATTCTGGAAAAGCTTTCAGGATGGCATGGGTTCCCGACTTGATTTCAGCACCGCTTTTCATCCACAGACGAATGGACAAACCGAGAGAGTGAACCAAGTCATTGAAGACATGCTTCGGGCTTGTATATTGGATTTCAGAGGCAGTTGGGAAGAGCACTTACCTTTGGTTGAATTCGCCTATAATAACAGCTATCAGGCGAGTATCCAAATGGCACCATTTGAGGCCTTGTATGGGCGAAGTTGTAGGTCTCCTCTCTATTGGGATGAGGTAGGAGAAAGGAAAGTACTGGGTCCGGAGTTGATTGAGCAAACTGCAAACACAGTTAAGATCATTCGGGATCGATTGAAAGCCGCTCAAGATCGCCAGAAAAGTTATGCGGACACGCGCCGAAGGGACTTGGAATTCCAGGTTGGGGATCGAGTCTTTGTGAAAGTATCTCCTAGCAAAGGGATCATGAGATTTGGCAAGCGAGGCAAGCTCAGTCCTCGGTATGTTGGGCCTTTTGAGATTATCACACGAATTGGTGAGGTTGCTTACAGGGTAGCCCTCCCACCTCACATGGCCGCAGTTCACAACGTTTTCCATGTATCTATACTTCGGAAGTACATTGCGGATCCTTCGCATGTCATAGACTTGGAACCGTTGGAGATTCGAGAGGACCTCACCTTGATTGAAAAGCCGGTTCAGATTTTGGATCAAAGAGATCAAGTGCTTCGCAACAAGACAATCCCTTTGGTTCTTGTGCAATGGCAACACCATGCTCGGGAAGAAGCTACATGGGAGCGTGAAGCCGAAGTCAAAGCGAAGTACCCAGAATTAATTGAATGAGTTTTTGTATAAGTTTGTATATGACTTGTAATTTTCTTTTTGGTTTGTAATGCAAGTAGCGTCTAAATTTTGAGGACGAAATTTTTGTAAGGGGGGGAGGATGTAGAGCCCCGGACCTTTTCACATTTAATGCATGACACTTTCATAGCCATTTTGCCTTTAAAGTAGTACAATTAATAAATAAGGAAGAAATTAAAAATACCAAAATGTCAGAAATGTTCCTTTTCGAAGTACGAACCCAACGCAAGTTGAATCGTCAAAATCCGACGAGCGAGTCAAAAGATATGGCCAAAACAGTCTGGACCTGCAGGCAACCGATCGCTCGGTCCATAGAGCGATCGATCGGTCCAAAACCGATCGATCGGTAGCTATCGACTGGTCAAGATTTTTGTATGGGGAAATTTTTCAGAAAGTTGATTTTTGGTCGAGAGCTCGATAAACACTCCGATCGCTCGGTAGGCAACCGAACGATCGGTCATTAGCACCGATCGCTCGGTACTCGCGTTTTTGCAGAAATTTCAGTAAGGGTATTATGGTCTTTTGGTCGGTTTACTCTTACCTTAAGAGTCTTGCCCGAGCCTTTAGGGCATCATTCGACACTTAGAGAGTTTGAGAGAATAGGAGAAAGGGGAGAAGGCGATTCCAACCTAGGGTTTGTCTTTGGAAGAGAAATCAAAGGGTTTTGAGACCCTAGATCACTTCAAGTCCGACTTTTCTCCAAGATCACGGCTCAAGCACCCGTGGAGAGCATTCCCCAAGCTAGGGCAGCACCTCACGGTCGTTTTTGGAAGGGGTTTCTTCCTCATTTCTTCAAGGTCGGTACTTCTTGCTACCCTCCTACTTATAGTTCTTTTTCCTTTATTCTTCTTTGTGTTCCTTTATACATTCATGTATGATGAGATGGGTTGTGAATGGTGAATGATGAATGGTGAATGGAGATGAATGTGGGCGATTGGATGCCGTGTGTATTGATGTGATGGATGAATGGGGAGGGCATTGTACCCATAATGAACATATATATGTGATGTGAGTAAAACCCACCTAGAAAAGCATGTTGTAGGGTTAATAAACAATGAATGCACCATGTTTGATGAAATGCCAGGATGAATAAAATGAATAATAAATCAAGAAATTGCATGTTTAAGGTTTATGGAAATTGCTAGGGTCATGATAGTGTGATTGTTCGCTTTCCCTAAATGATATGAATACTAAATTGCTCAAATCATTGATGTTATGTGTTATGAATTACTCAAATGCCATATTTGATTCCAAATGCACGTAGGCACACGACCTCACGAGCACGCATACATGACATGATTTACCGAGGTTTTCAAGAATGGGATTTAGAGGTGGGGCATATTCTACGATATGTTTTACCTCGCTTTTGGTAAGGACAAGACAATCATGCATTTTCATAAGAAGGGTCTCCCTTCCCTCGCAAGTGCATACATATTATAAGAAGGGTCTCCCTTCCCTCGCAAGTGCATCTCACAAGGACATCTCACAAGTGAATCTCACAAGTGGAAGGACAAGCATGAGCATTCTAGGAAGAAGGGTCTCCCTTCCCTCACAAGTAGATTACTTTTCAGAACAAGCAAGCATGATACACGCATGATACAAGCATGACACGCATGACACGGTAGACAAGGTTTCAAGCATAAAAAGGGTAATTTCAGTCAAGTCAAGTGCACAAGATTTCAAGGGTTTTACCGGCTTTTATGAATGCAACATGAGGAATTATATTGCTTTACTTTATTGTCATGATATGAATCATTCCTGCCTTATATGCGTGAATTGTTTCCTGCTTTATGTATGCTATCCGTATGCTATGACTGTTGGTTAGTGCTTAGTAACCGCTGAGTATTCCATGCTCAGCCGTACTTCTTATGTCGGCAGGTTCTGAGGGAGCTGCTGCTCCATTTGATGTTTGTGCTCCTGGTCCATGGGTGGAGGAGGAGTACGTCGAGGAGCCTTTGGAGGAACCTCCCGTAGAGGGTTATCAGTAGGTGGTGTTAGATTCTGAGTGGATTAGCTGTGGGTGGGCATGAGTGATTATATCCATGTATTTTGGCGGGCATGTCCGCACTTTCTTTGTTTTGATTTCTTTGTATTAAAACTTGGACCATGTGTATATACTTAGAGGTTTGTTAGACTTCCGCAGTGTCTTTTAGTTATGCTTCCGCTGTTATCCTCTATTGTATATACTCTGTGGGTTTTGCAGGTGGTTTGTCAAGCAAGTCATGTAAGTCATGATTTAGTCGTCCACGATTCACCCTAACTCCTAGGGTGGGTTTTGGGTCGCGACATTTTCAGCTCTTGGTTCCTTCACAAAAGTTGTAGCTCTTTTTGATATGGTTGATTTGACATATTATAGAGAAAAATATGAGCTACAGTTTGGGAGATATGCCCAAAACAAGCAATCTTGGTTTTTTGAAAAAATTTCAGATTTTAAAACAAGTTTTGCACTGTTTATCTCACCACCTAGGGTCCGTATGATTAGTCTAGGTTACTCACCACCTAAGGTATGATATTAGGATTATTCTAAGTCAATTTCCACCTATGGTAGTACTGTATCTAGGTCACTTACCATCCTATGAAAGAAATGATCAACCGAGACTTCAACAGGTCTTCTTCAGTTTTCAACTTCACTTGTCGTGGATGCTTGAAGGCAATGACACAAGATACACACCTAGACACCTAGACTCACTTGTTTTGACACCGGAATATGTCAATACAAAAACATGGACTTTAGAATCTCCCCCTTTGGCAATTCCGTGGCAAAACCAAACTGAAGTACATGACTTGACACAAACTCACCCAAACACATCAAAACGGTGAATTGGTACATAACATGACTCCAACACTCTTACATGACATCAATTGACAAATCATGTCACGACCCAAAATACCCCATACGAGTTAGGGATACTTTAGCTCGGACCGCCGTATCATACCCTCCTATAAGACACATAAGGCACATATACTTACCATCCTGTCAGAGTACACAAGTTGTAAAACATAGCGGAAACGATTTATAATAATATACTCCTATAATTCAATCAAAGGCCGGACCAACAGAACATATCGAAAAATATGGAGTGGACAAGTCCCACTCTCAACATACTCAAAATTTCAGTATGATCTCCCTCCCTCTCTCAACAGAAATCAAAATCGAGCCGCTTATCCAGCGATCCATCATCCTGGTAATCTACCTGAAATGGAAGTTTTTACACTTCTGTGAAACAAGAATCAAGCTTGAGGAAGCTTGGTTGAAGCTTTAAGAGAGCTGGAAAATCTGAAATCCCATTTCCAAAGATACTAGCAAAATTTTTCTTAGAAACTTCTAAGCCTAAGAATCACTTAGGGGATGAAATCCAAACTTTAAAACACCAAGGAAGCAAGAAGGACTCTTCCTTTGGTGGAAAACACGAACTCAAGAACACCCAAGAACTACCTTAGCTTCCTTCTTCTTCTTCTCTTTCAATCTCTCAAAAAATCCAAGCTTTGGGTTGTAAACCCTAAGACACGAATTTAGGGTCCTATTTATAAAATAAAGGTTGGCAAAATATCCCAAAAGATCTCAAAAAATATCCCACAATATCTCCCAAGGTTGGTGGAAAATTTCTGGACATTTTTACCGTCATCTAGGTTGAATTCGTCGACGAATTTCAGCCCTCGAGTAACTTCGAAATTTGAGCCCCCTTCAGCAATTCGTCGCCGAAATTGCAGGACAGGCTCCTGGTTTTTCCCGCTTTGGTATTTTGAGCATAACTTTTGACTCGTTTATCCAATTTTGACGATTCAACTTGCGTTGGATTCGTCTTTCAAAGGGATACAACTTTTATATTCACAAATTTTCTAATTCTTCTAGCTTTATAGACCAAATTTCCCTTAATGCTGACTAGTCTGAAAATGAAATTTAGCAGCCCAGATTTTCAGCAGACTCGTTTCTGGAAATCTGACGTTTGACCCATGACTCAAAATCTGAAAATGTGATAAACATGAACCTCGAAAAGGGTTTTGATATCTTTCCAAATATTCAAGAATCACTCAATTCCAATCAGCGGTAAGAAATCTAGAGCTCGCCAAAGTTGAGGGTATGTTTATGCATTCATTTCTTTGACACTTAGAGTATACCATACTCTCACTGTTCATTTATCCCAAACCCCCATAACACTTTCCATACATATTTTGATTCATTCAATACCTCCTTTCCTTATAAAACATGAACCCACAATTTCATTAAGGCTTTAGGCCTTGAAGGCACTATTCACGACACTATTCACAGCACTATTCACATGAACAGTGAACCTAAATTCTAGGGCTCTACATCCTCCCCCCCCCCCTTATAGAAATTTTGTCCTCGAAATTAGGATGATACAAAAACATACCAAGGAACAAAATACATGGAATCTAACCAAAGAAGTATACAAACAAGTGAGGGTACTTTTCTCTCACTTCTGCCTCACGCTCCTATGTAGCCTCTTCCTTGGAATGATGCTATCATTTCACAAGGACAAGTGGAATAGTCTTGTTGCGCAAGACTTGATCTTGATGATCCAAGATCTGAGCCGGTTGCTCCACTAATGTGAGATCCTCTCGAATCTCCATAGGATCAAGATCAATGACATGCGAAGAGTCCGACACATATTTCTTGAGCATGGAAATATGAAAGATATTATGGACCGCCGCCATGTGAGGATGCAAAGCCACTTTGTAAGTGACCTCTCCAATGCATGTGATCACCTCAAAAGGTCCAACATACCTCGGGCTGAGCTTCCCCCTCTTGCCAAACCTCATAATTCCTCAGCTCAGAGAAATCTTCACAAAGACTTGATCCCCAACTTGGAATTCCAAGTCTCTGCGGCGAGTGTCCGCATAGCTCTTCTGCCTATCTTGGGCAGTCTTCAACCTCTCCTGAATGACCCTAACTATCTCGGCAGTCTTCTCGATCAACTCAGGACCCAAAACCTTTCTCTCTCCAACTTCATCCCAGTAGAGAGGAGACCGGCAACTTCGCCTATACAATGCCTCGAAAGGTGCCATCTGGATGCTCACCTGCTAACTGTTGTTGTAGGTAAACTCCATTAACGGCAAATGATCCTCCCAACTGCCCTAGAAGTCTAGCATGTAAGCTCTGAGCATATCCTCAATCACCTGGATCACCCTCTTGGTTTGCCCATCAGTCTGAGGATGAAAGGCTGTGCTGAAATCTAACTGAGAACTCATAGCATTCTGAAAACCTTTCCAGAACCTAGAAGTAAACCTCAGGTCTCGATTCGATATAGTAGAAACTGGCACCCCATGCAGTCGAAGCACCTCTTTGGTGTATAATGCAAAAATTGGTTCATACTATACGTAGTCCGATAAGGTAGGAAATGCGCAGACTTTGTCAACCGATTAACTACTACCCAGATAGCATCGGAGCCCCTTGCCGTCCTTGGTAAACCAACTATGAAATCCATCGAGATATTCTCCCATTTCCATTCCAAAATAGGGAGGGACTATAAAAGACCTGCTGGCCTCTGATGCTCAACCTTCACTTGCTGGCACAACAAACATCTAGAAACGTACTCTACCACTTCCCTCTTCATGTTCCGCCACCAGTAGTGTCTCTTGAGATTCTGGTACATCTTGGTACCTCCAGGATGTACCATGTACTTGGACCGATGAGCCTCATCCAAGATCTCACTCCTCAACACCGCGTTGGCAGGAACACACAACCTGCCTTTGAATTTGATGACACCATCACCATTCAAAGCAAACTCCTGGCCACCACTGCTAACCGACTTGTCTCGGTAAGCAAGTAACTCTGTACCCGAACTCTACAACTCCTTAATCCGAACCATGATATAAGGGTTGACAGTAAGGTTAGCCATGACTGGACCAAAAGTGGGAATGGTGAAGCTAGTATCGAGGTTCGCCATTACCTCCAACATCTTCCACTCGTGAACAATCATGTAAGCTAAGTGGCCAGGAGGCTTCCTGCTAAGATTGTCTACTACCACATTTGCCTTACCCGAGTGGTATTGGATAGTGCAGTCATAATCCTTCAGAAACTCCAACCATCTACGCGGCCTTCGATTAAGCTCCTTCTAGGAAAACAAGTACCTTACACTCTTGTGGTCCGTAAACACATCGAACTGCTCCCCATAAAGGTATTGACGTCAAATCTTCAGCGCAAAGACAACTGCAGCAAGCTCTAGATCATGCGTAGGATAGTTCTTCTCATTGTCTTTCAACTACCGTGAAGCATATGCTATAACCTTCCCATGTTGCATCAGTATGCATCCTAGACCGATCAATGAAACATCGCTATAGACTACAAAACCACCGCTCTTAGATGGTACTGTAAGGACAGGGGCTGTAGTAAGCCTCTTCTTCAACTCCATGAAGCTTGCCTCACACCTCTCGCTCTAAGAAAACTTAGCGTTCTTCCTTGTCAGATAAGTAAGTGGAGCAGCTAAGCTGGAGAACCCTTCCACAAACCTCCTGTAGTACCCTGCCAGGCCGAGAAAACTGCGAACCTCAGTAACACTCTTCGGCCTTTCCCAGTTCATCACTACATCTATCTTCATAGAATCGACTGAGATACCCTCTGCAGATACCACGTGGCCAAGGAACGCCACCTTCTCCAACCAAAACTCGCACTTGCTCAACTTAGCGTACAGGTTATGCTCTCGAAGAGTCTGCAACGCAAGACGAAGATCTCTCGCATGATCATCCTGTCTCTTGGAATACATAAGGATATCATCAACGAATACGATCACACATCGATCGAGAGATGATCTGAATACCTGGTTCATCAAATCCATGAAAGCAGCTGGCGCATTCGTCAGACCAAAAGGCATGACCAGGAACTCGTAGTGCCAATACCAAGTCCTGAAGGCAGTCTTGGGAACATCTTCAGCCTTGATCTTCAACTGATGATACCCAAATCGAAGATCGATCTTCGAGAAGAACTTCGCTCCCTTAAGCTGGTCAAACAGATCGTCTATCTGAGGCAATGGATAACGATTCTTGATGGTGACCTTGTTCAGCTACTTATAGTCCATGCACATTCGCATCAACTCATCCTTCTTCTTCATGAAGAGCACAGGAGCTCCCCATGGTGAAACACTCGGCCGGATGAAGCGAAGGCCCTGTAATTCCTCCAATTGCTCCTTCAACTTCTTAAACTCAATAGGGGCCATCCTGTATGGAGCCCTAGAAATCAGAGCTGTACCAGGAGTAAGCTCAATAGCGAACTCTATCTCTCGATCCGGAGGTAATCCTGGTAACACCTCTGGAAACACGTCCATATACTCGCAAACAACCGGGATAGCTGTGGAGTCTCGCTGTTCCAGTTTTGATAAATTGAGAGCTGCAAAACGTTCGATATCTCGCTTCCTTAGGCCTCGAAAATGAAACGGCTTCTTCCCAACTGGTTTGATGTTCACCATCTTCTCGAAGCACGCCACATGCTCGTGGTGAGTCGAGAGCCAATCCATCCCAAGGATGACATCAAAGTCCAAGTCTTGGAACTCAAGGATGATCAGGTCAACGGGCAACTCCTGCCTCTCAACTTGCACAATACAACCCCGATACACCTTGTCTGCCTCAACCGTCTTACCGAGTGGAGTCGAAATAGACAACTCCTGGGGTAATCGACTCGGCTCTAAGGCAAAGCCCTTGGAAAAGCTTGGCAAGATAAAAGAATGCGATGATCCAGTGTCAATCAACACTCGGGCTAAACACTCGCCAATAAGCAAGGCGCCTGAATATTTAAACTAACTTACTTCAATAAATTTCACAAGTCCCACATATTATATAGGTAACATGTTTGTACAAGTATTATACACATCACATACAATTAACATCTCATAACCTAACAATTCGACTTGAGCGTACCTTGCACAACATCATCTGATGCATGTGCATCCTACTCGATCATGGCGAAAACCCATCCTTGATTCACCTGGCGAGGCGGCTGGGTGGGCCGTGGAGGTCTAGAAGCCTGTGAAGACCCCTACGGTGCTATCAGCCTAAGTGGAGGTCGGACTCCTTGAGGCGTGGCTTGTAACTACCTCTTTGGGCAATCCCTGATCACGTGGCCTTGCTCACCACAATGGAAGCAACCACCAGATTGTTTACGGTACTCTCCTGCCCTGTGCCTCTTTCCACATATAGCACATTCATCAAAGGAAAACGAAGCCGAGGAAGCTGGCGGCGTATACCTAGGAGCCTGTAGAATGAAAGAGCGCGGTGCCTGTGGGGTAAAAGAAGGCCTCTGAGACTGCATAAGCTGAGAAGTCTGGAATGGAGTAGTCTTGGCCCTCTTCTCAGGCGATGTGGAGCCACTTGACTGTCCTCTGCATATGCCTCTTCCGAAGCTACTGTCCCTCCTCATGAGAAACTCCGCAAAATTTCTCTCGGTAATCTTCGCCTTCCCCACAATATCCTTCCAGGTCTCTACCTGAAACATAGAAACTCGGTCCCGGATAAAAGATCGTAAACCATCCTTAAACTTTCTGACCCGAATGCTTTTAGTAGCGATCAGATGTGGAGCAAATCTTGAAAGTCCGACGAACTTCGCCTCATACTCGGTTACGCTCATCTCTCCCTGCTCAAGGAGTACAAACTCTCTCACCTTCTGTTCCTTGACAAATCTAGGAAAGTACTGCTCATAGAACACGTCTAAGAACTCTCCCCATGTCCAGGGTAACCCCGCCTTAGCAACATCCCTCTGTCTCTGAGCCGCTCTTAACCAGTGTTTGGCTTCACCTTCCATCATGAAGGAAGCCCAATCGATTCATTATTCATCTGTATAGTGGAGTGCCCTGAAGATCTTCTCAAGCTGCATGATCCATGTCTCTGCAACTAGGGGATCCAGAGTCCCATAAAAGTAGGAGGGCGCAGTCTCCTGAAAGCCTCTTGTCTTGAGGTATGATACAACGGAGGAAAGTACAAGTGCAGCAGTAACAGGACTATCAACCCTGTCTGCATGCCTCGTCATAGTTGCTGCCATAGTTCCGAGGATTTGAGTTAAGTCGAGTTGTTCATCACCCATAGGAATGTCTCCTCCGTTTCCTTGGGTTTGATATGAAAGTATGCCTCTTTTTAATTTTAGAAAAACAGTTCTTGGGGGGCACACATCGAATCCCAAGATCTAACTAAGATTCTAATTGATTTTATTCAATGAAGGTTAGAATAACATTCACCTTTGCGACTTTGAAATTGTTAAGTCAAATCCACGTTAGAATAGTACTCGCAAAACTTCACAAGTGTCAAGTCTCCTGTCGATTCACACGAACCTTCTTTTTCGTTTAAAGCTTTTCTAATGGAAGCTAATGGCCCTTCCAAATTCCATGCTCTTTTATCTTTTCTTCTTTTCTTTGATCCAAGAACCTTTCTTGATCAAACAAGATCCTTGATCTTCAAAGAACTTGTTCTTATCATCAAGATCAAAAACCAAACAAAAAGGAAGAAGGGGAAGGGTGACCGTACACCCTCAAAGGGGGAGAGGGCTGGGCGTGAACTTGAGGAGAGGGAGAGAAGAAAAAATTCTAGAGAATTATATTCCTTAAAGGGTTGGGCATCCAATCCTTTATATAAGTTCCCTCTTGGTTGCTTGAATTGTAATCCAATTATAATTCATTAACCTTATCCTAATCCAATTAGGATTCCTCAATAGTTTCCTTTATTGATTATTCTCCTAATCCAATTAGGATTAATCTTAAAAGAAACTAACCTTATCCATTAGTAACTAATCTTATCCTTATCCAATAAAGAATCTTGAATTAGTAACTAACTAATGGAATCCCTAACAATTAGAGAATCTTTAATTAGTAACTAACTAACTAACTAACTAACCTTATCTAATAAGGATATTAGTTATTAGAAACTAATTAAAATAATAACAATTATTATTCCTCCTTGAAGTGGGCGTCCCACCCTAGGTGGGTCCTACCCCACACGCCTAAAGGGTTTCCAAAACCCTCTTGGTCACTTGAATTATTCTTTTATAATAATTCCCAATGGGTCCTACCCATTTGGGTTTTCAGATTAATGTGATTCCACCTTTTAGAGCTTCATTATACCATATAGTGATTACTTAGAGAAATTAATTAATTTAATTAATAATTAAATTAAATACTTTAAGAAGGTCCTTGTGTGTGGGATCTAAAGGGATCTCCTATTTCCGGTTGTGGGACCAAGTACTTCACCTTTTTGGTTGAAGCATTGTTACTAGGAAACACCTTTCCTAAAACTCCATTAGGATCATAAAATGTTATCTAAGTCCCTGGACTTCCACCAATCACAATTAATGTCCATTAACACAATGTGATTAACCTCCAGAAATTAGAGAATTGCTTGTAAGTACCATCTCACAATATATTTACAAATAAATCCTTCCACATTCCGATATCACTTGTAAGCTTCCGGGATTGGAACAATTCCACTGTCTTAGTCCCTAGCTTATGAATAGAACCCTTTCTCATGATTACTTTTTCAATGAACTGAATCTCCAAAACACTTTTGAAGAAACATTAGAAAAGAACTGACATATATATTTATATATACTTTTCCATATTAAAAATATGAACTTTGATAAAGACCATTTTACCGAAAAGCACTAGTACTGGATTTAACAGTTCAGTTCAACAAGTATCACATTTATATCATTATCTCCAATTAAGGAGTTGTGGATTCCTTATTGAGTGTTTACACACTTCTCCAAACATTGTGTACATGACCCAACGTACCCGGAGTTAGTACTGTGTATTGGACATTGCCGATTGGCACATCAAAGCCATATAGACAGATGTCTGAGAAAATGTTAACCTCTCAGGTCTAAGGACAATTTGTCAAATGGATAACCCTAATACAATCTGATAGTGTATTCCATAGGGTATCCACTAGTGACCCCATTCAGTATTATGTACTTGCTACATATACTCACATGTTAGTCAAGAGTCACCACTCTGTGAATGAGATTCATCACACTATCTAATAAAACTACACATGTGCAAGCGATGATGAAGTACGGTGCCCAACCAGTACTCTAGAGGCTTCGAACAATATTAGGTTTACAAGGAACCGAAAAATCATATTTCCTCGAAACCTTTGCATGATTTTCCTACAATGTTACCTATTGAACTTTATTTCTTCATCATATGAGACAATAATTAATATAAATACCCTTTATAATTGGTTGTGTGAATATGATGCTTGTCTAATCAACATAGAAAAGTCTCTTATTGGCTTTCGAGGGCATATATGTCCAACAATCTCTCACTTGCACTCTAAGCCAATTAGATGTAATACCCATCTTCTCAGTGATGTTTCTCAAACACCAATTGAGGCATAACTTAATATGTATGGGCCTGTCATGTCTGCTTTACCACAACTATTGTAGTGATGCAATAACACTTGCAACTCTTGCAAATTTATTGTCAATAACCATAGTCTTAAAAGACTAAACAAAAATGATACTGTCCAACAGTCATTTTCTGAAGTTAACTTGCTTGTGCTTTACCATTGTACAATGCTCCAGACTAATCTGATCAATATCTTATCACATCAACATGTGATGAATATCCGGTCTAGTACAAGTATACTTTCTCATGATATCATATATCTAAGAGAAATTGATTCAATTCCATAAAGGTAGAAACTCTTTTCTTGGAATCTTACTTGCACAAAAACATGATTGTTATTGGGAGAATAACAATATCATTTTCCTTTTGTCTCTAAACCATTTAGGACTAAGTGTGAGCGCGGGTTTCGGAGGAACCCTGGTTTGCATCTCACGGGTTGAGTATAGAGTCGCCACCTATTCATTCGGAAGGGATAAGTCCCCGGGATTTGGATAAGGTCTTGGTCTGCGGTCCGAGGTCAGGGTAAGAGGTTCGGTTAAGTCCGGGGAAGGGGTTAGGCACCCCGGCACTTCCACTTTTCAGTGGTTCCCTACTTGCTAGGATTAAGCCAAACTAATCTCAATTTTTTAATCAAATGCCTTAAGTATTTAAGAAAATGCTAATCTAAGAAGGAGAAAATCTAGACTAGGGTCGAACCCGAGTTGGGCTGCCTACGTACTCACATAGGGGTGAGATCAGACCGAGCGTAGTTCTGGCACATGCGCCCGTGCCAAGGCTAGGGGTGTGTGTGTGTGCACCAAAGGTGGCTTAGGGTCTAGCCGGGAGGCTAGGGGTGGTTGACCGAGTTGGTCAAGTGCTTGGTATTGGGCCCGGTAGGCCTAAGGTAAGTCCGATAGACTAGGGTTGGGCCCGGTAGGCCAAGGGTGAAGCCCGGTAGGCTAGTCTGGGCCCGGTAGGCCGAGATTAGGCCCGGTAGGCCAAGGATGAGCCCGGTAGGCTAGGGTTTGGCCCGGTAGGCCGAGGAGTGAGGCCCGGTAGGCCCAGGGTGTCTTAACCAAGGGTTAGGGTTGTTAACCGAGGTTAAGAAAGGTGATTAACCTTGGTTAGGGGTGCTAACCATGGTTAAAAAAGTCCAATATCAGATTTTTTGGTCTTTTTGAATTTTTCTGATTTTTTTGGGATTTTCTCAGATTTTTTTCCAACGGTCAAAGGTGCTTAACCGCGGTTAAGGAGGGGAGGTCACCATGGTTAAGGGTCTTACCCATGGTTAAATGGTCAAAAGAGACCATTTTTGGGTTTCTCCTAATATTTTGGATTTTTTGAGTATTTTCCCAGATTTTTTCCGGGTCAGGATTTTTTACCCGTGGTTAAGGGTCAAAAATGGGGTCGACTCTGATTAAGTGTCTTAACCACAGTAAAAAATGAAATTGAAGACATTTCTGGATTCCATGTAATATTTATGATTTTTTGATGCTTTTTCCAGAATTTTTGCTAGGTCATGGGCCGCTTAACCATGGTTAAATGTTAACCACGGGTGAGTTTAACCATGGTTAAGGGGCCGACTGAAGCAAAAGTGGGTCCAAGGTTCATGGCAGGGCCTAGATTGGCCTCCTACCCGGTCTGGGCCCCCACAAATATCCGAAATTGCAAAAAACCCAAAATTTCATCAAATTTTTAACCATAGTTAACATGAATTTAACTATGGTTAACGGGGGAATTGCGGGAATCCGAGACCACCAGTGGGTAGCCTGATATGTGGGGAACAATTTGGGCCCTTGTGGGACCCAAAGGGATGCCGTATGTGGGCCCCACAGTGGCCCAAAGTTGCCCCGACAAACACCACATAAAATGACGATTTCCACCAAAACAGATTTTTTTCCAAACTTTACGGCAATTTTGCCGTTGATTGGCTCAACCCCTGGGGGATCCGAGACCATGTTAGCGAAGCCTACGATAAGGGCAACAATTTGGGCCCTTGTGGGGCCCAAGGGAAGGTCGGATGTGGGCCCCACAGAGGCCCAAAGTTGCCTCCTCGCACAGATATTTACACTGTCGACCCCACTTTGGGGTCGATTTAACTATGGTTAGAGTGCGAGTTAGGGGCTGAAAATTTACAGGGGGTAGCCCTACATATGGGGAGTCTAACCATGGCCTCAGTTTCGACCAGGGCTGGGGCTAACCATGGTTAAACCGGGGTTAAAGGCAGTGTCTTGAAAACGATTTTTTTTGAAAATTTTTTGGAAAAAAAGCTTGGGTGGCTGATTGGGTTGAGCAATGGGAGTCTAGGGGGATCACTCATTAATTGAGGACCCCCCCCAGACCTCCGGGAGAGACCGCCATGGTGTGGGGTGGTGGTGTCCGTGGCCACGCAACAAAGGGAGACCCCCTTGCCAAACGGTTTGGAACTACCCAAAATAAAATAAAAAGTAAAAAAAATGGCAAAATGGGGGAGGTGTATGTATACCCTGTGGCTTGGCCGCGACACTAGCGAGCTCGTGATGGCGGCTGCAAGTTGTGGCTGTTGTAGCGGTTTGAGGATCAGCGACGGGGAGGCCTGGGCACCCTTGGTGAGGCTCGGTGGCCTATTGAAATGGGAGCAGAGGCTTGGAACAGGAGGAACACTACGCTGGCCGAGTGATGAGAGGTTTTTTTTTTTTTTTTTTTTTACAAAAACTCTTCCTCTCTAATCCGTGGCTGCTCTTGAGGTTTTAAATAAGAGGAAGATTGATGGAAATGGAGGAATTTGGAGGTCTAAATGGATGGAACTAGGAGAGAGGAGTGGCTATCCGAATGGAAAGCTACTGTGTGTTTTTTTTTTTGAAAACTCTCACTGTCTCTCTCGTGGCTACGGAGGATGGGGTCTTTTGTGGTTTGAAGGACTCCTAGGAATTCTAGGGATGGTCTTAAGGTGAGATTGGGGTGAAGCAAGGGACAAATGGGGGCTAAGATAAGGTGGGCCGAAGGTGACTGTGGCTGTTTTCCAACTCTTCTCCTCCCTCAAACCGTGGCTGATCTGGTCGTTTTATAGAAGAATGGAATGGGATGGAGAATGGATAAGGGTAAGGGAAGGCGTGGGGGATAGGGCCTGGAGCGGCAGGGCAGCAGGGGCAGGAGGGCAGAAGTGGGCTGGTACGCCCGTCCCAACGGTAGGGACAATGAATAGTAAAAACAAAATTTTTTTTTTTCTTTTGTTCAGTTGGTTCGGTCATTTGGGTTTGGTTATGTGGGTTGGGCCCAACCCACATATGGGCCCTGCCACATGGGGTTGGTGCCCAATCACACCCCAAATTTTTTTTTTTTTATTTATCTTTTTTTGAATTTCAAACTTTTGTTTTATTTCCTTTTTGGGCTAAACCCCCACACATGTGGGGAAAGCAAAAAGTACTTTAATCTAAAACAAAAATTTGAATTTTAAAAAGGGGTAGTGTGGGTCCTACCTTAGATTTGGCTTAATGGGCCCATGCTTGGGCCCACAAACAAGGTTTTATCCATTTGGGACTTGAAAAGGGGCCTTGAGCCCATGGGACTTTGCCTAGGGCTTGAGCTAGGGCTAGGCTTGGGCTAGACCTAGGTTTAGGTGAGCAGGGTGTAAAAATTGGGTCCTTACAGCTGCCCCTCTTTGCCGGAGAGTGCCAGGATGGGGATTGAACGGCAAAGACTGGAAACATCCTATTTTTACACCGAGATGAATGTTAGGAACGATGCATGCTGTGAGTGTGGTGAAATGATGAAAACTACTGCTAGAGGATAGCGAGTAGCAGGAGAAGAACATGAATGTAGAGATGGCATGGCCTTAAGGCGCTGGCCGGAAGAAAATGTCGCTCGGAAGCGTCGAAAGGGATCGATCGAAACAACGTTTCCCGGGGGATATTAGCCGGATCGATCGGAGGACACACCGGGTGTCGAGAACACAGGGGATGTTAGGCATTCCGGGTGTCGACAAAGTGTGTTATATCGACGCTCGCCTGGGATGCTAAGGACACACAGGGTGTTACGGAGGGGGACATGCAGGAGGTAGTGTTGCAGTGTGACGAGATTGTCACGGAGCACACAGGATGCCCGGCATGCGATGTGTCAACAAAATGTATTATATCAACGCTCACTGGGATGCCAAGGACACACGAGGGTGTCACAGAGGGGGACATGCAGGAGGTAATGCTGCAGTGTGACGAGATTGTCACGGAGCACACAGGATGTCCTGCATGCGAGGTGTCAACAAAATATATTATGTCGACGCTCACCTGGGATGCCAAAGACACACGGGGGTGTCACAGAGGGGACATGCGAGTGGTGTACACTGTCAAGGTACACGCGGGATGTCGGGCATGCAAGGTGTCAACAAAGTATGTTATGTCGACGCTCACCTGGGATACCCAGGACACACGAAGGTGTCACAAAGGGGACATGCGGGTGGTGTACACTGTCAAGATACACGCGGGATGTCGGGCATGCGAGGTGTCGACAAGGTGTGTTATGTCGACGCTCACTTGGGATGCCCAGGACACACGGGGGTGTCACAAAAGGGACATGCGGGTGGCGTACACTGTCAAGGTACACGCGGGATGTCGGGCATGCAAGGTGTCGACAAAGTGCGTTATGTCGACGCTCACCTGGGATGCCCAAGACACACGGGGGTGTCACAAAGGGGACATGCGGGTGGTGTACACTGTCAAGGTACACGCGGGATATCGGGCATGCGAGGTGTCGACAAAGTGTGTTATGCCGACGCTCACCTGGAATGCCCAAGACACACGGGGGTGTCACAAAAGGGACATGCTGGTGGTGTACACTGTCAAGGTACACGCGGGATGTCGGGCATGCGAGGTGTCGACAAAGTGTGTTATACCGACGCTCACCTGGAATGCCCAAGACACACGGAGGTGTCATAAAAGGGACATGCGGGTGGTGTACACTGTCAAGGTACACGCGGGATGTCGGGCATGCGAGGTGTCGACAAAGTGCGTTATGTCGACGCTCACCTGGGATGCCCAGGACACACGGGGGTGTCACAAAGAGGACATGCGGGTGGTGTACACTGTCAAGGTACATACGGGATGTCGGGCATGCAAGGTGTCGACAAAGTATGTTATGTCGACGCTCACCTGGGATACCCAGGACACACGAAGGTGTCACAAAGGGGACATGCGGGTGGTGTACACTGTCAAGGTACACGCGGGATGCCGGGCATGCGAGGTGTCGACAAAGTGCGTTATGTCGACGCTCACCTGGGATGCCCAGGACACACGGGGGTGTCACAAAAGGGACATGCAGGTGGTGTACACTGTCAAGGTACACACGGGATGTCAAGTGGTGTACACTATAAAGGCACCCACAGAATGTTCAAAGATTTGAGGTATGGCCTGGAGGCACTAGCCGGATTAATGTTCATATGACTGAAAGGCACTGGATTTTGATCAAGATGATTGATGCTAAGGTGCACGACTTGATTAAGTGCGTGCGGCTAAAGTGCAATGTGTTGTGCGACTTGAATGTATTGGATGAGCTTTCACCTTGTATGCAGCTAATATGTAGCTATGATGTATTGAGTGCAACTTGATTTTGTGCAGTTAGAGTGCAATGTGAAACTTGGATGCTGTTAGTTTGAGTGCAGTGAAAGGCTTGATCGAGTGTGTGCAACTAGTGTGCAGTTAGATTTGAGTAGCTAGAGTGCATTATGTGCGACTCGATTGAGTGTGTGCAACTAGTGTGCAACTGGATTTGAGTAACTGGAGTGCATTATCTGCGACTCAAGCAAGTGTGTGCAACTGGTGTGCAACTGGATTTGAGTAGCTGGAGTGCATTATGTGCGACTCGATTGAGTATGTGCAACTAGTGTGCAGCTGGATTTGATTAGCTAGAGTGCATTATGTGCGACTCGATTGAGTGTGTGCAACTAGTTTACAGCTATATTGTGTTCGACTCGATTGAGTGTGTGCAACTAGTTTGCAGCTGGATTTGAGTGACACGGCTTGACTTATACATGAGAGGTTAGACTAGTCCTGGTTTCTCTAGTGTGGCATGCAGGTTGAAGGAGGGTTGGGTATATGACGCGCTCTTGGAGACCAGTCCTTTGCTATTTGAAGATTCTGAAGGCATTCAATTTTGCTCTCGCTTCTTGTTGAAACCGTGATGCATCTCGGGCGATTGCTGAGTTCTGTTTGACCTAGCCAAGCTGGTGGAAAGACACTTAGAATGTGATTGACTTGGTGAGTACTCTGGCGGTGATTGAGAGACGTCACAGGATTTGGCAGACTTGGAAGACTTCGAGGATGGCTGATCCGACGAGTATGAGAACTCTGATGGTGACCAGTAGGAGACTCATAATTTGAAGTTGAATGCTTCATTTGCTAATGTGATTTAACAAGGAGATCACTTTCACAAGGTGAATGGATTTTGTCTTTAGGGATAGAGTACGATGCTAAGCAGATTTGTCCTGTTATGCCATTGATGAAGTCATGATTTGCATCTTGCGGAGTCGGGCTTTGCTGAGGACTTGGGGTAGCTTTGCCAATGAAAGTTGCTCTGCCTCGCTGCTGATTGAGTATTCCGGTTGGGGAGACGCTTGCTGAAAAGAAAACTGGATGCTTTCAGATTCTTGCATGGGAGAATGTTTATAGAGATCAATTAGAGGCTTCTGCTGGGGATCCGCTGGGGAATGTGCCCTTATTGTAGACCACTACTGATGATCTGCTTTTGGGGAATTAAGCTTTGCTAGAGGCTACTGTCGGGGGATCTGTTTTTTCGGGCCATCTGCTAGTGACCTATGGGGGATTGTCGGGAATTCGGCGAGCCTGATTATTGCCGGATCCTTTTGCTAAACTGCTCTTCAGCTTTTCTCCCTTTTTTACCCTTGGAATAACCAAGTCATGGGGTTCGCATAGTTTTTGCGCAATGAGGCCATTGCCGGTTTTCCTCATGCCTGCGAAGCTGATAAGTTTTCTTCCCCTTTTTGCCCCTGGTCTCGAGACCAGGTCTGGGGTTCGCGTAATTTTTGCGCACCAATGCCATTTCTGGTTTTCATTGGGCCCGCGATGGATTTGAACGGAGTTTTGTTCTCATTCCTTGGATGTCGGTGTCTCGCTTTCAGATACTTGCGTGATAAGCTACTTGCACCTTCAGTCTCTAGGGGATCTAGGAAGACTTGTGATAGGATGAAATGTAGGCTGGGAGACCGAAGTTTGGGACACCCTCGGATTTCTCCTTTGCAGTTACTCTTTTTGGGGATCTCTTCCGTTGTACTTGTTGTGCTCTCCTGAGGATTTGTATTTTTGAATTTCCAGCGGAGTTTTTTTTTTTAAATTTTGAGAGAGGTTGTCTCTGCTGGGGAGAGTTTCAAAAAAGGTTGTCTCTGCTTGGGGATTTTTTTTTTGGGAGATTTTCCTTGAAAGGTATCTGTTGGGGACAGAGTTCGGAGAGGTTATCTTTGTGGGGAGTTTCTGACTCTTAAAATGTTTCAACTTCTATTTTGGGTTTTCCTTTAATGGAATTTTTTTTTTTTTTTTTACCCTTGACTGGAGAAGTTGAGAGGATTTTTTTGCTCTATCTCTGCAGGGAGACATTCCAAAGAGGCTTTGGTTCCACTGGGGATGGTTTGACTCTGCGTAGTGGAGATTGGGGGGTATGATCCCTTTTTATGACCGCACCTGATTTGTCAGGCTGCCTACGTACCCTTTGTAGGATCAGGTCATGACGTAGTTCAAGCAAATACCACAGATTGGCAAGGGAGGGTGTCCCTGAAGAGGTTTTATGAAAGAAAGGCTGTTAGGCTCAAAGGGGCTAACTAGCGGATTTCATTGATCTGTAAAACGGGTTTACATTGAAGGGGATGAAGGGGTGCCAAAGATGGCTTCCTGTCCTTTCCCGAAGCGGCTAAAAGTGCAAGCGTTATTAGGCAAGACCTTAAGCGTTGTTCTTTGATTTTGCCCATTTGATTGGTTCGGGATCCGGTAGTCATTCTGATATTGCCCCTTGCTTTGTCAGGCGAGGCATTTGCCCCTAGTAAATTTGTGCAACTTTTCCCGCAGTTGTTAGTTACTTGTTCAGGTGTCAGCTCTTGTTCAAGTTGCCCCTTGCTCCAAGTATTGTCCTGGGGGAGCTTACGTCGGATGACCGGAGATGGGCTTGCCCCTTGCTTTTGATTGCTCCCCTGCCCCTGGTGTGGCGAGGTCTTGACCTTCACATTCAGAGATGCTACCCAGTTCTGTACAGGACAAGGTTCCTGGATGAGAATTCTGCTTTTCATCGTATTCTACCCCTGGGGATTATGGGTTTGATTATCTGTTTAAGTGATCTCTTGTTAAGGCAGATAAGCTTAGGAAGTATTCAGCTATGCTACGCAAGTATGAAGATGAAACTCTTAAAAAAGTGATTTCATTGAATTGAAAGAGTTTGACTGGACTCATACAGGGCCACTGCGGCCGACTCTTACGTGAAATAAATCCTAACTAAGACAGACTTAGACTGGGCTTGGCTCTGATCAACCGAACTCAGCATTTTGTTTTCAAGTCTCCTTCTTCAAACGAGTTGGTGAAGACACTGCTCTAGGTGGCATGAAGGCGGCTTGATGATGGGTTGATGAGGGGATAGGGTTTTCAGGAACTCCAGCTACCAGGCACATAATCAAGTTTGCCCTCGTTGATTAGGTCTTCAACTGCATGCTTCAAAGCGATGCAGTGATCAGTAGAGTGCCCAGGGCCTTGATGAAAAGCACAGTGTTCATGCTCCTTGTAGTTGTGGTTCCGTTTGGCTAAGGGTTGCAATGGGGTAGGACCACGGAGTGTGATCAATTTCCTATCAATGAGAACTGGTAGGAATTGGCTGAGAGGAGAAGGGGTGAAATGCTTGGGTGGTGCCCGCTCTTTCTTAGGCTTGGGGAGCGGGTTAGAGGAAGGTTTCTGTGGTTGTGCCACTGGGTTGGATGCGTTTGTCTGAGAGGTAGGGGGACGGATCTGGGTTTGCCCTTGTGCCACCTGGAGCTTGTTGAGAGCAGTAGCCATATCTTGGATGAGAGACTTGATTTCCTTGATGTCTTGCTCTTGACGGAGGAGAGTTGTCAAGATGATTTCTTGGCTGCTCGATGCTTCTCCGCGTTCAATTGCTTGTGTCCTTAAGTCGCCGCCTCGGTAAGGTGGGATCTAGAAAGATAGAGCGAGTCAATACTGGAGGTAAGGTATGTGAATCTAAAATGCATGAGCATGCATGGGTAAAAACCCGATGAATGAGGTGAGACTCAAAATGAGAAAGACTCAACCCTAAGAAGCACTCCTGATGGGATAGAGTGAAGGATAGACATGGTCTATGGATTCTTGTAGTTGGGTCACTTCTAGGAGTGTTGTCGACTACATGGGCTGTACTCTACAGATGCACAAGTGATGCCTAGGCTAGGATAGACTGGGTTCTACATTTTCTAGATGGGTGCAAGTGTTGTGTCCTAGTAATGCAGATGCAGTGACAGTGTATGTGTAAATGCCTAGTGTAGTATAGCATACCGGTGATGCAAGTGCAAGTGTAAGGTGCAGTGTACATATAGTGTATGTGCAGTGATCCTAGCTAGTGCAAATGTTGTGCATGGACAATGATGAGGGTGCATGGATGATGCAATAATGTCAGAGGGACCCAGTGCAGGTGTTTGTGCCTAATGTCATGGTACAATTGTGAATAGAGTGACTTATCGGTTATGCACGTTTATGATGTGAGGAAGAAGATGCAAGAAAAGACTTTGTGCGGGAAAAGAGTACAGGACTGTGACTCAAAAAGAGAAAAAGACTCGATCCTAGGCAGGTCCATCAGGGATCGCGAAGTCAAGCGGTCGGGGCACACCGTCTAGGTCCATGATTTTCTGTTGGAGTGATGTGACCTCAACCTCCAAATTCTCAATGGCTTCAGCAGCATTGAACGACCGGGATCCGAACTGTCGGATCCGAGGAGTCATCTCAGCCTTTGCACTGTCAAGGTGCTCTTGATAAAAGTGTAGCTGAGCCCTAATGACGGTTGTTTTTCTGGTGTCGCCTTTCCGCTTCTTCTGACAAGACCGGACTGTCTGCTCGAGATGCTCGATCTATGGCCTGAAGTTTTGCTGTCCCCCTCTACATCGTAATGTTTGTTGAGCCTTCTCGGCTCTGCTTCTCTTTCAACTAAATTTGAAGCTGTCCTTTAGGAGATGTTTCTCCAGTGGACTACCTTTGGCATCCAGGTAAGTCCCGTGTGATGAGCCGAGATGGTGTGGTCAGTTCTGGTACAGCATAGGAGATGGAATGTCAGATTTCCATCCAAGTCGTATGCTGCTCCTGTAGTTGATCCTAATTAACCACAAAGTCTGTCCGCTGATCCGTCGAGTTTTTTTTGCCAATTCTGACTGGAATCGACGCTGTGAGGTGGTCCGAACTACAGTGAAAGTGAGCCATCATTTCTCTGCCGGTCTATACCTGGGATAAAAGCTAAGGGACTCCGAAACTGTGAAGGACTAGGAGTGGAATGTAGGCCGCGGAGCCCTGTAGTCGCAAGGATCATGCATTGTGCTTCCGTGATGACAACTCACGGCCGTATGATCTCTGGAAAGAGTCCTCAAAGCCAAACATGTTGACAGTTTTTGTGTATCAAGATGGACGGCAGGGGAATGATCAGCGTAACGCAAGAAAAACTCCGGCAAGATTTTGCGTCCTTCCTTAAACCCAGGTTAACAAAGTTGTTTCATGGTCATCCCGACTGCTACTGAAATGAGATGGCATGATGAGGATCGAACTAAGGCTGGGATGTTAAGGCATCCTGCAGACTCACCAGCTTGGGAAAATTTGGATAAAAAGTATCCTTTGTTCGCCTCAGATGCTCGCAATGTCAGGCTTGGGTTGGCGAGTGATGGCTTCAATCATTTAGGACGATGAGTATTGCTCACAGCACATGGCCCCGTGGTTCTTATTCCCTATAACTTGCCACCGGGGATGTGTATGAAGCAGCCGAACTTTATTCTGTCCTTACTTATTCCCGGTCCCTCTGGGCCAGGAAATGCAATTGATGTTACATGAGGCCTCTAGTTGAGGAGTTGAAGGACTTGTGGGAGAATGGGTTGACAACTTATGATGCGTCAAAGAAGGAGACATTTGTAATGCGTGCGGCATTGCTCTGGACCATTAGCGACTTCCCAGGGTATGCCATGTTGTCAGGTTGGAGCACGAAAGGAAAGTTGGCATGCCCGTCATGCCATAAGGACACTTGTAGCCGATACTTGTCTAAGAGCAAGAAGCAATGTTACATGGGGCACCGTCGTTTCTTAAAGCCGGATCACAAGTTTCGGAGGAAATAGAAACTCTTTTCGATGGCACTACAGAGTTCAGATGTGCTCCAACTCCAATCTCTGGGTCTGATGTGTTGTGTCAGTTGGAGGGTATTCCTTCTCCCTTGGTAAGCAAACTGGGCAAACAGGACGAAGGCAGACGAGCCATGAGGATATGCCGTATAATTGGAAGAAGAAGAGTATATTCTTCGAGTTGCCATACTGGGAGCATAATTTGTTGAGGCACAACCTTGATGTAATGCATATTGAGAAAAATGTATGTGACATGTGATTGGGACTTTGTTAGGTTTGGAAGGAAAATCTAAGGATGGTTTAAAAGCGCGTAACGACTTGGTTGAAATGGGAATTCGGCATGCACTTCACCCTCAGTTGCTGCCTGGCAAGAAGCCAAGTTTATCTGCCTCCTGCATGCTTTCGATGGACAAGAATGAGAAAGAGTTATTTTGCAAAGTTTTGAAGAGTGTGAAGGTTCCAGATAATTACTCGTCAAATATTGCAAGACATGTCAATATTAAAGAGCGTAAAATTCATGGACTAAAGAGTCACGACTCTCATGTTATAATTGCAACAATTCCTACCACTGGCTGTGAGGAAAACATTGCCGAATAATGTAACTTCAGTCTTAATTGAATTGAGCAACTTCTTTCTTGTATATGTTCAAAAGTCTGTCAAGTGGAGGATTTGAGACGGTTAGAGGAGAAAATTGCGCTTACACTTTGTTAGTTAGAGAAAACTTTCCCACCGACTTCTTTGATATTATGGTGCACTTGCCTATACACCTGGCCGCAGAGGCAAGACTAGGTGGACCTGTACAATACCGGTGGATGTATCCTATCGAAAGGTATGCCTTCAATTATAATTTTATAGTTGTGTTCAACTTCTTGTTATTGAGAATTTCTCTTATCTTAACAAAATTTAATTCATATAGGTACTTATATACACTGAAGTCTTATGTGCGCAATCGAGCTCGACCAGAGGGTTCCATTGCAGAAGGGTACTTGGCAGAAGAATGCATGACATTCTGCTCCAGGTATCTAAATAATATAGAATCGAGATTAACAGGCCGATGAGGAATGACGATGAAAGTGTAATAGGTAGTGCAGAGCCATATATCTTAAGTGACTTGGAATGGCAGCAGGCACATCGTTATGTGTTGATTAACTGCGATAAAGTCACAAAATATATAGAGTAAGAGCACAATCTTCATATATGTTGTTCGTTACTTATTTATTTTTATTTATTTTTACTTACAATGATTGGAAAATGATATTCTTTGCAGGCAGCACATGAATGTACTTAAAATGACAAATCAAAGACCTAGAATGACCCCCCACGAAATCCAAAAAAAGCACACCACTGAGTTTGTTGAGTGGTTTAAGGGCTATGTAAGTCTTAACTTGTGAATTCTGCATAACACATTAGTTATGTTTTGATATATATATATATATATACATATATTAATCTTATTTGGTCTTGAAATAGGTTCAAAGGTTACAAGATTCAGGTAATCCAGTTTCTGATGAGATTACATGTCTTGCATATGGTCCACGTAAAGTCACAAAAAAGTTTAAGGGCTACGTCATAAATGGATATCGGTTTTGTACTAAGGACAAAGAGCGAGGACGCAAAAGTCAGAATAGTGGTGTTGCGGTCAAAGCAACGACTACAAACTATTCAACTTCTAAGGACAGAACCCCCAAGGTCACAGAGATCACCTACTACGGTCGCTTAACAGACGTAGTCGAATTGACATATTCTGAAAGCCTTAAATTTGTATTGTTTAAGTGCGATTGGGTTGATGTGAAGTCACGGGGTAGCGGAATAAAGACCGATGCATTTGGGTTTAAGCTTGTGAACTTCACACGCTTGGTTCCAGCACACTTGGTGTCAAGCGAACCCTATGTGTTGGCATCTCAGGCAGAGCAGGTATTTTACGTTCAAGATCCAACGGAAGAAGATTGGCATGTTGTCATCAAGACTAAACCAAGAGACTTCTTCGACATGAATGAAGATTCTGTTGTGGACGATAATGCATTCAGGGAGAACGAGCCATTCGACGACCAACAATTAGATGACACTGAACATGATGATGACGGAGGTGTCGGTTGGGTGAGATTAGGAATTACTGGAGCAACTATTGATGCTCCTCCCCAAGTGTTACAACAACAGGCTTCTTCTTCCGAATCTAGTGAGGGGAATGATGTTGAATCAATATATAGCGATGAAACATAATGATTATGTTTTTGATGTAATGTAGAAGTATATATTCAAGAGAAAGGGGATAACCTCAGTGTACCAAGTAACAATTGTTCAATAATGATAGTGTCAATGGAAGAGCTTTTGTTGGAATTTATTTCTATTAATTTATTTCTATATTTTAATTGACTGCAACCTTTGATGCCAACTGCAATGAGTGCTCACCATTTTCTTATTTTACCTTATCCAAACTTCAGAAGTTGCTCTTAATGATATATTTATAGTATGTTAAGCTTGTATAATGAAGTTTGGCAGGTTAAGCTTGTATAATGAAGTTTTTGGATTAAACTGACGGTCAAAAATATGTTACAGCCTTGGTTTAATAGCTTGACTTGCTAAATCTCAACTCAACTTGATGTGTGGGAATAGTTTAGGCCAAGCTTGTATAATTAAACTATTTAGATGAAACTAATAGCATTTAACATGTCCTAACTTGGACTTAATTACTTGTTTCAACTTGGGTGGATGCGTGTAGATAAGTATTGGGCCAGGTTGATTTTATATACTTGTTACAGATATTGATGAACATGGCTTATGGTTGTTTCCAGTGATAGTGAAATATAAGGTTAAAGTTATATAATTGTATCTAATGGTAATGGCGGTGCCACCATGCCAACTAAAGCTCTTTTGGTTATGAAATGAACTTCAAATTTTTCATTGAACAACATGTCTATGTAATTCCTGTTGCAATATTTAGCCATCTAGTAAGTATTGATTAGCTATTGTTATGTATATGGGAAAGTAGGCCAGACATTGCTCATTTGCTCCACTGAGCTATCTCCATAGGATTTACTAACATAAGTCCCTGTACATGCTTGGGATGGTGCCAATCAGTTAGGATTCATAGTAATAAATTCCAAATGATTTTTTCCTTCTTCTGAATGTTGAGGTAAAAATGTAATCTTGTAAGCTTTTGGTATTTCGACAATGATATATGCTAGTCAGATCTCATGTCTTTGTACGTTAGATTCCTTTTCATTATGCATTTCTATCAGAAGCTAATATCAATATTTTGCAGATGGATCCTACAGACACTCCACCATCTCATTCGGGTAGCTCCTCCACACTTGCTACTGCGGCCACGAGGAAGGTCCGCGGTAAAGCAAAATGCATCGAAATACATAAGATGCCTGCAGGGAAGAAAAAAAAGGTGAAAGTAAATGAGAGAGCACAACCTGTGGGTAAGAATGCACAACTTTTGGCTGGGTATTTGGGCAATATTGCACGAGATGCCCACTTACTTCGCATCGATGTCCGGAATTGGCGTGCGATGAGTGATGCGGATAAAACCCGTGGTTTGGAAGTCGTACGGGTGAGAACAAAATAAATAGGTCATTTATTATTAAAACACATTTATGTAACTAGTTGATATATGATTAATTTAACAACGTTTTTGCAGGAGAAGTTCGATTTCCCCCCTATCGCAGAGGACTTCGTTTTGAAGTCTTTGGGTAAGAAATGGAAGGACAGTAGGTCCTCAATGGGGAGAAAACTTTTTGATTTGGACGCCCCTCCTACTGTCAACTATGAGCGGTGCCCCTCCAATATTCCCCCGGAGCAATGGCATACGTACGTCGACTACTTGTACACTGATGAGGCCCAGGTATATTTTATTTGAATGTTAATTATGCTTATATCGTTTTCAATTATCCCTTATCTCATATGATATATAAATGTAATATTGTAGAAACGGAAGGCAGTGGGCAAAGCGAGTCGCGAGTCCCAAGAAATTCCTCATACGGCAGGCTCAAAGAGCTTTGCCAGAGTCAGAGAGGAGGAGGTATGTTCGGTTTCATTCTCATAATTTATGTCACAATTTGATGCATATGGGTTAAAAATTTGTTTTTCTACTTTTGTCACTGCCATAGCGATTGGCGAGTCCATCAGGGATAGCTCCGGGCCGTGCTGAGGTCTGGATAAAGACCCACACTAAGAAGGATGGATTGCCAGTCAACTCTCAAGCAGGAGAAACGATTGTAAGTAATTTAAATATTCATTATATCATATAACACTTTAATTGAAATTCAAGATAGTAATTGTTTCAAAATGTTTGCAGAACAAGTTGAAGGATGTGCTCAGCCAGTTACCGGTTGGCTCAGAAGATAGCACGGGCCGAAATGATGTTCTCTCTCAGGTCATGGGGCCTGAGAGAGATGGACGCATCCGTGGATGTGGATTGGGCCCGACCCCCACTAGGTTATGGGGGTCATCTTCGAGACATTCCGGTACTATAGGCTCCTCATCTGGCGAGACCCAAATGCTAAGGGATGAACTTGAGGCGACAAAATCTCAGGTGGAGACCCAAAAAGCTCAGATGGAGGCCCAAGCCGCTAAGATTGAGGCCCAACAATTTCAGATGGAGGCCCAACAAACTCAGCTCAATCAAATGCAGCTTACAGGGGCAGCAGGTATATATACTAACAAGCATTAAATAATCCTTTTTTAACTTTAGATATTCATTCATTTATTTATTCAATTTTTTCACAACAGGTTGCAGGTCAGGGTACTCCAGCACCACATGCTTCTCCAGAGGTAAATGCTAATTTGAAAAGATTGTAGTTTTCATTTTCATTTGCATTGTATATAGAACACCAGGGCGTTTAGTCGTATTATGGTAAGCATTATAAAATCCATGGTGCACCTAAAACAACAAATCAAAGTATAAAACATTAATATTCACACACACACACACACACATATACACTTGTAAAAATGCACGTGCAATGCACGTAAAATATATCAATTGACACTTATTCACTCAACATTCTTACTTTTGTTGTTAGCATCAAATTCTTTCACACCTAGGCACATGTTCTTTAAATCTAGATTCATAAGTAGGGTTAATTCGTAAGTGATTGATGGATTCAACCATGCGAATAAGGAAGATGGAAAAGAAGGAGCTTCAATGTTTAAATACAGGCTTTTGTAGGAACAGAAACTGTATGGTTGGAGTTTTATTATTATCATACCAGTATTATTGTAGTATTCAAATATGTTGTTTTGTGAATAATTCAACCATTTTGAGTGGTTTAAACTTTTAGTTATATGAAGGAAACATGTCGGTACAGCTCTCTACACTTTTGGGGAGATTATAAGCGAATAAGGAACAGATTAAACTTTTAGTGGATTCAACCATGCGAATAAGGAAGATGGAAAAGAAGGAGCTTCAATGTTTAAATACAACCATTAGAGAAGTTAATTGTGTTGGACTAGGTCATATTGTTTGAGATTTGGGGAGGATTAAACTTGAAAGTAGTTATCAAGAAAGAGTAGTCAAGAGGGTGATTGACTTAGAAATGACAAAAGGCAGCAACACTTAAGATCTGGACCATGACAGCTTTTGCATCTTCTTCCGAGTATTTTCCACCCCTAAGAACATGAACAAAAGATTTACCCAGTTAATCCGTGTAGTAATCATTCAATTATAAGCGTTAATTAATCTTCAAATGCTCTCCAAAGAATGATTATAAGCTCTCTACACTTTTGCAGCTGATGTCTTTGGTGGCTCTCCCAGTAAGTAGCTTTCATTCTAGCGGCATGTAACTATTTTCCCTCCTTAGGATGGCTCACTCTGCTCTAGGTGGTCTTCTTTGCGGCAGCTCTCACTGTAGGTTGTAGCAACATGTAGTCATTTTCTCTATTTATTTCTAGGTGGCCTTCTCCATGACAGCTCTTACTCTAGCGACATGTAGTTATTTTCTCTTTTTTTTTTTTTTTTTTTTGTAACAACTCACTCTGCTCCAAGTAGTCCTTTCTATGATTCAAACTAAACAAGTAGAGACCGGCTTTGTAACAAATGATAAGGACCTGACTAATATGCCAAAAGCTCCAGAACTGATAGAACGCATCAAATCAAGTCCTATATTTATTTAAGGCGATAACAAACACCTCCCTAGTTATTCCAGTAATAGGAGTGTATTTCTCATGTGGGGTGAACTTAGTTTCAAGTCTCTTGAGGCAAGGCAGTTGGTATGTCTATCAATTTTTAGCAAAGTTAACTCCCTTTGACAGAGTTTTGGACTCAGTTTGCAGTCTCATGAGGTAAGACAGTTGGAATGCTATAAATTTTTAGCAAAGTTAATTCCATTATATGCTATCAATTTTTAGCAAAGTTAACTCCATTAGTCAGAGTTCTTTTTAAAAAAGATAAATCAATTAACACGCACTAGGCCAACACATCCACCGACTTATGAGGCTAAACCTTGATGGTAAGAAATTGATCCTTATGGCATGAGTTCTGTTGAGGATGCAAGTGGACAATCGGGTAGGCTGTCAGAGTCAAGTGACAAAAGGAAAAGGTTCTAGGGTATAGTACTAACTCCTTGTGCTCCTCAGTAAGCAATTCTCGAGGTGTTTTATCGGCTTTGTTTTTCTGCTCTTTGTCCATAGGGTATAGTACTAGCTTCTCCACCTCCTACCATGACGAGGAACATAATTTGAAATGTATAACAAAAACTTAAGATAAGTTTGATTCGCAAAGCCACTTATGAGTTCTTCTATCCTTTCCATATAATTTACGGAGAAATTTTTTTTTTTATATAAGTTTTTAGCTACTCACTCTGTTGAAAATTAGGATTGTTAATCCTGAGTTACACTAAAAATATTAGTAGAAATGAAAATAAAAGTTGTATTGAGAAATGTATTTGCATTGAAAATAGTAGTAGCTCTACATAGAGAATCAGATTTAACAAAAAAACGACAGAAAATAAGCAGCCCTAATCATAAGGATTAGAGAAGTAAGAAAGTCTTTTATTTAGTTAAGTTATAACAATTAAGAAGAAAACAGAAAAAAGAAAAAAGGAGAATGCTTCTTTATTGAGAAATGTGTAATAGTCATATCTTTCAATAGTTGTTAATTACCTACTCTGTGACTGCTCAAATGAATTGTATGAAATTTTATTTTCTCATAGTGAAATGAAAAAAAATGTTGAACCCTCCTGCTGGCCAACGTCACTGAGGGGCAATATTGATCCATCGTTAGTGATTGAATCACTGAGGGCCAATGTTAGTGATTGAATCTTTTTTGCATATTAATTATGAAATCTGTAAATTTTATCATTTCAATATTCTAATAAATAATTTTATTTAATTGTGTTGTAGGAGGGAGCAGGGAGCACACACTTATCGAGTTTTAGAAGTGCAAGAGGGAACCAGCAAGATGAAGATAGTTAGACTTATGATTTATTGACACTTTTTTATGGACATTTGTATTGTATTATTATATTATGATGGGCACCTGTGATTGGATGTATTTATATTATACTGATTTTCATGTCAAAAATTTCTATTTATATATAATGTCATTATGGACAAGAATTTGTTTATTTAATATTGTTGACAGGTACAACACAGGTTCAAGAAATATTTATATTGTTGACAGGTACAAAACAGGTAAAAAAATATTTATATTATTGACAGGTACAAAACAGGTTAAAAACGAATTGAAAAAAATATTTTTATTTTTTTTATGTCATGCCTATTCGCGGCGTTTATGAATCGCCGTTAAATGACCAGTCTATGACGGCGTTTCTACAAATGCCGCAATATATTTGGCTATAACGGCATTTGTAGAAACGCCGTTAAAGGTCTGTCTATAACGGCATTTGTAGAAACGCCGTCAAAGGTCTGTCTATAACGGCATTTTCTAGAAACGCCGTTAAAGGTCTGTCTATAACGGCATTTGTAGAAACGCCGTTAAAGGTCTGTCTATAACGGCATTTGTAGAAACGCCGTTAAAGGTCTGTCTATAACGGCATTTATATAAACGCCGTTATAGATTCACCTTTTACGGCGTTTGTAGAAACGCCGTTATAGACAGACCTTTAACGGCGTTTTTACAAACGCCGTCAATATAAATGCCGCCTTTGCCGTCCCCGACGCGAGCTGTCGCGACCCAAAACCCACCCTAGGAGTTAGAGTAAATCTTGGACGACTCAATCATGACTTACATAACTTGCTTGACAAACCAACCTGCAAAAACCCACAGAGCATATACAATAGAGGACATTATAGCGGAAACATAACTATAAAACACAGTGGAAGTCTAACCAAACCTCTATGAATATACATGCGCAAATCCAAGTTATACAAAAGTAACCAAAAGAAAGTGCGGACAGACCCGCCAAAATACATGAAAGTATATCTCTCATCTCACCCACAGCTATTCACTCAGAATCTACAACCACCTAATGGTAACCCTCTACGGGAGGTTCCTCCAAAGGCTCCTCGACGTACTCCTCCTCCACCCAAGGGCTCGGAGCACAGATATCAAACGGAGCAGCAGCTCCCTCAGAACCTGCCGACATGAGAAGTACGGCTGAGCATGGAATACTCAGCGGGTACTAAATACTAACCAATAGTCATAGCAAAACCATAGCAGTATAGGAAGCAGGAAGCATTTCACATATCTAAAGCAGGAAACAATTCAAGCATATAAAGCAGGAATAATTCATATCATGACAATAAAGTAAAGGAGTATATAATCATGCTTGAATTCATAAAAGCCGATAAAACCCTTGAAAACACCGTGCACTTGACTTGACTGAAAATACCATTTTCTTGCTTGAAAACTTGTCATGTTTGTCTTATCTTATCGTATCGTGCGTGTCATGCCATGTCATGCTTGCTTGGAAAGTAAACTACTTGTGAGGGAAGGGAGACCCTTCTTCCTAAATGCCCATGCTTGTCATGCCATGTCATGCTTGCTTGTATCATGCTTGGAAGAGTAAACTACTTGTGAGGGAAGGGAGACCCTTCTTCCTAAATGCTCATGTCATGTCCTTTCACTTGTGAGATGTTCTTGTGAGATGTACTTGCGAGGGAAGGGAGGCCCTTCTTATGTTAAGTATGCACTTGCGAGGGAAGGGAGACCCTTCTTATGAAAATGCATGATTGTCTTGTCCTTGCCAAAAGCGAGGTAAAACATATCGTACGATATGCCCCACCTCTAAATCCCATTCTTGAAAACCTCGGTAAATCATGTCATGTATGCGTGCTCGTGAGGTCGTGTGCATACTTACATTTGGAATTAAATATGGCATTTGAGTAATTCATAACACATAACATCAATGAATTGGGCAATTTAATATTGATATCATTTAGGGAAAGCGAACAATCACACTATCATAACCCTAGCAATTTCCATAAACCTTAAACATGCATTTTCTTAATTTATCATTCATTTTATTCACCTTGGCATTTCATCAAACATGGTACATTCATTATTCATTAACCCTACAACATGCTTTTCTAGGTGGTTTATACTCACATCACACTTGTATGTTTATTATTAGTACTATGCCCTTCCCCATTCATTCATTACATCATCCACACGGCATCCATTCGCCAACATCCCTCTCCATTTACCATTCATACCACCCATCTCATAATATATATATATATATATATATATGAAGGAAAACAAGAAGAAATAAGGGAAGGAGAGGCTATAACTAGGAGGGTAGTAAAAAGTACCGACCTTGATCAAGTGGGGAAGAAATCCCCTTTTCCAAACGACCGTGAGTTGCTGCCCTAGCTTGGAACACGAGCTCCACCCGAGCTTGAGCCGAGATCTTGAAGGAAAACGTGCTTGAGGATGATCTAGGGTCTCAAACCCCTTTGATTCCTCTTCAAAATGGAAACCCTAGATTTAGGAACTCTTTCTCCTCTCTTCTAATCTCCCAAATCTTCTAAAGGTTGAGAATGAGCCCTAAAGGCTCGGGCAATCCTATATAAGAAAGGGTATAACACCCGAATGCCGAAAATGCCCTTAGTGAAAATTCTGTAAAACGCGAGGACCGAGCGATCGGTGTTAATGACCGATCGATCGGTTGCCTACCGATCGATCGGTTTCATAACCGAGCGATCGGTTGAAATTTCACTCTCTGGAAAATTTCCCCATAGAAAAATCTCGACCAGTCGATAGCCTCCGAGCGATCGGTTTTGGACCGATCGATCGCTCCATGGACCGAGCGATCGGTGGTCTGCAGGTCCAAACTGTTTTGGCCATAACTTTTGACTCGTTCGTCCGATTTTGACGATTCAACTTGCGTTGGGTTCGTACTTCGAAAACGAACATTTCTGACGTTTCGGAATTTCAAATTTCTTCCTTATTTATTTATTGCATTACTTTAAAGGAAAAATGGCTACGAAGGGTCATGCATAAATGTGAAAAGGTCCGGGGCTCTACACGAGCAATAACGGCGTTTGTTTTAAAACGCTGTTATTGACTATAACGGCGTTTTTGGGGTTTTTAACGGCGATTTAAAAACGCCGTTAAAAGTCTGAAATTTTGTAGTGGGAGTTAGTACTGTGTATTGGACATTGCCGATTGGCACATCAAAGCCATATAGACAGATGTCTGAGAAAATGTTAACCTCTCAGGTCTAAGGACAATTTGTCAAATGGATAACCCTAATACAATCTGATAGTGTATTCCATAGGGTATCCACTAGTGACCCCATTCAGTATTATGTACTTGCTACATATACTCACATGTTAGTCAAGAGTCACCCCTCTGTGAATGAGATTCATCACACTATCTAATAAAACTACACATGTGCAAGCGATGATGAAGTACGGTGCCCAACCAGTACTCTAGAGGCTTCGAACAATATTAGGTTTACAAGGAACCGAAAAATCATATTTCCTCGCAACCTTTGCATGATTTTCCTACAATGTTACCTATTGAACTTTATTTCTTCATCATATGAGACAATAATTAATATAAATACCCTTTATAATTGGTTGTGTGAATATGATGCTTGTCTAATCAACATAGAAAAGTCTCTTATTGGCTTTCGAGGGCATATATGTCCAACAATCTCTCACTTGCACTCTAAGCCAATTAGATGTAATACCCATCTTCTCAGTGATGTTTCTCAAACACCAATTGAGGCATAACTTAATATGTATGGGCCTGTCATGTCTGCTTTACCACAACTATTGTAGTGATGCAATAACACTTGCAACTCTTGCAAATTTATTGTCAATAACCATAGTCTTAAAAGACTAAACAAAAATGATACTGTCCAACAGTCATTTTCTGAAGTTAACTTGCTTGTGCTTTACCATTGTACAATGCTCCAGACTAATCTGATCAATATCTTATCACATCAACATGTGATGAATATCCGGTCTATTACAAGTATACTTTCTCATGATATCATATATCTAAGAGAAATTGATTCAATTCCATAAAGGTAGAAACTCTTTTCTTGGAATCTTACTTGCACAAAAACATGATTGTTATTGGGAGAATAACAATATCATTTTCCTTTTGTCTCTAAACCATTTAGGACTAAGAAAACATGATGTCAAAGTTTTTGTCCTTCATTGTAAAATTGCTTGATCAAATCTAAGAGAATAATAATATTCATACTTCATTCATAATGAAAAGAATATTATCTTTGCATAGAGCCAGGAAAGTAATTATGCTCCCACTAACCAATTTGCATACAAAGGATACTTTCATTCTTAGATGAAAATCAAACAGTTTGATTACTTCATCAAAATAAAAGTTAGTCCATCTACAGATTCTGAGACCTGTAGGTTCTAGTGTACTATTTAGGCATAGTGAGAGTAGAGAGTTGATCTCTATCAATTCTCATAGTTATTGGTCTATTGGGCTTCCGCTTCTAAAACAATTCTAGATTCAGTGTCTCTATTAGGAAACTTATAGTCCTGTTTACAAATATCTTTTGTTATCCAGGAATAGAGACTAAATGTCTCTAATGTGAATCCCAAGCTCATCTTCTATCAAATCATATCCAATATAATTTGATTTAACAACACCATCATGCTATGGTTTGTTCTGGGAATTATCTGAGACAAGATGTAATGAGAGTAAATTATGAAATTTCTATTAAGAGGTACTCTTCTCAATCATGGAAGACTTACCTAGCTGTTTATTTATTTCAATGCGAAATTCCTTGAACTTTTCAAAGAAGGTGAAATAAAGTTAGCTACCTCTTAATGGAAGATTCATATAATTACAATCATCCAACTTTTGTCCCATTCCTAAGTAGAAGTTTTATCCACTCAGATTTCTCCTTCTCCTTAACAAACATGTAACTATTGCACTTATGCAAGATCATACCAAGCATTAGGAGCTGGAGGTTCCAACAATTAAGTTGAACTTGATGAGTATACAAGCTGGACAATCCTTCCAAAGGTCTGTCCTGTATCCAATGACCAATTGCTTCACTATGAAGCACAATCCTTATACTTTCCTTTCTTCTCAGAAGAGCCTTTGTCCATACTACTAGAATACCTTTCCAATGGAAAATCTTGGATTTCTTTCCTTTGCATAAATGCTCGGGACTAAGAAAATCCAATTCTTTTGAACATCTTTGCAAGTAGCATTGAATTCTTCAAAGGTTCTTAGCCATATGCAACATGTGGGATTTCAGACAATCTGATTTCCTACTTGTTCAACATAACCATATTAAAGGACTCCGGGAGTTTGTCGAGGATCATATCCTCTAATCCCATAAATTTATCTCAATTTATCTCAGCACCAAGAATTGGGATTTATGAATCCAATGATCTCTATCATATTCTTTGTGACTGGGTTTCCCTAGTCAACTTGGTGTCCACTTTTCCTTTTATATAGTAAGCTGTCTAGCAGCCCTATTGTATTCTGTAAACATCTCATATGAGATTTAACATTAATGGTAATAACTTGGGCAATTCTTTAGATGGTAAGCACAAACTTGAGAGTCCTTTTCCATTCCAAACACTTTGAATTGGTCAAGAGATTCTCATTAAAGTCTTGGTAAGGTGGTTATAGAATGACATGACAATAAAACATACATCATAATATTTCACACATAATAATATCATTAAATCAGGGCTTTCGATCTTTGATGATATTGCTCATCATTCAGTCAAATTTCATAGACCCCTCAATCTATAAAATTAGAAATATGTTACTTCATATATCTGATGAGCATTGGGTGCCTTATAATACACATGCAATCTTCCATGCTAGGATAGTACCACACATGCACTACAAGGTGGATAGTAACTATCCATCATTGAGCATCTCATGCATAACTCCTTATGTAAATCAGTGATTCCCAATTTTCTTGTGACCTCCAAGGATAACATGACTGTCACCTGTCAGCCGTCATGGTCCTTGGTTAAGTGAAACCCATTATTCTCGGTTGTCATATGATCAAGTAGGAATCTGCCCCCATGCTAGTTGACACTCCCTATCAGGCCATACACATTCCTATCTACTATAGAAATAAAACACTAGGAGTTTAATTTAGACTGAATTATGTCTGATTCCTGTCAGAGAGACAAGACTCAAGCTAATTAATTCCTAATCTTATTGATAATGGAAGGTCATAGGGCAACATTATCCCGTAGGATAGATTAGCCCATTTAATTCACTTAATATTTTTCTTGAGGGAAAACAGAATATTATGAACAAATTATACATCTAATGTATATATCAAAAGCATTCACAATATTTATCATTGTATCACATGTATAGAACAATATACAAAATCATCACATGATAATAAATCAAATTTCGTTTTAATTAGATCAAACTAATTTCAATGAACTCCCACTAGCCCCAGAAATCTTAATGGATCTAATCCAAGGGTACAAAGGTTAATTTTTTAACATCAGTGGGCTTTAGATGGTTCATTCATCCATATGATGGACCATTGGTCATACCAAGCACCATGGGCCCAAAATAACGATTATAAAGTGTCCATGTGCATCACTAAAGCTCATAAGTCAAAATGGACTATATTACCCTTTAATTCTCTACGAATTATTTTTAGCACATTAGGGTTCACCAACCCTAAGTTTAAAAGAAATTATGGGAGTCTTTAAACAACTCTTTAAAACCTCTACTAGAGTCTATAAGTGTTACTCAAGCACTTCCCATAATCGTGAATATTGTTAGCTTACATCTATGCCAATTAAGACACAATTATCTCATAATCATGTAAGTAACATATTCCACGTAAAAATTTCAACATGGACTAGATGCATCACGTCCAAAAGGGCTATAATAATGTGTTTTATTTAAACACAAACTTTTTTTTTTGAACAAAACACATATTGTAGGGTTTGATCCAATTATCCAAAATTTGCACAAAAATGATAATCACATTATCACAAGGGTTATAGACTTTTCTAAGCAACTAAAAGCTATAACAAATCATCACATGAAATACATAATATAGCCGCACAATGGGTCCACATGAACATACTATCTTAGAAATCCTACAACTACTCTTGTAGAACGCCTTCCAAGATTTATTCTCCATGCGATCACCATCATCTTCGATCTTCAATATGATTTCTCTATAGAGAAAAACCAGCAACTCCTAATACTAAGATTACATCATATTCAAAATAAGAAACCTTGAGAAACCACCCAAAATAGGGTGCTCAAGGGGAGTACAACTCATAAGAAGAAAGAGAAGAGAATAGAGAGAGAAGAAGAAGACATGATCATGGAACCCATCCACCATCCACCATTCAATAAGAATATATATTAACAATTCATCAACTATGAATAATAACATGGCATGACAAATTACTTAGAAAGTCCATAACCTCAACAAGGGTTTTGTTAACCTTAGGGAAACTCTTTCCCATATGGTTAAGGTCTCTATTAACATTTAATAGAAAAACCCTAGAGCAAAGAAAACAAGCATGACAAGATGAATTCTTAGGGCTTTTAGATCATCATTAAAATAAAAAAATTTTCCTTTAATGCTTAGAAAATCATTTAGAGAAACAATTTCTCTAAAATTTAATCTAACTCTAAAATTCATCCTCACATTCCTCAATTGATAAACAAATAGAAAACACCATATTAAATTCGGCTAGGCTAGGGATCTAATCCCTTCCATATTATTTTGATCTAATAACTATTAAAAGACCAAAATAAAAATCAGCAAATTGCTAATTTTTAATATCACTTTATATTGATTCAAAATCAATAATAGGTGAATTCAAAATTTTCCATAATGGCCAACTGCTTTAGGGATTATTTGATTGAACAATTAAATAAAATAATACCCTAAACACTAGTATTAAATGTCCATAAAATAATTCATCTCTATCAATTAAAATTCACTTGAGATAAAACCCTGTATCTCAACCAATGGCATTTATGTAATTACTTGATTAACTATTAATCAAATAAAAACTTATAAATACTATGTAGCCGAAAATTTTGAGCACATGTAATTGATCCAAATCAACTACAATAATTATGGTATTATTCCCATAAACCTTTTAGGGAACTATAAAAGATATCATAATTAACATTTAATTAAATGATAGCCCGTGGACTCGAAGCAGATAATTAAACAATTTAATTAAATCTCAGCCCGTGCTCTCGAATCAAATAATTAAACTATTTAATTAATTGATAGCCCATTAAACCATTTAATAGCATCCCATGCTCTCAAATCAAATAATGGAATTTAGGAAAAATTTGAAAGCCTCTTGAAAAATTAATTTAGAAAACTCCTTTTCCCGCTTTAGATTTTTGACTCAAGTTTTGACCCTTAAAACGATTGATTCTGGAAAAACTTTCTTCACAAAAGTTGTAGATCTTTTCGACGGCTTTGAAAAGATATACTAATGGACCTAAATCGGACTTACGGTCACAAAGTTATGACCGAAATACCGAAACTATATCGATTCTTCTAATCAAATACAAATCTGAAAATCCATGAATCAATTTTAATTGAAATAAGCTTTAATCTCCAAGAACACTTAAGCAATGGTGTCTAACACCATGAGATTTATTAATTAACATTTAATAAATAAAATCTCATCTATATATGCTAGCCAAAATATCAATGGGTATCTAAATGGTATATATCAAAGGAAAAACTTGCTCTGGGCTCTCTAAAATAAAGTAAACAATTTAATTTAATATACTAAAAGGATCTCTAAATCCTTAAAGGGCTTTAACCAAATTTATATCTCTATATACCTATCCCTAATAGAATCAAGACAGGTTTGAAATCATCCAAAATTGAAATTAGTATCACACTAATTTCTAAGGGCTTGATTACTCCCTCAATAACTAGAGGTGGATCCCTTAAGCCTAATAATGATTATCCAATAATCAAGAATCTAGAAGATTGATTCATTAGGGCTACCAAAATTCATAGGGGAGGCAATCTTGATATAAATCTTAATTAAACTCAAAAATCAAAGAGAAGCATAGCCAAGGCTCTGATACAACTAAAAGTATGCCTCTTTTTAATTTTAGAAAAACAGTTATTGGGGGGCATACATCGAATCTCAAGATCAGACTAAGATTTTAATTGATTTTATTCAATGAATGTTAGAATAACATTCACCTTTGCGACTTTGAAATTGTTAAGTCAAATCCAAGTTAGAATAGTACTCGCAAAACTTCACAAGTGTCAAGTCTCCTGTCGATTCACACGAACCTTCTTTTTCCTTTAAAGCTTTATCTAATGGAAGCTAATGGCCCTTCCAAATTCCATGCTCTTTTATCTTTTCTTCTTTTCTTTGATCCAAGAACCATTCTTGATCAAACAAAATCCAATCTTGATCTTCAAAGAACTTGTTCTTGATCATCAAGATCAAAAACCAAACAAAAAGGAAGAAGGGGAAGGGTGACCGTACACCCTCAAAGGGGGAGAGGGCTGGGCGTGAACTTGAGGAGAGGGAGAGAAGAAAAAATTCTGGAGAATTATATTCCTTAAAGGGCTGGGCATCCAATCCTTTATATAAGTTCCCTCTTGGTTGCTTGAATTGTAATCCAATTATAATTCATTAACCTTATCCTAATCCAATTAGGATTCCTCAATAGTTTCCTTTATTGATTATTCTCCTAATCCAATTAGGATTAATCTTAAAAGAAACTAACCTTATCCATTAGTAACTAATCTTATCCTTATCCAATAAGTAATCTTGAATTAGTAACTAACTAATGGAATCCCTAACAATTAGGGAATCTTTAATTAGTAACTAACTAACCTTATCTAATAAGGATATTAGTTATTAGAAACTAATTAAAATAATAACAATTATTATTCCTCCTTGAAGTGGGCGTCCCACCCTAGGTGGGTCCTACCCCACACGCCTAAAGGGTTTCCAAAACCCTCTTGGTCACTTGAATTATTCTTTTATAATAATTCCCAATGGGTCCTACCCATTTGGTTTTTCACATCTAATGTGATTCCACCTTTTAGAGCTTCATTATACCATATAGTGATTACTTAGAGAAATTAATTAATTTAATTAATAATTAAATTAAATACTTTAAGAAGGTCCTTCTGTGTGGGATCTAAAGGGATCTCCTATTTCCGGTTGTGGGACCATGTACTTCACCTTTTTGGTTGAAGCATTGTTACTAGGAAACACCTTTCCTAAAACTCCATTAGGATCATAGAATGTTATCTAAGTCCCTGGACTTCCACCAATCATAATTAATGTCCATTAACATAATGTGATTAACCTCCAGAAATTAGAGATTTGCTTGTAAGTACCATCTCACAATATATTTACAAATAAATCCTTCCACATTCCGATATCACTTGTAAGCTTCCGGGATTGGAACACTTCCACTGTCTTAGTCTCTAGCTTATGAATAGAACCCTTTCTCATGATTACTTTTTCAATGAACTGAACCTCCAAAACACTTTTGAAGAAACATTAGAAAAGAACTGACATATATATTTATATATACTTTTCCATATTAAAAATATCAACTTCGATAAAGACCATTTTACCGAAAAGCACCAATACTGGATTTAACAGTTCAGTTCAACAAGTATCACATTTATATCATTATCTCCAATTAAGGAGTTGTGGATTCCTTATTGAGTGTTTACACACTTCTCCAAACATTGTGTACATGACCCAATGTACCCGGAGTTAGTCCTGTGTATTGGACATTGCCGATTGGCACATCAAAGCCATATAGACAGATGTCTGAGAAGATGTTAACCTCTCAGGTCTAAGGACAATTTGTCAAATGGATAACCCTAATACAATCTGACAGTGTATTCCATAGGGTATCCACTAGTGACCCCGTTCAGTATTATGTACTTGCTACATATACTCACATGTTAGTCAAGAGTCACCACTCTCTGTGAATGAGATTCATCACACTATCTCATAGAACTACACATGTGCAAGCCATGATGAAGCACGGCGCCCAACCAGTACTCTAGAGGCTTTGAACAATATTAGGTTTACAAGGAACCGGAAAATCATATCTCCTCGTAACCTTTGCATGATTTTCCTACAATGTTACCTATGGAACTTTATGTCTTCATCATATGAGACAGTAATTAATATAAATACCCTTTATAATTGGTTGTGTGAATATGATGCTTGTCTAATCAACATAGAAAAGTCTCTTATTGGCTTTCGAGGGCATATATGTCCAACATGATACCCTCTACCTCGCATGTTCCGCCTCATGATAAAAATCCTGAGGACAATAGCAAAGCATGAGGCAATTTACAATCAAGCTCCTTGACTATTGCAGTTCAATGAGCACTTTAGTGCTTTACATAAGCATCGTATACATCAGAGTATACGCATAGCAACATAAACATACAAAGAATATCCTAGCGGTGCTAAGTTCTCTAATCTAAACTTTCTGGATTGATCTAAGGACTTGCTTGGTACCCCTTAGGACAACCAATTCCATCTGAATTCTTAGTTCAACTCAAAGAATATGCTTCCGTTTTGAAGGCGACTTAGTCCAAAGGAAACCAATCCTTACGCTCTGACATTAAGTCTGTCAACAGACATACTCTCGAATTGATCATGGGTTCAATCTAGAACTACACCTCCATCCTGATGATTTAGTGCCATGGCTCTAATACCAAGTCTGTCGCGACCCAAAATACCCCCTAGGAGTTAGGGATACTTTAGCTCGGACCGTCGTATCATACCCTCCTGTATGACACATAAGGCACATATACTTACCATCCTGTCAGAGTACACAAGTTGTAAAACATAGCAGAAACGATTTATAATAATATACTCCTATAATTCAGTCCAAGTCCAGACCAACAGAACATATCCAAAAATATGGAGTGGACAAGTCCCACTCTCAACATACTCAAAATTTCAGTATGATCTCCCTCCCTCTCTCAACAGAAATCAAAATCGAGCCGCTTATCCAGCAATCCATCATCCTGGTAGCGGTCTATAGAGGGCTCCTGATCATAGTATTCTTCCTCTATCCAAGGCTCCATACCATATACATCGAATGGAATATGTGCACCTATTGAAGTCAATAGTTGGCTGAGCATGGAATACTCAGTGATATACAAACTACTAACTAACAGTGAATAATATTATGAACATACATAAGCGTAGAGAATGACATTCGTGAAAGTAGTACCAAAATCCCTTTCTTAACAGTATTCGCGTGAAAACAAGACCAAGTAAATCTTGTCATGTGATAATCATATGTCTTGTGAGTTCTTGTGCATTCTTGTGAAAGTTGGGATCCCTTGTGAGCATGCGAGGATCTGAGTATGCATGGTTTTCTTGTGAACTTGTGAGCTTGTGAGACATGACCACTTGTGAGCCCATGTATAGTAGGATTCCTTGTGAGCTTCGAAATGATTTAGAACTTGTCACTTGCCAACCCAAAGTTTGACCTTATCACTTGTGAGCTTGTGAGACTTCTTTTAACCAAAACCTTCCTTATGAGCTTTTGGAAATACCTTTCTTGTGAGAAATCATCGGATCATGCGAGACTTAATAACATCATGCTAGACTTGTAAACATACGGTGCATATAGTACTTGTGAGTATCATGGTGATCTTAGAAAGCTTGTAATATGGCATCATATTCATAGAAGATAGATACTAGTGATAGCTTACATCTCATATTCAAGTCATCATCCAATTGATCCAAGAACACTCTTAAACATAGTGATAGTGATTTGTCTAACAATAATAGCACAAGGTAGGTAGTAGAGTGTATCTACTTGAAATGGAAGTTTTTACACTTCTGTGAAACAAGAATCAAGCTTGAGGAAGCTTGGTTGAAGCTTTAAAAAAGCTGGAAAATCTGAAATCCCGTTTCCAAAGACACTAACAGAATTTTCCTTAGAAACTTCTAAGCTTAAGAATCACTTTGGGGATGAAATCCAAACTTTGAAACACTAAGGAAGCAAGAAGGACTCTTCCATTGGTGGAAAACACGAACTCAAGAACACCCAAGAACTACCTTAGCTTTCATCTTCTTCTTCTCTTTGAATCTCTCAAAAAATCCAAGCTTAGGGTTTGTAAACCCTAAGACATGAATTTAGGGTCCTATTTATAGCCTAAAGGTTGGCAAAATATCACAAAAGATCTCAGAAAATATCCTAAAATATCTCCCAAGGTCGGTGGAAAAGTTCTGGACATTTTTACCCTCATCTAGGTTGAATTCGTCGACGAATTTCAGCCCCCGAGTAACTTCGTCGACGAATTTGAGCCCCCTTCAGCAATTTGTCGCCGAAATTGCATGACAGGTCCCTGGTTTTTCCCGCTTTGGTATTTTAGGCATAACTTTTGACTCATTTATCTAATTTTGACAATTCAACTTGCGTTGGATTCTTGTTTTAAAGAGGTATAACTTTTATGTTTTACAAATTTTCTAATGCTTCCATCTTCATAGACCAAATTGCCCTTAAAGCTGACTAGTCTGAAAATGGAGTTCAGCAGCCCAGATTTTTAGCAGACTCGTTTATGGAAATTTGACGTTTGACCCATCCTTGACTCAAAATCTGAAAATGTGATAAACATGAACCTCAAAAAGAGTTTTGATATCTTTCCAAATATTCAAGAATCACTCAATTCCAATCAGCGGTAAGAAATCTAGAGCTCGTCAAAGTTGAGAGTATGTTTATGCATTCCTTTCTTTGACACTTAAAGTCTACCATACTCTCACTTTTCATTTATCCCAAACCCCCAAAACACTTTTCATACATATGTTGATTCATTCAAAACCTCCTTTTATTATAAAACATGAACCCATAATTTCATTAAGGCTTTAGGCCTTGAAGGCACTATTCACATACAATTCACAACACTATTCACATGAACAGTGAACCTAAATTCTGGGGCTCTACAAATCATCTTAAATTAAAGACACTGAAGCACTTGTCAAGTAAACCCTGTCTGCTACAACCCTGCACCTGCACATGCTCATAAACAAAACACCTAGTGAAGCATGTGTGGAATATAAAACTAAGTAAGCATAGGTAATGCAAGGTATGTATTGAACTTGGGAAATAATACCCAACATTCTCCCCCTTTTTGGCATAATTGCCAAAGGTAATCTTGATGCCAATATCACAAAGACAATGCCAATTTAACACATGTGAAATATCAAAGCAATCACAATACAACCAATCAAATGCAGATAATGAGGAGACTAAAGAGCGGGGAACAAAATAGAAATATAAAACTTAACTAAGACAAACATAAAAAGTTGTGTGCTCTGGAGGTGCAAGTTAGCAATTTAAGTGATTTCTCTTTCTTTAGGTGCATGTTAGCAGGATTCTTGGGAGAGTTTGGATTAGGGTTTGATGTTCAACCCTAGTGTGGCCGGCGGTGGGGAGGGAGATCCCTCCTCCAAGCCGCCGGATCCTCCCTCCTATGCGGATATGGTTGGTAGAAGGGCATCATCGCAAAGTGATTCTCTTCAATATGCTATTCCGATCAAAAAACCGGTTACTTTTCGAGGAGAACCAGCGATTTATTTCTCTAAAGAAGAATCATCACTTCTTGCAATCCCCCATCGTTTATCTTTAGTTGCGAAGTGTTCTTATGGTCATCCTTCACTGGATGTTATTAAAGCTCACATGAAAAAGGATGAAAGATTACGGTTGGCTTTTTCTGTAGGTATTTTGGACTCGAGACATCTTCTTTTCCGATTTTCTTCCGAAGAAGACTTTCTTATGATATGGATCAAAGAGGTTGTTTATATCAAGGGTTATCTTTTTCGCTTCTTCAAGTGGACTCCTTCTTTCATATCGGGTTTGGAACCTTCAATAGTACCGATTTGGGTGAGTTTTCCGAATCTTCCCCTTCATCTATTCAATAACACAGCATTTGCATCCATTGGTAGTATATTCGGCAAAGTTTTAAAAATTGATGGTGCTACGAAATCTTATACTAGACCTAGTGTGGCTCGTGTGTGCATAGAGATAGATCTTCTTAAAAAAAATCCAGATCGTTTTTGGTTGGGTTTAGGGGATCAAGGAAGATGGCAGCAAGTGGAATATGAAAAGAGATGCAAGTTTTGCATAAAATGTAAAAAGTTGGGGCATGAAGAAAGTTTCTGTTCGGTGGGCAGATCTAAGGAAAGAAATAACCTCAATAAGGAAGAGGCTAAGGATCAATCAAAGGTTCCAAAACAGCAATGGAGATTAAAGAATTCGGATCTGGAAAAGGGTCCTGAAATAGTAGTTGATACCATGCAATCTTCCAAGGATAATAACGTAGATCAAGGGCATAAATCAGATCCTAATTATGTACTGATTCCTGATGATAATGAAACTTCTAATAATGAGATGTTTCCTCAAAAAACTGATGTTCCTAAAGATGCTAGACAAGAGGTGGAAGCTTTACCTAAAAATCAAACTCGGCAGTGGGTGATGAAGGCTTTTAATTCGGTGGACAATGGTTCTAAGAATTTATCTTCTCAGATCAACAATGTTGAGGTTTGTTATGATATTAATTTAGCCCAGGAATCTACTACTCCAGCAGATCCAAACCATCCATATTTGGTTGATTTTCAAAATAGAGAAAACAGTGAGCCGGTTGCTTTAGGTAATGATATAGCTATTAACACTTCTGGCCCAGTCCAGAAAGACGGTATTCTAGAAACAGCAGCTTATATATCTCCGATTACAAATCATATCAGAACTGAGTCTGATCCGGCTGATGTGGTTTCTGCTATTGCATCACAAGCTTCGCACCCAGGTAAGTTTTCTGCTACTACTGTTGCTGAAAGTATATTAGAACAAAGTGATATTAATAATGTTGATGGTATGATGGAGAGTAGAATTTTAATCCAAAGTAAAAATAAGGAAAACCAATGCATGGAATTGAATGAGCTAAGAAATAGGATATTATCTCAGGAAAATATTATTGAATCTGAAAACATTCAAATTAATCCTCAAGAAAATGAAATAGTTTTGAATCGAAGAACTGCTCTAACGGATTCTGAAATACAAGGTCTTCAGATGAATGAGAATTTATTCCATAGATTTAATTTTCATAATTCTCATCGTCATCACATGTGGAAAAGATTAGTAGATACTATAAAAGAAAATGAACCTGTTGAGAGTCAGCTTAAGATTAAAAACTTTCGAGAAAAATCTCAAACTTTGGAATTTTATGCAAATTTTGATCCGTGCTTAATAGATAATATAGAAGATTATAAGGAAGATGGGAAATTTTTTTCAAAAACTCTTCTTAAATCTGAAATATTTCGAAAACAGAATTTGGAAAATCAAAAAAAGAAAAATACTCTCCATAAAGTTGGTGTTTCAACGGACAGAGTGACTCGCTCTAGAACTGCGGTTCTATATAAAGATACCACTTCTAATAATATTTTTAATGAATAATTTTTTAATTTGGAATATTAGAGGTGTTGGGAATATAGCTTCTAAAGCTAGATTAAAAAAATTAATTTCAACTAATCAAATTTCTCTAACAGCTATTATTGAACCAAAAAAAAAATTCGATTATATTCATGAGACTTGCTCTAATGTTGGTATGGATAAGCATTTTAATTCCAATCAAAATCATGAGAAAATTTGGTTATTGTGGAAAAATAATATTCAAGTCTCATTTATATCTGCTACTGACCAAATGATTATTGTCGATGTTATTAAAGATAATATGATTAAGATTAGATGTGCATTTGTTTATGCTAAATGCACTAGAAGGGAAAGATTATCCCTTTGGACTGACCTTTATGATGCTTTTTATTCTTTTACTGGTCCTTTTTTCATTGGAGGTGACTTTAATGCTATATCAGCTACTAATGAAAAGAGGGGAGGTCGTGATGTCAACTATGATTCAATGGAGGATTTAAAAAATATGATTAATGAGTTGGGTTTATTAGATGCTGGGTTTTCTGGTAATAACTTTACGTGGTGTAATAACCAGGAGGGTGTTCATCGTATATATGCCCGCCTTGATCGTATTTTGTTAAACCCTGAATGGACCCACAATTTCCATATATCGTCGGTTACTCACATGCCTAGGGTTGCTTCAGATCATTCTCCTCTTTTGTTTATCTTTGGTCAAGATGATACTAGAAGACCCTCATCTTTTAAATTTCAGCAAATGTGGATCAATCACTCTGATTTTTCTAGAATTGTGACTGATTCTTGGAGCCTTCCTATCTTAGCGAACCCTCTTATTTCGTTTTTTCTTAAGCTTAAAAGACTTAAAGTTTCTCTAAAACTTTGGAATAGAGAAGTTTTTGGTAACATTTTTCAAAAGATGAAAGATATTGAAAATCAAATCGATAAGCTGGAAGAAGAAATTCAATATTCTTGGGACGATTTAAAAAATGCTAATCTATCTAATCTCAAAATTGAATTGCAATCTGTTCTTCTTCAAGAGGAAATATTCTGGAGACAAAAATCTAGAGTTAAATGGCTTAAAGAGGGGGATAACAATACAAAATTTTTCCACATGGTCACTAATTCTAGAAGGAGTCGGAATGGTATATATAGAATAAAAGACTCTCAAGGTAATTGGCTGGATTCTCAGGAGGATATAGGCAAGGAAGCAGTATTATTCTTTCAAAATTTGCTTACTACTAATAATTCGATGATCGACCATGATATTCTGAATTTTATTCCTTGTCTTATTACTAAGGAAAATAATATTTCTATAGCTAATTCTCCTTCTATTGAAGAAATTAAACAGGTTGTCTTTAGCATGTCAGCTGATAGTGCTCCTGGTCCAGATGGATTCTCTGGTCATTTTTTCCAGTCCTGTTGGAATATTATTAAAGAGGATCTCTATCAAGCTATTACTTTCTTCTTTTTGACAGCTGATATGCCTAGAGCTATTAATGTTACTACTATTGCTCTTATTCCAAAATGCAAATCTCCGGTTTCCTTCTCGGATTTTAGACCAATTAGTTTATGCAATTTTCTATACAAGATCATCTCTCGTATTTTGTCTGACAGAATTGGTTTATTGCTTCCTAACATTATTTCTGATGAACAGAGTGCCTTTGTGAAAGGTAGACATATTATAGATAATGTTAGTATAGCCCAGGAAATGGTACAGGATATTGATAGAAAAACCATTGGAGGTAATGCTATTTTTAAACTCGACATGTCTAAAGCATATGATAGAATGGAGTGGAACTTCATTTTTTCAGTTCTGGAAAAAATGGGTTTCAATAAAGAAGTTATGAGATTAATTCGTGGTTGCCTTATTAGCCAATCTTTTTCTATTCTTATTAATGGATGTCTTCAAGGTTTCTTTCAGAGTTCTCGTGGCCTTCGACAAGGTGATCCCATATCTCCTGCTCTTTTTATTCTTGCTGAAGAAGTTCTTAGTAGGGGTATTAAAACCATCTCTGTAAGTCTTTCTTCTACTTATAAACTAGGAAGATTTGGTACTCCAGTTTCTCACCTTCTTTTTGCAGATGATACTCTTATTTTTTGTAATGGTAAGAAGCATAACATTAAGAAAATATTTGATTTTATTACCTCTTATGAAAAGTCTTCAGGTCAATTGATTAATAAAGAGAAAAGTGCTTATTACTGTTCTGATAAACTGTCTAGGAAAAGATCAGATTATATTTCTAGCTGGGTCAGTATTCCTCGGAAAAACTTCCCTTTTATTTATATAGGGGTACCTCTGTATAAAGGTCGTCTTAAAAAAGTTTATTTCAATTCTCTTATTGACACAGTCATTTCCAAGGTGGAAGGGTGGAAACCAAAATTTTTATCTTCAGGTGGGAGATTAATTCTTATAAAGCATGTCTTATCTTCGATCCCCACTTATCTTTTAGCTGGAATCCATGTTCCTAAAAGTATAACAGATCAAATTGATAGAATTATGGCTAAATTTTTCTGGAATAACACTAGTGAATTCAAAAAGAGACACTGGATTAATTGGAATATTTGTTCTCTTCCTCATTTGGAAGGTGGCCTAGGTATCCGGAAAATGAATGATTTTTCTTTTGCTCTCAGACTAAAACAAGCTTGGAAATTATATTATTCTTCTAATCTCTGGTCCAGATTTTTTAAAGAGAAGTATCAATTTGATCATATTTGGAATGCTTCTTACAGGACTAGTTCATCTAAAACTTGGATTAAAATTAGTCTTTTATGTAAGGATGTGATTTATAATTCCACCTCTTTAATTGGTAATGGTAATAAGGTAAATTTTTGGCTAGATAGATGGTTTGGAGAGGTTCCTCTTATTGATCATGCTACTAATACTCCTAGTTCTTTTCCAGTTATTTCTAATATGCTTGATAATAATGGTATTTGGGATTTCACTATGGTTAATGATTTTCTGCCTAATCATTTTCAGATAGCTATTAGAAATGGTGATTTTTTCCTTTCTGAGACTGACGATGTTTTTATATGGAATCCTAGCTTGAATGGTAAATTCTCCGTTAAGTCTGCTTGGGAAATTACCCGTCATTCCTACCCTCGAACAAATTGGAGTAAGTATATTTGGAACGCAATTATTCCAAAGAAAATCCAAATTTTTGGGTGGAAGGTAATGTATGGAGCAATTTCGACTGATAATAAGGTTCAATCTATTGGAATTCCTCTTGTTAGTTGTTGTTCCTGTTGTAATATTGGTCATATTGAAAATCTGACTCATCTTTTATATCAAAGTGAAATTGCAGCTAGTATTTGGAGTTATTTTGCAGGTTATTGCTCCATTGATATTCTATCCAGTGATACTATCCAGTGTTTCCTTATGAGGTGGTTCAGAGCATATGACGACAACCATAATGAGATTTTCATATTACTTCCTCTTCTAATCATATGGGAAATTTGGAAAGAGCGATGTTCGCGCCGCTTCAAAGTTGTTCGCAAGTCTTTAGTTATTGTTATTGCCCGCATCAAGTCTTGGATGACAGAAATAGGGCGCCTTCCAAGGAAGAAAAGATTGGATTTTTCTATGTTCAATATGTCGATATCTCCTCCTAGGAAAAGAGTTATATCAATTGTCAAATGGATGCGGCCTCCTGTCGGTAGATTAAAACTAAATGTGGATGGAGCCTCAAGAGGTAATTCTGGATTAGCAGGAGGTGGAGGTATTATTCGTAACCATGATGGAGATTTATTAGCATGCTTTTATGCTTTTTATGATCAATGCTCAAGTTATATTTCAGAAACTAGAGCTCTATTAGATGGTATCATGCTTTGTCACTCTCAAGGGTACACTCAAATTGAGATTGAGTCTGATTCTAAATCTCTTGTTGAAGCTTGGAATGGAACTTCTCACCATCCTTGGAATGTTTGGTATTGGAATCAAAAGATAAATAAATTAATGAGCATTTGTTCTAATATATCTCATATTTACAGAGAAGCTAATCAAGTAGCTGATTTCCTAGCTAACTATGGTTGTGATCTTCAGCAAAATGGTACGATGTTTTTTAGACAAGAGATCCCCCCTCGCCTTAAAGCTCTCATCTTCCTGGACAAATTGGGCATTGGAAATATCAAACAGTCCTAGTGTTTTTTTTTTTTTTTTTTGTAAGGGGCTGGGGGTTTTTTAAGTCCCCCTGCCTCTAGTGTCTTTAAAGGGGTTTTGGTTTTATGTCCCCCCCTTGTTGTGTTCCTGTAGGGGTAAGGTTTATGTCCCCCCCTTGGTGTCTTTGTAGGGGTAAGGTTTTATGTCCCCCCCATTTCTCTTTTATTAATAAACAGGTAGGGGTCTGCCAAACCCCCCACTCCCTCTGAGTGGCTTTCAAAAAAAAAAAAAAAAATAATAATAATAATATAAAACTTAACTCCCCCTCAACAAATCAAACACAAAATCCCCCTCAATAACTCAATCACCAACTCCCCCTCATCAACTCAACTTGATCTTCTCCCCTTAAGATCAAGGAGACCACCAAAAACAGGGCACCTATGCTAGAAAGGCCCATGCCAAACAAAAAGAAACAAAAAAAAAATATCATGTGCCACACAAACATGCATCAAAAGCATTCCAAGCAGTAGTAATTGAAGATTACAAATCTAATGAAGAACATGATTAGTTAGTCCGACTGAGGATACACATCTAACTAAATCTCACGGAATGCTAAATTATAGCCAATTCACTTAGACACATTTAGTGAACAATTCAAAAGTAAAGCATTGTGTGTAGTGGTGGTCTGATTAGATACTAGATAAAGGTTTCTTTCCCTTTCCAAGGATATGACATTAACCACTAAGGGGACTCCCAAAGACATAAATCTTAGAAGTCAAACCTAGTTAGATCCAGATATATTGATTTTTTTACATTTTGGTGCTCCTTTTCCATTTTATTTGACTCAATATTCTTCTTTTATTTTTGGTCAAATACCTCCAAACATTGTAAGATTTCTTTTGATGATCTTTATCTGATCATATATTTTCATGCAATGATGGCTTTCACATTATCCGTATAGGTAGTCCTAGCTATTGGCAGCAAGGGCTTTCACTCTAGTGACCCAGATAGATACCTACTGTCTGCCTAGATAGCCATTTCATACTGTTCACATCCAATAGTGACTTTCACACTATCCCAGTAGGTAGCCCTTTTCATTGCAACAATTTTAGCTTATGAAGGATACACAAAATGGGGATGACTAATAAAATGGTCATTCAAGATTAGTCATCCAAGGTCTCACTATTGGGATAAGCCATACACCTATAGATTCGAAAATAGACCTCTCAATAGAATCAGTCAGAGTGCATGTGAAAATTTGTGAAGCATACAAACATGAATAAGTCTCTAACTGCTCAAGATAAAATCGGTCTAATTTTCAGCCTAACTAAGAGACTATGAAGGTAATATATCCTCAATCAGCAACAAACTCATGTTCCATCCTAGACAAGTATAGAAATAAATATCACACAAGGAATGCAGATCATGTAAGTCAAATAAAGGCAACATGAAAAAAATCTCTTTGGATTTTATGGTTTTTCAATGTTTTTGATTTTTCAAAATAAATAAAACAGAAAATCATACCAAAGCAAATAAACACTAGTAAAAAAGAAAGACTACTAGTATACACAAATAGCATAACACTAGGACAAGATAAAACACTAACAGCACACCCTAGGCTATGACAGGCACAGGCTAAGTGAAGCCCTTCAGGTCTTCCTTTCTCACCCAAACAGTTTTAGAAATTTGATTGACCATTTGGTCTCTAACCCGTTTTAGTTGAGGTAGGTATGACCTTTTTCCTCTTCCTCCTATTCCTCCTTTTCCGAGATTGAGTCCTAGAATTATGGCAGGCATTATCGTTCTCCCTGTTACCTCCTCTATATCTAGCATGAGGAGTGTCATGACTATGCTACTGTCTAGAGTTTTGAGCCATCTTCATCACATCTTCACACAAACTCCTAGACTTCTCCACTAGGACCTCAACTCTCTTTTGAAGATTCTCATTAAACTTGTTGTGGTTCTCAAAACCATGATTGGGCATTCTTCAAAGCTTAGGACATCGAGGCTTAATATGACCCTTCACTCCACATTTATGACATGAAGGAATGAATTTCTGATTAGAAGGGTCTTTCTCTTTAGCAGGAGGGCACCTTTTAGCATCAGGCTCAGTGTTCTAGGTGGATGGAGTTCCCTTCTCATCTCCACACCTCTGATTTTGCTCAAGATTAGCTAACTTGATTTCAAGACTTATCTTTTCATCAAGACACACATGTAAATCAGATTCAAGTAGCTGAGTCTTGGCAAGGAGGGAAGTCTTCTCTTCCTCAAGCTGTGACACAAGAGCTCTCAATCCTGAAGCCACTTGGTCTAAGGCATCTTTTTCCATTTCAAGAGATTTGATCTTTTTGGACATAAAAAACTGAACCTTTTTCATCTTTAGGCATTCCTGAAATAGCTCATCATAGGCTGCCTCAAGGTCTCCCTCAGAATCTGAGTCATTCAGACTCACATCATCCGCCTTACCATCCCTACAGTGTTGGTTACTCACAGCATTTGAAGAAGATTCTTCAATCCCAAATAAGGATGCAGTGAAGGCCATATAACCCCTAGTCTCCTCATAAGAAGAACTATCTGATTTCTCAGATTCAGATTTACTGTCATCCCTTGCCTTGCCCTTAAATCTTTTCTTATTAGAGCACTCAACGGTAATATGGCCGTAGCCTTGGCATTCATAGCATTGAACACCTTGAGATTTCTTGTCCACACTTTTAAAATGTTTCTTGTTTTCAAAGTGCTTGGACTTGGGCTTTTCAAAAGATTTTTATCCTTTCGGATTAAATCTCTTATTAACTTTCAAAAATTTTCTGAATTTCTTTGCAAACAAAGCCAACTCTTCTTCTTCATCCTTAGAGTCACTATCTGAGCCAGTTATGGATTCCTTGACGGACTTCAAGGCAATGGATTTTGGTTTCTTAGATGGGTTCAAATGTAAGTCATAGGTTTGGAGAGAACCAACCAACTCTTCAAGTTTGAGAACATCAACATTTTTGCTCTCCTCGATGACGGTAACCTTCGATCGAAATCTCTCAGGTAGAGATCTCAAAATTTTCCTAACAATTTTGGACTCTGGAATTCTTTCCCCTAGATTGAAACTAGAATTGACAATGTCACTCAGATTAGCATAAAAACTATCAAAAGTTTCATTATCATCCATCATCAACTTTTCAAACTTAGAGGTCAGCAATTGAAGTTTATAGATCTTGACAGTTGTAGTCCCTTCATGGGTGATTTGAAGAATGTCCCATGCCTCATTCGAAGTGTCACATGTAGAAATACGTCAAAATTCTTTGAGTGTGACTGCAGGGAAGATTGCATTTAGACCTTTACTGTTCCATCTACAACTCTCAAGTTCTACATTGGTCCATTCAGAAGAAGGTTTAGGGATGGTCTGGTCATCTATGGTCTTTGTTGGATGGGTCCAGTCTTGTTCAATGAAGAACCATACTCTCTCATCTAATGATTTTAGAAACGCTCTCATTCGAGCTTTCCAATAGGCATAATTATTCCCATCAAATAATGGGGGCAAGGAATGGATCCTCCCTCTCTTTGGAGATTCATATTCACCGAAAAGAATGAGACAAGATCACACTAAAAAGTAAGTAAACCTGCTCTGATACCAATTGAAAAATCAATTCGGTGAACCTCAAATCCGATGTTTGAGTTAAGAACTCACAAAGTCAAGGGGATGGTTAGGGCTTCCTATAAGTCTATCTACCCTTTTTGATGTTTTAATAATTAAGTTATTAAGTTAAGAGATGATGTAATTTAAGTACGAAAAATAGAAAGCCAAGCAAACCACAACACAAGGATTTTTACGTGGAAACCCTTCCGGGAAAAACCACGGGACCTAGTCCAGCAATGAGAATCCACTAAGACAAAGTAAACAAGAACTTACAAGACTCGAACTTGACTCTTTCGGACTCGACACTTCGATCCTTCAGTTCTTACTCCTCCACACCTCAAAAATTCATTATGTACTCACAAGTCCCATGATCAACCGCAGCCGTTCGTACTTCTCTTTGTGTCTCGAAAACAGTCCATGATCTTCCGATCGTTCTCTGTCAATGACGGCTTCGGATTCCACCGACCAAATCACTCTACCACGATCCTTCTCGAATCGATCTCCTTCGCAAAGGCTCCAGAACACTAAGGCCAAGGTGTTCTATCCAGAACGGGTTGATGGTTTGATAAGAATCATTACCTAGATGGACTTCTCAATGCACAAGTCCAAAAAAGCTAACATGGAGCTTTGGGCTTGCCAACTCTAGGTTTAATGCACTAAAAAATGGGGTAGAGAAAAATATATTCCATAGGTTTTATGACCTCTGGAGAACCTTAAAAATACACTCGGCACACTCCCTAAATTGTACTCCACGAAGTGGAAGGGTTCACAATATATAGAGACCTAAAAACAGTGTTTAGAAGTTGCTAAAATCGGTTAAAAACCAAAGAGGCAAGCAAAGGGGTGTTATAGCAAAACTCCCATATCAGGGTCGACCCCCAAGGATAGTTGGTTCGACCAAAATGTACACTTGCTCATAAGTTGAATAAGGAAATGTCAAAGAGATTGGTAGCCCAAGTGAAGGATGCTAACCTCTGGCTCATAAGAAAAGGCTCACAAATATTGAAATGTCAAGGAGGTTGATAGCCCCTGTTTAAGGGTGCTAACCTCTGGCTCATATGGGAACTCATAAGGAAACTCATAAGGGAACTCATAAGGAACTCATAAGGAAACTCATAAGGAACTCATAAATGCTTTGTGTGATGTTGTTTTGAATGATTATGAATTGTACTCTTTCCAGCACTTGCATATGATATTTTGTTTTCGTTATTACTATTGTTAGGTAGGAGCTTGTACTCGCTGAGTATTCCATACTCAGTCGTACATGTTATGTCAGTAGGTACACGCACCATTGCAATTTTTCTCAAATGCTCCAAATTCTCATTTCATGAAAAGGGAGATTACAACGCATCATAACTTGACACGCATTCCAAGGTATGCACAAAAGTTCTGGGGTTCTACATCCTCCCCCCTTATAAAAATTTCATCCTTGAAATTTGGACGATACTTGCATAACAAAACCAAACAAAATTACACGGCATAAGTAAAAGCCTATTCAAATAACTCCGGGTACTTCGCTTTGACTTCTGCTTCACACTCCCATGTGGCTTCTTCGCTAGCATGATGTTGCCATTGTACGAGAACCAATGGAATAGTCTTGTTGCGAAGGACTTGATCTTTTCGATCTAATATATGAACCGGCTTTTCAACCAAAGTGAGGTCCTCTCGGATTTCCAACGGTTCCAAGTTTATGACATGTGAAGGGTCCGCAATGCTTCCGAAGCATAGACACATAAAACACATTGTGGACTGTGGCCATGTGAGCTGGAAGAGCTACCCTGTAAGCAACTTCACCAACTCGCATGATAATCTCAAACGACCCAACATACCGAGGACTAAGCTTGCCTCGTTTGCCAAATCTCATAATCCCTTTGCTAGGAGATTCCTTCACAAAGACTTGATCCCCAACCTAGAATTCCAAGTCGCTATAGCGAGTGTCAGCATAGCTCTTTTAACGATCTTGAGCAGGTTTCAATCGTTCCCTGACGATCTTGACTTGATTTACAGTTTGCTCGATCAACTCAGGACCTAACACTTTTCTCGCTCCTACCTTATCCCAGTAAAGAGGAGACCTGCAGCTTCACCCATACAAGGCCTCAAATGGTGCCATTTGGATGCTCACCTGGTAGCTATTGTTATAGGCGAATTCAACCAAAGGTAAGTGCTCTTCCCAGCTGCCCTTGAAATCCAACATACATGCTCGAAGCATGTCTTCGATGATTATATTCACCCTCTCGGTCTGCCCGTCCGTCTGTGGATGAAAGGCGGTGCTGAAATCAAGTCGAGAACCCATAGCGTCCTGAAAGCTCTTCCAGAACCTGGATGTGAATTTTGGATCCCGATCTGACACAATATTGACTGGCACCCCGTGCAACCGAACTACTTCCTTGATATACAATGCCGTTAACTGGTTCAAGTTGAACGTAGTCCGATAAGGCAAGAAGTGCGCAGACTTTGTTAGATGGTCTACTACAACCCATATTGCATTCGAGTTTCTTGCGTACTTGGTACGCTAACAATAAATTCCATGGAGATGTGCTCCCATTTCCATTCGGGTTAGGGAGAGACTGTAATAGACCCACCGGTCTCAGGTGCTCAGCTTTAACTTGTTGACACACCAAGCACCGTGTCACATACTCTGCAATATCTCTCTTCATATGTTGCCATCAAAAGTACCCTTTGACGTTCCGATACATCTTCGTACCCCCAGAATGCACTATGTACTTTGAGCGGTGGGCTTTATCCATAATCTCTCTCCGAAGATCCGCATTGGCCAGAACACACAGCCTTCCCCTGAATGTAACAGCATCTCGACTAGTGAGAGAGAAGTCCTCACTACCCTTGGCAATTTCCTTGTCCCGAAAAGCCAACAAGTCAGCATCCGTGGCCTGCAACTCCTGGATCAAATCTATAATGTACGATCTAATCGTGATGTTTGCTAAGATAGGACTGCAGACAGAATCATTCACACTGATGTCCAGATTTGCCAAATCTTCTAATAGCTTCCATTCCCGCACCAATATGTGGGCCAACAACCCTGTAGGTCTTCTACTCAAAGCGTTAACTACTACATTTGCTTTTCCTGGGTGGTATTAGATGGTGCATTCGTAGTCTTTCAAAAATTCCATGCAACACTGTTGTCATAAATTTAGCTCCTTTTGGGAAAAGAGATACTTGAGGCTCTTGTGGTCAGTGAACACATAGAACTCTTTCCCATAAAGGTAACGTCGCCAAATCTTGAGTGCAAACACGACCGCAGTAAGCTCCAAGTCGTGCGTGGGGTAATTCTTTTCATGCTCCTTTAATTACCTTGATGCGTAGGTAATAACCTTTTTGTGTTGCATGAGAACGCACCCAAGCCCGATGTGCGAGGCATCACCGTACACCTCATAACCACCACATCCTGATGGCACTGTAAGGACTGGAGCCGTAGTGAGCCGCTTCTTTAGCTCCGTGAAACTGATCTCGCACTCATCGCTCCATATAAACTTGGCGTTCTTCCTTGTCAGGTAAGTGAGTGGTGCTGCAAGGTTGGAGAACCCCTCAACGAATCTCCTGTAGTAACCTGCCAACCTAAGAAAGCTGCGGATCTCTGTGACACTCTTAGGCCTTGCCCAACTCATGACTGCCTCTATCTTCTTCGGGTCCACCGAGATGCCTTCCGCAGAAACAACGTGGCCTAGGAATGCCAATTCTTTCAACCAAATTCACACTTGCTTAGTTTGGCATACAGTTTGTGCTCTCTCAGCATTTCCAAATCAAGGCGAAGGTCGCGCGTGTGATCTTCCCATGTCTGGGAATATATCAGGATGTCATCGACAAACACTATCACACATCGATTCAGGTATGGTCGGAACACCAGGTTCACCAAATCCATGAAGGCTGTCGGCGCGTCCGTGAGACCAAAAGGCATCACCAAGAACTCGTAATTCCCGTATTGAGTCTTGAATGCAGTTTTAGGAACATCTTCTGCTTTGATCTGCAACTGGCGATAGCCAGACCGAAGATCAATCTTAGAGAAAAATTTTGCTCCCTTTAACTGATCGAACAGGTCATCATTCCTAGGCAATTGATACCTATTCTTTATAGTGACCTTGTTCAACTGCCTGTAATCAATGCACATCCGCATCGAGCCATCCTTCTTCTTGACAAATAACACCGGGGCACCCTACGGTGAGATGCTTGACTGAATGAAACCAAGGTTTTGCATCTCCTCCAATTGAGTCTTCAACTCTTTGAGTTCAATCAGGGCCATCCTATATGGAGCCTGGAAGATGGGAGCTGTGCTTGATGCAAGCTCGATCACAAACTCAATCTCCCTGTCTGGAGGTAATCCTGACAACTCCTCTGGAAATACATCCAGGAATTCACTCACGACCGGGATAGTCGAAGAGTCATTTGTCTCGGGGTTCACTAGGCTCAACGCCGTAAAGAGGGCGATATCTTTACTTCTCAACCCCCAAAAATTGAATGGCTTCCCTTCCACCAGCTTGAAGAGTACCATTTTCTCAAAGCAAGCTACATGCCCATGATGAATTGCTAACCAATCTATTCCCAAGATAACGTCGAAGTCTTGGAATCCAAGGACAATAAGATCGGCTGCTAATTCGTGGCTTCCCAGTTGAACTGTACTGCCTCTGAAAATACTATTGGCTACCCCTGTCTTGCCGAGAGGAGTCGAAATGAATAACTCCGGTTCTAGTTGACTAGGCTCTATAGAAAAGCCTTTGGAAAAACTCGGTGAGACAAATGAATGAGTAGACCCGATGTCGATCAACACTCTAGCCAAACATTCATTGACTAACAGGATTCCTAAAATTTTAACTAGCTAAGTCAATCCATGCATCAATCATCATATGGATAGGTATATAGATATATAACACGCCATATATGTACACAAGGAATAAAGCGTAACATGACAATCGTGGGCAATTGAATAACTTTAAAAGCATACCTTGCACTACATCATCAGATGCAAGTGCATCACCCTCGATCAAAGTGAATACTCGCCCTTGGTTCGCCTGGTGAGGCGGAAGTGCAGACTGTGCAGGCTAGGAGGACACCTGGTATGATCCTACTGGACAAGATGGGGGCCTAATCGCCTGTGACTGGCCTGGTAAGTGCCGACTAGGGCAATCTCTGATCAAGTGGCCCTGACGACCACAGTGGAAACATCCACCTGATGCCTTCGGTAATCTCCTATTGGGTGCCTTCGGCTGTAAGACGTGCAGACCTTATATGTGTAGGTCGGAGGGACCGGAGGTGGAGCATACCTCGTAGCTTGAGGTGTAATAGGCCATGGGGCCTGAAGAGCCTGAGGTCGTGGTGCCTGTGGCATGTACGGTCATGGAGCTGGAGGAGCATAAGATGGCCTCTGTGGTGGTGCTGGCCATGCATACTGAGGTGGTGCTGGCCACGTGTACTGATAAGGGCCAGTTCAGGCCCGCCTCTTTGGAGGTGCTGAACTGCTAGATTGGCCTTAAAAAATCTTAATTCGGTGAACCTCAATTCAATGTTTGAGTTGAGAACTCACAAAGTTGAGGGGATGAAAAGGTGTTCCTATAAGTCTATCAACCATTTTTATGATTTTAACAATTAAGTTATTTAGTTAAGGGATGATAAAATTTAAGTGCGGAATAAAGAAAACCAAGCAAACCACAACACAAGGATTTTTACGTGAAAACCCTTCCTGGAAAAACCACGGGACCTAGTCCAACCATGAGAATCCACTAAGACAAAGTAAACAAGAACTTACAAGACTGGAACTTGACTCCTTCGGACTCGACACCTCGATCCTTCAGTTCTTAGTCCTCCAAGCCTCGAAAATTCACCACGTACTCTCAAGTCCCGTGATCAACCACAACTGCTTGTACTTCTCTTTGTGTCTCGAAAATAGTCCACGATCTTCTGATCGATCTCCGTCAATGACGGCTTCGGAATCCACCGACCAAATCACTCTACCACAATCCTTCTCGGATTGATCTCCTTTGCAAAGGCTCCAGGATACTCCGACCAAGGTGTTCTATCGAGAATGGGTTGATGGTTTGATAAAAATCATCACCTAGATGGACTCCTTCAATGCACAAGTCCAAACAAGCAAAAGTGGAACTTTGGGCTTGCAAACTCTAGGTTAAAAGCATTAACAAAAGGGGAGGAGAGCACCAATTTCCATAGGTTTTATAACCTCTAGAGGAACTTAAAAACCCTCTCCACACACTCCCTAAGTTCTACTCCACAAACTAGAAGGGTTCACCATAAATAGGGAACTCAAAAACCAAGTATGGAAGTTGCCAAAAGTGAAAAATAGCAAGAAAAACAAAAATAGGAAAAATCCCATATCAAGGTCGACCCATGGGGCACATTCGGTCAACCAGATGGTGTCTTTCGGTTGACCGGATGGTCCTCAGGGTCGACCCTCACAAAACTCACTCTCTGCCAAAAAACACCATACATATTTTTCTATACCCAGGGTCGACCCAAAATGGTCAGGGTCGACCCTGAGGTGCCAACCCAAATTTCAAACTTCATTTTTGGGTCTTGTACCCCTCACAAAAGTTGTATCCCTTTTCAACGCGGTCGTTTTGACATATTATGGAGAAAAATCCGAGCTACGGTTTGTGAGATATGCTCAAAACAAGCAACCTTAGTTTTTTTTTTAAAATTTCAGAATTTAAAACAAGTTTTGCACTGTTTATCTCATAACCTAGGGTCCGTATGGTTAGTCTAGGTCACTTACCACCTATGGCATCATGTTAGGATAATTCTAGGTCAAATCCCACCCATGGTAGTATGGTATCTAGGTCACTTACCATCCTTGAAGGAAATGATCAACCGAGTGGATCAATTGGTCTTCTTTAGTCTTCATCTTTGCTTTTGCGTGGATACTTGAAGGTAATGACACAAGATACACACCTAGACACTTAGACTCACTTGTTTTGACACCGGAATATGCCAATACAAAAACATGGACTTTACAAGCCTCTCGCCAAATCTCTCTTCTTAGACACAGTCTCAGAATTGGTCTCGATCAACAAGGCCTTGTCCACTACCTCGGGATAAGTGGCGTGCTTGAAAGCCGAGAGTTTCTCCATAATGACTTCTTTGAGCCCTTGCTCAAACCTTCTCGCCTTCATCACCTCAGTGGCGATCATGTGGGTCGTAAATCTAGAGAGCTCCGAGAACTTGGCCTCATAAGCGGCCACAGTCATCGAACCCTGCTCTAGGTTGATGAACTCTCTCTCTTTCTTTTCCCGAGCTCCAACCAGGAAGTACTTCTTGTAAAACGTATCTATGACCTCGCTCCAAGTCCATGGTTGACCCTGCTTGATCAACTGCCTAGTCCTCAAAGCGGACAACCACCAATGGTGTGCCTCACCCTCTAGCATGAAAACAACCCATGCCATTCTATCTTCCTCCGTGGGTGAGAGGATTGCAAAGATCTTCTTCAACTGGAGGATCCATGCTTCTGCAGCAAAAGGGTCCACACTCCCGTGGAATGATGGAGGCCTCAGTCTCCAAAATGCCTCAACCCCAGCTGTGCAATGTACTAGAGTTACAGGCCGTGGAGTAGGTGTCGCTGATGATAGAATAGCTTGTCGAGCCGCTAGTATGGCTAGTGTCTCAGCAATAGAGCCTAGGACTTGAGAGAGGTCCGGCTGCTCATCCTTATCCTGTGAAGAAGAGGAAGCTCTAGTGTGTGGTCCGCGACCCCATGTGCCCCGCCTCATGACTAACGTCCTGAGAACAATAGCACCACATGAGTCTAACTTGGAACCACAATTTATAACAATTCCATTACACAATAATTCAAGTAGTACTATTAATATAATATTATTATACATCGCATCATAACCATTTGTGTATACATAATAGACTTAGTGCTCTAGCGTTCCTAAGACCCGTACTTGGTTGAAGAAACCAATTTAGATTAAGACTAAAGTTTAGTCTCACACTTGGAATATGACTCGCTTCCGACTTACTTCCTTCCTAACTTGCTTCCTGACATATGCTCTTGTCAAGTCGTGGTATTTGATTCTAAGTGACCCTAAAGACCTCAAGCCTAAGCAATGATACCACTCCTGTCGCGACCCAAAACCTACCCCAGGAGTTAGAGTGAATCTTGGACGACTTGTCATGACCCACTTTACATGCTTGATAAACAACCTACAAAATATATGGAGCATATACGATAATGGACACAATAGCGGAAGCATAATCTAACATGGCACAGCGGAAGTCTAACAAAACCTCTACGTATATACATGTACTCCAAGTTTCGTACAAAACGAAATCAAAAGAAGGTGCGGACAGGCCCGCCAAAATACATGAATACAGTCTCTCACACTCCCTCACTATCACTCAGAAACTACCACCTAATAGTAGTCCTTCACATGAGGCTCCACAGCAGGGACCTCCTCAACGTACTCCTCTTCTTCCCATGAACCGGGAGCACAAATGTCGAAAGGAGCGAGCGCTCCACTAACACCTGCCGACATAAAAGTATGACTGAGCATGGAATACTCAGCGGGTACCAAATACTAACCAACAGTCATAGCATAATAATAACATAAATAAGCATGAAGCAATTCATATAATTAACCGGAAAAGTAAATAGTTATAGTTCATGCTTGTATCATATCGAAGTCGGAAAAACTCTTGAAATCATCCTGTACTTGACTTAACTTGAAATACTCATTTCATGCGTGAAAACTTGTCATGTTTGTCTTGCTTTTCTGTCATGCGTGTAATGTCATGCGTGCTTGCTTGGAATTTTACAATACTCATGCAACTTGTGAGATACACTTGCAAGGGAGGGGAGACCCCTCATTATGATATGCACTTGCGAGGGAGGGGAGACCCTTCTTTCGATGATATGCACTTGCGAGGGAGGGGAGACCCCTCTTTAATGAGATATACTTGCGAGGGAGGGGAGACCCCTCATTAAATGAAATACAACTTGTTCTTGTCAAAAGCGAGGCAAAACATATCGTAAGATATGTCCTACCTCTAAAACCCTTATTCTTGAAAATACCGGTAAACCATGTCATGCATGCCGTGCTCGTGAAATCGTGTATATACTTTAACTTGGAATTAAATATGACAATTGGGATTTCAACAATATATGGAATACCATTAATTTCAACAAGTAATTATTCATGCCGTTAGTGGAAGCAATTAATCACACTATCATAAACCTTAGCAATTCCATATACTTTAAATCATGCCTTTCTTATTTTATAATTCATTTTCTTCACCTTGGCATTTCATCAAACATGTGGTGTGTATATTATTGGTTAAAGCCTATACAATGCCCTTCCCATTTCATTCATCATAACACATCCACACGGCATTCATCGCCCAACATTCATTTCCGCACCACAATCCATCTTCCATTTCATTCATACTTAAGGAAAACAAGAAAGAATGAAAGAAAAGAGAGGATATGAACTAGGAGGGTAGCATATGGTACTGACCTTGAAAAAAAACGAGGAAATCCCCTTGGTACATGTGTGAGGTTGTTGCCGAGCTTGAAGGACGTGTTTCTCACTTGTTTTACCTTGGATTTGAAGAATCCAAGCCTTGAGGTGAGATCTAGGGTTCTTGAACTCTTGATTTCTCTCAAGATGAAAAACTAGGTGAAAACCCTTCTTCCTTCTCTCTAACTTTCTCTAAAATTGATGCCTTAGGGTTCATGAACCCCCAATGGCTCGGGCAAACCCTTATAGGTAAGGGTGAAATGCCCAAATGACGAAAAAGCCCTTAATGAAATTTCTGCAAAATGCGATAGACCGAGTGATTGGTAGTCATGACCGAGTGATTGGTCGCCTACTGAGCGACCGGTGTTCTTGACCGAGCTCTCGGTAAAAAACACCCTCTTTGGAAAAATTCCCCATACAAATTAGTTAACCAGTCAATAGCTACCGATCGATCGGTTGTGGACCGATCGATCGCTACAATGGACCAAGCGATCGGTGCTCTGCAAATTTCTACACTAAGTCCATTTTCTACTTAATCCATTACTTGGACTCATCCCACTTCTATTCTACCACCTTCTAGACACGACTAGGACCCTTGTAAGGCTATAGTACATTATTAAATATTTTATTTAATTATATTATAATACTATTGCAGTTTTTCTCAAATGCTCCAAATTCTCATTTCATGAAAGGGGAGATTACAACGTATCATGCTTTGACATGCATTCCAAGGCATGCACAAAAGTTCCAGGGTTCTACAATGGGGTGGTCAAAAACCATCATACCCTTAATGAATTGGCTCAAAAATGATCGAAAATGGCCAAAATTGCGAGGTTTGGTCGACCAGTGGTGCCCATCGGTTGATCGGTTCAAAATAGGCTCTTTGGAATAATTTCCCATACAAAAATTGCATATTCGGTCGACCGGTAGTGAGGTCCAGTAGACTGGATAAAGGGTCGGTCGACCGGATTTGTGTTCGGTCAACCGGTTGCTGACCTAGTTTGGTATTTTGGCCATAACTTTTGACTCCCTTATCCGATTTTGATGATTCAACTTGCGTTGGATTCTTCTTTAAAAGGGAAAAAACTTTTCATGTTTTATAAAACTTCTAATTTTGAGTTTTAGATAGTCAAAATGGGCCCACAAGTGGACTAGTCCATGGTGACTGCTGAATCAACAGTAGACCACCTTTTAGAAATCTCACATTTGATATAACTTATGCTCAAAATCTAAAAAAGTGTAAAGCATGAACTTTCAAGAGGGTTTAAATACCTTTCGAAAAATTCAAGAATCACTCAATTCCAATTAGCGGTGAGGATTCCAGAGCTCCTTAAAGTTGAGGTATGTTATGGCATCCCTCTTTTTCACACTTAGAACTTTTTACAACTTATGTTTCAACTGTCACACTTGTTAAATTGAACTCCCTTAACATTTTAAAATATCAATAATACCCTGAACATAAATTGGAATCCAAAAATCCTCTTTCGCATAATAACACAACCATTACAAAACCCAAGGTTTTAAATCTTAACAAACTATTCACTGGCACTATTCACAGCCCAAAGAATTCAGTTCTGGGGTTCCACATGATAGTGATATGCTGATGTGGCTCTGGATGAGGCTGTTCAGGAGTTTTTACGATAGGGATTCGGATGGAGGGTTCTTCGGTTCGGATACCAATGAGAATCTTCTGGGATTCCAGAACACTATCTAACTTTGCTTACATGACGGTGATATCTCTTTCATGAGACTACAAGATCTCACTGGTTCTTTGGTGTTGATCGGATATTTCTGCCATTGATTCCGACTGATTGTTCATAGAGGTTGCACTATATGCTTCTTCTATGACTGGTACCTCTGTTGGCACTACGTCTATGGCTGCTGCTTCTGCGAGAATTACAGTCAAAGATAGTCATGCCCCAAAATACCCCCTAGGAGTTAAGGCGATATTTGGGTTCGTTATTGATCACAACAACCATCCTGCAGAAGCATACAAGGTAAGCCAAATAGTGAACTAAAAATTTCTTTAATAACTTAACTGTATTCCAAGTGCAATTGTTTACAATAACTGAATACAGTTTAAGACATGAACATGAAATCCTTAACTTGGGTTACCAATCCAAGTGATAAAGTGCTCCCAGAAAAAGAAACGCAAAAATACATGTCTCTCCCTCTGTATCCCTCAACTATAACGTCATATGTCAAGACCCCTATTGTCCTCAAGAACATCCCTAGAAGGCTCCTGCACTCTATAATCCACCTAGATTTAACACCCTGGGATACGATGTAAGATGAACCTGCCAACATAAAATGTACGGCTGAGTATAGAATACTCAGCGAGTACAAGCTACTAGCTAACAATAGTAATAACAATAATATGGCATAATGGTACAATTCATCATCACATATATATAACCAGAGGGTGGACGCAAGAAAAAAATAACAAATATAAATCTAGAACATCATATTACAAATCATATTTTATGTCCATGCTTTAAGCTAAAACATATATCAATTACCTTGTGAGTCTTGTCAGTTTCTAGTGCATCGTATGAATCTTGTGAGTTCCTTAAACATCTTGTGAGTCTTATGAGTTTCTTAGTTCTTTTATTTTATTTGGCTAATACCCGAACTATGAAATGGGTGGACATACTAGCGACTTGTTATTCTTACTTGTCTTGTTTAACTAGTACCCGAACTATGAAATGGACGGACATACTAGGATCTTGTCTTGTTTTCTAGTTCTAGAACTATGAAACGGATAGACATACTAGGATCTTGTCATTCTTGCTTGTCTTGTTTAACTAGTACCTAAACTATGAAATGGACGGACATATTAGGATGTTGTCTTGTTTTCTAGTACCCGAACTATGAAATGGATGGACATATTAGCATCTTGTTATTCTTGCTTGTCTTATTTAACTAGTACCTGAACTATGAAATGGTCGGACATACTAGGATCTTGTCTTGTTTTACTATTACCCGAACTATGAAATGGATGGACATACTAGCGTCTTGTTATTCTTGTTTGTCTTATTTAACTAGTACCTAAACTATGAAATGGTCGGACATACTAGAATCTTGTCTTGTTTTACTAGTACCCGAACTATGAAATGGACGGACATACTGGCGTCTTGTTATTCTTGCTTGTCTTGTTTAACTAGTACCCGAACTATGAAATGGACGGACATACTAGGATCTTGTCTTGTTTTCTAGTACTAGAACTATGAAATGGACGGACATACTAGCTTCTTGTTATTCTTACTTGTCTTGTTTAACTAGTACCTGAACTATGAAATGGACGGACATATTAGGATCTTTTCTTGTTTTCTAGTACCCGAACTATGAAATGGACGGACATACTAGCATCTTGTTATTCTTGCTTGTCTTGTTTAACTAGTTCCCGAACTATGAAATGGACGGACATACTAGGATCTTATCTTGTTTTCTAGTTCCAGAACTTTGAAATGGATAGACATACTAGCATCTTGTTATTCTTGCTTGTCTTGTTTAACTAGTACCTGAATTATGAAATGGACGGACATATTAGGATCTTGTCTTGTTTTCTAGTACCTGAACTGTGAAATGGACGGACATACTGGTGTCATGTTATTCTTGCTTGTCTTGTTTAACTAGTACCTGAACTATGAAATGGACGGACATACTAGGATCTTGTCTTGTTTTCTAGTACTAGAACTATGAAACGGACGGACATACTAGCTTCTTGTTATTCTTGCTTGTCTTAACTAGTACCTGAACTATGAAATGGACGAACATATTAGGATCTTGTCTTGTTTTCTAGTACCCGAACTATGAAATAGACGGACATACTAGCATCTTGTTATTCTTGCTTGTCTTGTTTAACTAGTTCCTGAACTATGAAATGGATGGACATACTAGGATCTTGTCTTGTTTTCTAGTTCCAGAACTATGAAATGGATAGACATACTAGCATCTTGTTATTCTTGCTTGTCTTGTTTAACTAGAACCTGAACTATGAAATGGACGAACATATTAGGATCTTGTCTTGTTTTCTAGTACTCGAACTATGAAATGGACGGACAAACTAGCATCTTGTTATTCTTGCTTGTCTTATTTAACAAATACCCGAACTATGAAATGGTCGGACATACTAGGATCTTGTCTTGTTTTACTAGTACCCGAACTATGAAATGGACGGACATACTAGCGTCTTGTTATTTTTGCTTGTCTTATTTAACTAGTTCCCGAACTATGAAATGGACGGAAATACTAGAATCTTGTCTTGTTTTACTAGTACCCGAACTATGAAATGGACGGACATACTGGCGTCTTGTTATTCTTGCTTGTCTTGTTTAACTAGTACCCGAACTATGAAATGGACGGACATACTAGGATCTTGTCTTGTTTTTTGGTGCCCAAACTATGAAATGGATGGACATACTAGCGTCTTATTATTCTTGCTTGTCTTGTTTAACTAGTACCCGAACTATGAAATGGACAGACATACTAGGATCTTGTCTTATTTTCTAGTACCCAAACTATGAAATGGATTGACATACTAGCGTCTTGTTATTCTTGCTTGTCTTGTTTAACTAGTACCCAAACTATGAAATGGACAGACATACTAGGATCTTGTCTTGTTTTACTAGTACTCGAATTATTAAATGGACGGACATACTAGTGTCTTGTTATTCTTGCTTGTCTTGTTTAACTAGTACCTGAACTATGAAACGGACGGACATACTAGGATCTTGTCTTGTTTTACTAGTCCCTGAACTATAAAATGCACGAACATACTTGCATCTTGTTAAACTACTACCCGAACTATGAAATGGATGGACATACTAAGATCTTGTTGTTCTTGTCGTGGTCACATGTCTTGTTCTTGTGGTTTCTTGTATGTATACTCATATTTTTAAAAGCTCGGTTCTTGCGTGCATGCATGCTCGTGCATAACAATTGGTGATATCATGGTGGCATGCATGAATAAAGCAATTTAGGATTTCCTACATTTTCATAGACAAGGTGAGTTTAAGGAAAACATATAAAGAAGTTGATCCAATTTACTAATTTATCAATGAGCATGTGCGATTTGAAGGAATATACATTGCATTTGATTATAATTACTCAATTGGGAAAAATCTCTGAATCCTAGCATCATAATCTTGAGTTGGATATTCATACATGCATTTCATGTATCAAACACCTTGCATGCAACATTTCTTCAACTTTTGTTCATGTTTTCTTAGTCTTAGATTCACAAACTCATTAATGCATTTTATCAAACATGTGGTGTTCAACCTTTTTAAAATCATTTATGCATTTTTTCTTGTTTCAACATTTCATCAAACACATAGAGTGTGTTTATTATGAGTACATTGCCCATCCACCATTTTCCTTCACACACATTCATCACAACCACACGACATCCAATCACCTCATCCACCCATACATCACATACATCCATAGAGAAGGGGGTACATAAGATTAATCCATAAATTAGTCTTAAGAAATCCTATGTTATTACTAAGGTAGCTAGGAGGGTTTACTAACCTTGGATTTGTAGAAAAGACTTGAGGAGGTGTGATTCAACCTTCAACTTGATCAATCCAACTCCCTTGCACCAAAACCCTAGCTTCCCCCTTCTCTCTTTCTCTAATCCTCTCCAAAAATAATCTTGAGGGCTTATAAAACCCTTAACCCACGAATTTGGGTTTATAGAGACTAGGGGAGGTTAAAAGAGCCATATACCTTTAATGATTTGGCTTAAAAATGACCAAAAAAGGCCAAAAATGCGAGGTTCGGTCGACCGGTGATGACGATCGGTCGACCAGTTCGAAATCAGCTCTCTTAACAAATTTCTCATTCAAAATTTGGGCTGTTCGGTCAACTGGAAAGGAGGTTCAGTTGACCAGATAGGAGGGTCGGTCGACCGGATTTGTGTTCGGTTGACCAGTTGCTGACCTGCTTTGGTATTTTGGCCATAACTTTTGACTCACTGTTCTGATTTTAACGATTCAACTTGAGTTGGACTCATCATTCAAAGGAGAACAATTTGGTGAGGAATAACCAAATCCTAATTTTGAGTTTTTAATTACGTAAATGGGCTCTAAAGCCGATTGGTCTAGAAATGGGTTTCAGCAACCCAGATTTTTTTAGCAGACCCGGTTTCGGAAATCCAACGTTTAACCTATCTTCTACTAAAAATCTGAAAAAATGATAAACGTTAACCTCAATGAGGGTTTCCATACATTTCTAATGGTACAACAATCGTTCAATTCCGAACAACGGTGACCAAATTAGAGCTTCTTAAAGTTGAGGGTAATGTTAAGACATAACCCTTTCTTGACACTTAGAGTATTTTATACTCTTACTCCTTCATCCATTACACCCATAAACTTAAGAACTTATCCTTAAGGCTTTAATACATGTCATAATGCATCATACACCTAAAATATACCAAAACCATACTCTCATTATCATTGACAACCATTTAGGCATTACAATAGGCTTTAAGCCTTAGACACTAATCATAGCACTATTCACCCTGCCATGCCATGAAAATTTGGGGTTCTAAAAAAACACCTTATACTTCTTGATTCATACACTAAACTCACATCACACTCAGGCCTTAAGAAAACCCTCACTCTCATTAACGAAACCCAACTTATAATAAGGCCTTTGGCCCTTCCAAAACTAGTGGCCTCGACACTACTCACTGGCACTATTCGTTTAAACAGTGAACCTAATTTCTAGGGATCTACATAGATCGAGTCATGGGTGGCTCATGCAAATTTAAATGGATGCAATGGCTAAACATGAATATGAATGATGCCAGGAAGAAGATGCTAGAATAGGATGTTTTCATTGATGCATGCAAAGTGCGTACAAGACTGTGCGACTCAATTAAAGGAAAAAGACTCGATCCTAGGTAGGTCTGTCAGGGATCGCGAAGTCAAGTGGCCGGGGCACACCGTCAAGGTCCATGATTTGCTGTTGGAGGGATGTGACCTCAACCTCCATGTTTTCAATTGTCTCTGTAGCATTGAACATGCGGGATCCAAACTATCGGATCCGGTCGGTCATCTCAACCTTTGCACTATCAAGCTGCTCTTGGTAGAATTGCAACAAGGCCCTGATGACGGCAGTTTTTCTGGCGTCGCCTCTGTATCTCTTCTGGAGAACTTGGATTGTATGCTCGAGCTGCTCGACCTGCCCCTGCATGGCTTGAAGTTCACGGTTCCGCTCCGCTTCCTGTTGCCTGAATGCTTCTTGGGCTTTTCGTAGCCTTCTCTTCTTCTGCTAAATCTGGAGCTGTCTCTCTAGGAAGATGTTTCTCGAGGGAACCACCATTTCAGCTAAAGGTATGGTTCCGTGTGATGGAGCTGAGACTAGCATTGGCAGTTCCCTCGGTGTTGGCATACCAGATGGAATGTCAGGATCTTCTGCCCACAGTCGGTACGTTGAATCGGTTGGTGGCCTTGATCTAACCACAAAGTCTGGTCATTGATCTCATCTGGAGCTTCACCAATCTGACTGGAAACGTCGAGTGAGGCTATTGGAGTCTACTCAGAAGTTGAAATAGTCATTTCTCTGCTGGTCTATCATTGGGATGCGGTGAGGGAGTCCAAACTGGCGAAGGACTCAGAGTGGTGCATAAGTTGCTGAGCTGGTTAGACTGACAAGGATCATGCATCATCTTCCAGTTATGACGACCCAAGGTAGCTTTTTTAGGATAAGCCACTCGCATTGCCAGGTGATCTCCTCCTCTGACAGGCCTTAGAGATGTTGGTAGAGTATTCTGACATCTGTAGTCACTATCTGTCCCTGATTCTGAGAAATCTTTCATGGTAAACTATATGCTTCACGGAGATCGGCTGGTACCGGGATGATCATAGGCAGGTGTCCTACTAACCATAGATGCAAGAATGGTTCACTGGCGTGGAAGATGCCCTTTCTGCGATCCGCTGCCTGGTTGAGAGCCTTGAGAAGCTTTGCTAGAATGATGGGTACAACTGTTCTGTAGTTGTGCATGTCTTCGATGATCCTTACCAGAACTAATTCAGCGAGGGTGCGGCACTTCGGGAATACCAACTGAGACATAGCTATCAGTCTAAGGGTGTTGAGATCGGGAAGTTCAGTTGTAATGGAGTCAAGGTTCCACTTACGCTTGTACTGCTTTTCTAAATACTCTACAGGGTATCTGATCAAAAGAGTCGTTAGGACCGTGCTACAAGCAGGTTGGCTTCATATGTAAGAACCTCGATAGGTCTACCTGATATGCTGTCTTGTAGCATGGTACTATGGCTTCGCCGTCTATGCTTAAACCCAGAATGCGCTGAATCTCTTCCAATGTTGGACACAGTTCATTCTTACCAAAACGAAACACCATATGTGATGGATTCCAACTCTGGATAGCAGCGTTCATGAGGTGCGGGTCTAGTTTAACCATGGATAGGTCTAAGATGGTCCTAATTTTGTAGTACTGAGCCCAAGCAAGACGTTGACTAGGAGTGAAGGCATTGATTGATTTTCAGAGGTTGTCATCACATGCTACTTGAGATGTCAAATGTACGGGCCATGACGGTTGACCAATTGACTTAACTATCCCTGAAGGACCTGCCATCTACCTGGACAAGAGACCGATTCGATGTGAGTATACTGTGTATGTAGATGAAAATGCAAAAATGAATGATGATTGTATTTTTTTTAATTTTCTTAATTTTGATTGGGTGTGATAAGACATATGTGATCTGATAGGGCAGACGAATGGAGGTCCAATGTGCTTTACCCAGGTTGTTGGGAACCTAACAGGATAGAGGGATCACTTAACATCGTATAATGTGACTCCCAGTATTGAATATACATAAAAAGGGACAATTGATGTAGACAGGAGCATTTAAAATCTTTCTCTGAGTGTAATCTCCCACAGGAGTAATTCTAGGGGCCTCAAAGACTTTTAAGCCTCTGACACTGAGTATGATCATCTACCAGTCGTAAGCGTAACAAGCCTAACTAATGGGTTTAATAGGTCATTATACTACTATGATATGTATGATATGCACAGTACACAATTAAACCAAAGAGATGAAATGATTAGTATTAGGTTAAACACTTAGACATTTGAACAAGATTGAGGTTAATTGGCTTAAACCTAGGTTTCGGGTTAAACAATACTTATCCCCAGCAGAGTCGCCAGAGCTATGAGCACAGGATTTCACTCCCTAAAATCTCACGGGTATAAGTTAGAGTTGTTACCTATTCATTCAGAAGGGATAAGTCCTCGGGTTGTGGATAAGGTCTTAGTCTACAGTAGAGATCTAGGTAAGAGGTTCGGTTAAGTCCGGGGAAGGTGTTAGGTACCCTGAGACTTATATTTTTCAATGTTTTCCTACTTTCTAGGTTTAAGCCAAATTAAAGTCAATGTTGTTCAAATGCCTAAGTGTTTAAAATAATACTAATCTAAGAAAGAAAAGCTAACTAGGGTTGAATCCGGGTTGGGTGGCCTACGTACTCACAAGTGTGAGATCATATCGAGCGTAGTTCTGGCACATTAGCCCGTGCCAAGGCTAGGGGGTGTGTGTCTGTGCACCAAGGGTGGCTAATGGATTAGTCTGGTAGACTAGGGTTTGGTTGACCAGGTTGGTCAACTACATGATTTAAACCTGGTAGGCTTAAGGGTAGTCTGGTAGACTAGGGTTAGGCCCGGTAGGCCAAGATTAGGTCCAGTAGGCCAAGGGGTATGTCCGGTAGACTTGATTTAGGCCCGATAGGCCAAAATCGGATTTAACCAAGTATAGGATTGCTAACCGATATTAAGGGTCAAACTAACTATGGTTAGGGTTGCTAATCACAGTTGAGGGAACAAGGGTAAGCCTGGTAAGATAAGGTTGGGCCCGGTAGGCCAAGGATGAACCCGATAGGCTAAGAGATTAGGCCTGGTAGGACAAAATCTAATTTAACCGAGTTAAGGATTGCTAACCGGAGTTAAATAGGTAAAGTAACCATGATTAGGTCGACTAACCATGGTAAAGAGGCCAAAGCAGTAACATTTTAGACACATAGCAAGATGTCAAATATTTTGATATTTTTCTAGATTTTTATTAAGGGTTAAGGATTGCTTAACCATGGTTAAAAGTTATCGGGGTTAAGTTAACCCAGTTAAATGGTCTAGGCAAGTCAGGGTGGGCCTAGAGAGCATGACAAGGCCTAGAATGGCCTCCTACCAGGTCTGGGCCCTATGAAAAAGCCCAAAAGATAGAAATCAGTAATGGCGGTAATGAGATTACCGCCATTACAAAAGCCAATCTAGGGGGTCTTTGCAGGTCTGGGGTTTGAGTTAGGGGTGGACCCACAGGGTGCTGGACCCACAAAGGTGAAGAGGGGAGTGCCCTGAAGATCCTGGGTGTTTGGTGGGCCCTAAAACTGGTCTAGAGTGAGCCCCACAGTGGGCCAAAGCCATTGTGTTTGGTTTACTAAAATGGTGGTAGATGGACTACCGCCAATCTGGACAGAGTATGGTTTAAGCCATATGAACCACAGTTAAGTATAAGGGATGAGCCTGGAAGGACCAGACTAGGTAGAGGAGGACCTGAGGAGTCCAACCATGGCCTTGGATTGGACCAGGGCCCCAGTAAAAATGGGTGTAACAGTGTTGCAAAATAACAGGCCAGGACCAGACTACCGTCATTCCCGGATTTTTCCAAAAAATAAGATTTTCCCCTACATGGGCTGCACCAATGGGTTCTAGGGGATCCCTCATGGCTTGAGGGACCCCCAGAACTCAAAGGGGAGTTCTCTGTCATGGTGGGGTTCTTGTACCCTTGATGTTAACCTCAAGGGGGTTCCCCCCAAACCTATGAGGAAGGTTGGGGGACCCCTGTCCTTGGTTTACAATTGCTGTAATAGAAACAAAAGGGAAATAATGGAATAAACAATACCCCTAGAAGAGGACCAACGGTTTACATAGTTTTAAAAAAGAGCAAAGCAAAAGAGGGGGTTATAGCCTTCGGTTTTGATTCCCACAGTGGAAGAGGGCAGTGAAGCACGAGGTAGTGGTTCACGGCGGACCTGGGGATACTCTTGTGAGGTCTGGGGAGCACCTGAGGATGGACTATGTCGCACCTCAAAATACCCCCTAGGTATACAAATAGTGGTCCTGAAAATTTCTTTAATATAAATGTACTTCCAAGTGTTAACACAAACCAATGACTTAATAAAAATTACAATAAGTACAAAAAAGTCCAATGCTTGAGTTACCAACTCAAACCTACCTGAAAATCCCCAAAAGAAAATCTCAAAATACATGTCTCTCTCACTCAGCCCAACTATAAAGCCACATATCTAACCCCTAATATTAGGATGACAATTCAGAGTAATCTTCTGCTCTCCATGGGCCGTCTCTATCCAAGGAACCAGAGTCCATATATAACGTAGTGTACCTACTGACATAAAAGTACGGCTGAGTATGGAATACTCAGCGAGTACAAGCTACTAGCTAATTGAAAAATCACTCGGTGAACCCCAAATAAAATATTCGAGTTGAGAACTCACAAACCCAAGGGGGGATGGCTAGCTTTCCCTATAATTCTTTCTACCCTTTTTAAGATTTAATAATTAAATTATAAACTAAGGGAAAATAATAATCAAGTGCGGAAAAGGAAAACAAGCAAACCACAACACAAGGTTTTTTTACGTGGAAACCCTTCCGGGAAAAACCACGGGACCTAGTCCAGCAAAGAGATATCACTAAGACAAAGTCAACAAGAACTTACAAGACTTGAACTTGACTCCTTCGGCTCGACACTACGATCCTTCAGTTCTTAGTCCTCCACGCCACAAAAAGTCATCACGTACCCGCAAGTCCTGTAATCAACCGCAGTCGCTCATACTTCTCTTAGATCTCCACAACAACCACGATCCTTCTCGGATCGATCTCCTTCTACGAAGGCTCCGGATCACAAACACCGGCCAAAGACACACACGTGTCGGGATTGTCAAATTAATTTTCTAACAATCTCTAGAGGGATCTTAAAACCATGAAGATCACACAATGCAAGAGCTAAGAATAGAAACGTTATTCTTGCATTCTCTAGAGAGGTTGTGAGAGGAGGGATCAACTATAATCAATGAATAATAAAAGAAACCCCAGGAGAGAGTTCTCCAACCTCTACTCTCACAAACTAATAAGATCTCCACGAATTAGGTCAATAGAATTCGTATTTATAGATTCCAAAGAGTTTGTATTTGAATAGGACTCGATTTTTTGCACTGAAGGATCTATCTAAGGTGAGCACCGATCTATCCATGCAAAGCACCGATCTATCCAACAAAGCACCGATCTATCCAACAAAGCACCGATCTATCCATCAAAGCACTGATAGATCAATTCCTATGTTGATCGATCTATCCTTCATTACCAAGGATAGATCCTTCAAAATCTAACTCTCTGGAAAAAATCCTCATACATTTTCTTACACCACCGATCTATCCAACATGGAGGAGGATAGATCCTTCATTCCATACTTAGCCAATTTCGAGTATTTTGAAAGGCTTGAATATAATAACCTTGTTTATGGAATTATATTAACCTCCTAGGTTGATAAAAAGGTGTTCTAAGTCAAAAACCAACCTAGGTAATGGGTCACTAAGTCACTTACCTTTAGATTTCTTCTCTTTTCTTCGGCTTCTTGAAGCTTTACCAAGTATGACAAGTTGACTTTAAAATGACTCTACTTAGACTTACGTTTTGATACATAATTAGCCAAGATATTTTGGACTTACAATCTCCCCCTTTGGCAATTCTGTGTCAAAACTCCTAGACAAACATATAAAGGACGGACTTCCAAAAACTGATTCATAAAAGGAAAGATGAACTTTACATGACTCAAAAAATAAAATTACATAACATAACCATTTACAAATGACTCATCAAACTTGTCATGCAATTCAATGTCGAAGTCTACAACCTGTTATCTACACATGCTAAAAACAAAGAATACATGTGAAGCATGGAGAAATAGATATAAAACATAATAATCCATAGGCCATAGGCAGACTTAAGTATGCTCAAAACTTCTCCCCCTTTTTGGCACAAAATGCCAAAGGTAGATAGGAAGCCAATATCACAATAGATATACCAATTAATCACATATGTCATATCAAAGCAACCACAATACAAATAAGCAACTGTAGACAATGAGGGGACTTTAGAGCGGAGAACAAGATATAGTAATATAAAGCAAAAACTCCCCCTCAACACCACAACTTGATCTTCTCCCCCTAAGATCAAGGACACCACCTAAAGGATAGAGCTACTCATACTAGAAAGGCCCATGCCAACAAAAAAGAAAAAACACAAAATAATAAACTAAAAAAATATCATGTGTCACACAAACATGCATTATAAGCATTCCAACCAATAGTAATTTAAAATTACTAGGCCAAGGAAAAAACATGATTAATTAGACCAACTGAGGATAAACATCTAATTAAATCTCACGGAATGCTAAAGCATAACCAATTCACTTAGTCACAATTAGTGAACAGTTCAAAAGTGAAGCTTTGTGTGTAGTGGTGGTCTGACTAGATACTAAATCAAGGTTTCTTTCCCTTTCTAAGGATATGACATTAACCACTAAGGGGACTCCAAGAGACTCAAATCTAAGAAGTCAAACCTAGTTAGATCCAGTTATGCTGATTTTTATTTTTTATTTTTTTACATTTTAGTGCACCTTTATCCATTTTGTTTGACCTAATATTTTATTTTACTTTGGTCAAAAGCATCCTCACTATTTTGATGTTCTTTTTCTGAACATATCTTTTCATGCAATATTGGCTTTCACACTATCCAGGTAGGTAGCTCTTCTCTATTGGCAGTAGGGGCTTTTACTCTTGCAACTCAGAAAGATACCTAACTTGTTGACATAGGTAGTCATTACTACTGTTTGCACCCAATAGTAGCTTTCACACTAGCCTAGTAGGTAGCCCTTTTTATTGCAACAATTTTTTTTTTTTCATGGAGGATACACAAAATGGGGATGACTAACTATATGGTCAATCTAGATAGGTCATCCTAGGTCACACTTTATGGATAAGTCATACACCTACAGATTAAGAAATAGACATCTCAACAGAATCAGTCAGAGTGCATGTGATAGTGCAAAGCATACACACATGGATAAGTCTCTAACCGTGCAAGATAAAACTAGTCTAATTTTTAGCCTAACCAAGAGACTATGAAGGTGATATATCCTCAATCAGCAACAAACTCATGTTTAACCTTGGACAAGTATAGAAATAAAGATCACACAAGGAATGCAAATCATGCAAGTCTTACAAGGGCAACATGACAAAAATCTTTTTGGATTTTATAGTTTTTCAATGTTTTTGAGATTTTTCAAAATAAATAAAACAGAAAAATAGACCATAGCAAATAACAACTAGTAAAAAGAAAAACTACTAGTATACACAAACTTCATAGCACTAGGACAAGATAGAACACTAATAGTACACCCTAGGCTATGACAGACACAGGCTAAGTGAAGCCCTTTAGGTCTTCCTTTCTCACCCAAACAGTTTTAGCAGTTTGATTGACCCATTGGTCTCTAACCATTTCAGTTGAGGTAGGTATGACCTTTTGCCTCTTCCTCCTGTTCCTCCTATTCCAAGATTGAGTCCTAGAATTATGGCGGGCATTATGGTTCTCCCTGTTACCTCCTTTATTTCTAGCATAAAGAGTGTCATGACCATGCCACTGTCTAGAGTTATTATAGATATTCAATATACCATCATTTAACTTCCTAGACATCTCCACTAGGATATCAACTCTCCTTTGAAGATTCCCATTAAAATTGATTTGGTTCCTAGAATCATGATTGGGCATTCTTCGAAGTTTAGGACATTGAGGCCTAATATGACCCTTCACTCCACATTTATGACATGTAGGAATGAATTTCTGAGTAGAAGGGTCTTTCCTATTCTCAGGAGGGTGCCTTTTATCACCAGGCTCAGTGTTCGAGGTGGATGAAGTTCCCTTCTCATCTCCACACCTCGGATTTTGCTTAAGATCAGCCAACTTGATTTCAAGACTTGTCTTTTCATCAAGACAAACATGCAAATCAGATTCAAGAAGCTGAGTCTTGACAAGGAGGGAAGCCTTCTCTTCCTCAAGTTGAGACACAAGAGCTTTCAATCCAGAAGTCACTTGGTCTAAGGCATATCTTTCCTTTTCAATAAATTTAACCTTTTTGGTCAAGGAAATCTGACCATTTTTCAACTTTAGGCATTCCTGAAACAACTCATCATAGGCTATCTCGAGATCTTCCTCAGAATTCGAGTCATTTTGACTCTCTTCATCTTCCTCACCATCAATATGGTGTTGGTTACTCACACTTAAATTTGAAGAAGATTCTTCAATCCCATTTATGGAAGTAGTGAAGGCCATGTAATTCCTAATCTTCTCACAAGAAAACTATTCGATTCTTCAGATTCAGATTCACTATCATCCCTTGCCTTGCTCTTAGATTTCTTCTCATTTGAGCAATCAGTAGCAATATGGCCGAAGCCTTGACATTCATAGCATTGAAGGCCTTGGGATTTACTGTCCACACTTTTAACATGTTTCTTATATTCATAGTGTTTGGACTTAGGCTTTTCAAAAGATCTTTGTCCATTCGGATTAAATCTTTTATTGAATTTCAGAAATTTTTTGAATTTCTTTGAAAGCAAAGCCATATCATCTACATCCTCCTCAGAGTGACTATCTGAACCATCTATAGATTCCTTGACAGATTTCAAGGCAATTGATTTTGGTTTCTTAGATTGGTGCAGATTTAACTCATAAGTCTGGAGAGAACCAACCAACTCTTCAATTTTGAGAGCATCAATATTTTTGCTCTCTTCGATGGCGGTAACTTTTGATCTAAATCTCTCAGGCAGAGATCTCAAGATCTTCTTAACAATTTTGGACTCAGATATACTTTCTCCTAGGTTAAAACATGAATTAACAATATCACTCAGATCAACATAAAAACCATCAAAAGTTTCATTGTCATTCATTCTCAAATTTAGAAGTAAGCATTTGAAGTTTGGAGATCTTGACTGTTGTAGTCCCTTCATGGGTAAGTTTAAGAGTGTCCCATACATCCTTCGAAGTGTCACATTTAGAAATACGCCGAAATTCTTCGGGTGTGACAGCAGTGAAGATTGCATTTAGACCCTTATTGTTCCATCTACAACTTTCAAGTTCTACAGTGGTCCAGTTAGTAGAAGGTTTAGGAACGGTTTGATTATCTATGGTCATTGTTGGAGAGGTCCAACCTTGTTCAACAGAGATCCATACTCTCTCATCCAAGGATTTTAGAAAGGCTCTCATACGAGCTTTCCAATAGGCATAATTGTTCCATCAAAAAATGGGGGACAAGAGATGGATCCTCCTTCTTTTTGGAGATTCATATTCACCGAATATAGAATGAGATCGCACTAATAAATTAGTGAACCCGCTTTGATACCAATTGAAAAATCACTCGGTGAACCCCAAATAAAATATTCGGGTTGAGAACTCACAAATCCAAGGGGGGATGGCTAGCTTTCCCTATAATTCTTTCTACCCTTTTTAAGATTTAATAATTAAATTATAAACTAAGGGAAAATAATAATCAAGTGCGGAAAAGGAAAACAAGCAAACCACAACACAAGGTTTTTTTTACGTGGAAACCCTTCCGGGAAAAACCACGGGACCTAGTCCAGCAAAGAGATATCACTAAGACAAAGTCAACAAGAACTTACAAGACTCGAACTTGACTCCTTCGGACTCGACACTACGATCCTTCAGTTCTTAGTCCTCCACGCCTCGAAAAGTCATCACGTACCCGCAAGTCCCGTAATCAACCGCAGTTGCTTGTACTTCTCTTAGATCTCCACAACAACCACGATCCTTCTCGGATCAATCTCTTTCTACGAAGGCTCCAGATCACAAACACCGGCCAAAGACACACACGTGTCGGGATTGTCAAATTAATTTTCTAACAATCTCTAGAGGGATCTTAAAACCATGAAGATCACACAATGCAAGAGCTAAGAATAGAAACGTTATTCTTGCATTCTCTAGAGAGGTTGTGAGAGGAGGGATCAACTATAATCAATGAATAATAAAAGAAACCCTAGGAGAGAGTTCTCCAGCCTCTACTCTCACAAACTAATAAGATCTCCACGAATTAGGTCAATAGAATACGTATTTATAGATTCCAAAGAGTTTGTATTTGAATAGGACTCGATTTTTTGCACTGAAGGATCTATCTAAGGTGAGCACCGATCTATCCATGCAAAGCACCGATCTATCCATCAAAGCACTGATAGATCAATTCCTATGTTGATCGATCTATCCTTCATTACCAAGGATAGATCCTTCAAAATCTAACTCTCTGGAAAAAATCCTCATACATTTTCTTACACCACCGATCTATCCAACATGGAGGAGGATAAATCCTTCATTCCATACTTAGCCAATTTCGAGTGTTTTGAAAGGCTTGAATACAATAACCTTGTTTATGGAATTATATTAACCTCCTAGGTTGATAAAAAGGTGTTCTAAGTCAAAAACCAACCTAGGTAATGGGTCACTAAGTCACTTACCTTCCTAGATCCGGAGGTGATACTTGATGTAGATTTCTTCTCTTTTCTTCGGCTTCTTGAAGCTTTACCAAGTAGGACAAGTTGACTTTAAAATGACTCTACTTAGACTTACGTTTTGATACATAATTAGCCAAGATATTTTGGACTTACACTAATAATAGCAAAAACAATAATATTTCACACATGGTGTTCATCATCACATATATAAAATCAGAGTGCGGAAGCAAGAGCAAATAAAAAATATAATCTAGGAACTTGGATTGAAAATCATACCTTAGATTCATGCTTTAACTAAAACATATTTCAATTTCCTTGTGAGTCTTGTAATTTCCTTTTTACATCTTATACATCTTGTGGGTTCCTTACATGTCTGATGAGATTCTTTAGTTCACTTATCTTATTTGGCTAGTACTCGAAATATGAAATGGATAGACATACTAGGTTCTTGTCTTCCTTTATTAATGCCCGAACTATAATGGGATGGAACACACTAGTATTTGTACTTGTTTACAAATGCCCGGACTATGGTTGAACGGAACACATTAGTGTCTTGCTTGACTAATGCCCGGACTATAATGGAACGGAACACATTAGCCTCCTTGTCTTGACTTGACTAGTGCCCGGACAATGGTGGAATGGAACACACTAATATTTTTACCAGTTTACAAATGCCCGGACTATGATTAAACGGAACACATTAGTATCTTTCTTGCTTTACTAATGCCCAGACTATAATGGAATGGAACACACTAGTAAATTTACTTGCTTAGCTAATGCTTGGACTATGATGGAACGGAACACATTAGCATCTTGTCATCCTTGCTTGTCTTGCTTATGTGTCTTGTTTTCTTGTGAGCCAGGTATGACATATCCTAGGGATATGCCCTACCCTTGACATTCATGCTTGTTTGACAATTCACGTTTCTTGTTCTTCATTTTTCTTTCCATATACTTATACATAAAAACTTGACTCATGCATGCATGTGTACTTGTGTGTGATCCTTGGTGATATCATGTTGACATGGGACAATAAAGTAAAATATAGCATTTCTTGCATTTACATAGACATGAGGGATGTAATGTAATGAAAACATGTAGAGCATTTGATCAAATTTACTAATTAGGAAAACTATATGAATCATGCTTGCATAGTCTTAATTCAATTCCTTTAATTCCCATTTATACATTTTATCAAACACTTGGTATACAACTTATTTCTAACCATTTATTTGCGTTCTTAGTTCATGTATTTCATCAACAATACACGTGTGTTCATTATGTGTACAATGCCCATCCTCTATTTTTCATCACAAAACATTCCCCACACCATACGGCATCCATCGCCTCAACCATGCATTCACACATACCCAATTTCTTCTTTATCTTGTTAAATTGAGGGGTTTAATAAAGCAATTCAATAAAAGGAATTAACTCAATCAATCCACAATCATGCTTTTAAATAAACCTAGGTTATTATTAAAGTAGTTAGTAGGGTGTACTAACCTTGAATACTTGAAAGAGATCTTGAGGGAAATGGGATCCATGCTTCAAAGAAGAAGGATCTTGGCTTGAGAGAAGAGATCCAAGCTCCAATGGATCATCTGATCTACCTTGCACCAAAACCCTAGTTTCTTCCCTCTCTTCCTTCTCTAAATCTCCCAAAACATGAGCTTAGGGTTTATGATGACCCAAACCCACGAATTTGGGTTTATATAGAAAAAGGGGTGGTCAAATGACCATCCTACCCTTAAAATTTCAGAAAAACGGACCAAAATAGGCAAAATGCTCGAGGAGCGGTCAAACGGTCATGAGGAGCGGTTGACCGGTAGGCTAGTGATCTACCGGTGGGTAGAGCGGTCAAAATCTCCCCTCTGGAAAAATCTTCCATACGAGTTTTAGTGCGATAGCGGTCAACCGGTGAGTTGACCAGTTGACCAATTGACCGGTAGGCGAGTGATCGACCAGTGGTTAGAGCGCTCGACCAGTTGGTTTGTGTTTTGCCCATTTTGCTTATTTTCCTTATCTTGGTATTTTGGCCATAACTTTTGACTCGTTCGTCGGATTTTGACGATTCAACTTGCATTGGATTCGTCATTCGAAAAGGAACATTTCCAATAGTTTAGAAATTTCAAATTCTTCCTTATTTCTTCATTGGACTACATGAAAGACCAATTGGCTATGAGAACATTATTCATTAGGTACGAAAAGTTCCGGGGTGCTACATCCAAGAACATTCCTAAACATTTTTAATACTAAGATACTTTATCTTAATATTTAATTAAGACTACATGGATTTAAAATTCTTATTTCATAGAGAGTGGAGGCTTACAAAGGCTTAAATCCTTGGGACAAGTCCTATATATGGACAAAAGTTCCGGGGTGCTACATTCTCCCCCCCTTACAAAAATTTCGTCCTTGAAATTTGGACGACACAAAATCAAGCAGGGACGCCTTTCTCACACGCAAGCTTGAACTCTGTCACCTGGTTATACTGAGGACATACTAATCCTTCATCAATCATCACAAGACTAGGCACTTGCTTTGTAGCGCCCTGGATTTTCTACAAGAACTGTTCATGTGTAAGGACTGTTCATGTGAGTGAATTGTGTCGAGGGCACAAGTATTGGAAGGGCCAAAAGCCTTTATTATAAGTTGGGTTTGGTTAATGAGAGTGAGGGTTTCCTCATGGCTTGAGAGTGATGGGAGTTGGTGTATGAATCAAGAAGTGTAAGGTGTTTTGGGAAAACATGCAAGAGTATAAAAACACTCTAAGTGTCAATTTGAGAGATTTTGTAGCAGCCGGGGCTTCCCATGCATTTGGGTTGTACCCAATGGGTTACCTTAGTTGGTTTAAGAACCTAAGGTCGGGAGTTATGAGAATGGAGTAGGGGTTGGATTGGAGGTGGATGGGTTATTAAAATGCCCTTAGTATGTATGTAGAAACCCAGAACTGAGTTCCCTAGGCTAGGAATAGTGCCATGAATAGTGGGTGGATAGTGCCCTTGTGTGGTGTGTGTAAAAGCTTAAGGCCTCTACATTTTGTTCTTGGTAGGATGGTCCATTTTCTTCTAGTTAGTGTGTTGAGTTCAGCGAGGATTTTAGGTGCGTGTTTTGAATCTCAAAAGAGAGTATAAAGATACTCTAAGTGTCTAAAAACAAGGGTATAAAATACCCTAGGTGTTTAAATGGGTTGTAGGTGAATAGTGCTAGTGCATGAGGCATAAAGAAGCCGGAGCCTCTCATGCATGTCGGTGTGAATTTAATGATCATTGAGGTGGGTTAAAAACCTATGGAGAATGATTTATGAGATGTGAGTAGGGTGTTGGACCCAAGGGAAAAGAGTATAAAAACACTTGAAGTGTTCTAGGTGTTGAAAAGGTATGTTTCGGCATTTACCTCAACTTTAATGGACTGTAGTTTAGTCATCGTTGCTCGGAATTGAGTGAGTATTGAATTTTTGAAAAGGTATTAGAACTCTCTTTGAGGTTAATGTTTACCATTTTTCCAGATTTTGAGTCGGGGTTAAGTCAAACGTCCGATTTCCAAAATCGGATCTGCTGCAATATGGGTTGACGAAACCTATTTGCAGATCAGTCGGATTTAGAGCTATTTTTGGAAAAGTAAAATTCAAAATTAGGAGTTATATCAAACATGAAAGTTGTTCCTATTCGAAAGAATCCAACGCAAGTTGAATTGTCAAAATTGGACCACCGACTCAAAAGTTATGGCCAAAATAGCGAAAGTAATTTTTGTAGACAAACTCGCTCGAGTGAGATCCAAATCTGCTCGAGCGATATTAACCAAAATGTTGTTTTTGAGTACCGGGAGAAACCCGCTCGAGCGAGATTGAAGCCTTCTCGAGCAAGATTGCCCAAAAATGTTTTTTTAAGGGTTTTTCACAACCCAAACAATATATATACCCAATTTTTGGGGTTCTAAGGTTCTTCACACTTAAAAAGGGACTTTTTGAGAGGAAAAGAAGGAAACGTAGGTTTCCGAAGAGGGATTTTGTGGGAGACCAACGAGGAGCCCAAAATCCTCCCTTCTCTAAGCTTCCACAAGCTTGAATCTTCTTCCTAGAGTGTGGATCTCCATCTCCAAGCCCAAACTCGTGTTTGATCATCCTCAAACCCTTGGATTCTTCAAATCCAAGGCACGGCAATCAAAGAGCACCTCTTCCAGGCACAAACAACAACTTCTACGATCATTTTCATGGGATTCTCTCCTATTTGAATGTTGGTACCTTTTGCTACCCTTCTAGTTCATATTTTTCTCCTCTTTCTTCTTTTCTATGATTTTTCCCCATTATCTAAATATGTTAATGCTATGGGATGAATGAATGGAGGATGTTGGGCGATGGACACCATGTGTTCTTTGTGATGAATGAAATGGGAAGGGTATTGTAGAACCCCAGACTTTTTCATGCTTAAAACATGACACTTTCGTTGTCATTTTGCCTTTTAAGAGGTATAATTAATAAATAAGGAAGAAATTGGAAATTTCGAAACGTCAGAAATGTTCCTTTTCGAAGTATGACCACAGCGCAAGTTGAATCGTCAAAATCGGATGAACGAGTCAAAAGATATGGCCAAAACAGTCTGAACCTGTAGGCAAACGTAGCTCGGAAGGCACTAAGGACGTGCTCTGACGTCGTACTCTGATAACGTAGCATAGACAACGTACTCTGATAACGTATACTGTGTGCATCCGTTGTACAGCTCACAATGGGCACGTTGTACAACTCACCACGGGCACGCTGTACATAAGACAACGGACAACGTGTTCAGCACTGTACACAACGGACAACGTGTTTGGCACTGTTCACAGCTCAACGAGCTCAGCACTATGCACAACACAACGGACCACGAGTTAGCACTGTTCACAGCACCACGAGTTGGCATTGTTCACAGCACCACGAGTTGGCACTGTTCACAGCACCACGAGTTGGCACTGTTCACAGCACCACGAGTTGGCACTGTTCACAGCACAACGAGTTGGCACTGTTCACAGCACCACGAGTTGGCACTGTTCACAGCACCACGAGTTGGCACTGTTCACAGCACCACGAGTTAGCACTGTTCACAGCACAACGAGTTCGACACTCGTGTTTTTACAGAAATTTAGTAAGGGTGTTATGGTCTTTTGTCAGTTCACTCTTACTGTAACGACCCGGAATTTTAATAGAATAAAATTATACGTTTATGGATCCTTAACTGAGGTTGATTAGTTAAGTATTTGTTAAATTTGTGGAAAATCAGGTTTGAAGGCGAGGAGCTCCACCTTTGGCGTTGGTCTTTTTCCCGAACGTGTTGGTAGTGTCTGTTTTTCCCCTAGACGTCTCGAAAAGCGTGAAAGAAGTAAAATCCTTCTCCATCTCTTCTCTTTTCCCTTATTTAAGCTACTTTATTTATGTGGAATGGTTTGTGATATTATGTGTGGATGAAAAAAGGTTGGAGACCTTATAAATGATGTATGGATGGGATGGATGAGAGTGAAAATGGAGCAGAGGGATGGAGCCCTCAGTTTCGGGCTGTGCCTAGCTCGGAATTTAGGCTCGTGTGATTTGCGATAGATCGCAGGGGAAGTGTGATCGACTGCAGGAAGTTATGAGAGCCCGACTGGGCTTCTATATGTGTGATATGATGTGATTTTGACATTGTAAGGCAATGGTAGGGTCCATTGGCCTGCTTAAGTTCCTTATCGGAACTACTCTTGTATGATGTGATGTTTGTTTTAAGGCAATGGTAGGTCCATTGGCCTGGTTAAGTTCCCTATCGGAACGAATCTGATATGATGTGATGTTTTAAAGGCATTGGTAGGGTCCATTGGCCTGGTAAAAGTCCCACCTCGGGACAACCTTTGTGAATGATGTGCTGTTGTTGGGACATGGTAAGGTGATGGAATGGTCCATCAGCCGGGTAATGTTCCACACCGGAACGGTATACCATCGGACTTGGTCCACGGGCGTGAGGCCCAACTGGTTCAATTATTCAAGCAAGGCTTGAATAATTGGGTATTTCCTATGGTTAGAGAACCTAATCTACGTGAACTGCTGTCTGTTGTCCCTCTTTGGCTAGGTTCGGAGAGGCGGTATCTATTATGAGCCCGGGTTCCTCCGTGACTGATAGTCGGGAGAGTTAGGACGGCATTGGGCCATGGGCTCAATGTTGGATTGGGGTCTATGGACCCAGGGATGTATTGAGTTTACGAACTCAATGATGTTACCTTGAGGGGGCATTGACCTGTGTCGGCAGGTATGCACCCAACAGAGGCTGTGATGATATATGATGGTAGCTGTCAGAGGTGTTGTGCCTGACAGGATTTGAGGTCAGATGTGTTTTGTCTGACAGGATTTGATGTCAGATGCGTTTTGTCTGACAGGATTTGATGTCAGAGGTGTTGTGCCTGACAGGATTTGATGTCAGATGTGTTTCCTGGTTATTAGATGGGTGTTCCTGGCATGTCAGATGTGTTATTCCTGGCAGGTCAGATGTGTTCCTGGTAATCAGATGTGTTTCCTGACAAGGGTATCATGTCAGAGGTGTTATGCCTGATAGAGTGATATGTCAGATGTGTACCTGATAGACAGGTGTTTCCTGATGGTCAGGTGTTTCCTGGTGGTCAGGTGTTTCTTGTTAGTCAGAGGTGCGTCCCTGGCTTGTCAGATGAGTTTCATTTTCCTGACAAGTTGGATGGGTTTCCTGGCTATCAGATGTGTATCCTGGCTGATCAGATGTGTATCCTGGCGATCAGATGTGTATCCTGGCGATCAGATGTGTTTCCTGACAAATGTGGTTGTGTGTGTGTCGGTGTTCCCGTAGAGGGAAAATATAAAGTAAGTGTCAGAGGTGTGGTTCCTGACAGAGTGTGATATGTCAGAGGTGTTGTTCCTGATAGAGTGTGATGTGTCAGAAGTATTGTTCCTGGCAGTTATCGGGTGAAGACCCGGGTTATGTGTAGAATATGATGATTTAAGGATTAATTGGGTTGACATACCCAATGATTGGTTATAATCGGGAGAAGTCCCGATTGGTTGATAATTGAGTCTGTGGACTCATGGATAGAGGTTGTACACGGGCGAAGGCCCAGTCGATCGAGTCTGTGGACTCAAGGATAAAGCGTGAGCGGTTATCTGAAACGATAACCCGGTGTCGTGGACAATGACTTGATGAATTTGACAACTTGGAGGTTGGGAACCTCGAATAGGGTGAGATAGCTCTGAGTGACCTCGGGTCACGAATTACGATATTATTATAAATATGAGAATTGTACTGTACTAATATATCATTATTGATGAATGTTAATATGTGGAAAATAGTTTAGATGAGCTGTGGATTTTGCTGGGCTTTATAGCTCACTCCTTCATCTTATGTCTTCAGATTCTGGAGCGATTGTAGATTGGCAAGAAGCTACGCTTGATAGAGTCTGGAGAGTTTTCCAGCGCAGTTGCGGCGCCAAAGTAAGGACTACTATAGCCAGTGAGGTAACGCATTTGCTTATGATGGGTTATTGTGATGACCAGTTGTTATTGCTTATGTAAGCTCATAAGAAAAGTTCAAAATTCTCGCATTTTCGCGGGTAAAGTCTTCCGCATGCGTGGTTATGATGAACGGGCACGCGTCTCGGAACTTGATTCCTTAGGCGCGGGTTTGGGGCGTCACACTTACCTTAAGAGTTTAACCCGAGCCTTTAGGGCTCATTCTCAACACTTAGAGAGTTTGAGAGAATAGGAGAAGGGGAGAAGGCGATTCCAACCTAGGGTTTCCATTTTGGAGAGAAATCAAAGGGTTTGAAACCCTAGATCAACCTCAAGCCCGTTTTCTTCAAGATTTCGGTTCAGGCATTGTGGAGCTCGCGATCCAAGCTAGGGCAACAACTCACAGTCATTTGGAAAGAGGGTTTCTTCCTCATTTCTTCAGGTCGGTACTTTTTACTACCCTCCTAGTTATAGTTCCTCTTTCCCATTATTTTCTCTTTATTTTCTGTCATTTACACTCGTGCTATGAGATGGATGGTTGTGAATGGTTGTGAACGGTTGGGAATGGAGAATGGAGATGGAATGGGCGATTGGATGCCAATGGTGGTGTGTGATGAACAAATGGGGAAGGGCATTGTTCCAATAATGAACATACATGTATGATTTGAGTAAAAACCCATCTAGAAAAGCATGTTGTAGGGTAAATCCATAATGAACACACCATGTTTGATGAAATGCCAAGGTGAATAAAGTAAGCTGTAAATTCGCAAGTGCATGCCTAATGAATTCTGAGTATTGCTAGGGCCTATGATAGTGTGTTTCCTGCTTTCCCAAAATGCTATGAATATTACATTACTCAATCTTTGATGCTATATGTGTTGTGAAATTACCCAAATGTCATCTTTAAATTTGAATGCAAGTATGTACACGGTTCCCACGAGCACGGCATGCATGGCATGATTTATCGAGGTTTTCAAGAACATGGTTAGAGGTGGGACATATCCTACGATATGTTTTACCTCGCTTTTCACAAGAAGACAAGAACCAACATTCCACGAGGGGTCTCCCCTCACTCACAAATGCATATCATGAAGAAGGGTCTCCCTTCCCTCGCAAGTGCATTGCATAAAGAAGGGTCTCCCTTCCCTCTCAAGGCATCTCACAAGTGCATCTCACAAGTTACATGATCACAAGCAAGCATGCATGACATGACACGACATACAAGAATCAAGTAAGATAGACAAGACAAGCTTTCAAGTATGAAAAGATATTTCAAGCCAAGTCAAGTGCACGATGTTTTCAAGAGGTTTCACCGGTTTTCTACGAATTACAAGCATGATTATAAACTGCTTTACTTCCTTGTATGATATGAATTGTTTCCGTTTGACATATATGAATTGCTCCTGATCATGTATTGCCATTTCTATGCTATAATTGTTGGTTAGTATTTAGTCCCCGCTGAGTATTCCATGCTCAGCCGTACTTCTTATGTCGGCAGGTTCTGAGGGAGTTGCTGCTCCATTTGATGTTTGTGCTCCTGGTCCATGGGTGGAAGAGGAGTACGTCGAGGAGCCTTTGGAGGAACCTCCCGTAGAGGGTTATCAGTAGGTGGTGATTAGATTCTGAGTGGATTAGCTGTGGGTGAGATGAGAGTCAGATTTATGTATTTTGGCGGGCATGTCCGCACTTTCTTTTGGATTCTTTTTGTATAAACTTGGATTGCTTATGTATATACATAGAGGTTTGATAGACTTCCGCTATACCATGTTAGAGTATGTTTCCGTTGTTTTGTCCTCTATTGTATATGCTCTGTGGGTTTTGCAGGTTGGTTTGTCAAGCAAGTCATGATTAGTCGTCCAAAGTTCACTCTAACTCCTAGGGTGGGTTTTGGGTCGCGACAGGTATTGTACTAATAACAAACATACATGTGTGTTGTGAGCATTAACCCACCTAGTAATGCAAGATTTAGGTATTAATCATAATGAATATACCAAGTGTTTGATGAAATGCCAAAATGAAGAAAATGCTAATGATTCTTAGAAAATACATGTGTGAATTTTCTTTACTTCATAGAATGGTATATTGTTAGATTAATTTCTTATTTATTTGATTTAATTGTTGATCAAATACAAATGTTCTTTATATGCCATTGTCATCCTAAATTGTACACGGAACCACAAGCACGGCATGTAGTGCACGAGTAGGGTTTCAAGCATTAAACATCGTGTTTTGTTTTCAAGGTTTTATTACCGATTCAAGACCACCATGACAAGGCCAAACGAAAGGGTCAGTAAATAGAGGTAGGGCATATCTTAAGATATGTTTTACCTCGCTTTTTGATACGAACAAGAATGCCCTAAGCATGCATGTTACATTCAATGTATTTCATTAAAGAGGGATCTCCCCTCCCTCACAAGTTGTTCTCATTTAGGACGAGGGGTCTCCCCTCCCTCACAAGTGCATTTCATTCCAACCAAGCATGGCACGACATGACATGCATGGCAAGCATGATAAGCATGACACGCATGATACAACAAGACAAGCATGACAAAACACGATAAGACAAGTTTTCAAGCACGAAAAGAGTTTTTTAAGTCGAGTCAAGTGCACGATGATTTTCAAGAGTTTTTCCTGACTTTTTATGTGAGGCAAGCATGACATATATATTGCTTTCTTTCCTGTTATTTATACTAACTAATTCCTGCTTTATATTGTGATTGATTGCTATGCTATGACTATTGGTTAGTATTTGGTACACGCTGAGTATTCCATGCTCAGTCATACGTTTATGTCGGCAGGTACTGAGGGAGCTGCTGCTCCATTCAACATCTGTGGTCCTGGCCCATGGGTGGAAGAGGAGTACGTTGAGGAACCTGTGGAGGACCCTCCCATAGAGGGCTAGTGATTTGCTGTGGGTGTGAGCTTGAGAGATTAGATTGATGTATTTTGGCGGGTCTGTCCGCACTTTCTTTTGGGTATCTTTTATATCCCTTGGATCATGTATGTATACACATAGAGATTTTGGTTAGACTTCCGTTGTGCTTAGTAGTTATGTTTCCGCTTTTATGTCCTCTATTGTATATGCTTCAGGTACATTTTACAGGTTGGTTTGTCAAGCAAGTCATGATAAGTCGTCCAAGATTCACTCTAACTCCTAGGGTGGGTTTTGGGGCGCGACAGAAGTGGTATCAGAGTTTAGGCTTTAGGTCTCGTAGGGTCACTTAGAATCTGGTACCACTGCTTGAGAAGGGCATATGTCTGGAAGTAAGTTAGGAATGAAGTAAGTTGGAAGTGAGTCATGTTCCAAGTGAAAGACTAAACTTTAGTCTTAAGTAAAAAATGGTTGCTTTAACCAAGTACGGGTCTTAGGGACGCTAGAACACCAAAGTATAATATTATAAATACTCGGATGACTTGATGTGATGAAGTGATGGTACTATACATCATGTGTAATATTGTTATGTGGTATTGTATACTATATGGTATGTATACTATAAGTTACATGCTAAGTGAAAACCAATGCTTTATGAACGAATTCTCAGTTAGACTCATGAGTTAGGTGATACTCAGGCTAGAGTCTAGCCTAGGCATTGTTTAACAAGGGAGGGGTAGGTCCTTTTCATACATTTTGTTATTAGGTTTCCGTAGGGATTTGTTTCGCAAGAGAGGCTATAGGATTCTCCTTCGTCTTACGAGTTAGTAAAATTAGAAATTTTGCAGAAATAGGGACATAGGTTTTTTATATATACTATTATGCGAATCCAGTGTAATTTGAATTGTTCAACTATACCTAATGTATCTTACATCACAAGTGAACATAAGTTACACATCACGGTATGACGATAAACCCATGTAAGTCCATGTAAACCCATGATTAGTAGGAACATATATAGATATCAATAAATTTCAACCAACTCAAGGATGTTGATGCACTCTTCTAGATACAGATGCGTATTTTATGCAGCACATTCTAGACCCAGTGCTCCGTCCCTCCAGGATGTTGATGCATGCTTCTAGATACAGATGCACATTTTATGCAGCACGTTCTAGACCCAGTGCTCCGTCCAAAATGATAAACATATTATAAATTCCAAGGATAATCCCGCATATCATGCACTTTCATACATAGCATGCACTTCATACATGGCATAAGCATCATGCACTTTCATGTATATCATGCACATCATACATAGCATGAGCATCATGCATGTCATAAGCATCATACCGAGCATGGGCATCATGCATAACATTCATTTCACATGCATGTGAGCATTATATAGATCCTAGAAGCATCATACCTGTAACAAAGTTTTAAAAAAAAAATGCTAAAACAACCCAATTTTATAAACCACTCATTAATCTTAACCTTAAACCGGTTAATGTCTTAAGTAGGAAATCAGCTAATACATTCACCGAACGGAAGAACTTAGTGTCGCTAGGAAAACCAGATGTATGATTATACTATTATGTGTATACTTGAATATATACAATACACTTATATAGGTTATGTTATTGCTCTCAAGTGTAGACTAACAAATTATGGTTAGTCAAAAGCCGGGTGGAATCTCGACCGAACATAGGGTCTCACGCTAGAAAAACCTCAATTGTATGTTAAGGTTAATCCATGTGTATATTATACCCTAATTCCATGAAGTGTGATGTGTTGCTTGTATATAACATGCTACATATATCATACATATGATTTATATACTTGCTTGATAGTGATTAGTCAAGGGCGCCTTGCTAATAAGCAAGTGCCTAGTTAGGTGTTGGTTGGCACTGGATTAATAAATCCTTTGTCATGTCTTAGGTTTCTAAGTTCGTGGGCCCAGTTGTGCAAGGTATGCCCAAATTCACAGTGTCGATCTATAAATTGCCAAAAGTATGTGAGATATGTTTATATATGTGTACGAGCATGCTATGTGTATTCTATATGTACTGCTATGCTTGTTGATTTAGTTGTGAGTAATGTGTGCCTAGCCAAAACATGGGATTCAAGTGTCCGGTGGACATGTTTAGGTTACTAAGTACGAAGGCTCGTTCGAGCTAAACGAAGTGTGGGAAAGGTATCCTCTCTTGTTGACGTAGCGTTCTAATTTCGAGGATGAAATTCCTATTAGGGGGGAGGATGTAGCACCCTGGATTTACTACAAGCACTGTTCATGTGCAAGGACTGTTCATGTGAGTGAATTGTGTCGAGGGCACTAGTATTGGAAGGGCCAAAGGCCTTTATTATAAGTTGGGTTTGGTTAAAGAGAGTGAGGGTTTCCTCATGGCTTGAGAGTGATGGGAGTCGGTGTATAAATCAGGAAGTGTAAGGTGTTTTGGGAAAACATGCAAGAGTATAAAAACACTCTAAGTGTCAATTTGAGAGATTTTGTAGCGGCCGGGGCCTCCCATGCATTTGGGTTGTACCCAATGGGTTACCTTAGTTGGTTTAAGAACCTAGGGTCGGGAGTTATGAGAATGGAGTAGGGGTTGGATTCGAGGTGGATGGGTTATGAAAATGCCCTTAGTATGTATGTAGAAACTCGGAACCGAGTTCCCTAGGCTAGGAATAGTGCCATGAATAGTGGGTGGATAGTGCCCTTGTGTGGTGTGTGTAAAGGCTTAAGGCCTCTACATTTTGTTCCTGGTAGGATGGTCCATTGTGTTCTAGTTAGTGTGTTGAGTTAAGCGAGGATTTTAGGTGCGCGTTTTGAATCTTAAAAGAGAGTATAAAGATACTCTTAAGTGTCTAAAAATAAGGGTATAAAATACCCTAAGTGTTTAAATGGGTTGTAGGTGAATAGTGATAGTGCATGAGGCATAAAGAGGCCGGAGACTCTCATGCATGTCGGTGTGAATTTAATGATCATTGAGGTGGGTTAAAAACCTATGGAGAACGATTTATGAAATGTGAGTAGGGTGTTGGACCCAAGGGAAAAGAGTATGAAAACACTTGAAGTGTTCTAGGTGTTGAGAAGGTATGTTTCGGCATTTACCTTAACTTTAAAGGACTGTAGTTTAGTCATCGTTGCTTGGAATCGAGTGAGTATTGAATTTTTGGAAAGGTATTAGAACCCTCTTCGAGGTTAATGTTTACCATTTTCCATATTTTAAGTCGGGGTTAAGTCAAATGTCCGATTTCCAAACTCGGATCTGCTGCAATATGGGTTGACGAAACCTATTTGTAGATCAGTCGGATTTAGAGCCATTTTTGGAAAAGTAAAATTCAAAATTAGGAGTTATATAAAACATAAAAGTTGTTCCTCTTCAAATGAAAAATCCAACGCAAGTTGAATCGTCAAAATCGGACCATCGAGTCAAAGGTTATGGCCAAAATACCAAAGGTCGTTTTTGCAGACAAACTCGCTCGAGCGAGATCCAAACCCACTCGAGCAAGATTAACCAAAGTGCTGTTTTTGAGTACCGGGAGCAACCCGATCGAGCGAGATTGAAGCCCGCTTGAGCGAGATTTCCCAAAAATGTTTTTTATAAGGGTTTTTTCACAACCCAAACGATATATATACCCAATTTTTGGGGTTCTAAGGTTTTTAACACTTAAAAGGGACTTTTTGAGAGGAAAAGAAGGAAACCTAGGTTTCCAAAGAGGGATTTTGTGGGAGACCAAGGAGAAGCTCGAAATCCTCCCTTCTCTAAGCTTCTATAAGCTTGAATCTTCTTCCTAGAGTGTGGATCTCCATCTCCAAGCCCAAACTCGTGTTAGATCATCCTCAAACCCTTGGATTCTTCAAATCCAAGGCACTGCAAGCAAAGAGTACCTCTTCCAGGCACGAACAACAACTTCTACGATCAGTTTCATGGGATTCTCTCCTATTTGAAAGTTGGTACCTTTTGCTACCCTTCTAGTTCATATTTTTCTCCTTTTTCTTCTTTTCTATGATTTTTTTCCATTATCTAAATATGTTAATGCTATGGGATGAATGAATGGAGGATGTTGGGCGATGGATGCCATGGGTTCGTTGTGATGAATGAAATGGGAAGGGTATTGTACTAATAACAAACATACATGAGTGTTGTGAGCATTAACCCACCTAGTAATGCAAGATTTAGGTATTAATCATAATGAACATACCAAGTGTTTGATGAAATGCCAAAATGAAGAAAATGCTAATGATTCTTAGAATATACATGTGTGAATTTTCTTTACTTCATAGAATGGTATGTTGTTAGATTAATTGCTTATTTATTTGATTTAATTGTTGATCAAATACAAATGTTCTTTATATGCCATTGTCATCCTAAATTGTACACGGAACCACGAGCACGGCATGTAGTCCACGAGTAGGGTTTCAAGCATTAAACATCGTGTTTTGTTTTCAAGGTTTTATTACCGATTCACAACCACCATGACAAGGCCAAACGAAAGGGTCGGTAAATAGAGGTAGGGCATATCTTAAGATATGTTTTGCCTCACTTTTTGACACGAACAAGAATGCCCCAAGCATGCATGTTACATTCAATGCATTTCGTTAAAGAGGGGTCTCCCCTCCCTCACAAGTTGTTTCTCATTTAGGAAGAGGGGTCTCCCCTCCCTCATAAGTGCATTTCATTCTAAGCAAGCATGAGACGACATGACACGCATGGCAAGCATGACACGCATGATACAACAAGACAAGCATGACAAAAGACGATAAGACAAGTTTTCAGGCATGAAAAGAGTGTTTTAAGTCGAGTCAAGTGCACGATGATTTTCAAGAGTTTTTCCCAACTTTTTATGTGATGCAAGCAAGACATATATATTGTTTTCTTTCCTGTTATTTATACTAACTGATTCCTGCTTTATATTGTGATTGATTGCTATGCTATGCCTATTGGTTAGTATTTGGTACACGCTGAGTATTCCATGCTCAGTCGTACGTTTATGTCGGCAGGTACTGAGGGAGCTGCTGCTCCATTCGACATCTGTGCTCCTAGCCCATGGGTGGAAGAGGAGTACGTTGAGGAACCTGTGGAGGAACCTCCCGTAGAGGGCTACTACTAGGTGGTAAATTCTAAGTGATTTGTTGTGGGTGTGAGCTTGAGAGATTAGATTGATGTATTTTGGCGGGTCTGTCCACACTTTCTTTTGGGTATCTTTTGTATCACTTGGATCATGTATATATACGTATAGAGGTTTTGGTTAGACTTCCATTGTGCTTAGTAGTTATGTTTCCGCTTTTATGTCCTCTATTGTATATGTTCCAAGTACATTTTACAGGTTGGTTTGTCAAGCAAGTCATACAAGTCATGATAAGTCGTCCAAGATTCAGTCTAACTCCTAGGCTGTTGGGGTGCTACATGCTTGTTGGTAAGGCACTTGGGTTTTTCATGTTACTAACCACCCATGAAAAGTACGAAAACTTCCATAACATAATATAATATGTTTATACATGTAGGCAACATACTGAAACACAACATTACATTATCCTTTACAAAACAAAATTTTCATTCGAGCACTTCACCCCACATTTTGTGGTGCTTGAGGATCAGACCCTGGCATGTCAACTTCTACTCTAGCTCGCCTAGAGAAGCAACTGTGAGCTACTGAGGTTAGTGACATGAAAAACCTAGGCGGATGGTGAGGACAACCTCTGATCAAGTGGCCTTGATCACCACAATGGAAACATCCACCATTGAGCTTTCGACAATCCCCAGCATGCTTCCTTCTACAGTGACTACAGTGATCACTTCTCGACGCAGAAGATAAGTGCTGCGAGAATCGGGTGGTCTGTGTCGTAGTGGGGCTAGGGGCCTAAGGTGCAAGAGAATGGCTTTATACCTGCTTAGGTCCAGAGGACTAGTATGGAGTCATTTTGGCTCTCCTTCCCTGGTGTGTTGAGCCACTAGACTGGCCTCTCAACACTTCTCTCCTCTTGTAGAATTCCTCAACATTCGTTTCTGCCAACTGGGCCTTATCCACAACTTCTGCGTAGGTCTCATGCCTGAACATTGAGACCTTATCTTTGATGTAGGCCTGCAATCCCCTTTCGAATTTCCTAGCCTTCATTGCCTCTGTGGCTATCAGGTATGGAGTGAACCTTGACAATTCGGAGAACTTGGCCTCATACTCAGCCACTGTCATATTCCCTTGTTCCAAGGTAATAAACTCCAGTTCTTTCTTTTCTCTAACTCCTATTGGGGAGTATTTCTTGTAGAAAACCTCTAGAAACTCCTCCCAAATTCATTCTTGACCCACTTGAGTCAAGCGCCTCGTTCTGATGGCAGATCTCCACCAGTGATCGGCCTCTCCCTCCATCATGAAGGTGGCCCAAGTGACTTTCTCTGCGTCAGTAGGCAACAATACTGAATACAACTTCTCCAACTGCCTGATCCATGCTTCAGCAACCAATGGATCAATGCCACCATAAAATACTGGGGGACTCATCCTCCGGAATGCCTCAATTCTCATGGCATGATGTGTAAGAGCAGGTACAAGTGTCACAGTAGGAGTGGGGGTAGAGGATTGCCTAGCTGCCAGCACTGCTAGTGTCTCTACTATGGATGCCAAGACCTGGGTGAGATGAGGCTGCTCATCCCCTGATGGAGGAGGAGATGCTCCACCTCTTCTAGTGTGGTATCCACGACTCCGATTTCCATGTGTCATGGTTTACTCCTGAGGACGATAGCAAAGCATGAGTCTAACTCGGATCCCATCATATTCAAACATTGCATTTTCATAACAACAGGTATTTATCGAAGTATAGAACATACATCAAGATATACACACTATAGTATAATAATACACTCCAAGGTTCCTAGCGAAGCTAAGATACAAGTCAGTTGAGTTGCAACCGGTTATGGTCTAAGACTTGAAAGTATGCCTCTTTTTAATTTTAGAAACATAGTTCTTGTGGGGCATACATCGAATCCTAAGATCTGACTAAGATTCTAATTGATTTTATTCAATGAAGGTAGGAATAACATTCACCTTTGTGACTTTGAAATTGTTAAGTCAAATCCACGTTAGAATAGTACTCGCAAAACTTCACCAATGTCAAGTCTCCTGTCGATCCACACGAACCTTCTTTTTCCTTTAAAGCTTTCTCTAATGGAAGCTAATAGCCCCTCCAAATTTCCAGCTCTGTGAATCTTGAATAAAAGATCCAATCTTTATTTTCAAGATGGGCTCTTGATCTCTTCTTAATATTCAAAACTAGAACACATGAGAACAAGAATAAAGGGGGAAGGGGGCTGACCGTACACTCCAAGAAAGGGAGAGAGAGGAGAGTGAATTTATGAGGAGAGGAGAGAGAGATAAAAAAAATTATGGAATTTTTAATTACACCCACAATGGTGGACGTCCTCCCTTATTTATAGATTCATCTTGGATCTCGACCTTATCCTAATCCAATTAGGATATCCTCAATTTGTTTCCTTTTTGATTTCCCCACAATTAATTAGGATTAATCAAAATAGAAACTAATCTTATCTATTAGTAACCAACTAACCATATCCTTATCCTAATCCAATTAGGATTCCTTGATTAGCAAGAAACTAATAGAATCCTTGTCCAATAAGGAATCTTTAATTAGTAACTAACTCTAACTAACTAACCTTATCCAATAAGGATATTAGTTATTAGAAACTAATTAAAATAATAACAATTATTATTCCCTCCATGAAGTGGGCGTCCCACCCTATGTGGGCCGCACTCCTCATACCCCTAGGGTTCCAAACCCTATTAGGTCATTTTAATTGATCTTTTATCATATTCCCCAATGGGTCCTACCCATTTGGTTTTTCACATCTAATGTGATTCCACCTTTTCAGAGCTTCACTATACCATATAGTGATTACTTCCAAGTACTCAACCTTTTGGTTAAAACATTGGTACTAGGAAACACCTTTCCTACACTCCATTAGGATTATAGAATTTTATCTATATCCTTGGACTTCCACCAATCACAATTAATGTAGAACCCCGAAACTTTTGTTTATGCCTTGGAATGTGTGTCAATGCATGATGCCTTTGTAGTCTCCGTTTTCATGAAATGAGAAGTTGGAAACCTTTCAGAATTTTGGTAGAACGTCGTAAATAATTAAACAAAATATTTATTAATATGTCGTAGCCTTAGAAAGATTCTAATCATGTTTAGAAGAGGTTAGAATAGGAGTGGAATAAGTCCACGAAGTGGATTGAGTGAAAAAAATGGACTCGGTGGCGAATTTGCAGAGCAACCGATCGCTCGGTCCAATGTAGCGATTGATCGGTCCACAACCGATTAATCGGTAGCTATTGACTGGTTAATATTTTTGTATGGGGAAAAATTCCAAAGAGCATGTTTTTGACCGATCGCTCGGGTAAGAACGCCGGTCGTTCAGTAGGCGACCGATCGCTCGGTATTAACCACCGATCGATCGGTATATCGCGTTTTGTAGAAAATTCATTAAGGGCCTTTTCATCTTTTAGGCGTTAAACCCTTGCCTGTAAGAGCTTGCTCGAGCATTTGGGTCCTCATTCATCATACTTAGGGTATTTTGAGAGAAAGGAAAATGGGAGAAGAGGGTTTTCCTAGGGCATCACTTGGTGAGAGAAGAATCAAGGGTTGAGAACTCAAGTTCATCCCTTCAACTTGGAATTCCTCAAAGCCAAGCCTCAAGCTCGTGGGGAGTCCTTTTCGAAGCTAGGGCAGCGCTTCCAAGGTATTCCTCAAAGGGGTTTCTTTCCCACTCAAGCATCCTTCAAGCAAGGATTCTCTTTTCTTCCAAGTTGGAGCTTCAATCAAGGACTTCCATCCAAGATCAAGCCTTGATTTCAAGGTTAGTACACCCTACTAACTTCCTTAGCAAGAACCTAGGTTTTCAAATTTAAATGATGATTCTTGATTTCATTTTTTCTTCTTTTTGAAATATGCTATTCCCCTAAAATGTAAACAAAATAATAATGAATGTTGTGATGTGTGAATGGATGAGGGGTTGAGGCGATTGGATGCCGGGTTGTATGAAATGTGAGGTGTGTGATGAAAAGGGTGGAAGGGCACTCTACAAATAATGAACTTACCTTGATGATGTGATGGAAAATATACACTAAAAAGAGTAAATGAAACTACTTAGGATTGTTGCACGCCGGGTGTTTGATAAAATGCCTAAACTAGGAGTAAATGAATTAAATGAAGGAAATAGAAGTTGGCCTTATGCAATTGTTCTTATAAATGATGAATTGACCAAATGCTATGTAGATTACCCAAATTCTCACATGTTTATACTATGAATTGAAATGTGATGCACTATCCTTCATGTCATACATGTCATTATGGTTGTCACTATTGACAAGCACATAAGCACGCATACATGTATGAACCGGGTTTTCCAAGAGTATTTGTACATGACAAATCAAACAAGAAAACAAGCATATGTCAAGGAGGTTGATAGCCCAAGTGAAGGGTACTAGCCTCTGGCTCACAAGAAAATGAAACAATTATATGGCAAGGAGGTTGGTAGCCCAAGTGAAGGGTGCTAGCCTCTGGCTCAAAGTGAAAGGAAACAAGTACATGTCAAGGAGGTCGGTAGCCCAATTGAAGGGTGCTAGCCTCTGGCTCACAAGTGAAGAAAATATCAAGGAGGTTGGTAGCCCAAGGATGTGCGGGTGCTAGCCTCTGGCTCACAAGTATACAAGTCAAGCAAATCAAGAACAAGTAACACATATGATTTCCAATAAGATGAGATACGCATGCATGATTTTCACAAGGAAGAATGAGACATGAAAAAGGTTTCCTAACATGAGTTTCACCGAGGTTTTCACATTCATGCACGCATGTCAAGATATTTATATTGCTTTATGTTCAATATTATTTATCTTATGTGGCTAGTATTTCTTTAAATCATTATTTTGTTTTGTGTTCACTGTTGCGGTGCTTTCATTATTGCTATGGTTAGCTAGTAGCTTGTACTCGCTGAGTATTTTATGCTCAGCCATACTTTTATGTTGGCAGGTACCGTGGATGTCCTCGACCCTGAGCCTTGGGTCGAGGAAGAGTATGTAGAGGAGAGGGAGCCACCCATCCCGTTTCAGTCTCAAGAGGATAGGGATTTGGATGTGTGGCCATACCTCGACTACTGTTGAGAGGAGAGTGTGAGAGGGTTCCTTTTTGTATTTTGATAGGTGGGCATGTCCACCTTTAACTTGATATGTTTTGTTTATGTTAACTTGGAATACTATTTTGGAGTTATAGAAGAAAAGAAAAAGTTAGTTCACACTTCCGCACTCATGTTTAGCTTTTGCACTCTGATTTGTTCATTACAGGATGGTTTGGCAGGTATGTTTAGTCACACCTAAAGTATCCCTTAACTCCTAGGGGTATTTTGGGGCGCGATAATTAATGTCCATTAACATAATGTGATTAACCTCCAGAAATTAGAGAATTGCTTGTAATTACCTTCTCATAATGTATTTACAAATAAATCCTTCCACATTCCGATATCACTTGTAAGCTTTCGGGATTGGAACAATTCCACTATCTAGTCCCTAGCTTATGAATAGAACCCTTTCTCATGATTACTTTTTCATTGAACTAAACCTCCAAAACACTTTTGAAGAAACATTAGAAAAGAACTGACATATATATATTTAGATATACTTTTCTATATTGAAAATATCAACTTCGATAAAGATCATTTTACCGAAAAAGAATCAATAATGGATTTAACAGTTCAGTTCAACAAGTATCACCTTGATATCATTATCTCCAATTAAAGAGTTGTGGATTCCTTATTGAGTGTTTACACACTTCTCCAAACATTGTGTACATGACCCAACGTACCCGGAGTTAGTCTTATGTATTGGACATTGCCGATTGGCACATCAAAGCCATATAGACAAATATTTGAGAAGATGTTAACCTCTCAGGTCTAAGGATAATTTGTCAAATGGATAACCCTAATACAATCTGACAGTGTATTCCATAGGGTATCCACTAGTGACCTTATTCAGTATTATGTACTTGCTACATATACTCACATGTTAGTCAAGAGTCACCACTCTCTATGAATGAGATTCATCACACTATCTCATAGAACTACACATGTGCAAGCCATGATGAAGTACGGCGCCCAACCAGTACTCTAGAGGCTTCGAAAAATATTAGGTTTACAAAGAACCAAAAAATCATATCTCCTCGCAACCTTTGCATGATTTTCCTACAATGTTACCTATGGAACTTTATATCTTCATTATATGAGACAGTAATTAATATAAATACCCTTTATAGTTGGTTGTGTGAATATGATGCTTGTCTAATCAACATAGAAAAGTCTCTTATTGGCTTTCAAGGGCATATATGTCCAACAATCTCCCACTTGCACTCTAAGCCAATTAGATGTAATATCCATCTTGTCAGTGATGTTTCTCAAACACCAGCTAAAGCATAACTTAATATACATGGGTCTGTCATGTCTACTTTACCACAACTATTGTAGTGATGGAATAACACTTGCAACTCTTGCAAATTTATTATCGATAACCACAGTCTTAAAAGACTAAACAAAAATGATACTGTCCAACAGTCATTTTAAGAAGTTAACATGCTTGTGCTTTACCATTGTACAATGCTCTGGACTAATCTAACCAATATCTTATCATATCAACATGTGATGATTATTCGGTCTAGTACAAGTATACTGTTTCATGATATCACATATCAAAGAGAAATAAATTCAATTCCATAAAGGTAGAAACTCTTTTCTTGGAATCTTACTTGCACAAAAACATGATTGTTATTGGGAGAATAACAATATCATTTTCCTTTTGTCTCTAAACCATTTAAGACTAAGAAAACATGTTGTCAAAGTTTTCTCCTTCATTGTAAAATTGCTAAATCAAATCTAAGAGAAGAATAATATTCATACTTCATTTACAATGAAAAGAATATTATCTTTGCAAAGTGTCAGGAAAGTAATTATGCTCCCACTAACCAATTTGCACACAAATGATACTTTCATTCTTAGATGAAAATCAAATAGTTTGATTACTTCATCAGAATAAAAGTTAGTCTAACTACAGATTCTGGGACCTGTGGGTTCTAGTGTACTATTTAGGTATAGTGAGAGTAGAGAGTTAATCTCTATCAATTCTCATAATTATCAGTCGATTAGGCTTCCGCTTCTAGAACAATTCTATATTTAGTTTCTCTACTAGGAAACTTGTATTCTTGTTTACAAATATCTTTTGTTATCCAGGAATAGAGACTAAATGTCTCTAATGCGAATCTCATGCTTATCTTCTATCGAATCATATCCAATGTAATTCGATTTAACAACACCATCATGCTATGGTTTGTTATGGGAATTATCTGAGACAAGATGTAATGAGAGCAAATTATGAAATTTCTATTAAGAGGTACTCTTCTCAATCATAGAAGACTTACCTAGCTGTTTCTTTATTTCAATGTAGAATTCCTCGAACTTTTCAAAGAAGGTGAAATAAAGTCAGCTACCTCTTAATGAAAGATTCATATGGTTACGTTCATCCAACTTTTGTCACATTCACAAGTAGAAGTTTTATCTATTCAGATTTCTCCTTCTCTTTAACAAACATGCAACTATTGCACTTATGTAAGATCATACCAAGCATTAGGAACTGAAGGTTCCAACAATTAAGTTGGATTTGATGAGTATACAAGCTGGACAATCCTTCTAAAAGTTTATCCTGTATCTAATGACCAATTGCTTCACCATAAAACACAATCCTTATACTTTCCTTTCTTCTCAGAGGAGCCCTTGTCCATACTACCAGAATATATTTCCAATGGAAAATCTTGGATTTCTTTCTTTTGCATAAATGCTCGGGATTTAGAAAATCCAACTCTTTTGAACATCTTTACAAGTAGCATTGAACTCTTTAAAGGTTCTTAGCCATATGCAACATGTGGGATTTCAAATAATTTGATTTCCTATTTGTTCAACATAACCATATTAAAGGACTCCGGGAGTTTATCGAGGATCATATCCTCTAATCCCATAAATTTATCTCAATTTATCTTAGCACCAAGAATTGGGATTTATGAATCCAATGATCTCTATCATATTCTTTGTGACTGGGTTTCCTTAGTCAACTTGGTATCTACTTGTCCTTTTATATAGTAAATTGCCTAGCAGCCCTATTGTATTCAGTAAAGATCTAAAATGAGATTTAACATTAGTAGTGAGAATTTGGACAATTCTTTAGATGGTAAGCACAAACTTGAGATTCCTTTTCCATTCCAAACACTTTGAATTGGTAAAGAGATTGTCATTAAAAGTCTTTGGTAAAGTGGTTATAGAATGACATGACAATAAACATACATCATAATATATCACACATTATAATATCATTAGATCATGGCTTTCAATCTTTGATGATATTGCTTATCATTCAATCAAATTTCATAGACCCCTCAATCTATAAAATTAGGAAATATGTTACTTTATATTTCTGATGAGCATTGGGTGCCTTATAATACACATGCAATCTTCCATGCTACGATAGTATTATACATGCACCACAAGGTGGATAGTAGCTATCCATCACTAAACATCTCATGCATAACTCCCTATGTTAATCAGTGATTCCTAATTTTCTTATGACCTCCAAGGATAACATGACTGTCACCTGTCAGCCGTCATGGTACTTGGCTAAGTGAAACCCATTATTCTCGGTTGTCATATGATCAAGTAGGAATATGCCCCCATGCTAGTTGACACTCCCTATCAAGTCATACACATTCCTATCTACTATAGAAATAAAGCACTAGGAGTTAAATTTAGACTGAATTATGTTTAATTCCTGCCAGAGAGACAAGACTCAGGCTAATTAATTCCTAGTCTTATTGATAATGGAAGGTCATAGGGCAACATTATTCTGTAGGATAGATTAGCCCATTTAATTTACTTAATATTTTTCTTGAGGGAAAACAGAATATTATGAACAAATTATACATCTAATGCATATATCAAAAGGATTCACAATATTTATCATTGCATCACATGGATAGAACAATATACAAAATCATCATATGATAATAAATCAAATTTTTTTTAATTAGATCAAACTAATTCCAATGAACTCCCACCAGCCCCAGAAATCTTTATGGATCTAATCCAAGGGTACAAAGGTCATTTTAACATCAGTGGGCTTTAGATGGTTTATTCATCCATATGATGGACCATTAGTCATACCAAGCATCATGGGCCCAAAATAATAACTATAAAGTGTCCATGTGCATCGCTAAAGCCCAAAAGTCAAAAATAGACTATATTACCCTTTAATTCTCTACGAATTAATTTCAGCACATTAGGGTTCACCAACTCTATGTCTAAAAGAAATTATGGGAGTCTTTAAACAACTCTCTAAGACCTCTACTAGGGTCTATAAGTGTCACTCAAGCACTTCCCATAATCGTGAATATTGTTAACTTACATCTATATCAATTAAGGCACAATTATCTCATAATCATACAAGTAACATATTCTACGTAAAAATTTCAACATGGACTTCATGTATCACGTCCAAAAGGGATATAATAATGTGTTTTATTTAAACACAAATTTTTTATGTTTCAACAAAACACATATTGTGGGGTTTGATCCAATTATCCAAAATTTGCACCAAAACGATAATCACATTATCACAAGGGTTATGGCCTTTTCTAAGCAACTAAAAGGTATAACAAATCATAACATGAAATACATAATATAACCGCACAATGGGTCCATATGATCATGCTATCTTAGAAATCCTACAACTACTCTTGTAGAACACCTTCCAAGATTTATTCTCCATGCGATTACCATCATCTTCTATCTTCAATTCGATTTCTCCATAGAAAAATCAACAATTCCTAATACTAAGATTACATCATATTCAAAATAAGAAACCTTGAGAAACCACCCAAAATAGGGTGCTCAAGGGGAGTACAACCCATAAAAAGAAAGAGAAGAGAATAGAGAGAGAAGAAGAAGGCATGATCATGTAACCCATCCACCATTCAACAAAAATATATATTAATAATTCATCAACTATGAATAATTATATGGCATGACAAATTAATTAGAATGTCCATAACCTCAACAAGGGTTTTGCTAACGTTAGGTAAACTCTTTCCCATATGGTTAAGGCCTCTATTAACATTTAATAGAAAACCCCCAGAGCAAAGAAAGCAAGCATGACTAGAATGAATTCTTAGGGTTTTTAGATCATCATTAAAAGAAAAAAAATTTCCTTTAATGTTTGGAAAATCATTAAGAGAAAAAATTTCTCTAAAATTTAATCTAACCCTAAAATTCATCCTCACATTCCTCAATTGATAAACAAATAGAAAACACTATATAAAATTCGGCTACTCTAAGGATCTAATCTCTTCCATATTATTTTTATCTAATAACTATTAAAATACCAAAATAAAAATCAGCAAATTGCTAATTTTTAATATCACTTTATATTGATTCCAAAAATAAATTCAAAATCAATAATAGGTGAATTCAAAATTTTCCATAAGGGCCAACTGCTTTAATGATTATTTGATTTAACAATTAAATAAAATAATACCCTAAACAATAGTATTAAATGTCCATAAAATAATTAATCTCTATCAATTAAAATTCACTTGAGATAAAACCCTGTATCTCAACCACTGATATTTATGTAATTACTTGATTAACTTTTAATCAAATAAAAACTTATAAATACTATGTAGCCGGTAATTCTGAGCACATCTAATTGATCTAAATCAACTACAATAATTATGGTATTATTCCCATAAACTTTTTAGGGAACCATAAAGGTTATCATAATTAACATTTAATTAAATGATAGCTCGCGGACTCGAAGCAGATAATCAAGCAATTTAATTAAATCTCAGTCCGTGCTCTTGAATCAAATAATTAAACCATTTAATTAATTGATAGCCCATTAAATGATTTAATAGCATCCCATGCTCCCAAATCAAATAATGGAATTTAAGAAAAATTTGAAAGCCTCTTGGAAATATTAATTTAGAAAGTCCTTTTCCCGCTTTAGATTTTTGACTCAAGTTTTGACCCTCAAAAAGATTGACTTTCGAAAAACTTTCTTCATGAAAGTTGTAGAAATTTTTGACGGCTTCGAAACGATGTACTGATGGACCTAAATCGGACTTACGGTCACAAAGTTATGGTCAAAATACAGAAACTGTATCGATTTTTCTAATCAAATACAAATCCGAAAATCCATGAATCAATTTAATCGAAATAAGCTTTAATTTCCAAGAACGCTTAAGCAAGGGTGTCTAACACCATGGGATTTATTAATTAATATTTAATAAATAAAATTCCATCAATAAATGCTAGCCAAAATTTCAATGGGTATCTAAGTGGTCTAAATCAAAGGGAAAACTTGCCTTGGGTTCTCAAGAATAAATTAAACAATTTAATTTAATATAAAAAGAATCTCTAAATCCATAAAGGGCTTTAACCAAATTTATATCTCTATATACCTATCCCTAATAGAATTAAGAGAGGTTTTGAAATCATCCGAAACTGAAATTAGTATCACACAAATTTCTAAGGGCTTGATTACTCCCTCAATAACTAGAGGGGGATCCCTTAACCCTACCAATGATTATCTAATCATCAAGAATCTAAAAGATTGATTCATTAAGATAACCAAAATTCATAGGGGAGGCAATCTTGATATAAATCTTGATGAAACTTAACAAATTCAAAGAGAAGCATAGCCAAGGCTCTGATTCTACTGAAAGTATGCCTCTTTTTAATTTTAGAAACACAGTTCTTGGGGGGCATACATCGAATCCCAAGATTTGACTAAGATTCTATTGATTTTATTCAATGAAGTTAGGAATAACATTCACCTTTGCGACTTTGAAATTGTTAAGTCAAATCTACATTAGAATAGTACTCGCAAAACTTTACCAGTTCCAAGTCTCCTGTCCATTCACACGAACCTTCTTTATCCTTTAAAGCTTTCTCTAATGGAAGCTAATGGCCCTTCCAAATTTCTCGCTCTATGAATCTTGAATAAAAGATTCAATCTTTATTCTTCAAGATGGGTTCTTGATCTCTTCTTAATATTCAAAACTAGAACACAAGAGAACAAGAATAAAGGGGGAAGGGGGCTGACCGTACACTCCAAGAAAGGGAGAGAGAGGGGCGTGAATTTATGAGGAGAGGAGAGAGAGATAAAAAAAATTATGGAATTTTTAATTACACCCACAATGGTGGACGTCCTCCCTTATTTATAGATACATCTTGGATCTCGACCTTATCCTAATCCAATTAGGATACCCTCAATTTGTTTCATTTTTTATTTCCCCATAATTAATTAGGATTAATTAAAATAGAAACTAATCTTATCCATTAGTAACCAACTAACCATATCCTTATCCTAATCCAATTAGGATTCCTTGATTAGCAAGAAACTAATAGAATCCTTGTCCAACAAGGAATCTATAATTAGTAACTAACTGTAACTAACCTTATCCAATAAAGATATTAGTTATTAGAAACTAATTAAAAATAATAACAATTATTATTCCCTCCATGAAGTGGGCGTCCCACCCTAGGTGGGCCCCACTCCACACGCCCCTAGAGTTCCAAACCCTATTAGGTCACTTTAATTGATCTTTTATCATATTCCCCAATGAGTCCTATCCATTTGGTTTTTCACATCTAATGTGATTCCACCTTTTCAGAGCTTCACTATACCATATAGTGATTACTTAGAGAAATTAATTAATTTAATTGTCAATTAAATTAAATACTTTAAGAAAGTCCTTATGAGTGGGATCTAAAGGGATCTCCTATTTCCGATTGTGAGACCAAGTACTCAACCTTTTGGTTAAAGCATTGTTACTAGGAAACACCTTTCCTACACTCCATTAGGATTATAGAATTTTATCTATATCCCTGGACTTCCACCAATCACAATTACTGTCCATTAACACAATGTGATTAACTTCAAGAAATTAGAGAATTGCTTGTAAGTACCATCTCACAATATACTTACAAATAAATCCTTCTACATTCCGATATCACTTATATGCTTTCGGGATTGGAACAATTTCACTGTCTAGTCCTTAGCTTATGAATAGAACCATTTCACATGATTACTTTTTCATTGAACTATACCTCCAAAACACTTTTGAAGAAACATTAGAAAAGAACTGACATTTTTATATTTATATATACTTTTCCATATTGAAGATATCAACTTTGATAAAGATCATTTTATCGAAAAAGCACCAGTACTGGATTTAATAGTTCAGTTCAACAAGTATCACCTTGATATCATTATCTCCAATTAAGGAGTTGTGGATTCTTTATTGAATGTTTACACACTTCTCCAAACATTGTGTACATGACCCAATGTACCCGGAGTTAGTCCTGTGTATTGGACATTGCCGATTGGCACATCAAAGCCATATAGGCATATATTTGAGAAGATGTTAACCTCTCATGTCTAAGGATAATTTGTCAAATGGATAACCCTAATATAATCTGATAGTGTATTCCATAGGGTATCCATTAGTGACCCCGTTCAGTATTATGTACTTGCTACATATACTCATATATTAGTCAAGAGTCACCACTCTCTGTGAATGAGATTCATCACTCTCATAGAACTACACATGTGCAAGCCATGATGAAGTACAGTGCCCAACCAGTACTCTAGAGGCTTCGAACAATATTAGGTTTATAAAGAACCGGAAAATCATATCTCCTCGCAACCTTTGCATGATTTTCCTACAATGTTACCTATGGAACTTTATGTCTTCATCATATGAAACAGTAATTAATATAAATACCTTTTATAGTTGGTTGTGTGAATATGATACTTGTCTAATCAACATAGAAAAGTCTCTTATTGGCTTTCAAGGGCATATATGTCCAAAAAGACTAACTTGTTAGTCGATACTCAAGGGCAATAACTTCTCCGAAGCATAATTTGAACTCAAGCCCCTAACCTATGCAAGCGCATCATATATATCCAAGTAAAACCATAATAGTATAATCGTACAATTAATTTTCCTAGCGACGCTAAGTTTCACACTTAGTTAAGGCATTAACCGATTACATACTTAAGATATTATCCAGCTTAAGATTAGGACTAATGACTAGTTCATTTATTTGAGTTAATTAAGTGAAATCTTCTTAATTTTGGTGACTTGTATGATGTTTCAAAATCTACATGATGCATGCAGGATGTGTGTGATGCTTATGATGTGTATGAAGTGCATGCCATGTGCGATACTTGTGTGATGCGTGATGCTTATGCCATACATGATGCTTATGTGATGTATGATGCTGATGCCATGCATGATGCTAGCATGATGCTTATGCGATGTATGGAGTGCATGATATGTATGAAAGTGCATGATATGCATGATCATCCTTGGAGTTATAATGTATTTCTTATTTTGGATCGAGCATTGGGTCTAGAACGTGCTGCAGAATGAACGCGCATTTGTATCTAAAACTTTGGACCGAGCACTCAGTCTAGAACGTACTGCAGAATTAACACGCATCTGTACCTAGAAGCATGCCTCAAACATCCCAAAGTTGGTTAAAATATGTTGATATCCTTATATGTTCCAACTAGTTGTAGGGTTTCCTGAACTCACATGGACTTATCATCACATCATGATGTACGAGTTGTACTTATTGTGATGTAAGGTAAGACACAATAAGTATAGTCTAACAAATCGAATTACACTGGATACACATAATAGTATATATATATATATTAAAACCTATGTCTCTATTTTTGCAACGACTCTAAATATACTGGACTTGTAAGACCTCTGAGCATCCTATAGCCTCTCTTGGGAAATAATTCCTATCTAGATCTAATAACACTATGTATGATAAGGGACCTACCATCTCCTTGTCAACTAACACCTAGGCTAGACTCTAGCCTAAATATCACTCAACTTATGAGTCTAACTAGGAATTCATTCATAAAGCATAGGTCTTCACTTATGTATAATATATAGTATGCACCCAACATATAACATATACTACCACATAACAATACAACACATAATAGTATAGGTATATTAAATTTTCAGTTTTCTATCAAAATTAGACACTACTTTGGTTGAAATCAACCTGTTCTGGACAAAGACTAAGTAATTAGTCTACACTTGGAATACGACTCTTTTCTTAGACCTAATGCCTTGCATTTATCATGATATCGAACTCTCAGCGACCCTAGAGACCTAATGCCTAAGCTCTGATACCACTTCTGTCGCGCCCCAAAATACCCCCTAGGAGATAGGATACTTTGGCGACGTGACTTAACCTTAAATCAAACCTGCAAAGAGTATACAAGGCATGCAAATAGTGGTCCTGAAAATTTCTTTAATATAAATGTGCTTCCAAGTGTTAACATAAACCAATGACTTGATAAAAATTACAATAAGTAAAAAAAGTCCAATGCTTGAGTTACCAACTCAAGCCTACCTGAAAATCTCCAAAAGAAAATCCTAAAATACATGTCTCTCTCACACAGCCCAACCGTAAGGCCACATATCTAACCCCTAATATTTGGGTGACAATTCAGAGTAATCTTCTGCTCTCCATGGGCCGCCTCTATCCAAGGAACCGGAGTCCATATATCACATAGTGTACCTGCCGACATAAAAGTACACCTGAGTATGGAATACACAGCAAGTACAAGCTACTAGCTAATAATAGTAATAATAATAACATTTCACACACGATACAATTCATCATCACATATATAAAATCAGAGTGCGGAAGCAAGAGCAAATAACAAATATAATCTTGGACATCATATTGAAAATCATACCTTAGATTCATGCTTTAACAAAAACATATTTCAATTTCCTTGTGAGTCTTGTAATTTCCTTTTTACATCTTATACATCTTGTGGGTTACATGTCTAATGAGATTCTTTAGTTCACTTATCTTATTTGGCTAGTACCCAAACTATGAAATGGACGGACATACTAGGTTCTTGTCTTGCTTTACTAATGCCCGAACTATAATAGGACGAAACACACTAGTATTTTTACTTATTTACAAATGTCGGGACTATGATTGAACGGAACACGTTAGTGTCTTACTTGACTAATGCCCAGATTATAATGGAACGGAACACATTAGCCTCCTTGTCTTGACTTGACTAGTGCCCGGACTATGGTGGAACGGAACACACTAGTATTTTTACCGGTTTACTAATGCCCGAACTATGATTGAACGGAACACATTAGTATCTTTCTTGCTTTACTAATGCCCGGACTATAATGGAACGGAACACACTAGTAAATTTACTTGCTTAGCTAATGCCTGGACTATGATTGAACGGAACACATTAGCATCTTGTCATCCTTGCTTGTCTTGCTTGCGTATCTTGTTTTCTTGTGAGCCAGGTATGACATATCCTAGGGATATGCCCTACCCTTGACATTCATGTTTGTTTGACAATTCACGTTTCTTGTTCTTGGTGTTTCTTTCCATATACTTATACATAAAAACTTGACTTATGCATGCATGTGTACTTGTGTGTGATCCTTGGTGATATCCTGTTGACATGGGACAATAAAGTAAAATATAGCATTTTTTGCATTTACATAGACATGAGGGATGTAATGTAATGAAAACACGTAGAGCATTTGTTCAAATTCACTAATTAGGAAAACTATATTAATCATGCTTGCATAGTCTTATTCAATTCCTTTAATTCCCATTTAGACATTTTATCAAACACTTGGTATACAACTTATTTCTAACCATTTATTTGCATTCTTAGTTCATGCATTTCATCGACAATACACGTGTGTTCATTATGTGTACAATGCCCATCCTCCATTTTTCATCACAAAACATTCCCCACACAATACGACATCCATCGCCTCACTCATGCATTCACACATACCCAATTTCTTCTTTATCTTGTTAAATTGAGGGGTTTAATAAAGCAATTCAAGAAAAGGAATTAACTCAATCAATCAATCTACAATCATGCTTTTAAATAAACCTAGGTTATTACTAAAGTAGTTAGTAGGGTGTACTAACCTTGAATACTTGAAAGACATCTTGAGGGAAATGGGATCCAAGCTTCAAAGAAGAAGGATCTTGGCTTGAGAGAAGAGATCCAAGCTCCAATGGATCATTTGACCCACCTTGCACCAAAACCCTAGTTTCTTCCCTCTCTTCCTTCTCTAAATCTCCTAAAACTTGAGCTTAGGGTTTATGAGGACCCAAACCCACAAATTTGGGTTTATGTAGAAAAAGTGGTGGTCAAATGACCATCCTACCCTTAAAATTTCGGTAAAACGGACCAAAATAGACAAAATGCTCGAGGAGCGGTTGACCGGTAGGCTAGTGATCGACAAATGGGTAGAGCGGTCAACCGGTCAAAATCTCCCCTTTGGAAAAATCTGCCATACAAGTTTTAGTGTGATAGCCGTCGACCGGTGGGTAGAGCGGTCGACCGGTAGGTGAGCAATCGACTGGTGGTTAGAGCGGTCGACCGGTTGGTTTGTGTTTTGTCCATTTTGCCGATTTTCCGTATCTTGGTATTTCAGCCATAACTTTTGACTCGTTCGTCGGATTTCGAAGATTCAACTTGCGTTGGATTCATCATTTGAAGGGGAACATTTCCAGCATTTTAGAATTTTTAAATTCTTCTTTATTTCTTAATTGGATTACGTGAAAGGCCAATTGGCTATGAGAACACTATTCATTAGGTACAAAAAGTTTCTGGGCGCAACACCCATGAACATTCCTAAACATTTTTAATACTATGATACCTTATCTTAATATTTAATTAAGACTACATGGATTTAAAATTCTTATTTCATAGAGAGTGGAGGCTTACAAAGGCTTAAAGCCTAGTTCTATATATGGACAAAAGTTTTGGGGTGCTACAAACTAAGGGTTGAGGAAGGTGAAGATAAGCTTGGCCGAATCCCAACAGGGGTTTGGTATGGAATTTTTTTGAATGAGTTGAACCAAGGACGAGGGGGGTTTAAATAGGAGTTGGAAGGAGACCTAGGGGTGTTTAGGGGATTAATGGAAGGGTTGTAGACACTGGGGAGGCGGACTGGAGTGTTGTAGGGGGGCCAGCTATACTGGAAACCGAAAATCCAGTAATAGCGGTAGATATTCTACTGCCATTCCTAGTTTAACCTAAACCAAGAATGGCGGTAGAAACTCTACCGTCATTACCTAATTTTTGCTAAAATGGGTGTAACAGGTTTGCAATTGGCCTGATTTTACTGTTCATTTGCCATATTTAGTAATGGCGATAAAGTTATTACCGCCATTATCAACTTTTTTCAAATTTGGGGGGTGGGCCCCACTGCAACGGCTCCTAAAGGCATTTGGACCCATGTTTGGGCCCATAGAGGGTTCTGGGCCTGATCGAATTAGAGACGAAAGAGAATTCTTCTCTAAAAATTAAAAGAACTCTGGAAGAAAATAACCAGAGTTCTGGAGAAGGAGAAGGTGAAATGCCTTCTCCAAAGGCGAAGGGTTCTTTATATAGAGGACCTCTTGTTGGATCTAGGCCATCCATTTCTTTGAAATAAATGGCCCAGATGGCTAGAATTTCTCCAGCCACTCTTGCTTAGGCTGTTGGAGTCCTTCATTATGGGTACTCCTTGAAACCAGGAGGGTTTCTCAAAAACCCACTACAATGTAGTGTCCGCTAAGGTACAGCCCACAGGGAAAGGAGACAATAAGCCTCCCAATGCTCACTGCCATATGGCAGGATTGGAATAGCTGGAACATTTTTAACCATTCAGATCCTAAGAGGCATTTGTGGATAGTGAAATCTCACCACCCACAAGGCGGGTGCATAGTGCATCTTCCTACACAGGATCACCACCCATTAGATGGGCGATTAGGCTTCACGCATGCCAAAGGCACGTGCACCAGCTGGCCAAGGTCTGGCTTACCGCCAACCCGCCTAGCATTAAATACTAGCAGTAGGGCATTAATGCCCCATAGACATCTTTTGTGTCAGTCCTTAGGGGATTGACACGTGGATAGGGTTTGCCCTAACGGACAAACTTCATGAGTCCATTCGTGGGCCAGTCAATGACTAGCCCAGTCCGTGACCATAAAAGGTCATAGACCTAACCCAGACTAAGGGTTGTACCCATGGCCCTACCCTGTATTGGTCCGCGGGCTGACTAAGGTCAGATCCTTAGCCGCGGTCCAAATATACTTAGACCTGACCTAGACCGCGGGTGAGACCATGGGTCTCACCTCTTTTATTATGGACTAACCAAAGTCAGTACTTTCCTAGATGGCAACCATTATTTGACCGTCATGTGGTAGGGAATCTTTAATAAAAAAGACTCTCTACCATCTTTGGGGGATCCCAAGATAGAGATCCTCTCTCTTTCTCCAATGAGAGAGTACCAGATAGCATCTTATCTGAAGGGGAAAGTTATCTCTTCCCTTTTTTGAAAAGATAAGGATCTTTTCCCTTTTGGGAGGAAAGTTTGATCCTCCCAGGTTTCCTAGAAAAGGAAACCAATTTGAAGCCCTTTAAAGAGGACTCCCATCTGTGTGCTTTTTAAAAGATAAAGAGAAACCAACTGTCTTGGATAGATGACCCTCTCTAAGGAGAGTTGACCTCTTTTGATTTCCTAAAAAAGAGGAAGTCAAAGGGGGGTCCAAAGAGGACTCTCCAAAAATATATAAGAGGAGGATTTCTCAAGAGAAACCCTCACGAGGACAAGGACAAAAGACACAAGGTGAAAACATACGAAAAGAAGAAAGAAAAACTTTCTTTGGTAGGAATAACAGCAATCAAGGAGTTTGAAGAAGGATCTCCCCCAAATAGAGAATACCAGGTGAACCCTTAATAAGGCTACCTCTCTTTCTTTTCTTTATTTTTGATGTTAAAACCTCTATGAGGTATCTTGTAATGCCTACATGGGATCTGGGTAACCCCATTGAATAAATATAAATACTTTATTCAATATTTTATTCTTTTATTATCTTTCTTCTTAATCAGAGGTACTTTCCCAAATAGGGAAGGTAATTAACAGTCTAAGTTTACTCAAATTGGAAGGATAGTCCCCCACAACAAACAATAAACTCCATACAACAATGGAGGAAATTTGAAAGCAAAGAAACAATTTGTGCTTACAGGTCCGTTAGGGATCGCGAAGTCAAGTGGTCGGGGCACACTGTTAAGGTCAATGATTTGTTGCCAGAGGGATGTGACCTCAACCTCCATGTTATCAATTGCCTCAAAAGCATTGAACATCCGGGATCTGAACTGTCGGATCCGGTCGGTCATCTCCACTATTGCGGAAACGCAAACTAACTTTTTCTTTTCTATATACCTGACAAGTATTCTAAGTTTTATATACAAAGCATAGTAGTAAAGGTGGATATGCCCACCTATCAAAATACAAAAGTAATATAAACTCTCTCTCTCTCAATAATCATCCCATAGGGCCAATGGTGTAAGTCCATTGCCTCCACCTGAGGCTCTACTAAAGTCTCTACATATGGCTCCTCCTCACCATAGTTCTCCTCTATCTAAGGACCTGGAGCACAGATGTCGAAGCGTGTACCTACTGACATAACATGTACGACTGAGTATGGAATACTCAGCGAGTACAAGCTCCTACCTAACAATAGTAATAACGAAAACAAAATATCATATGCAAGTGCTGGAAAGAGTACAATTCATAATCATTCAAAACAACATCACACAAAGCATTTATGAGTTCCTTATGAGTTTCCTTATGAGTTTCCTTATGAGTTCCTTATGAGTTCCCTTATGAGTTTCCTTATGAGTTCCCATATGAGCCAGAGGTTAGCACCCTTAAACCGGGGCTATCAACCTCCTTGACATTTCAATACTTGTGAGCCTTTTCTTATGAGCCAGAGGTTAGCATCCTTCACTTGGGCTACCAATCTCTTTGACATTTCCTTATTCAACTTATGAGCAAGTGTACATTTTGGTCGAACCAACTATCCTTGGGGGTCGACCCTGATATGGGATTTTTGCTATAACACCCCTTTGCTTGCCTCTTTGGTTTTTAACCGATTTTAGCAACTTCTAAACACTGTTTTTAGGTCTCTATATATTGTGAACCCTTCCACTTCGTGGAGTACAATTTAGGGAGTGTGCCGAGTGTATTTTTAAGGTTCTCCAGAGGTCATAAAACCTATGGAATATATTTTTCTCTACCCCATTTTTTAGTGCATTAAACCTAGAGTTGGCAAGCCCAAAGCTCCATGTTAGCTTTTTTGGACTTGTGCATTGAGAAGTCCATCTAGGTGATGATTCTTATCAAACCATCAACCCATTCTGGATAGAAAACCTTGGCCTTAGTGTTCTGGAGCCTTTGCGAAGGAGATCGATTCGAGAAGGATCGTGGTAGAGTGATTTGGTCGGTGGAATCCGAAGCCGTCATTGACAGAGAACGATCGGAAGATCATGGACTGTTTTCGAGACACAAAGAGAAGTACGAACGGCTGCGGTTGATCATGGGACTTGTGAGTACATAATGAATTTTTGAGGTGTGGAGGAGTAAGAACTGAAGGATCGAAGTGTCGAGTCCGAAAGAGTCAAGTTCGAGTCTTGTAAGTTCTTGTTTACTTTGTCTTAGTGGATTCTCATTGCTGGACTAGGTCCCGTGGTTTTTTCCGGAAGGGTTTCCACGTAAAAATCCTTGTGTTGTGGTTTGCTTGGCTTTCTATTTTTCGTACTTAAATTACATCATCTCTTAACTTAATAACTTAATTATTAAAACATCAAAAAGGGTAGATAGACTTATAGGAAGCCCTAACCATCCCCTTGACTTTGTGAGTTCTTAACTCAAACATCGGATTTGAGGTTCACCGAATTGATTTTTCAATTGGTATCAGAGCAGGTTTACTTACTTTTTAGTGTGATCTTGTCTCATTCTTTTCGGTGAATATGAATCTCCAAAGAGAGGGAGGATCCATTCCTTGCCCCCATTATTTGATGGGAATAATTATGCCTATTGGAAAGCTCGAATGAGAGCGTTTCTAAAATCATTAGATGAGAGAGTATGGTTCTTCATTGAACAAGACTGGACCCATCCAACAAAGACCATAGATGACCAGACCATCCCTAAACCTTCTTCTGAATGGACCAATGTAGAACTTGAGAGTTGTAGATGGAACAGTAAAGGTCTAAATGCAATCTTCCCTGCAGTCACACTCAAAGAATTTTGACGTATTTCTACATGTGACACTTCGAATGAGGCATGGGACATTCTTCAAATCACCCATGAAGGGACTACAACTGTCAAGATCTATAAACTTCAATTGCTGACCTCTAAGTTTGAAAAGTTGATGATGGATGATAATGAAACTTTTGATAGTTTTTATGCTAATCTGAGTGACATTGTCAATTCTAGTTTCAATCTAGGGGAAAGAATTCCAGAGTCCAAAATTGTTAGGAAAATTTTGAGATCTCTACCTGAGAGATTTCGATCGAAGGTTACCGTCATCGAGGAGAGCAAAAATGTTGATGTTCTCAAACTTGAAGAGTTGGTTGGTTCTCTCCAAACCTATGACTTACATTTGAACCCATCTAAGAAACCAAAATCCATTGCCTTGAAGTCCGTCAAGGAATCCATAACTGGCTCAGATAGTGACTCTAAGGATGAAGAAGAAGAGTTGGCTTTGTTTGCAAAGAAATTCAGAAAATTTTTGAAAGTTAATAAGAGATTTAATCCGAAAGGATAAAAATCTTTTGAAAAGCCCAAGTCCAAGCACTTTGAAAACAAGAAACATTTTAAAAGTGTGGACAAGAAATCTCAAGGTGTTCAATGCTATGAATGCCAAGGCTACGGCCATATTACCGCTGAGTGCTCTAATAAGAAAAGATTTAAGGGCAAGGCAAGGGATGACAGTAAATCTGAATCTGAGAAATCAGATAGTTCTTCTTATGAGGAGACTAGGGGTTATATGGCCTTCACTGCATCCTTATTTGGGATTGAAGAATCTTCTTCAAATGCTATGAGTAACCAACACTGTAGGGATGGTAAGGCGGATGATGTGAGTCTGAATGACTCAGATTCTGAGGGAGACCTTGAGGCAGCCTATGATGAGCTATTTCGGGAATGCCTAAAGATGAAAAAGGTTCAGTTTTCTATGTCCAAAAAGATCAAATCTCTTGAAATGGAAAAAGATGCCTTAGACCAAGTGGCTTCAGGATTGAGAGCTCTTGTGTCACAGCTTGAGGAAGAGAAGACTTCCCTCCTTGCCAAGACTCAGCTACTTGAATCTGATTTACATGTGTGTCTTGATGAAAAGATAAGTCTTGAAATCAAGTTAGCTAATCTTGAGCAAAATCAGAGGTGTGGAGATGAGAAGGGAACTCCATCCACCTAGAACACTGAGCCTGATGCTAAAAGGTGCCCTCCTGCTAAAGAGAAAGACCCTTCTAATAAGAAATTCATTCCTTCATGTCATAAATGTGGAGTGAAGGGTCATATTAAGCCTCGATGTCCTAAGCTTTGAAGAATGCCCAATCATGGTTTTGAGAACCACAACAAGTTTAATGAGAATCTTCAAAAGAGAGTTGAGGTCCTAGTGGAGAAGTCTAGGAGTTTGTGTGAAGATGTGATGAAGATGGCTCAAAACTCTAGACAGTAGCATAGTCATGACACTCCTCATGCTAGATATAGAGGAGGTAACAGGGAGAACGATAATGCCTGCCATAATTCTAGGACTCAATCTCGGAAAAGGAGGAATAGGAGGAAGAGGCAAAAGGTCATACCTACCTCAACTAAAACGGGTTAGAGATCAAATGGTCAATCAAATTTCTAAAACTGTTTGGGTGAGAAAGGAAGACCTGAAGGGCTTCACTTAGCCTGTGCCTGTCATAGCCTAGGGTGTGCTGTTAGTGTTTTATCTTGTCCTAGTGTTATGCTATTTGTGTATACTAGTAGTCTTTCTTTTTTACTAGTGTTTATTTGCTTTGGTATGATTTTCTGTTTTATTTATTTTGAAAAATCAAAAACATTGAAAAACCATAAAATCCAAAGAGATTTTTTTCATGTTGCCTTTATTTGACTTACATGATCTGCATTCCTTGTGTGATATTTATTTCTATACTTGTCTAGGATTGAACATGAGTTTGTTGCTGATTGAGGATATATTACCTTCATAGTCTCTTAGTTAGGCTGAAAATTAGACCGATTTTATCTTGAGCAGTTAGAGACTTATTCATGTTTGTATGCTTCACAAATTTTCACATGCACTCTGACTGATTCTATTGAGAGGTCTATTTTCGAATCTATAGGTGTATGGCTTATCCCAATAGTGAGACCTTGGATGACTAATCTTGAATGACCATTTTATTAGTCATCCCCATTTTGTGTATCCTTCATAAGCTAAAATTGTTGCAATGAAAAGGGCTACCTACTGGGATAGTGTGAAAGTCACTATTGGATGTGAACAGTATGAAATGGCTATCTAGGCAGACAGTAGGTATCTATCTGGGTCACTAGAGTGAAAGCCCTTGCTGCCAATAGCTAGGACTACCTATACGGATAATGTGAAAGCCATCATTGCATGAAAATATATGATCAGATAAAGATCATCAAAAGAAATCTTACAATGTTTGGAGGTATTTGACCAAAAATAAAAGAAGAATATTGAGTCAAATAAAATGGAAAAGGAGCACCAAAATGTAAAAAAATCAATATATCTGGATCTAACTAGGTTTGACTTCTAAGATTTATGTCTTTGGGAGTCCTCTTAGTGGTTAATGTCATATCCTTGGAAAGGGAAAGAAACCTTTATCTAGTATCTAATCAGACCACCACTACACACAATGCTTTACTTTTGAATTGTTCACTAAATGTGTCTAAGTGAATTGGCTATAATTTAGCATTCCGTGAGATTTAGTTAGATGTGTATCCTCAGTCGGACTAACTAATCATGTTCTTCATTAGATTTGTAATCTTCAATTACTACTGCTTGGAATGCTTTTGATGCATGTTTGTGTGGCACATGATATTTTTTTTTTGTTTCTTTTTGTTTGGCATGGGCCTTTCTAGCATAGGTGCCCTGTTTTTGGTGGTCTCCTTGATCTTAAGGGGAGAAGATCAAGTTGAGTTGATGAGGGGGAGTTGGTGATTGAGTTGTTGAGGGGGATTTTGTGTTTGATTTGTTGAGGGGGAGTTAAGTTTTATATATATATATATATATATATATATATATATATTTTTTTTATTTTTTTTTTTTGAAAGCCACTCAGAGGGAGTGGGGGGTTTGGCAGACCCCTACCTGTTTATTAATAAAAGAGAAATGGGGGGGACATAAAACCTTACCCCTACAAAGACACCAAGGGGGGGACATAAACCTTACCCCTACAGGAACACAACAAGGGGGGGACATAAAACCAAAACCCCTTTAAAGACACTAGAGGCAGGGGGACTTAAAAAACCCCCAGCCCCTTACAAAAAAAAAAAAAAAAAACACTAGGACTGTTTGATATTTCCAATGCCCAATTTGTCCAGGAAGATGAGAGCTTTAAGGCGAGGGGGGATCTCTTGTCTATAAAACATCGTACCATTTTGCTGAAGATCACAACCATAGTTAGCTAGGAAATCAGCTACTTGATTAGCTTCTCTGTAAATATGAGATATATTAGAACAAATGCTCATTAATTTATTTATCTTTTGATTCCAATACCAAACATTCCAAGGATGGTGAGAAGTTCCATTCCAAGCTTCAACAAGAGATTTAGAATCAGACTCAATCTCAATTTGAGTGTACCCTTGAGAGTGACAAAGCATGATACCATCTAATAGAGCTCTAGTTTCTGAAATATAACTTGAGCATTGATCATAAAAAGCATAAAAGCATGCTAATAAATCTCCATCATGGTTACGAATAATACCTCCACCTCCTGCTAATCCAGAATTACCTCTTGAGGCTCCATCCACATTTAGTTTTAATCTACCGACAGGAGGCCGCATCCATTTGACAATTGATATAACTCTTTTCCTAGGAGGAGATATCGACATATTGAACATAGAAAAATCCAATCTTTTCTTCCTTGGAAGGCGCCCTATTTCTGTCATCCAAGACTTGATGCGGGCAATAACAATAACTAAAGACTTGCGAACACCTTTGAAGCGGCGCGAACATCGCTCTTTCCAAATTTCCCATATGATTAGAAGAGGAAGTAATATGAAAATCTCATTATGGTTGTCATCATATGCTCTGAACCACCTCATAAGGAAACACTGGATAGTATCACTGGATAGAATATCAATGGAGCAATAACCTGCAAAATAACTCCAAATACTAGCTGCAATTTCACTTTGATATAAAAGATGAGTCAGATTTTCAATATGACCAATATTACAACAGGAACAACAACTAACAAGAGGAATTCCAATAGATTGAACCTTATTATCAGTCGAAATTGCTCCATACATTACCTTCCACCCAAAAATTTGGATTTTCTTTGGAATAATTGCGTTCCAAATATACTTACTCCAATTTGTTCGAGGGTAGGAATGACGGGTAATTTCCCAAGCAGACTTAACGGAGAATTTACCATTCAAGCTAGGATTCCATATAAAAACATCGTCAGTCTCAGAAAGGAAAAAATCACCATTTCTAATAGCTATCTGAAAATGATTAGGCAGAAAATCATTAACCATAGTGAAATCCCAAATACCATTATTATCAAGCATATTAGAAATAACTGGAAAAGAACTAGGAGTATTAGTAGCATGATCAATAAGAGGAACCTCTCCAAACCATCTATCTAGCCAAAAATTTACCTTATTACCATTACCAATTAAAGAGGTGGAATTATAAATCACATCCTTACATAAAAGACTAATTTTAATCCAAGTTTTAGATGAACTAGTCCTGTAAGAAGCATTCCAAATATGATCAAATTGATACTTCTCTTTAAAAAATCTGGACCAGAGATTAGAAGAATAATATAATTTCCAAGCTTGTTTTAGTCTGAGAGCAAAAGAAAAATCATTCATTTTCCGGATACCTAGGCCACCTTCCAAATGAGGAAGAGAACAAATATTCCAATTAATCCAGTGTCTCTTTTTGAATTCACTAGTGTTATTCCAGAAAAATTTAGCCATAATTCTATCAATTTGATCTGTTATACTTTTAGGAACATGGATTCCAGCTAAAAGATAAGTGGGGATCGAAGATAAGACATGCTTTATAAGAATTAATCTCCCACCTGAAGATAAAAATTTTGCTTTCCACCCTTCCACCTTGGAAATGACTGTGTCAATAAGAGAATTGAAATAAACTTTTTTAAGACGACCTTTATACAGAGGTACCCCTATATAAATAAAAGGGAAGTTTTTCCGAGGAATACTGACCCAGCTAGAAATATAATCTGATCTTTTCCTAGACAGTTTATCAGAACAGTAATAAGCACTTTTCTCTTTATTAATCAATTGACCTGAAGACTTTTCATAAGAGGTAATAAAATCAAATATTTTCTTAATGTTATGCTTCTTACCATTACAAAAAATAAGAGTATCATCTGCAAAAAGAAGGTGAGAAACTGGAGTACCAAATCTTCCTAGTTTATAAGTAGAAGAAAGACTTACAGAGATGGTTTTAATACCCTTACTAAGAACTTCTTCAGCAAGAATAAAAAGAGCAGGAGATATGGGATCACCTTGTCGAAGGCCACGAGAACTCTGAAAGAAACCTTGAAGACATCCATTAATAAGAATAGAAAAAGATTGGCTAATAAGGCAACCACGAATTAATCTCATAACTTCTTTATTGAAACCCATTTTTTCCAGAACTGAAAAAATGAAGTTCCACTCCATTCTATCATATGCTTTAGACATGTCGAGTTTAAAAATAGCATTACCTCCAATGGTTTTTCTATCAATATCCTGTACCATTTCCTGGGCTATACTAACATTATCTATAATATGTCTACCTTTCACAAAGGCACTCTGTTCATCAGAAATAATGTTAGGAAGCAATAAACCAATTCTGTCAGACAAAATACGAGAGATGATCTTGTATAGAAAATTGCATAAACTAATTGGTCTAAAATCCGAGAAGGAAACCGGAGATTTGCATTTTGGAATAAGAGCAATAGTAGTAACATTAATAGCTCTAGGCATATCAGCTGTCAAAAAGAAGAAAGTAATAGCTTGATAGAGATCCTCTTTAATAATATTCCAACAGGACTGGAAAAAATGACCAGAGAATCCATCTGGACCAGGAGCACTATCAGCTGACATGCTAAAGACAACCTGTTTAATTTCTTCAATAGAAGGAGAATTAGCTATAGAAATATTATTTTCCTTAGTAATAAGACAAGGAATAAAATTCAGAATATCATGGTCGATCATCGAATTATTAGTAGTAAGCAAATTTTGAAAGAATAATACTGCTTCCTTGCCTATATCCTCCTGAGAATCCAGCCAATTACCTTGAGAGTCTTTTATTCTATATATACCATTCCGACTCCTTCTAGAATTAGTGACCATGTGGAAAAATTTTGTATTGTTATCCCCCTCTTTAAGCCATTTAACTCTAGATTTTTGTCTCCAGAATATTTCCTCTTGAAGAAGAACAGATTGCAATTCAATTTTGAGATTAGATAGATTAGCATTTTTTAAATCGTCCCAAGAATATTGAATTTCTTCTTCCAGCTTATCGATTTGATTTTCAATATCTTTCATCTTTTGAAAATGTTACCAAAAACTTCTCTATTCCAAAGTTTTAGAGAAACTTTAAGTCTTTTAAGCTTAAGAAAAAACGAAATAAGAGGGTTCGCTAAGATAGGAAGGCTCCAAGAATCAGTCACAATTCTAGAAAAATCAGAGTGATTGATCCACATTTGCTAAAATTTAAAGGATGAGGGTCTTCTAGTATCATCTTGACCAAAGATAAACAAAAGAGGAGAATGATCTGAAGCAACCCTAGGCATGTGAGTAACCGACGATATATGGAAATTGTGGGTCCATTCAGGGTTTAACAAAATACGATCAAGGCGGGCATATATACGATGAACACCCTCCTGGTTATTACACCACGTAAAGTTATTACCAGAAAACCCAGCATCTAATAAACCCAACTCATTAATCATATTTTAAAAATCCTCCATTGAATCATAGTTGACATCACGACCTCCCCTCTTTTCATTAGTAGCTGATATAGCATTAAAGTCACCTCCAATGAAAAAAGGACCAGTAAAAGAATAAAAAGCATCATAAAGGTCAGTCCAAAGGGATAATCTTTCCCTTCTAGTGCATTTAGCATAAACAAATGCACATCTAATCTTAATCATATTATCTTTAATAACATCGACAATAATCATTTGGTCAGTAGCAGATATAAATGAGACTTGAATATTATTTTTCCACAATAACCAAATTTTCTCATGATTTTGATTGGAATTAAAATGCTTATCCATACCAACATTAGAGCAAGTCTCATGAATATAATCGAATTTTTTTTTTGGTTCAATAATAGCTGTTAGAGAAATTTGATTAGTTGAAATTAATTTTTTTAATCTAGCTTTAGAAGCTATATTCCCAACACCTCTAATATTCCAAATTAAAAAATTATTCATTAAAAATATTATTAGAAGTGGTATCTTTATATAGAACCGCAGTTCTAGAGCGAGTCACTCTGTCCGTTGAAACACCAACTTTATGGAGAGTATTTTTCTTTTTTTGATTTTCCAAATTCTGTTTTCGAAATATTTCAGATTTAAGAAGAGTTTTTGAAAAAAATTTCCCATCTTCCTTATAATCTTCTATATTATCTATTAAGCACGGATCAAAATTTGCATGAAATTCCAAAGTTTGAGATTTTTCTCGAAAGTTTTTAATCTTAAGCTGACTCTCAACAGGTTCATTTTCTTTTATAGTATCTACTAATCTTTTCCACATGTGATGTGTAGCACCCCGGACTTTTTCATCCTTAATAAATAGCACCTTCATAGCTAATTGGCCGTTTCCATAGTTTTCGTAGTCTAATTAATAAATAAGGGAGAAATCAGAAATTCCAAAACGTCAGAAATGTTCGTTTTCGAAAGACGGATCCAACGCAAGTTGAATCGTCGAAATCCGACGAGCGAGTAAAAAGATATGGTCAAAACAGTCCAGACATAACAGAGCACCGATCGCTCGGTCATTACCTGCGATCGATCGGTCCACTACCGATCGCTCGATGGCTATCGCACGGTTAACTTTTTTGTATGGGGAAAAATTCCAGAGAGTGTGTTTTTGACCGATCTCTCGGTCATAACACCGATCGATCGGTAAGCCTCCGATCGCTCGGTCTATAGCACCGATCGATCGGTCATACGCAGTTTTTCTTCATTAAGGGTGTTTAAGACTTTGGCCATCACCCCTTGCCTATAAATAGGCTGAGTTCGTGCCTTAGGGTTTCAGAAACCCTCTGTGCCCTATCTTAGGAGATTTTGAGAGAGAGAAGAAGGAGAGGAACTACTTGTTGATCAAGCTTGTGGAAGATCAAGGTTCTTCCACTTCCCTTGGTGATTTCCAACCAAGAACTCACTGTTCTTGCTTGTTCCAGCCATTGGGAGTCAAACCCATTGATTTCTCTAAGGTAGATACACTCTACTACAATCTTGCAATCCTACTAGTTAATAAATATGATTCTTCTTATCTATGCCCTATCTATATGTATTGATTTTATGTATGAAAAAGGTGTGATTATATACTTGGATGAAGGTTACTATTATGATGCACTCTAAGTGTTTGATGAAATACCTCTAAGGGATTCTATGCTTAAATATGATGATTTCTCTTATTAAGTGCATATGCTCGCATGTCTCGCATAAACCGATGTTTTCCATGGATTTCTCAAAAGTACAAACAAGGGTTTTTCACGAAAAGACGAATAATGAATGATTCTAAGTAACTCTATGATTCTCTAAGATCGTTTCACAAGCTCTAAGGATCATACCATGCTCACAAGAAAACTCTATGATAATGCTCTAAGATCGTCTCACAAGCTCCACGGATCACAATGAAATGCTCTAAGATCTCTAAGGTTATGCTCTATGGAAATGCTCTACGGTATTGCTCTATGCTCTATGTCTCTACGGATCATAATGACTCTAAGTAACTCCATGAACTCACAAGAACTCATCAGGCTATGATTATCGATTGACTCACACGGTTACAGTTTTGGTTTCGAATATTATCTCACATATGTTTTCACGGTTTCCATGCTTTAAGGATTGTTCGGATTTCATTCTCCATGTCTTGTATGCTCCATGCCTAACCGCTTTATTGTTCTTAGTTTGTATACACTGAGTATTCCATGCTCAGTCGATATTGTTGTGATCGGCAGGTGCTCGGGTTCCATTCGATTTGTGTGGCGACGAACCTTGGGTCGAGGAAGAGTACCGTGACCCGGAGCCTTCCATGGATCACTATCATGACGATGGTGCTCTAGATAGGAGTCGTGACTTCGATTTCTGTTGATCGACCGACTTAGAACTTGTGTCATTTTGTTATGTGAGTGTGGGGTTTGTCCACTCCACTTTTGGGTTTCTCACACATGTATACTTGTTGGTTCTTACTTGAGCCAAGCTATAGGAGTATTCATTTTGCTTCCGCTATGTTTAGTATTTTATTTTCCGCTGTGCATTGTATTTCGTTTCCGTTATGTATATTCAGGTACTCTGACAGGTTTCCACGTGTGCCTTATGTATCATACTGGAGGTATGGTACGGCGGTCACGAGTCAACTTACCCTTAACTCCTAGGGGGTATTTTGGGTCGCGACAGACTTGGTATCAGAGCTAGTTATGTCTAATGACAGACTTAGTTAGGTCACTCAGGCTTGGTCTAAGCGGAAGTAATTCCTATGAGTTAAACTTAGAACTCAGAAGGACTCAGTTGTCTTAGGCTTGTTACCACGACATAACCGGTATCAAGTGAATCCTTAGGTCAGTATAGGATCCGAGATTGATGTGGTCCTATGCGAGGTGCTAGTATAGGCTCCAAAGTATAATTATATGATGATGTATATATACCTCGATGTATACTATGTGCGGTATAGCATTTCATGATTATTGAATTGCTATATGATATGTGAGGTTTGGTATCCAGTTAGACTCATGTTTTGCCAAATTGATCTCAGGATTCGATATCATGAGACGTGGCAATCGGGGTCGAGGTTACCATACTCGGAGGGCCGAGAGTGAAGTTCCGAGAGAAGAGGAACCGTTGTACTTCACGAATGCGATGGACTCCATAGCCGAGACTTTAGCATTGTTGGCAGCAAGGCCTATGCCTACCCCACCGTCCACGCCTGTGCCTACACCGGTGCATCACACCGCGGGGCTCGAAGCTTTTAGGAGACTGCGGCCTCCTACATTCTATGGCACTCTGGACCCCATGGTGGCCGAGTCTTGGATTATGCAGCTGGAGAAGACCTTCCGGGCTCTCCGTTGTACCGATGAGCAAAGGGTAGAATGGGCTTCCTTCGTGATGGAAGGTGAAGCCGAACACTGGTGGAGAGCTGCCCAAAGGCAGAGAGATGTTGCTAAGGCAGGTGTGCCCTGGACTTGGGCGGAGTTCTTAGAGACCTTCAGGGAACAGTACTTTCCCAGGTTTATTCGGGAACAAAAGGCGAGAGAGTTTATGCTTTTGGAGCAAGGGTCGATGAGCGTAGCCGAGTATGAGGCTAAGTTCACCGAGTTGTCTAGGTTTGCTCCACACTTGGTGGCTACTGAAGACCTACAGGTCAGGAAGTTTGAGATGGGCTTGAAGCCTTTCATCCGAGATCGGGTGTCCATTCTCCAGGTAGAGTCTTGGAGAGAGATAGTAGGGAAGGCAAAGATCGCCGAAAAGAATGCGGAAGACTTCGTGAGAAGAAGAGACAGTGGCTTCGGGAAGAACATGTCTCGGGGTCAGACGAGTAGTTCTTCAGAGAAGAGGACTAGGACTGCACCGTACCAGTTCTCCCAGCCGATTTCGGCTCAGAGACCTTCTTTTGCGCCTCAGGCACCGCGCCCTACGGCATCGCAAGCTACGAGGGTTATGCCTCCGGCTTCCTCCGCATCGCAGACATTTGAGGAGTGCGCCGTATGTGGTCGTCGGCATAAGACTGGAGATTGCCGAAGAATGTCAGGTGGATGCTTCCACTGTGGCGAGGTGGGCCATATGATTCGAGATTGCCCGCGCAAGCAGTCACAGTCTGGATCACAGGGAGTTCGGCCTCCAGGCAGGCAGAATTCACTTCAGGGGTCTTCATCTCAGGCCTCTAGATCCTTGCAGCCTACCCAGCAGCCTCATCAGGCAAACCAGGGCAGAGTCTTTGCCATGACTGATAGAGACGCACAGGCATCTGATGATGTTGTGCAAGGTACGCGCGAACTAGTCTTTTTCAAAGTTCTAATATTGCCATGATATATTCGTATCTATATATGTCCTATGTGGTGTTTTGCGATGTTTGTATCTATATGTACAGTTGTGTTATAACTGGGATGATTCAAATTCTCAGGTTCGTTGCTCGTAAATGAATGTTTGGCAAGAGTGTTGATAGACACAGGATCCACTCACTCGTTCGTTTCACCAAGCTTTGCCAAAGGCTTTACGTCCGAGCCAAGCAAGCTACCTAGGGAGTTGTCCATTTCAACTCCATTGGGAAAATCTATTGAGACAGATAAAGTGTATCCGGATAGTGTTGTACAAGTCATGCAGCAGGAGTTGCCAGTCGACTTGATCCTTCTGGGAATTCAGGATTGGGATTTCGATGTCATCCTAGGTATGGATTGGCTCTCAACTCACCATGGACACGTGGCGTGTTTCGAGAAGGTGGTGCATTTTAAACCCGTGGGGTTAAAGCCGTTTCATTTCAGGGGACTTCAGAGAAGAGACATTGCCCGCTTTGCAACTCTTAGTCTCGAGGGTGTAGAAGTGCGAGACTCCACACCCATTCCAGTGGTATGTGAGTATATGGATGTTTTTCCGGAAACATTGCCGGGATTGCCTCCCGATCGCGCAATCGAGTTTGCGATTGAGCTAGCTCCAGGCACAGTTCCGATTTCGAGAGCTCCGTATAGGATGGCCCCTATTGAGCTTAAGGAGTTAAAAGAGCAGTTAGAAGAATTGCAAGGCCTTGGTTTTATCCGGCCAAGTGTTTCACCTTGGGGAGCTCCGGTTCTCTTCGTGAAGAAGAAAGATGGATCAATGCGTCTGTGCATTGATTACAGGCAATTGAACAAGGTCACGATCAAGAATCGTTATCCATTGCCTCGGATAGACGACTTGTTTGACCAATTGAAGGGTGCGCAGTTTTTCTCCAAGATTGACCTTCGATCTGGTTATCATCAGTTGAAGATCAAGAAAGAGGACATTCCGAAGACAGCATTCCGAACTCGATACGGTCATTACGAGTTTTTGGTCATGTCTTTTGGACTGACTAACGCACCGGCAGCATTCATGGGTTTGATGAATCGGGTGTTCAGATCGTCTCTCGATCAATGTGTGATCGTGTTCGTAGATGATATCCTTGTGTATTCACAGTCACAGGAGGATCACACGAGAGATCTCCGTCTGGTCTTGCAGACACTTCGAGAGCATAGTCCTGTATGCTAAGTTGAGCAAGTGCGAGTTCTGGCTGAACAAGGTGTCTTTTCTTGGACACGTGGTATCTGCTGAAGGTATTTCAGTTGATCCTGCAAAGATTGAAGCGGTGATGAATTGGGAAAGGCCGAAGAGTGTCACCGAGATTCGTAGTTTCCTCGGGTTGGCAGGGTATTACAGAAGGTTTGTGGAAGGATTTTCAAGTTTAGCAGCTCCGCTTACCTATCTCACACGGAAGAACACGAGGTTCACTTGGAGTGATAAGTGCGAGGCTAGTTTCTTGGAGTTGAAAAAGAAGCTTACTTCGGCTCCTGTTCTTACAGTTCCATCTGGGAGCGGTGGTTTCGAAGTCTATAGTGATGCTTCACTAGTGGGACTTGGATGTGTTTTGATGCAGCATAAACAGGTGGTCGCCTATGCTTCTCGTCAGCTGAAGGAGCATGAGCAAAACTACCCCACACATGACTTAGAGCTCGCTGCAGTCATCTTTGCACTGAAACTTTGGCGTCACTACCTCTACGGAGAAGAGTTCGTGGTGTTCACAGACCACAAGAGCTTGAAGTATCTTTTCCTCCAGAAGGAGTTGAATATGAGCAGCGTCGTTGGATGGAGTTCATGAAGGACTACGACTGTTCCATCCAGTACCACCCGGGTAAGGCTAACGTGGTAGCCGATGCTCTTAGCAGAAAACCTTACGGAGTTATGGCTCAATTGAGAGTGCAAGAGTGGAAGTTATTACATGATATGTGTCCATTTGGACACTACTCTCAGGCATGTCACGTATGGGCCGATTAATGTCCAATGTGGTGGTTAGGCCACAGATCTTGAGCCAGATCAAGGAGTTACAGAATTCAGATGTTGAGTTGCTTGCTTACCGAGACAAGTCGGTGAGTAACGGCAATCAGGAGTTCGCTTTAAATGATGATGGTGCTATCACATTTAAAGGCAGGTTGTGTGTCCCCGCCGACACAGTTTTGAGGGATGAAAATTTTGAATGAAGCTCACCGATCAAAGTACACGGTACATCCGGGAGGTACTAAAATGTACCAGAATCTCAAGAAGCACTACTGGTGGCGAAACATGAAGAGGGAAGTCACTGAGTACGTCGCCAGATGTTTGATTTGCCAGCAGGTAAAAGCCGAGCATAAAAGGCCGGCAGGTCCTTTTGCAGTCCCTTCCTATTCGGAGTGGAAATGGGAGAACATCTCGATGGATTTCATTGTGGGTTTGCCGCAAGCGTGAAGGGCTCCGATGCTATTTGGGTTATTTGTGAAGGTTGACTAAGTCTGCACATTTCATTCCGTACCGAACTACTTTTCAATCAAATCAGTCTTTGGTAGCCCTCTATGTTAAGGAGGTGTTTGACTGCACGGTGTGGCCAGTTTCTATCGTGTCTTGATCAGAGATCCTCGTTTAACTTCCAGGTTTTGGAAACCTTTCCCGGATGCTATGGTTCTCGTTTAGAATGTCCGTACCGCCTGTCCATCCTCAACCGATGTACAAACGGAGAGGGTGACTCGGTAGGGAGATAATCGGTCCTCCGATGCTTGTATGCTGGATTTTCAGGGTAGTTGGGAGGAACAGTTGCCGTTGGTTGAGTTTGCCTACAACCATAGCTATCAGGCAAGCATTCAAGATGGCACCTTTGAGCTCTGTATGGATGGTCGAGTTGTCGATCACCGCTATACTGGTATGAAGTTGGTGAGAGGAATATTCTTGGCCTGAGTTGATAGAGCGGCACCGCATAAAGGGTCAAAATTAATCCTGAGCGATTGGGGGGGAAAAGTGCATCAGGATAGGCCCAGAAGAGCATGCGGATATATCGCCGCAGAGATTATGGTTCCGAGTTGGAGATCGGGTCTTTGGTGATGATTTCGGCCGATCGGGGAATCATTCGATTCCGGGAAGAATGGAAAGTCAGTCCTAGTACGTGGACCATTGGAGATCGTCACAAGGGTTGGTGAGGTTGCTTACAGGGTAGCACTCCCGCCTCACAGATGCGCGGTCCGATTAATGTATTTCCGTCCTATGCTTAGAAAATACATTTCGGATCCGTTCTCACTCACGCTCTTGATTCCTGTTGATATTCAGAGGACTTAGTTGGTTGAAACAACCATTCAGATTCTGGATCGTCGAGATCAGTGTTGCGAACCAAGACTATCCCTGTAGTCCGAGTGGAAGTGGCAGCATCATTCCAAGTAGAGGCTAATGGACGAGAAGCCGAAGGTACGAGAAAAGTACCCCCATTATTTGTTTAAGGCCATGGCTTCCCTTGGTATTTTTGCTATAGTTGTACGCATGTATTTACGGCCAAATTTCGGGACGAAATTTTTGTAAGGGGGGGAGAATGAGCACCACTCGGACTTTTCAATCCTTAATAAATAGCACCTTCATAGCTAATTGGCCGTTTTCACATTAGTTGTTCGTATCTTAATTAATAAATAGGGAGAAACGGAAATTCCAAACGCTAGAAATGTTCGTTTTTCGAAAGACTGATCCAACGCAAGTTGAATCGTCAAAATCCGACGAGCGGTAAAGATATGGTCAAAACAGGCCATACATACCAGAGCACCGATCGCTCGGTCAGTACCCTCGATCGATCTTCTCTCCACACCGACGCTCGATGGTACGCACGGTTAACTTTTTTTTGACTGGGTGAAAAATTCCAGAGAGTGTGTTGTTTGACCGATCTCTCGGTCCATAACACCGATCGATCGGTACGCCCTCCGATCGCTCTGGGTCCTATACACCGATCGTCGGTCATACGCAGTTTTTCTTCATTAAGGGTGTTCTTAAATTTTTGGCCATCACCCTTTCCTATAAATAGCGGAGTTCGTGCCTTAGGGTTTCAGAAACGCTCTTTGCCCGATCTTAGGAGATTTTGAGAGAGAGAAGAAGGGAGAACTACTTGTTGATCAAGCTTGTGGAAGATCAAGGGTCTTTCCACTTTCCTTGGTGCTTTCACCAAGAACTCACTGTCTTGCTTGTTCCGCCTTGGGAGTCAAACCCATTGATTTCTCTAAGGTAGATCACTCTACTACAATCTTGCCAATCCCTACAGTTAATAAATATGATTCTTCTTATCTATGCCCTATCTATATGTTTGATTTATGTATGACAAAGGTGTGCTTATATACTGGATGAAGGTTACTATTATGATTCACTCTAAGTGTTGTTGATGAAATACCGTCTAAGGGATTCATGCTTAAATAGAGTATTTCTCTTATTAGTGCATTTCTCGCATGTCTCGCATAAACCATGTTTTTCCGTGGATTTCTCAGGGGGGGGGGGACAAAGGC